>JARHVA010001050.1:3337500-3995920 GCA_037957365.1 Torreya grandis | reverse complement strand
ATGTCAATAATTCATAAGAATAAAATGGTCATAGTACTCTATTTTTCAAAATTGAACAAGTTGCATTAGGAATCCACCAAGGAAATGCAAGGGATTAGATGCTGAAAATTGAAAATATTTAGCAAAGAAGAGTAAATCTTAAATAAGTCAAAGACATTTAATATTCTCCCATGCCTATCCCTTAGACAATTATGATGAGTAATAGTATAATATTAATAAGAGCCTTGAATAAAACACTTTTCCATGTTCAGTTCCTAAACAAATGAGATGAGTAGTAGTATTTGAATATGATTATTTAGTTGTAATGTTTTCCTATGCCTATCTTTGGACAAATGGAATAAGTAGTTAAATATGTTAGAATTTCAATTAGAGATAAAAATTCCCTTGGGAATAGGTAGACAATTATATATTCTGGGAAGATTAACCAAGTAGATTGAGAGTGATGTATTATAAATATAACTTTTAAACACTTAGATGTAAGTTGATTTTTAGCAACATAATTCTTAATACAATCAACATTTAGTTCTCAATATTTTTGGTAGCATCATTGTGATTAATTTCAATCATAATATAGGGGAGGAAAAGAGGCCCACCCACCCAAAGAGGAGGAATGTTTCATTGGTATTTCTTAGAATATAGTTAATTTTTTCACTACATATTATCTTTCTAATAAAATTGTTGTTTAAGTTAACATAACAGTATGGCAGGTTTATCTTCTATTCTTTTTTATTCACTTGGTTGAAATATGAATACATGTTTGATTTACTTCTATAAATTAGAGTAATTTGGCCTGGTAGTTAAATTTCATTTCCAAGTTAATTTCCAGTTATAAGAATAGAATGATTAAGAGAATATCTCATTTTTACCTATTGCATATAGCCTTGGACACCACCCTGGATTGAAAATTATTGAAATGAAGTGAAGGATTAATGACATTCATAATTTTTTAGCACTGTTGTTTGGGAAATTCTTAGGTGTCATTAGGGAATAGTAATTAAACTAGGTTTTGTAAGAGAAATTCTAGTAAGTTTCCACTCAAAAATTATATTTCCTTAGTTAGCAATAAAATAAGTATTATTACATGACGACATGAAAATTTTCTAGGAAAATTGGAGTAAGTGGCACCAAATTTTATCATAACACTTTAGTCTAGAGGAAATATTAGCCCAAAAATAATTTAGGAGTAGTATTTGAAATTAAAAACAAAGTTTTTTTAGTTGATGATTAAGTGAAGAGACTCAAAAAGGATATTTATTAGACAAACCCCCCAAAACCAAGCCACATGTAATGAAGAGTCATCAAACAAGGTTGACCATGAAGAAGCCTTTCAGGAGGAACCAATAATATCATCATATGAATCCTTTGGGTTTCCCTCCAAAGAAAACATGGGAAATGTAGGACAAGCCACATTCATTCAAGAAATAAAATTTATTTTTATCATAGTGTTAGACCTAGATGAGGAATCCCCTATGAATAATATATACCCAGCCATATTACCTACCTTTAGGGATATAGCTTCAAAATACCTTTGGTTAATTTTGGTTTGAGTTCAAATTATTTTTTCAAACATATGATTATGTAACTAAGAACTAAAAAATAAAATTAATTCCTTCTACGCTCAAAGATTCAGCCTTGCGTTGGTTTATGGGATTACCACCCAACTCCATCCACTCTTGGGCTAAAATGGAAACAAAATTTCTAGACAATTATTAAGATTAATTTAGGTTTCAAGATCATAAATAAGAACTATTTATGATGAAATAAAAAGAGGATGAAATCCTGGAAGATTATCTGGACCAATTCCTCTTTATCAATTGATGATGTGACACTATGTTAGACCAAGAGTTAATCAAGACAATATTTATAGGAGGAATATATGATGAATCTTAAGATGATATAAACATTATGGGGTAAGGATGATGTAAACAAACTTGAACTCTCATATATCATTGATCTTTGTAAGATCTATACATGAACCAAGCTTAAAATTTAAAAGAAAAAAAAGGAAATAAAAAAGTAAGATTAGTCAACTCATGGAAGAATTTGCTAATTTAAAAAAAAACATATTGGTACATTTAAACCCTACATTATATGAGATTCAATAAAAATAAGGACTAATGAACCTCTTTCTATATATTATCCTAGATGTGGAAACAAACATGCACTTTATGACTATACTCTTGATAAAATAGATGTTTGTCATATCTATAAAAAAACCACTCCACTATTTAATGTTAGTCAATCCAAAACAATCCAAATAATAAAAAATCACATGAATAAAATAACCCAATAATAAGAAGAGATTAAATACATAGGATGAAGATATGGGGTAAATTCCCTCCTAATCAATATCCCAACTAATGTTTTCCTCAAGTTCCTTAACATGCTAATTAGTGGAATACATCGTCTCCTGCTACACAATTATGGGGACCATACATATACAACAAAAAAATGGAAAAATAAACCATTGTCCAACCCATAATGGGATAACCAATACCAATAGCCATGGATACCTCAATAGTTTCATCAATAATGTATTCCTTAACCAAATTGTAATCAATAATTCTAAGGTTAAAGATGAATGCAAAACTAGTATAAATCCTTAATAGCTAGTCCTTCCAATACCACTCAAAAACCTCAATATCAATAGGTACACCAACTATAATTAGCTACCCAGCTTGTGGTAAACACAAAAAATTCTAGATAGGGAGCTTATGTCTATAATGTGGAATCATAAAATATATCCTCACTTAATGTTTTTGTGACAAGATTTAACTCTGATCTAGAAAAGATATACTAAAACCTTCTTCCTCCACTATTTTTAAATTATAAAATGAAAAAAAGTGCAGGGTCCTGAAAAAATTACAAAATGAAAACCCATAAATCAAGACTCTTAGTAGTTTCCCACTAGTCCCATTCATAGAAAGACTAAAGGAAAAAACTTGTCAGGAAGAACTCCATGTTACTAAATATTATTTCATATAGGAACTTAAATGCTTGAGCATTACACTTCCACTCTTGCAAGCCATTTGGTATGTCCTTGAGTTTTATAGAATCATTAAGGAATTAAGCATAAAAAATCTAGGATGAAAAAAAATACCCCAAAACCATCCAAGTTAATGGTAAATTAGTTGATCCTTTGGTGGGAAAATGTTTTTTCCCTAAACATGGAGGCCCACGTGGCCCAATGGTAACAATATCAATTAAAAAAATTAAAATACAAAATGTCTTAGTAGATTTAGGTGCTACCATTAACATTATGACCATTGACATGATAATTTTTTTGTCCCTAACCAATATTCAACCAACTTCTATAGTATTACGATTTATTATTAGTCCATTGCTAAACTAAAATGTATAATTGAAGAAATTTCAATCACCATATAAACTTGGTAATATCCTATGGACTTCATGATACTTCAACCATAAACCCAAAAGATTGTATATTAAAATTTTTGGGAATACCTTGGCTTACTAAATTGCTACCTTCATAGATTGTAGATCAAGGGACATGACAATCTCAAATGGGTTTAATGCTAATAAAATCTCTCTGTACCCACCTACAAAATCCTCCTCTGATTCTCATAAAAATTTGTGGGTGGATGAACCTGATGAAACTAACAATGAAGAAAGTATTTCTTCCTTGAAGGTTATCAAAATTTAGAAACATGAATGAATTAGGAGAATATTATGAGGAATGAAATGATCAATAAATAACTTTTTTAGTAAGGAATTTTTATTTGGGCACAAGATAATCATCAACAATCTTTAACATCTTTCCCTTTCCCCTTGGCAAAGGTCATTCCCATTGGTGAGATGTTTTCCAAAATGTAGTAAATTTACACATGTTGGAACCCATTCTTATCCACTAAACTCACTGATGATTAAATTTCATACAATTAACTCAATTTACCATGGAACCAAATAAATAACAATCCATAAAAGAAAAACATTGAGCATAAATAAATGGTAAATAGACAAGTAAGAGTATAAAATTTTCATAGTTCTACACTCACATTCATTTTTTTTTGCATGGGACTATATTGATATGAGAGGAATTCATCCTAAAATCTACATGCATCACATTTATATATAAAATGTGAGACCTATGAGACAACTTCAATGAAGAATAAGTCATATGATCAAAGATATTGTTAAAACTAAAATTGAGAAATTGTTGTTTGTAGGATTTATATATCTAATTTTAAATAGCCAATGGATTTATCCATTAGTTATAGTGCCCAATAAAAATGGAAAATGGAGAACTTATGTAGATTATAGAGAGTTTAACAAAGCAATGTGGAGAGACTATTTTCCCTTACCATTCATTGATCAGGTTTTGAATATTTTGGCTCAGAATAAATATTTTTCTTTCCTATATGGTTTTAGTGGATATAACTAGATACAAATAACACTTTTTGAAGATCAAGACAAGGATACCTTTACTATCCTTTGGGAATATTTACATAATGAGACTTGCCTTTTGGATGGTGTAATGCACATGCTACCATTTAATGTGTAATGCTAGCCATATTTTTTGAACTAAAAAATGATTGTGTGGAAGTATATATGGATGATTTCATAGTACACGAAATATATTTCAATGAGGCTATCCAAAACTTAGAAAAATTACTCATTAGATGTGAGAAACATTAATTGTCTCTAAACCATAAGAAATGCTTGATAATGGTGGACCAAGATATTGTCTCAGGACATCATATATCCTATGAAGGAATCAAACTAGACCCTAAAAATATCTAAGTAATTATGCAACTTCATACACCTAAAAATTAGATCGATATAAGAAGTTTATTGGGACATGTAGGTTATTATAAGAGGTTTATTGTGGACTTTAGTAAGATTACAACACCATTATTTTACATACTTGCCAAAGATTATAAGTTTTGATGGAAAAATAAATGGCATAAATATTTTGAAATAATAAAATAAAATATAATTTATACCCTTTTATTAAGAGGACCAAACCAGGAACTTCCATTTTATATCCAAATTTATGCCTCCAATGAGGCAATATGAGTTATTCTTGGTTAAAAAGAATAAGAGGGTAGAATGTATGTTATTTATTCTATTAGAAAAAATTTAAAATTAATTGAGATAATTTACATAACCACTGAAAAAGAGTTCCTTGATGTTGTTATGCCATCAATAAATTCCATCAAGTTATATCACTGGTTATGAAGTAGCAGTGTATACAAACCATTCAAAAATTAAAAAATATAATGAATAAACATGTAGTTAGTAGAATACATATTAGATGGTTGTTGATCCTATAAAAATTTAATGTAATAGTAGTTTACAAGCTTAGGAAGGCTAATGTGGTTGCATATTTCTTATCAAGGCTAACTATTTCAGGAGAAGATGAACTAGTTGAAGATAGTTTTATAGATTTTTTTTTTGAAATTTCAACAAAATCACCATGGTTTGAATATATGGCCATAGGTAAGTTTTTATTTACTTTAAAAAATAAAAAAAATAAACATCTTGTTAAAAAAATTTCAATATTTAAATGGTTTAATAAAAAATTATTTAAATGTGGACTTGACTTCCTATTTCACATATGTGTATGATAGGGTGAGATATATTACATCCTATAGGATTGTCATGATGAGCAAATTTAAGACCATTATTCAACCCAAATGACCATTCATAAAGAACTAGGTGCTAGGTATTATTGAACCTCACTACATAGGGTCATGAAAAACTATGTGAGGTAATGTGATCAATGCTAAAGGATGGGAAAATCTACACTTCGAAATGAAATTCCTCTCCATATTCAAATGGTATTGGATCCTTTTGAGAAATGGGGGTTATATTTCATTATCCCAATTGATCCAACATCATAAGGGAGATAATATATTTTGGTGTGTATATATTACGTGATCAAATGGGCTAAAGCACAAGCCTTAACATATGATTGAAATGAGAAGGTTGTTGATTTATTTTTTGACATGATTTTTAGAAATTTGGGGAACCTAGATCCATTATTTTGGATAAATGACCACAATTCACATCTAATGTGATAAATACATTCATCAAGTAGTATTAGATCAAATATAGGAAAATTTCTCCCTACCATCCTCAAGAAAATGGTCAAGTGGAAGTCACCAATAGAGAGTTGGAAAATATAATGACTAAAATAGTATCCAATAATAGGGAATATTGGGTATAAAATATACAATAAATAGTATGGTATTATAATAAAAATTGTAAATCAAACACCAAGTTCACTCCATATGTGTTGGTCTACAATAAAAGGCCAATCCATTAAACATATTCATCACTTGTCAACCACATAAACCAATTAACACACTTAGGAAAGAGATTACAAACAATGAATCAAATTCAAAAAACATTATTCAAAGGTAAATGAGGTGTAAAAACTAGTATAAATTCACCATACCAATTGTGGATCCATTACAAAGCAAAAATGGCTTAAATATATAGAACATAAGAGAGGAAAGAGAAAAAAATGAAGTTCAAGAGTCACAAGGCTAGGTTTTAAAACTTTATAAACTATTTAAAATGACATATAATGAATTGGAGACTAGGATATGAAGGTCTTCTTGGACAAGTTCCCATCTAAAGCATGACATATTCCTCAAATTGGCATAGAGACTCTTCATGTTCTTCTTTGAAACTGCCCTCATGGTGAGTTTTCCATCTATCTTGAAATAAATATGGAAGTAGTTGATACATATGACATGAATTGAGAAAATTTAAATATTATTTGGGATAGTCATATAAACCTTCAAATAATAGCCTTATTTGTTACACTTGTTGTTCACTTGCTTATAACTACTCACTAGCCTTCCAGGTCTGTTTTCACACTTGTTACTGTGATGACATGGAGTTTTTCAATAATATGTGTTGTCTATGTGTTAATAAACTCAATTATACCTTATTTTTCCTTTGGTATATCATATTTATCTCCATGAAACTCAAAACACACTTTTCACTTCTAATCTTTAATAGTCACTTTGCCTTCTCACTGTGTTGTTCAAGACTACCTATGATGAATGATATAGAAGAGGTATTTTTACACTTAAATAAGGTGAGTGGTGAATATATGGAATTATAAAAATTACCTACATATCTCCCACAATGGTTCTCACTTATCCATTCTCCTATGTACATACAACACACTTCAAATCTTGTAAAAGATAGAGAATTAGGCCTATCGATACAAGTGATGGTACAACAAAAGTGGATGGTGAAGATCCTAAGAGAGTGATAATAATTTACAAGCCAATTTTTATGACATTTTACCACTTTTAGATGCATCTCCATTTGTTTCTTCTTTGTCATATTTAAGCAAGGGTTTTAGGAGGGTTTTTGGTCATTCTAACTCTTAGTGATGATTCATAAAATCTAGACATCTAATTCTCAAAATAATTCCATTAGGAATAAACTAAGGACCCCATTAAAATATACCCAACTCATTGAGGCACCATGCATACTATTTGTACAGATGAAAGAAAAATAAAGTGGCCTTTGAGCTCTTTTTATGCATACCGAGTAAGCCTTAGAGGAAATTAGGTCTGAATGACCAATTTTGAATGGTCTCCTAAAAAATTATGGATGTTAATAGCATTAAACTCTCAATTAAAATTACTCAAGTTTTATTATGGATATCATGACCATATGAATGGAGTTTGGAAGCCAGAGATTTTAGGTTTAGTTTTAGGCCTCATAGTCTTAGATAGTGTATTTGTGATACCTAACCATCTGTGAGTATCACAGTGAATGTGAGGCATCTTAGAACACTTTTAACCTTTATTAAAAATATATAAATAATCATATTATCATTATATGACTCCTCATTTATCCTTTCAACATTTATACACCAAATCTGCAGGTTGTCTTACTCTTAGAGTGCCCTCTATCTGAGACAAAACAAAATACACCTCCCCTATTGGTATGAATAAATAGATATAATTTAGGTATATTTTAGGTCATGAATATGATCTATACCAAGATTCAATTCTTTATCATACTCATATAGCTTTCAACACCTCTGATTCCCAAAACTAGCTTTTATGATTTGACTGTGTAGGGTTTTGGACTAACTATAGGTTAAGGTTAGAAACATATTTGTTTAACCTCCTTAATTCTTTGCATATGAAAATATCAAGGAAATATGATATGATAATTTTTATATTATAATAAATGTGATTATCCATATTAAACCTCTCCCTACCTTCTCATCTTGCACCTTTTATTTGCTCAGGTAGTCTGTAGACTGCCAAACTATAGGTGTGCATTTTAAAGAAGTTGTGAGACTCCTATAGGTGGGAATTTTCTTATTTTAACACTGTGATTCACCTCCTTGGTTCCTATTAGGTCCATAGGATCATCTCACATCTATATTATATTATATCTTACTTTTAGATCATGTTCTCATTCCTTACTATCAACCTACTAGGTATCATTGTAAGATGTAGGTTCATGTGGCTTTTGGCATTGTGTTTTCTTAGTGTCTCAAATAGAAATTGAATATATTTGGAACTCACTTAACCATCATTATCCCTTGACACAATAACATCCTTATATACTCATATGTTACCTTTTAGGTGTAAGACACAAAGAGGAAACCATTAGACTTACACAGACCCATCTATCTTCATCAATAGAAAGATAATGTATAGAGCATAAAACTTCTTTAGATAATTTAAGGTAATTCATCCCATTGAGAAATTTATTTAATTTTGAGACTATAGGTACTATGTGAGGTTGTATTTCAAACCTATTATGCTATCTCAAAATTATCCATCCTTACCAAAATGCACTCTCACTATATTATCATCCTCAAACTATTCTCAAGGCATCCTATCACTCTACTTCCATTGTCTACATAGTCATATCCTTGTGGTCTCATTAGGTATAACTACAGGTAGACAATCTCACTATTTTAAACACTTAGCTCTCTTCTTGAGTTGGCAAGATATGTTATGAGAGTTTAAGGTAGTGGGAACTCATTTTAGGGTTTTGAACATGCAATTTGAATTCCTCATAGGCTATTGACACCTCCTATCTTTGAGATGTATATATTCAAAGTACACTCTACCTATAGATGATAATGAGAAAGTAGGTCCACCATGAATTCAAGTAGATAATTACATGATCAAGTGATATGGGGATTCACATTTCACTGAGGGAATGAAACCAATGCATATTGTCTTAACTTTAAGTCATTTCATACCTGAAATATGAACTCTAAAACTATGAAGCACTATTCTATAGACATGATAGTTATACATTTATATCATAATGGAGTGATTTTTCATATATACTCACCTTTAGATATTACAAATAATATGGAAATAACATGGAAAGGAAGGAAATACTCTACAAGTATATGCACAACTCTTGGTTTACATAGACCAATCCAAATAGAGAAGGAAAATTGAAGCCACTAGGGATGTGCATGTAGTTTAGAGTCACTAACATTATTAGTAATGGTTCAATAAGAATATAAAACTAAAAAAAACACTATTTCCTTGAAAAGTAAGGAAATAAAGGATAATATCACCCACCAAGTTCACTCACTTGAAATCTACTCCTCCTATTTGTAGAAAGTGTAAACCAGTCAACCTGTTTAACCTTATCCAAGAGAGAGATGAGAGAGATGAATCAATTTTTTACAATTTTAAACTTGTTTAAGATTATTAATCCTATTAAATAATTTTTGGGATTTTAAGATACCCTCCCAAAGCCTTCTCATGTGCCAAGTGTGTCACTTAGGCTATACAACTGCTTAAAACTATCTATTTTTAGTTGATCTTATTAGATGGACTTTGACCCTACATTATGACAATTTATAAACATTTTCCTTATATAATCTGACATATTTTATGTTATATAACCTCTTGATCATTTTTATCTTCATGGAAAACTATACAATTCACCTAGAGTGACAAAAAAGGTGACATAAAGGAAAATTAATACAATGACACATGACAAAGATGAAACATATTGTGTGACTTCAATAATGACAATGTGAGCATTTTATGACTTATAATGATCCTATATAAAGTTTGTATATATAGGATATTAACCTAATTTGACCTAAGGTCAAATTTGGTCAACATTTTGGTGATTTTTTAGGGGTAACATGCTTGCTATGCTAAGGACCAGTTGCCTTCTCCTATACTTGGGTAATGGAGTCACCTATACACTACTGACACTGGTAAGCCTTTGAAAGGACACCAAACACACGACACACAAAAATTAAAAAAGCACATAAGATAATAAATAAGACACACACTTGTGTTCTCATTAAACACTTAGGGAAAACACACACCAATTGAAAAAAAACACACCTATCCTAATATATATAATACCTCAAAACACTTGAGGTGAATAACCACTCTTAATTGCTTCATCCAGGGTCAAAGATAATTCTCCTTGCATCACTACTTCTCCAAGAAAATAGTCCATCATATGAGGTATACTTGTCAATGTACACTTTATTGTGGAGATAGTCAAAAGACTTACCATGGTTGGAGCGTCTAGTGACTGCAAGTGTACTACTTGGAGCTCTTATGAACACTCGATCTAGCTCTCTAAGAAACTTGTTTAAGATAGAAGCTTGCTTTAACTTTTACATGATCACTTGATAGTATTCCATCTAATCATTGAAAATCATCATAACATTATCAACTTTAGGTACATTTTAAACAAGACATGTTTGATGTTGGGAGTATTCAAGGCTATATTTTTGATTTACCACAATTGTTTCCTATTCAACTGAGACCTCAAACTCTTCCTTATGTTCATAAAACACATATTAGTCTTCCAAGGTTATTTATTGCTTGGTAGAGATCTCAAGCTCTTTCTTGTACTCATATGGATCATGATTGACCCCATCATTAGGTCTACATTCTTTTTGAAGAGCTAAAGACCTAATAACCTCCTCAAATTCATAAATTATGGAATTAAATTATTTCCACATGTCATTTTATTCTTATTGAGGGTCTTGTTTATGAGCATTATCTTCTTTGGTAGGCATAATTGAGTGTTCACCAATATTGTCATGATTTTTTATAGCTGGTATCTCAACATCATCACTCATGTGTACAATATAGTTGTCCCACACAACTTATTATAAAATGTTATTAGGATCTACCTCAATAATTCCATCACATCCTTCATAAAGGATGTAAGTACTGATTCCTACTTCTTCAAATCTACCTTGCTCAGCTCCCCACACATCAAAGATATAAATCATAAATGCCATCAAGAAGAGTTACATGTTCTTGATCACTAGGGTGATCATCTTCTTCAATGACATTGCAAATAATTTTATAAGTGTAAGGCACATATGGTTATACATGAAAAATAGATATAGGTTCTAATTTGATTGTCACTTTTTCACCATATTTGGTCTTAAATACCATACAGGGATAGTCTAAAGTTAGATAACCTCCAATTTTAGTAGTGAACCTGAAAAATAAAGTGCAAAATGAGGAGGCACATCTACCACTACAACATATTGATAAATGGTGAAATTAGGATAAGCATGGAGAACAATTTGAAAACATCTAATTATGCCAATGGTCTTGGTAGCTGACCCATATAATTGTATCACTCTTTTGGAATGAGGTTCATATTTCAAGTTTAATTTGTTAGCTAGTTGTTCCAGCATGACATAAGTACTAGACACACTATAAATAAGATAATTATGTACTAAGGCATATCTAATTATGATGGATAGATATAAAGGAGGAGGTTTATCTACCTTTTAACTTTGTTTGATTGTACTTCATTATGATTCATGGTATTTGTCAAAGTTTCCTCTTTTTGACTAGGTTATTTGGTTATCAAACTAAGTTTGGATAGCTCCTCTTGAAGTAGGTCTACTTGTCCATGTATCTCCAATGTATCCCAAATTGATACATTCACATGAGAAATATTTATTTTCTCTATAATGGTAGTGAAAGGACCATTAAATTTTGCTTGTCCACAGTAGGAATAGTACTTCCTACACTTTAAGCGTTTTAAGGTATGAAAAAAAATATAACATTTTGGTCTCTTTGGGATACTTGTGTATTTTTAACAACATTAGACATACCTACCCTTTGAGATGTTTGAACATTCATTGGTTGACCATTAACAACCCCTTGAACTTCTTCAAGTAACTTTCTATTACTCCTTGTGTTGTAGCTATATAACTTACACATATGTTTGACTACCCTTGATAATTGACTACACATAAATAATTTTTTGATCAATTGCTTAATGTAGATCCCACTTAATCACCCTTCCCATTAGTCACTCCTCCATTTGGTACTTCATCTTGAGTCATAGCTGGCATAGTTCCCAAACTTGTCATGAAGGTTTAATTTAAGGACTCATTGACATAAGAAGATGGATCATAAGGTTGATCCAGTGAAGGTTGGTTGTTATGCTCTTGGGAAAGGTTATTTTGAATAGGCACTAGTACCCTTGAGGTAGAAGGAACATTGGGATTGTAACCACCATATGACTTAGATTGGACCAACTATCCTTGACCTTGAGGATGACCTTGGAAAGGTGGTCTATTGTCTTGATAGTTAGGGTATGAATGATTGGGTTGATAGTGACTTTGGAAAGGTTTTACTTGCTATTGTTGAATAATACTTTTTATACCTAGGATCTCTTGCTCCATAGCTCTCATATTTTCTACCTCATTAGACTTACTTGGTTGACTAGGGGCAACATGATTATGTTTAGGTGTAGGGATTGGAACAATAATTGGTGTAAGAGTTTACAAATCATGAAATAGAGGGTTTTGGGGCAATCTTCCCAGCCTGAATCAAATAATTCTCTATCTTAATGGCCACTTCATAGACATTAGGTAGAGTATTACCTCCCATAGATTGTATCATCATTGAAATGCCACTATCAAATTATTTTAGATAGTAAAAGAAAACATGGTGATCTATGGGTATTACCAAGATTGGGATCCTATCCCATGTCTTTTAAAATCTTGTGTTGATGTCTTAAATGACTTTTTTAGGTGTTCTCCTAATGCTAGTCAATTGCTTAGTTAGTGATAAGTTATCACTCTTATCCTCAAATCTTCTTCTCAATGCATCTCCTAGCTCATCCCAAGTAGTGATTGATTTAGGTTCCAATGTTCCATACAAGTCAAGAGATTTTACTTTGTATGAGATAACCAACAACCTAATTTCAATATTCTCCTCTATGATGTGATGGATATTGCATAAGTTTTAAATATTTATTATATGCTTAATAGGGGCAACAAAAGTCTCACTGGTGTATGATGGAACACTTTTGAGGGAAGATAGTGGATATCATCATAGTGGGAAAGTCTTAGAGGAATATAGCCATTGAAGGAAAAAAAGGAAATTTTTTTGCCATGGTGATCGTAGGACTTTGCAAGAATGGGATAATCAAAAACTTTCTTATGGATTTGTGAGCAAGTTATGAATTCTTTGGATAGGGATGGGGGTTTTAAAATTTACTTAATTTGTATGAATAATGGGGAAGATATTGGGATTCAAAAGGTATGCCTTTGGTGAGATATATTATGTTTACCTTAGGCATGAAAGAGTGCACTAGTCTGCAACCAAGATTGAAACATTAGAGTTGCCAGATACTATAGGAAATAAACTATTATAGCTCTTTGTTATCAAAGCCAACATCCACTTTGACCAACCTTCTTGGACTTCATGTCTCATTGGATATGCCAAAATTTTTATATCCTAAAATTTAACTCTATATAAGTCAAGTATACCTTCTCAATTTTAGGATAACATGGAACTATTGCTCCTCATAGACAAGCTACTACAAGAGTTAGATCTCTCAGTTTGAAAGGGATAACTCCCTTGTTATATATTTAAGATCACACATTACGCTAGGATAATAAATATTAGGGTTAAAAAGGGAAGAGGGAAACACAAATAAACTTAAAATAATAAAGGTGATACACATAAGATATATCCACTAACACACTTGCATCTGCACTAAAAAAGGACTGCCAAAACTGACCTCAGCTCAATGTCCTTCTAACATAAGTATTTATTATAGAGGTAGATTGATATGAATATATATAGGTAGGTGAAAATAAGGTATGATAATAGACACTACTATTCCCTCTCAAACTTCAAGACACACTTAATAAACACATACACTTTATAAGACATGTTAGAAGAGATATCACTCACACAAAACATGTAAGAGTAGAATGGAAGTAAGGAGAACATATTCATCAATTATAAACCACATAAAACACTTAGGAAAGAGATTTAAAAGAATGAATCAAATTCATAAAACTTTATTTAAAGGAAAATTAGGTGTCAAAACAAGTAGGGCTTCACCATACCAATTGTGGATCCATTACAAAGCCAAAATAACTTAAATATATAGAACATAGGAGAGAAGAGAGAAAAAATGAAGGTAAAGAGTCACAAGGCCAAGTGTAAAAATTTATAAAATATTTAAAATGACATATAATTAAGTGGATAATAGGATATGAAGGTCTTCTTGGACAAGTTTCCATCTAAATCATGACATATTCCTCAAATTGGCATAGAGACTCTTCATGTTCTTCTTTGAAACTACCCTCATGGTGATGAGTAGTCCATATGTCTTGAAATAAATATGGAAAGTCTTGATATATATAAATTGAATTGATAATATGGAAATATTAATTGGGATATTAATATACACATTCAACTAATATTCTTCTTTGTTACACTTGTTCACTTACTTGCAACTACTCACTAGCCTTCTAGGTCTGTCTTCACACTTGTCACTATGATGACTTGTAGTTGTTCAATAATATGTGTTGTATAGGTGTTAGGTAACTAAATTATACCTTATTTTTCCTCTAGTATATCATATAGATCTCTATGAAACTCAAAACACACTTTTTACTTCCAATCTTTGACAACCACTTTACCTTCTTACTATGTTGTTCAAGATTACATGTGATGAATGATACATAAAATGTATTTTTATGATTAAATGAGTTGAGAAGTGAATATAGGGAGTTATTAAAAGTCCATACATACCTCCCACAATAGTTATCACTTATTAATTCTCCTATGTACCTATAACACACTTTAAATCCTATAAAAGATAGAGAATTAGGCTTGTTTATACAAGTGATGGTATGGAAAAAGTGGATGGTGAGGATATTGAGAGAGTGATAATAATTCCAAAGTCACTTTATAAGACATTTGAACACTTTTAGATGCATATCCATTTATTTCTTCTCCATCAGGTTCAAGCAAGGGTTTTTGGTGATGATTTATAAAATTTAGACATCTAATTATCAAAAACAATCCATTGAGAACAAGTTAGGGACATCCTTAAACTATCCTTAACTCCTTTCGATACCATGCCTACTATTTTTACATATGTAAACAAAATGAAGTGGCCTTTAAGCTCCTTCTATGCATTCTAAGTAGGCTTGAGGGGAAATTAGGCTTGAATGACCAATTTTGAATGGTTTCTTGTAAACTAATGTATTTTAATAGCCTTATAATATCCCATAAAAGTATTAAATTTTATTTTAAGGATCTCATTATCACATGAAATGAGTTTGGAAGCCTGAGGGTTTAGGTTTAGTTTTAGGCCTAATAGGCCTAGACTGTGTATTTGTGATATTTGACCATCTGTGAGTATCATAGTGAATGTGAGGTCTCTTAGACATTTTTTAACCTTCATTCCAGATATATAAATAATCCTATGATCATTAAAATACTCCTCATTTATCCTTTCAACATTCATACACCAAGTCTATAGGCTGTCTTACTCATGGAGTACCCTCTATCTGAGACAAAATAAAGGGAACCTCCTCTATTAGTATATCTAAATAGAGACCATGGAGGTCAATTTTAGGTCATTAATATTATATATACCAAGATTAAATCCTTTATCACACTCATAAATCCTTCAACACCTAAGATTCCCAAAACTAGCTTTTATGACTTGACTGTATAGGGTTTTGGATTAATTATAGGTTAAGGTTAGAAACCTATTTATTCAACCTCATTTTTGATTATTTACATATAATAATCTCAAGGAAATATGATATGATCACTGTGATATTTTATTCAATGTGATTATCCATCTTAAACCTCTACCTATCTTCTCAATGTACACCTTTCATTTGCTTAGGCTAGTTTGTAGACTGTCAAACTATAGGTGTGAATTTTAAGGAAGTTATGAAACTCTTGTAGGTGGAATTTTATTATTTTAACACTATGATTCACTCCCTTGGTTCTTATGAGGTCTATAGGATCATATCACATCTATATGATCTTGGTCCCTTGATTCCTTACTATCAATCTACTAGGTATCACTGTAAGATGTAGGCTCATGAGGCTTTTGGCATTGTGTTTTTTGAGTGTCTCAAATAAAAATTGACTGTATTTGGAACTCACTCAACCATCAATCTCCATTGACACAATTACCTCATTATATACTCATATGTTACCTTTTAGGTCTAAGACACAAAGAGGAGACCATTAGACTTACACAGACCCATCTATCTTCATCAACAAAAAGATAATGTATAGAGCATAAAATTTCTTTAGATAATTTAAGGTAATTCATCCCATTGAGAAATTTCTTTAATTCCGAGACTATAGGTACTATGTGAGGTGGTATTTCAAACCTGTTATGCTATCTCACAATCATCCATCCCTACCAAAATTCACTCTCATTATATTATCATCCTCAAACTATTATCAAGGCATCCTATCACTCTACCTCCATTGTCTACATAGTCATAGCCTTGTGGTCTCATTAGGTCTAACTACAAGTAGACAATCTCATTGTTTTTAACACTTAACTCTCCTTTGAGTTGGCAAGATATGTTATGAGCTTTGAAGGTAATGGGAACTCATTTTAGGGTTTTGAGCATGCAATTTGAATCCCTCATAGGCCATTGACACTTCCTATCTTTGAGTTGTATGTATTCAAAGTAAATTCTACCTATAGATGAAAGTGAGAAAGTAGGTCCACCACGATCTCAATAAGATACTTGAATGATCAAATGATATGGGGATTCAAATTGTATTGAGGGTATGAAACCAATACATATTGTCTTGACCTTAAGCCATTTCATACTTGAAAGTTGAACTTTGTAAATGTGAAAAAGTATTATATAGACCATGATAGTTATGCATTTATATCACAATAGAGTGATTTTTTTATCTCCTCACCTTAACACATTCCAAATAAGATGTAAACAACATGGAAATGAAGGAAATACTCTAAAAGTACACATATAACTCTTGGTTTACACAAACCAATCCAAATAAAGAAGGAAAATTGAAGCCATTGGGGATGTATAGGCAATTTAGAGTCACTAAATTTTTTATTGATGTTTCATGAAGCAAAAACCACCAAACCATAAACTATTACCATGGAAAAGAAGGCCATAAAGGCTAATATCACTCACCAAGTGCACTAGCTTGAACTTTGCTCCTTTTGTCCATACCAAGTGTAAACTAGTTGACATGTTTGACCTTATCTAATAGATTGATGAGAGAGATGGATTAGTTTTTTCCAAGTTTTAACCTATTGAATCTTTTGAAGAGACCCTCTTGAAGCCTTCCCACGTACCAAGTGTGTCACTCAGGATGTACAACTTCTTAAAACTATTAGTTTTTAGTTGATCTTCTTAGATGGATGATGAAACTACATTATGTTAGTTTAAAAATAGTTTCTTGATAGAATCTAATATATTGTACATTATATAACATCTTGAACTTTTTTACCTTCATGGAAAACCATACAATTCACCTAGAGTGACCAAAAAGGTGACATAAAAGAAAATTAAGATAATGACACATGTGAAAAAGATGAAACATATTGTGTGACTTCACTAATGACCATGTGACCATTTTATAATTATAAAGACCCTATATAAAGTTTGGATATGTAGGGGGTTGACCTAATTTGACCTAGTGCCAAATTTGGTCATCAAGAAGACTTTACTAACTCTAAAATCCCCTATAGAGACCTAATTTTTTTGTATATAAGGGGAGCCAACCCATGAAATATTTCATAACACAAAGGGAGTAAATGGATTTTTAGAGATATTATTCTAGATCCATGGTAGATATTAATCATGTGGGTAATGAAATATTCTACATGTAATGGTTAGTACGCAAATATATAAGGGCTTGAAATGAATATGTTGAATCATATTAGTTATGGCGTAGAAAATGTTGAGTACAATTTTTTCTATATTCTTACCTATTATCTATGGTTGAGAATTTTAGATGAGAAACATGGCCTCTTAAGCATAATTTCCTAATCTAATTAATTTTTAAGCATCATTTCCTTAATAAGCAAAAATGGGAAGAAAAATGGCATGAATATTTGATATATAAGCATATGAAGAAAGAATGTGACTCAAAACCCTAAATTATTGAACAATCCTTTATCTTAGAAATAAGCATTATAATAAATATAAGAAAAATAAAAATTAGAAAGTAGTCCTAAAAAAACGTAGATCAGAGTCGTAGTCTAGAGTTAGAACTATGAGTTTGGATGTCCTTAATTTTGACTTCAAATAATTGAGAGTATAAAAATAGAATAATTAAATGATAGAGACTCCTCTACCTATGATAAGTATAATAAAAAGACTTGTAATTTCACCACATGAGTACTGTGAGGAAGAATACATTGTAGCTCAGATTATGCACACCATGCATCAAATTGGTGTTCCCTTTATGGAAAATCCATCCATAATTTACCATGAAATATGATTCAATGAGGGTGTTGAACCATTTTAATTACATATAATATAAAATAAAAAATTTGAAAAGGGAAAATCACCCATGAAAATAGAATAAGGGTAACCCAAGAGTCCTATTTAAGAAGGGGCACAAACCCTTTAGGTACTAGCTTTGTCTAAAGCTGAATTTTCCTTAAAAAATAAAAATTAATAAATATATTCCCTAAAAAAACTCCTCCAAGGGAGTTATAATATTTCATCTCCATGCAATAAGAAGTTAAATAATAAAAATAAAAATTTCTTGCATATGAGGATAAAATTAAACAGTTGAATGAGAAATTAGGGAAATCTAGGTAAGAAACATTAGTGTCTTCTCAAAATAAAGAGCTCAAGATAAAATATTTAGAAGATAATATTAAACAATAAAAAACTACCATATAATTGGTATCACAAAAATTTTAGAATGCCATTTTTATTTTTCACCAAGCAATTATAGAGGCAAGATAAAAAATTGAGGAGTTATAAAATGCAGAACAAACAACTGGTATAACTTTAGAAAAAGAAGATAAAATGGTGCAAAATTATTTTGCCTTTCAATAAGTAATATTGAAAATAGGGTTGAAAACATATATAAACATATGTTATGTATTGATAAAATTTGAGGAATAAAATAAAAAATTGAAGGAAGAGTTTAAGAAACTAAAAGAATAAAACATGGTGTTTGAAGGTACATTGACTGCAACATGTCAAATTAGGGAATATCTCCTTAAATGTAGGAAGTATTACCATTTATATGCTCTATTATTAAGATAAAATTTACTCAAATGAAAATTATTCAGGGTATCATATAGGAAACAACATGAATCATGATGAAAAATAATATATAAAGGCATATGTGAATAACAACACTCAACTGCATAATTCACTTCATGGATTATTTTTACATAAGTTCCTTCTTGGCCACACAACAAAATTTATGATTAAATATTTGTGGGAGAATCCCAAATTAGAGCTTACATTTCATTATTATAGAACCAACTAGCATGGAATGTTAGGATGAAATAATTTGATGTTCAAGAGTCAAGTTAAGTTTTATGATGAGGCATGATTATCCAATTCCAATTTTTTTTGACGTATCTTTCAAAAAATGTGTCTAAATCCCTAAGTTGAAATAAAAATATATTACAAATTTGACATAATGCATAGATGACTTCAAAAAATATATAATGAGTACATTTAATTCAACATTTTTAGCTTGCAATAGAAGATGGGAAGGACTCCCTAACACTTTCAAGAAAAAATGAACTAATTTACCTAAACAATCTTTAGGTAGGCACTCACAAGGGAAAATAACCTTATTAAAATAATAGATCAACTATAAAATTAATGGGTTGGGATGAGTTTCATGCCTCATTTAATTTTTTTAGCTATCCCTTCGTGGACCATGTATGGGTAACAACCCCTAGAAAACTTTGAGATATGGAAGTCTAAAGTAAAATAAGACAAAGGACTTGTCTTACCATGTGGAGAAATTTTATAGAGGAATATAATTTCATTAGACTCATAAAAACCCTAAATATGAAAAGAGAGATGTGACATGTAGGAGGACTTGCAAGATCTTAAGTGAGGGAGAGATAATGAGACCATAAACTATCTCTTCTAAATCCAAACAAGTAACACTTTTTTTCTTTCATGAGCTAGTTTTAAAGTGGATTAAGGTGTTATTTAAGAAATTATAACTTATTTAAGGTAAAATATAGGATATATATATGAGTTTCTCTTTAGGAATCAATGTGGTTTGGATTGTCCATTATATTATTTAAAAAATAGATATGATATATTTCAAAGCATGTCATATCAATCATTGAATAATGAGGGGCCAAAGTTTTGAAATAAATATCTAGAAGCAAGATGAATTTCAGAGTATTTTAAGGCACTTTGGGTTTGACTCCAAACTATTTTGAACCCAAAAATTATCATATAGACTTAGTTCTCTAACAACTCTAGAATATTCTAACTTGGAATTTGTATGTGAATGTGGTGCTAGATTAATCTAGGTAGTTCTTGACTATAATGAAATAGATCCATAAAAGGTGGAAAGACATTTTTGCATGACCACATGACATTGAAATAATTTAGAAGCATCAAATAGTCATAGTTCTCTATTTTTGAAAATTAAACAAGTTGCATTAAGACTCCACCAAAGAAATGAATTCAATTGGATGCTAATAGTTACAAATTTTTATAAAAGAAGAGTAAAATATTGAAGTAGTCAAAGCAATTTATTACTCTCCCAAAAATTTCCCCTAGAAAGTTGGGATGATTAATAATATAATAGTAATAGAAATCTTGAATAAAACACTCTCCCATGTTCTGTTCCTAAACAAATATGATTAGTAGTAGTATTTTAATAGGATTCTTTAAGTGAAATGTTTCCCATGTTTATCTTTTGATAAATGGGATAAGTAGTTAAATTATATTATGATTTCAGTTAGAAAAAAAATTTCCCATGAGAATAGGTTTATAGTTTTATATTCTTGGAAGATTGACCAAATAGACTAAAAGTGATGTATTGTAAAAATATATTTCAAACACTCAATTATAAGTTGATTTTTGAGCAACATAATTCTAAATACCATATAACTTTGAGTTCTCAAGTACTTTTGGAAACATCTTTATTATTAGTTTCAATGCCAATCTAAGGGAGGAACAAAGGCCCACCCACCCAAGAGAAGGAATGTTTCATTGGTATTTCTTATAATATATTTGATTTTATCAGTGAATATTTTCTTTCTAATAAAAATGTTGTTTAACTTACATGAAGTATGTGTTTAGTTATTTAAGTTAACTTAGTGTTATTAAAGGTTTATCTTATATTCTTATTTTTTCTTTCACTTCATTGAAATAGGAATACATGTTTGATTTAATTTCATAAACTAGATTAAGTTGACCTAGTAGTTAAATTCCATTTCCAAGTTCATTTCTAGATCTAGGAAAAGCACTGTTAAGAGAATATCTCCTTTTATCCCTATTGCATATAACCTTGGACACCACCCTAGATTGAAAATTATTGAATCAAAGTGAAGGATTAATGACACTCATCAATTTATTTATTTTTATCTACATAAACACTCCATGTTTCATCTGTATTTTTAGTTATGTTGTCCCCCAAAAATATCACTCATTTTTGGGACAACATTTGAACTATTTTGGTCCTATAGATCAAAATCCTCTCTTCCCCTTTCAAAAATTATTCTGAGCATTCCAGTTCTTCATTTTTCAAAGCTTTTTCAGAAATCTATGGACTCAACATGTTTGAGATTAGCTAGATTGGTTCAGCACCTCGGTTCGATCAAAAGGATTTCAATCGGCAAATGATAAAGGACTTAGGCTTGAACCATTGAACTTTGAACCACTTTGGTTCAAAGGTTCAATGGGTTCAATGACCAAGTTGGTTCAACGCGCTTGGTGCAAAAGAACAAAGGACTTTTCCAAATAACGAAGAATGAACTATTGAACCAAAAGGTTCAAGGGATTGCCCCAAAGTAGAAAAGGCAAGTGCCCTTGCGGAGGGTAGGAAACATTGGTTTGAAGGTCAAAGAAAAGACAGAATTCCTTCGGATTTGTTCAAAGGCCCAAAAGGAACTTCTATAGACTTAGACAAAAAGGGGCTTCAACGGATGAACCATTGAACCGTTGAACCAAAAGGTTCAATGGGTTCAAGGTTCAAAGGCTCAACCAAAGCTTAGAAAGATAAAGGAAGCAGTGTTTGAGTGAGACATAGAATAAGCTAATGAACCGATTGAACTTTGAACCAAAAGAGTTCAAAGTTCAATGATTCAACATGGTTCAAAAGCTCAAAGGCAACCTCAGTCAAAGGAAAAGCCTGAATAAAGAGAAAAGCCCACATAAAAATGCCCCATGAAAAAAGACAAAGCAGATCGAAAGCTGCCATGTGTCATCTTTTGCAGAACCCCCAAAGGTTTCTAATGTCATGTGTCCTATTATGAATTAGCAGAACGTGACAAGTGTTTGCACCCATCATGCAAGAGCAAAATTTTTTGCCACTCATGCATCCCCATTTCCTCCTCTCCTCCAGGTGTGAGGGTGGTGATTTATGCTGCCCTTACACGTTTTTCTTCTTCAACATGCATCGGCGACAATTTTTGCCGCTGACATACTTTCTCCTTGACGTGCACAAGCGGTAATTTTTGCCACCTATGCACAAGAACTTCTCCAATATGTAAGGGCGAAAATTTTTTCCACCCCTACATACCTTCTCCCAATTTTTCCTAACTCTGGGAAATTTTCATTTTTCTTATTTTCTATTCCTGCTCCCCTTTTCTTTCACTTTCTGACCTGCTCTCACCTCAGCCTTTTCAAGCGTGTTTCCCTAGTCATGATCACTCAAATGTGCAATTTTTCCAGATTTCTAATTTTTCCCCTAATTGCACAATCATGATTATTACTACAGTTTCTCTAAAGGCTCCCTCTTCATCGACGTCTTTTCAACAAAAGTTCTTCCAGATCACTGAAGTTGCTTTAAAGAAGTTGAAGACCATGAAGAAGACTAGAAATAAAGATTGAAGCTTTTCTTCCATGCTTTATTCAAAATGCGCTTTGTAATTGAATTGGGACATTTTCACGTGTACTTTTGTAATATATAATTAAATGTGAAAAATCCAAAAAATATCCCAAAGTCAATGCTGACTCATCTTTGACTAGGTTTTCAATATTTTAATCTTTTTTCAATTTTGAAGGTTTCTCCCTATATATAGAGGGGACCTATTTTGTAAATATATCTCTAATAATTGAGAGCAAAAACTCTACTGAAATTGAGACACTTCTTGAGACTTTGTGCTCAACTTGTAAATCATATTTTGTTGAATGAATGTGAAGCAGGGTTATTTCAGACTTTGTGTTGAAGTTATCTACGTTATTTAGGAAATAGTTCTTATGTCCTCTTTCCTGATAATCTCTTATTTGTTTGATTTAATAAGCAAAGTGTGTGTGTTGATATTATCTAAGGACGTTTCTAAAATATAAAAGAGAGACTTTGAGCCACTTTTATCTTTGTGATCCTTTTATCCTTTGTAGTTTCAAGTGAAGACTTTGTGCTTCGTTTCAATCTACGGTTACGCATATTCTGAATCGGTGAAGGAGAAAATAGAAGACTTTGTGCTTACGTAGGTTTCTTTGTTAACTTTGTTACTTACTTCAGGTGATTTTCTGCTCTATGATAGATACCATTCCTGAAATAAGAGGAATGTTGTTGGCCAATGACCAGGATTTCTCTCTCTTGTTCCTTGAACATCACCTCTAAAAAAAGAGAGGTGGATGCTGTTATACCACCTCAAGTATTATTTTATGATTAATTATATATACATATAGCATATAAATATTCATAGGGAACCTCTCATTAATGAGAGGAGAGATTTACGTCATCTAGATGTGGTAAACCCACACTTTTCATGGCATAAATCTCCCTGTGCTGTGGTTGATATACCCATTTTGTTTGTCATCAGTTAGTTGACGACAAAATATTCACCCAATAGTTTTTGGTGACTCTGATGGGGATGAGCGTATAGTTTTAAGTCTCAAACTTCAAACTGAAGCAGATGCTACTCTTTTCCATTTTTTGTTTTGCAATCTGGCATCTCCATGTTATACCAGAGGCCAAAAATCTCAAGGTGTTGTTGACCCTGATTTTGAGTTGGTGCAACAGAGTGATTTTGAGTTGTTTCCTTCACAACCTCAGCTTAGATGAACTAGGAGTCTTCCTCCTAGCCCTACCAGGCCACCAACACAAAGCAGAGCTTCTTTTTCTACTACTGGCTGAGCTTTACCTATCCAAGCTCCATCTGGATTAGTGATCCCACTTTTACATAATCAAATAATGGCTCAAGGTCCCTGGGGTAATTCTTTTGGTCCACTAAATTTGACTCCACCTCTGCATGAGCTTCCACGCAGTTTAAGAAAGAATTTCCCAAAATTCTTTGGTGATGGGAAGGTTTATCTTGATGAACACATTACAGCTTTCAGCATAGCCTGCGGTGTCATAGGTGTGTAATTTGAAGACATAGAAGTCAGGCTGTTCGTAGAGACACTACAAGGCATTACTGCAGACTGGTTCTACCACCTACAGACTAGATCAGTGACTGACTGGGACACCCTAAAAGACAATATTGAAGCCAAATTTAAGTTGACAAAAGATGCACATGATTTGCTGGCCCAACTCACTCAGATGAAGAAAGAGCCTCATGAGCCTATGAGGGAATTTATTGCTAGGTTTGACAAGCTGAGGCACAAAATTCCCATGGTTGCCTAGCCGATGCCTCAAAACCTCAAATGCTTCTTCATCAATTCACAACTACTTGAAGTAGGTTTCTTACTGAGATGCGCCAGACACATAGACCTTACTACTACTTAGGACTTGGCTACTGAGGTAGAAGATGACCTTATCTTTGTAGAAAAGATAAGAAGAGACCCTAATAAAGGTAAATCCTCTTCATCTTTTGAATATTCCCTTTTAGACACCACTGATCTAATGGTACAAAAGCTAGCAAATGAAATGATGGCTCTCAGAAAGGAAATGGTCCAAGTTATGTCTACTTCTCCAAATCGAGATATGCCCAAGAGGACATTCCAGAATAAGGCGTACCAAGGCAATGTTGCCAAGAATCAGGGAGAGCAAAATCACCTTCTTCCTCCACAAAGGAACCTCACCCTTAAAATGCCTCCAAATAACTCAACAGTTGGATTCCTTGAAGTTGAAGCAAATTTCTCACTCCAAACTGAACTGAGTCTTGAAGATGATGCTAACCTCTTCACTGAGGATGAAGAAGAATTAGCTAGTGACTCCCATATTGGTTTCCTGAACTATCAAGATGAACCCGTAAGTGAAGGCAATGCAACTGAGGGGTCATATGATGTATTCATCTAGTCTAAAAATCAATCAGCTCAACAAGCTAATAAGGAGAAAGTAGAGGAGTGACCTCAACCAGTAGTTTCAATTGCTAAGCAGGGATCCACTCTTCCTTTCCAGCCAAAGGACCTAGTGGTTTCAAGAAAGGTAAGTACCCCAAATGCCCCTATGACTTATACTTTAAATTCATAGTCTAGTCCTCCCCCTTTTAAAAATCAAAAGGATGAACTCCCATCCTCTGCTCTTAGCTCATTCCAGGCATTTGATATCATTGACCATATAAAGAAAACTAAAATTTAAATGTCTAAATTTGAATTTTTGCAGTCTCATCCTGAGCAATTGGACAAGTTGGTTCAATGTGTCAAGAACCAAACCATCCCCGCAAGACAAGAGGTTAAGAAAGTAACTCATGGTCCCCTAAGGAACATACCCATCCCAAACAATCTTGTCATTACTCCCCCTGCTGCTCTTGACAGGACTAAACCTTTTTATATCTCATTGCTGATAAATGGACATCAGCTAAATAATTGCATCATTAATTCTGAGGCTTCAGACAATGTCATGCCTACTAAAGTGGCAGAATCTCTGGGTCTCACACTGACCAAGACATTTGGGAGATGTTTCTCCATAGAGAACAAACAAGTGCCACTGCTGGGACAAATTAAAGACACCCAATTTGCATTTACTGCCTTTCCAGACAAGCGAATCAAGATGACCGTCCTAGTGGCCGACGTCCCAACATCATATGGCATCCTTCATCTTGATTCGCTTGTCACTCAGACATCAAGGCCTGAAGCTCAAATTCAATTTGAGTCTTCAAGCAAGGGTAATTACTTTCTATCTACTGAAGACATTCATGTTTCAGTAGATGAAAATCCTATAGGTGATGACCTAAGAATTGGTTCAGATGGAACAACACCAAGTATGCCTGATAGTGCCAATGATTGGTAGGTGTTGAATGGGAAAAATCAAATCATGTGCTGGACTGAATCAGAAGAGCAACCAATTATGGTAATGGACCATGCTACTGCACATCAAAATTAGGAAAATGAACTTTTTGCCAAGAGAGCAAAGATTCATGGTTTTCAAATTAAAAGTTCAATGGTTCAACATGGTTCAAAAGCTCAAAGGCAGCCTCAGTCAAAGAAAAAGCCTGAGTAAAGAGAAAAGCCTGTGCAAAAATGCCCCATGAAAAAAGACAAAGTAGATTAAAAGCCACCATGTGTCATCTTCTGTAGAACCCCCAAAGGTTTCTAACATCATGTGTCATGTTATGACTTAGCAGAACGTGACAAGTGTTTGCACCCGTCATGTAAGAGTGAAATTTTTTTCTGCCCATGCATCCCCATTTCCTCCTATCCTCTAGGTGCGAGGGTGGTGATTTTTGCCACCCTTACACGTTCTTCTTCTTCAACATGCATTGGCAGCAATTTTTTCTGCTGACATACTTTCTCCCTCACGTGCATAGGTGGCAATTTTTGTCACCTATGCATAAGAACTTCTCCAATATGCAAGGGCGGCAATTTTTGCCGCCCCTACATACCTTCTCCCCATTTTTTCTAACTCTGGAAAATTTTCATTTTTCCTATTTTCCACGCCTGCTCCCCTTTTCTTCCACTTCTAACCTGCTCTCGCCTCAGCCTTTTCAAGTGCATTTCCCTAGTCATGATCACTCAAATGTGCAGTTTTCTCAGATTGCTAATTTTTCCCTTAATTGCACAATCATGATTATTATTGCAGTTTCTCTAAAGGCTCCCTCTTCATCGATGTATTTTCAACAAAAGTTCTCCCAGATCACTAAAATTTCTCTAAAGAAGTCGAAGACCATGAAGAAGACTAGAAATAAAGATTGAAGCTTTTCTTCCATGCTTTATTCAAAATGCACTTTGTAATTGACTTGAGACATTTTCACGTGTACTTTTGTAATATGTAATTACATGTGAAAAATCCAAAAAATATCCCAAAGTCAACGCTGACTCATTTTTAACTAGGTTTTCAATATTTTAATCTTTTTTCAATTTTGAAGGTTTCTCCCTATATAGAGAGGGGACCTCTTTTGTAAATATATCTCTGATAATTGAGAGCAAAAACTCTGCTGAAATTGAGACACTTCTTGAGACTTTACGCTCAACTTATAAATCATATTTTGTTGAATGAATGAGAAGCAGGTTTATTTTAGACTTTGTGTTGAAGTTATCTGCATTATTTAAGAAATAGTTCTTATGTCCTCTTTCCTGATAATCTCTTATTTGTTTGATTTAATAACCAAACTGTGTGTGTTGATATTATCTGAGGACGTTTCTAAAAGATAAAAGAGAGACTTTGAGCCACTTTTATCTTTGTGATCCTTTTATCCTCTGTAGTTTCAGGTGAAGACTTTGTGCTTCATTTCACTTTACGGTTACACATATTCTGAATCAATGAAGGAGACAACAGAAGACTTTGTGCTTACATAGGTTTCTTTGTTAACTTTGTTATTTACTTCAGGTTATTTTTTGCTCTATGCTGGATACCATTCCTGAAAGAAGAGGAATGTTGTTAGCCAACAACCAAGATTTCTCTCTCTTGTTCCTTGAGCATCACCTCTGAAAAAAGAGAGGTGGATGCTGTTATACCACCCCAAGTATTATTTTCTACTTATATATATACATATATCATATAAATATTCATAGGGAACCTCTCCTTGATGAGATGAGAGATTTACCTCATCCAGATGTGGTAAACCCACACTTTTTGTGGCATAAATCTCCTTGTACTGTGGTTGATATACCCATTTTGTCATCAGTTAGTTGACGACAAAATATTCACCCAATAGTTTTTGGTGACTCTGCTGGGGATGAACGCATAGTTTGAAGTCTCAAACTTCAAACTAAAGCAGATCCTACTCTTTTCCATTTTTTATTCTGTAATCTGCCATCTCCATGTTATACCAGAGGCCAAAAATATCAAGGTGTTGTTGACCCTGATTTTGAGTTGGTGCAACAGAGTGATTTCGAGTTATTTCCTTCACAACCTCACCTTAGACGAACTAGGAGTCTTCCTCCTAGCCCTACTAGGCCACCAACATAAAGCAGAGCTTCTTTTTCTACTGCTGGCTGAGCTTTACCTATCCAAGCTCCATCTGGATTAGTGATCCCACTTTTACATAATCAAATCATGGCTCAAGGTCCTTGGGGTAATTCTTTCGGTCCACTAAATTTGACTCCACCTCTGCATGAGCTTCTACGTAGTTCAAGGAAGAATTTCCCCAAATTCTTTGGTGATGGGAAGGTTCATCTTGATGAACAAATTGCAGCTTTTAGCATAGCTTGTAGTGTCATAGGTGTGGAATTCGAAGACATAGCGGTCAAGCTGTTCATAGAGACACTACAAGGCACTGCTGTAGACTGGTTCTACCACCTACAGATTGGATTAGTGACTGACTGGGACACCCTAAAAGACAAATTTGAACCCAAATTCAAGTCGATAGAAGATGCACATGCCTTGCTGGCCTAACTCACTCAGATGAAGAAAGAGCCTCATGAGCCTATGAGGGATTTTATTGCTAGGTTTGACAAGTTGAGGCACAGAATTCCCATGGTCACCCAGCTGACGCCTCAGAACCTCAAATGCTTCTTCATTAATTCACAACTGCCTAAAGTAGGTTTCTTGCTGAGACACGCTAGACACATAGACCTTACTACTGCTCAGGACTTGGCTACTGAAGTAGAAGATGACCTTATCTTGGTAGGAAAGATA
The DNA here is from genome assembly GCA_037957365.1 of Torreya grandis. Lineage (NCBI taxonomy): Eukaryota > Viridiplantae > Streptophyta > Pinopsida > Cupressales > Taxaceae > Torreya > Torreya grandis. The sequence continues at coordinate 3,966,536 of JARHVA010001050.1, read as the reverse complement.
AAGAGAGACCCTAATAAAGGTAAATCCTCTTCATCTTCTGAATATTCCCCTTCAACCACCACTGATCCAATGGTACAAAAGCTAGCAAATGAAATGTTGGCTCTCAAAAAGCAAATGGCCCAAGTTATGTCTACTTCTCCAAATCGAGATATGCCCAGGAGGACATTCCAAAATTAGGCTTACCAAGGCAATGCTACCAAGAATTAGGGACAACAAAATCACCTTCCTCCTCCACAGAAGAACCTCACCCTTAAAGCACCTCAAAACAACTCATCAATTGGATACCTTGAAGTTGAAGTAGATTTCTCACTCCAAACTGAACTGAGTCCTAAAGATGATGCTAATCTCTTTACTAAGGATGAAGAAGAATTAGCTGGCGACTCCCATATTGGTTTCTTGAACTATCAAGATGAACCTAGAAGTGAAGGCAATGCATTTGAGGGGTCATATGCTGTATTCACTTGGTCTAAGAATCAATCAGCTCAACAAGATAATAAGGAGAAAGCAGAGGAGTGACCTTAACCAGTAGTTTTAATTGCTAAGCAGGGATCCACTCTTCCTTTCCAGCCAAAGGACCCAGTGGTTTCAAGAAGGTAAGTACCCCAAATGCTCCTACGCTTTCTACTTCAAATTTGCAGTCTAGTCCTCCCCCTTTCAAAAATCAAAAGGACAAACTCCCATCCTCTGCTCCTAGCTCATTCCAGGCATTTGATATCATTGACCATATAAAGAAAACCAAAATTCAAATGTCTAAATTTGAATTTCTGCAGTCTCATCCTGAGCAATTGGACAAGTTGGTTCAATGTGTCAAGAACCAAATTGTCCCTGCAAGACAAGAGGTTAAGAAAGTAACTCATGGTCCCCCAAGGAACATGCCCATCCCAAACAATCTTGTCATTACTCCCCCTGCTGCTCTTGACAGGACTGAACCTTTCTATGTCTCATTGCTAATAAATGGACATTAGCTAAATAATTGCATCATTGATTTTGGGGCTTTAGATAATGTCATGCCTGCTAAAGTGGCAGAATCTCTAGGTCTCACACTGACCAAGACATTTGGGAGATGTTTCTCCATGGACAAAAAACAAGTGTCACTGCTGGGAAAAATGAAAGATGCCCAATTTGCATTTGCTGCCTTTCCAGACAAGCGAATCAAGATGACCGTCCTACTGGCCGATGTCCCATCATCATATGGCATCCTTCTTGGGCAGAACTTCTGCAAGGATGTTGGAGGGGAGTTAAACATGGACTTTTCTTAGGCAAGGATTCCTATGAAAGGTGTAATGCAGAGGTTACTTCCTGAGAAGGAGGCAAAATACGTTGTCACTCAGACATCAAGGCCTGAAGCTCAAATTCTATTTGAGTCTTCAGGTAGGGGTAATTACTTTCTATCTACGGAAGACATTCATGTTTCAGCAGATGAAAATCTTGCAGGTGACAATCTAGGAATTGGTTCAGATGGAACAACACCAAGTATGTCTGATAGTGCCAATGATTGGCAGGTGTTCAATGAGAACAATCAAATCATGTGCTAGATTGAATCAGAAGAGCAACCAATTATGGTAATGGACCGTGCTACTGCGCATCAAAATTAGGAAAATAAACTTTTTGCCAAGAGAGCAAAGATTCATGGTTTTTGAATTAAAAGTCAAGTCTTGTTGTGGGGCAAGAGGAGAAAACCAAAGGGAGGACACAAAAAATTGGTTTCCTGGTGGAGAGTTCCATTCACCCATCACCGATTTTGGGGAGAAAATGGCTTTTTGCTAGTTTATCAGAATGGCACACCATTTTCACCATCTCATAGTGGGCAGCATTTGAAGCGCTTCAAATATTGAGGCATCAGATAAGATCATCTATACATATGTATATCTGTATAGTCTTTAGTTCTATTTTGTGCTTTTCATTTTCATTTTTTGGAGCCTTTTTTTTTGGGTAGCATGACTCCATAGCCCAATGGCACACTTCAAGGCATTGGAGATTCTGGTTTCTACTCCCCTTAGCTGTTCCAAGTTTTCAACTGAAGGAAGTTCCCCAACTGGAGCCAGCTGTTGTCTTCCAAAAATATCACTCATTTTTCAGACAACATTTGAACTATTTTGGTCCTACAGATCAAAATCCTCTCTTCCCCTTTCAAAAATTGTTCTGAGCATTCCGGTTCTTCATTTTTCAAAGCTTTCTCAGAAATCTACAGACTCAACATGCTTGAGATTAGCAGGATTGGTTCAGCACCTCAGTTTGATCAAAAGGATTTCAATCAGCAAATGATAAAGGACTTAGGCTTGAACCATTGAACTTTGAACCACTTTGGTTCAAAGTTTCAATGGGTTCAACGACCAAGTTGGTTCAATGCGCTTGGTGCAAAAGAACAAAGGACTTTGCCAAATAATGAAGAATGAACCATTGAACCGAAAGGTTCAAGGGGCTGCCCCAAAGCAGAAAAGGCAAGTGCCCTTGTAGAGGGTAGGCAACATTGGTTAAAAGGTCAAAGAAAAGATAGAATTCTTTCAGATTTGTTCAAAGGCCCAAAAGGAACTTCCACAGACTTAGACAAAAAGGGGCTTCAACGGATGAACCATTGAACCGTTGAACCAAAAGGTTCAATGGGTTCAAGGTTCAAAGGCTCAACCAAAGCTTAGAAAGATAAAGGAAGTAGTGTTTGAGCAAGACACAGAATAAGCCAATAAACTGATTGAACTTTGAACTGAAAGAGTTCAAAGTTTAATGGTTCAACATGGTTCAAAAGCTCAAAGGTGGCCTCAGTCAAAGGAAAAGCCCGACTAAAGAGAAAAGCCTATGGAAAAATGCCCCATAAAAAAAAACAAAGCAGATCAGAAGCTGCCACGTGTCATCTTTTGCAAAACCCCCAAAGGTTTCTAACGTCATGTGTCCTATTATGACTTAGTAGAACATGACATGTGTTTGCACCCATCATGCAAGAGCAAAATTTTTACTGCCCATGCATCCCCATTTTTTCCTCTCCTCCAGGTGCGAGGGCAGCAATTTTTTTCACCCTTACACGTTCTTCTTCTTCAACATGCGTCAACGACAATTTTTTCCACTGACATACTTTCTCCTTGATGTGCACAAGTAGCAATTTTTGTCGCCTATGCACAAGAACTTATCCAATATGCAAGGGTGGCAATTTTTGCCACCCCTACATACCTTCTCCCCATTTTTCCTAACTCTGGGAAATTTTCATTTTTCCTATTTTCTACACCTGCTCTAGCCTCAGCCTTTTCAAGCACATTTCCCTAGTCATGATCACTCAAATGTGTAGTTTTCCCAGATTGCTAATTTTTCCCTTAATTGCACAATCATGATTATCACTGCAGTTTCTCTAAAGGCTCCCTCTTCATCGATGTCTTTTCAACAAAAGTTCTTCTAGATCACTGAAGTTTCTTTGAAGAAGTCGAAGACCATGAAGAAGACTAGAAATAAAGATTAAAGCTTTTTTTCAATGCTTTATTCAAAATACACTTTGTAATTGACTTGGGACATTTTCACGTGTACTTTTGTAATATGTAATTAAATTTGAAAAATCTAGAAAATATCCCAAAGTCAACACTGACTCATCTTTGACTAGGTTTTCAATATTTTAATCTTTTTCTAATTTTGAAGGTTTCTCCCTATATATAGAGGGGACCTCTTTTGTAAATATATCTCTGATAATTGAGAGCAAAAACTCTGCTAAAATTGAGACACTTCTTGAGACTTTGTGCTCAACTTGTAAATCATATTTTGTTGAATGAATGAGAAGCAAAATTTATTTCAGACTTTGTGTTGAAGTTATCTGCATTATTTAGGAAATAGTTCTTATGTCCTCTTTCCTGATAATCTCTTATTTGTTTGTTTTAATAAGCAAAGTGTGTGTGTTGATATTATCTAAAGACGTTTCTAAAAGATAAAAGAGAGACTTTGAGCCACTTTTATCTTTGTGATCCTTTTATCTTTTCTATTTTTAGGCGAAGACTTTGTGCTTTGTTTCACTCTATGGTTACACGTATTCTGAATCAGTGAAGGAGACAACGGAAGACTTTATGCTTACATAGGTTTATTTGTTAACTTTGTTACTTACTTTAGGTGATTTTTTGCTCTACACTGGATACCAATTCCTGAAAGAAGAGGAATGTTGTTGGCCAACGACCAAGATTTCTCTCTCTTGTTCCTTAAACATCACCTCTAAAAAAGAGAGGTGGATGCTGTTATACCACCCCAAGTATTATTTTCTGCTTAATTATATATACATATAGCATATAAATATTCATAGGGAACCTCTCCTTGATGAGATGAGAGATTTACCTCATCCAGATCTGGTAAACCCACATTTTTCATGGCATAAATCTCCTTGTGCTGTGGTTGATATACCCATTTTGTCATCAATTAGTTGATGACAAAATATTCACCCAACAAGTTATAAACCCAGAGATTGCACATGGACTTATGCTCTCCATTACTATACTTTTTCTCACCAGTTTATTTACTTGCCTATTCAACTCTACATGTTTTATTAGAATCATCATGTAAGTTTATTGATAAGGTAGAGATGATCCTAGAATTAAATCCATATGATTATTAATATCTTTATTTGGTAGTAAACCATCTAGATACTCATCAAGTATAACATCAGTGTAGTGTTTCAACATGTTTGTGGCCTCTATTGGTAATTCCACTACTTCTTATTTCCTTGCCATTAAGACATAACAAAATATTATCATCATCATTTTCATGATAAATTATTTTTAGATAAAATGATTTCTACTTTCCCTTCTTCCTTACGAGGTAATAAAACTATCTTTAAACCTTCATTCCAAAATGTATGTGTTATTCTCTCTATCATGGATTAATTTTATGTCATATTTCCATGGTCTTCTCAATAATTGTTCATGATCATAATAGGAGGAATAATGTTAGAATATATTCAATGTAAACATTCATGTATTAATGTTTAAAATTAGTATGCTTATAAAGCTACAGTATTCGGTTGTGATAAACAACTAATGGGTTAACCAACTTAAACAAACATAATATTTACAAACATTAATAATAAATTAATTAAGAAAAACATATTTAGATCATAACTGACCTAACAAAATCCCCCTTGATCCAAAGGGTATGGAATAAGAAATAACTATAGCAATGACTCTGAAGCCATCGAATAAAATCTAAAACAAATATAATTGGGGTACTATGCATCTTGGTATTGACCAAAACCAATGCCACTCCATACAAAAGATTTGTTGGGTTATTTATGATCCAAATATGTTTTGAATAATTAGTTTGTTATTAATTTTTTAAATATCATGTTTGTTTGGGTTGGTTAAATTGTTAGTTGGTTTTCAAAACCAACTATTGTAGCTTTATAAGCACACCAATTTTGAATATTAATACTTGAATGTTTACAATGAATATATTCTGACATTATTCCTCCTATTACAATCACAAACAGTGGTATCAGAGCCATATATAAGGAGAATTGAAATCCTTGGTTGAGAGTTTGGTTTAATCTTCTCAAATGTGTATGGCACTTGGTGTAAAGTGTGAAAATTACTTTCATACGGTGACTTAAGGCTCAAGGGACTAGAATAAAGAACAAACCAAAAAATTTGTAAAAATAAAATGAGGACACACCAACAAATTTGTCCAAAGAGGAGATCGCACCACCTACTTACAAAAGTTATATTTTGAAACCTTTGGTAAATAATAGGGAGATTCGAATGCTAGTAAGATCAGTACTTCCAAACATGCTATCAAATCCATGCAACAACTTTTTTTATTAGATAATTGTAGCTTCTATTTATGGGGTCTTTGAATTAAATAACTATGTTGATGCTTACACCAGAACTGTATGCATAAACCAACACCATGTTCTAAGTTGGAATGAGATTTGTGAGCACATGAGTGCCTTAAGATTCACTCCTAGGGGATTTAGGTTAGGGTTTTAAATGGAATTAAGTTTTACTAATTTAAAAAAATATTTTATTTTTAAATCTTGTGGACTCCACCAAAAGAACCTAGTGCTGGGAATTTTTTTTACCATGAAAGTAATTTATTTTTTCTTTTTAGTTTTGAAAACCAAGAATTTTTGTAATAGTTTGTCTTCATTCTTTCAACTTGGTTGATGGGAAGTTGTATGTACCAATTTTGGTAGTCTCTTGCATAAGAAAAGGTTAAAGGTTCAAAACCATTTTTTGGACAAATTTCCTTTTACATTTGAGTTTTGGAATATGTTTTTTTGAAAAGTGCATATTCTATTTTTTCAAAAGTCTTTATAAAGAGAAGAGGTGTAATAGGAGATATAAGGGTGTAGGGTGTAATTATGTTTTTGCAAGTCCTAGATTCTTCTTAAATGGAATTTATCTAATTGGTCAAGGGCAAAATCTAATAGATTTACTAGTTTTGATAAGCACCATGGCAAAAATTATTAGCTTAATTTAAGAAAATGGATGCTTAACACTAAAAAAATATAAGCAATGGCCGATGAACATGAAAAATATGCTATTTTTTAATGAGTTGTGGGAAATAACTAAAGAACACACTATGCCACCGACTGACGCTACAAGGTTACTTGAATATAAAAAATAAGATAAGCATGCCCTTGCCATATTAAAATATTCATGTTTTGTACAATTGATTATTCATATTAAAAAATTTAAAGCTAGAAAATGGAAAACATAGAAATCATTAAAATATATCTATGACAAACAACCTACGTATAAAATGATTTATCTCCTAATGTAATTGCTTAATAATAAGCTTAACACTGAAGATGTATCTAAATATTTCTCATGCATGAAAACTCTAAAACAAGAGTATTGTACAATAGAGGTAAAATTGATGATGAAATCTTTATTTCCATTAAATTTCATGGTCTTAGTTATACATACACCAATTTTGTTGAAATGGTATAGCTGAGTGATAATCTTAATGGTGCCACATTTGACTCTATTTGTGAATTGTTGACTCAACATGAGTGATAATTTTAATAGAAGAGTATGCATACTGAAGAGGATCACTATACAAATAAAAATCCCATCATAGAAATCATCAACATATACAATGATAGTTTCAAAATCATTATTTGAAACAATCTCCAAGTCATTATTTGAGACACTCTCCACACCATTCTAGATGGTCTCCACAACATTCTCATTGGCACTCTTCAGGATATTCAAAATGCAAAAATCACCATAGGCATTCTTATCACTCTTGTAGTTATTATAGTGATTTATATTTTTTAAAATTTCATTGACATAAAGAAGAGCCAAAATGTTTCAAATGTGGTGGTATTGGACATCTTTTAGATGTATGTCCTTCTCAATGACCTTGTTCTCCACATAAAAAGAAAGACAGGGAAAATTATGTGAATCATTCTAGTGGAAGATCTTTTGGTTACTCCAACTATTCTAGTTATTATAGCACTTAAACTAATCAAGACACATCTTATATAGCTGAGGTATATGGTCCTGATAGACTTGATAGCTTATTTTGAGTGAGCAGTGATTCACCCATCTTGTACAAGCTACTAGGCTCAATACTAAGATCTATTGTAGTAACATTTTTTGGCTTATGTTCTTGTTTTTAGTTCTATTTTTAGATTTTTATACTTGATATTTATGACATGGAACAATAGTTTTCATTGATTTTGATTCTCTTGGTGCACAACTTCTCACATCTTTCTTAATAGGGGGAGAAGATATAACATTTAGTTGGTTTTTGATCAGTCATTAATGATAGTACAAGTTGATAGGGGTTTATAGTACCTTCAATGTTGAACAAAGGTCTTCAACATTTGTTAGACATTAGGAAGATGTGTCATACATAATATGGGTTAGTCACTTTGATGGGATTCTAAGTGAAGCCTTATGTGGATCGATGTAGTTATATAAGATTTGATTATGTTATAATATAATACAATATGATGATTATAGAGGATGAGTAGGATTTGATTATGTTCATCAACTGTTTATGCCACAACTCAAAGGGCAAGATTCTGTATAAAGTGACATTAATTTTGGTCAATACCAAGATGTAAAGTACCCCAATTATAGTTACTTCAAAGTATCTTCACCTGATAGGGGAGAAGATATATAATTGGTAGGTCTTTGATCATTCATTAGTGATAGTAGGAGTTGATAAGGGTCGCTAGCACCAACAATGTTGAGCAAAGGTCATGAATGCTTTTTGGGCATCAAGAAGATGTTCTATACACAATATAGGTTGTTCACTTTGATGGGTTTCTAAGTGGAGCCTTATGTGTATCGATGAATTAGTTATGACATTGTTATGCACCATGACCATGTGGTAGGTATGTTAGCTAGAGGAAGCAACATTAGAATGGGAGAATTATAATGATACCAAGGATTTGATTCACAATCTTTAGCAGGGTTCTAAAAAATCTTAAAAATTTAAATGGAAGGGGAACACATTATGGTATAAAGATAGATTATACCTTTGTAAGCATTTTATCCTCAAACATAAAATTCTTTAGGAACTTCATACCTCTCCACTTGGAGGACACTTAGGATTTTTGAAAACATATCATAGAATCAAGAAAGATTTCTTTTACGAAGGACTCAAAGGGGATGTTTAGAAATATGTGGCTAAATGCATGGTGTGCCAGTAAAATAAAGGTGAAACCATTAAGACCCTAGATCTTTTACATCCTTCATCCATCCCTAGATCATGTTGGTAAGAGGTTTCCATGGATTTTATTAAGGGTTACCAAGGTCTGAGGGTAAAAATATTATCATGGTAGTTATGGATCGACTCACCAAGTATTCTCATTTTTGCTCTTTATCACAACCATTTTTTGCAAGTATAGTAGCTTCTACTTTTATCAATATAATTCAAAAATTGCATGTCACTCCAAATATCATTGTAAGTGACCAAGATCCTATATTTACTATTAATTTTTGGACTAAATTATTTGTATGTTTGGGTATCCAATTGACTAATAACTCATCCTATCATCCTTAATCTGATGGAAAAATAGAGGTAGTCAATAAATGTCTCAAAGGGTATCTTTGTTGTTTTTTTTAGACAAATAGGACAAATGGGTTCATTAGCTACCACTTACTGAATGGTGGTATGACACTTCTTTTCACACTTATTCGAAGATGTCTCCATTTATAGCATTGTATGGGTATCAACCCCCATCCATCACTTCAATTTTTATAGTGCACCCTAAGGTTCGAGCTATTGAATAACACATTCACCATCAATAGAAGGTGTTAGTTAGTTTGTGAGAGAATCTAGTAATGGCACAAAATCAAATGAAGCAACAAGTAGATCAACACTATAGTGAGTAGAATTTTAACATAGGTGATTGGGTATTTGTGCATTTGCAACCATATAAGAAGATGTCTCTGAAGTAACATAAAAATGATAACAAGCTATCACCTAAGTATTATGGCCCTTATCATATCTTGAAAAAAATTAGCAGTGTAGCTTACAAGTTAAAATGACCCCCAACCACTCACATACATATGGTATTCCATGTATCTTGACTGATAAAAATAATTAGACATAGAGTTTCCACTTAGAATGAGGTACCTGAATTAGATTAATAAGGTAGAGTCATTCTAGAGCTTGAGGAGATCTTTCACATGTGCATCAAGTAATTATGGACCAGAGCCATTAAGTAGTATTTGATCAAATGTAAGAACATACATTCTAAAGATACAACATGGGAGGATGAAGAATTCCTATAAAACCATCCTAGTTTGATTCAACATTGAGGACAACATTATTTTGAAGGGGAGAGGTATGTTATGCCCTTAACCTATGGTGCATCTAGGGATATGTGTGGTCGACTTGTAGTTTACACATCTTCATACTAGCTTATTGCATTTTTCAATGTTCTTAGTATGGTTGTTTTATATAACCATGGATAAGTGGAGTATATATAGGAGGTAGTGGTTAGTATTTAATCATAATGTTATTAATTTTTTTCTTATTTCATTATTGTGGAGGTTTCCCACTTGAAGTGGCTCAGTTATAATATTCAAGTATTCTACTCTTTCACCAATTGTTATTGTGTATCTGATTATTCTACTTTTAATCCTACCCTATATAATTCTACTATTAAAAATAATCTAAGTAATTTCCTTACAAGAGTACACATGCGTAATATAAAAAAATGAATTCCATCATATAATTTAATAAGATATTATTGTTTTGATGAGGGTGACAACAAAGAATTTGGGGCATCAACTAGATGGCTGTAAAATGAACTTTATATGAAATAAAAAGTATGTGGGCTCCATGTGAAAAGTACATGTGCAATGAAAGTTTCATGTGAAATATTTTAAAAGTGAAGTATAATTTTTTTTACCATCTACGCTATTTTTTAATTTTAAAAACAATGATTACCTAGAATTTATTTCCATATATGCCTAGATCAATTAAAGGTGAGTTGGTTAGAGAAATTTTGTAGTTCACTTGTAAACAAGAAGGTCATGGGTTTAAAACATAGATTTTGGAAAAATTTCTTTTTTGCATTTGATTTTTTGAAATATGTTTTTTTTCAAAAAAGAGAATATCCTATTTTCAAAAGCTTTGTAAAGAAAATAGATGATATAAGGGTGTATCTATGAATTTTTGATTATTTTTACAACAAATATATTAAAATGATGTATAAAGGTTCATTCTCAATGGAAATTGACACTTCAACATGAAAATTTTCATAATGTCACCTCATGATTGTGTTCTTGGTGACCATCTCATCTTTTACAAGTCCATCTGAATCCTTGTGATTAACAATGTTTAGGTGTCACACTAGAGGTTGGATAATCAATTGGAGGCTAGAGGATAATTACCCTTCTCTAGTTATCTATTCACTTGGAGTTTATGTTTAATGCTTGAGTGAAAATTTTTGGCTTGTGTTCTTATTTTTAGTTCTATTTTTGGCTTTCTATACCTAATATTCATGACATGGAGTAGACAGTGTTTGTTTGATTTTGTTTCTCTCATTGCACAACTTCTCACCTCTCACCTGATAGGGGAAAAATATATAACATTGGTAGGTATTTGATTATTCATCAGTGATAATATGAGTTGATATGGGTTTCTATCACTAATAGTGTTGAACAAAGGTCATCAATGTTTGTTGGGCATTAGGAAGATATGCTATACATAGTATGGATTAGTTACTATGATGGGCTTATGGGTGAAGCCTTATGTGGATTGATTTAATTGGATAGGCCTTAATCATGTTCTACTATAGTACGATATAGAAATTGAAGACCTACCAATGCTATATCTTATCTCTTATTAGGCGAGAGGTGAGAAGTTGTGAAATGAGAGAAACAAAATCAAACTAACACTATATGCTCTATGTCATGAATATTAGGTATAGAAATCCAAAAATAGAATTGAAAGCAAGAATATAATCCAAAATTTTCCATTCAAACATTAAACCCAAACTCTGAGCAAATAACTAAATGGAGAAGGGTAATTATCTTCTAGCCTCAAATAGATCCTCCACCCTCTAGTGTGACACATAAACTTTATTAATCACAAGGACCTTGATGGACCTATGAAGGATGAGATGGTCACCGAGAACACAAGCACTAGGTGAAATTATGAAATTTTTTATGTCAAAGGTTTCGGTTTCCACCAAGAGTGCACCTTTATACATCATTTTAATAGAGTTATAAAATCATCAAAAGGTCATAGATACACCCTTATATCATCTATTTTCTTTACAAATCATTTTGAAAATAGAATGTTCTCTTTAAAAAAAAACTTATTCCAAAAAATTAAATGCAAAAAAGAAATTTGTCCAAAATCTGTGTTTTAAACCTGTGACCTTCTTATTTACAAGTGAACTAAAAAAGTTATCTAACCAACTCTCCTTTAATCAATCTAAGAATATACTAGAAATAAATACTAGAGAATCATTATATTTTAAATAAAAAATAACATAGATGGTAAAAACTTTCATGTTGCACTTTAAAAATATTTCACACGAAGCTTTGATTGTGCATGTACTTTCCACATGGATCCTACAAGCCATACTTATTATTTCATATACAAATCATTTTATAGCCATCTAGTTGTCACCCCAAATTCTTTTCTATCACCTTCATTGAAAAAACAATCTCCTATTAAATGATACGATGAAATTTGTTTTGCTATGTTGCACATGTGTAATTTATAAATGTTTTGAGAATGATGGGTTTACATCCCACTCACACAATCCAAGTAGAGGGAAATTAATAATGGATGGATAAAATTTGACACACTCAAGTGGCACCTATGTTAGAAAATACACAAGGTGGATTACATATAAATAGGCTTGAGAATTTACTCCTTACACATGTACCATTCATAAGTATAAACAAAATGTCAACACAAGAGGGCTGATGACAATCAAAATAGGAGGAAATTTAATCAAATAATATTCAATGTTCAACTTGATTAATTTTGTACATCAAGTTTAAAAACAAGCTTATGAGAGTTGGTTCAAGAAAACTAGCAGGTATAACCAACCCATAGAAAAATATCTACTAACATAAACATTAAATAAATACAAAATTATCTTGGATCATAAATGATCCAACAAACTCCCCCTTGTATATAAGAAAAATACTAGAGAAATGACTCTAAAGTCATTGAAGAAACTCTAAAGAAACTACAACTAGGGTACTGCACATCCTGGTACTAACCAAAATTGATGTTGTTTTATATATAAGCTTGCACTGTGAGTTATGACATAAAATTTTGATGAACATAATAAAAAACTACTCATCCCCTATGATCATCTTATTGTACTATATAAGAACACAACTAAAACCTGTCCAACTACATTAATCCACATAAGGCTCTACCCATAAACCCATCAAAGTGACCAACCCATACTTTATATGGCACATCTCCTTGATGTCCAATAAACAATGATGACCTTTGCTCAACACTAAAGGTTTTAGCAACCCTTGTCAAATTACATGTCATCGATAACTTATCAAAGACCAACCAATGCTATATCTTCTCCCCTATTAGGTGAGAGGTGAGAAGCTATGCAATGAGAAACATAATCAAATAATCATGTTTGCTCCATGTAATGAATATCAAATATAAAAATTAAAAAATATAACTAAAAACAATAATTCAAGCCAAAAAATGTTATTACAATAGATCCCAGTCTTGAGCCTAGTAGCTCGCAAAAGATATGTGAATCACTGATCACTTAAAACAAGTTGTCAGGCCTATCAAGACCATAGACCTCGGCCATATAGGATGCCTCTTGATTATAGGATGTGTTAGAATAACAATAATAACTAGAGTAACTAGAATATAGACTGCTATAATGACCCACATAATTTACCTTAGCTTTCTTTTTTATGTGGTGAACAGGGTCATCTAGAAAGACATACATCTGCAAGATGTCTAATACCACCATATTTGAAATATTTTGTCCTTTCCTATGAAAATGAGATATAGAAAAATTTGAATCACTAGAAGAAATACAAGAGTGAGAATAATGACTATGAATATGTCTACATTTTGAAGAGACTAGAGAGTGCCAATGAGAATTCTATGGAGACCATATAGGATGGTGTGGAAAGTGTCTCAAAGAAAGATGTAGAGAGTGTCATGGAGAGTGTTTCAGAGAATGCTTCCAAAACTATCATTGTACATGGAGTTGATCTCGATAATGGGACCTATTATTTTTATAGTGAGCCTCTTCACTAGGCTTACTCTTATTCTTTGCAAAATGTCATTCATGTTGAATCAACAACTCACAAATAGAGTCAAATGTGGCACTGTTAAGCTTATCACTAAGCCATAAAATTTCAAAAAAATTGGTGTATGTAGAACTATGACCATGCAATGTGATAGAAATCAACATGTCATCATCAATTTTACCCCCTGTAATATAATACTATATATTGTATGGGCAATGGAAGAAGAACTATGAAATTAAATTGTGAATAGATCATTTGAAAAAACATACTAATATATTATATCAGGTTATACATTTACAACATAGGTGAAATTTTTATAAGTTTTCATGAAATTTAAAACTACCATATGGTTTTTAACTAACTTGAATAACCAAAAAACAATTAACAAACTAATAAATTAACTAAGAAAATTATTTGGATCATAATTAATTCAACAAACTCCCTTTGATCCAAAGGAGTATAGAAGATGAAAGAACATAAGTAATGAATCTAAAGTCATCAAAGAAACTCTAAAGAAACTATAACTAGTGTACTGTACATCCTGGTACTAACCAAAATTGATGTCATTCCATACAAAATCTCACCCTATGAGTTATGACATAAAAAGTTATTGATCACATTCAAGGCCTGCTCATCCCATATGATCATCATACTGTACTATAGTAGAGCAGGATTAAGACATGTTTAACTACATCGATCCACATAAGGCTCCACCTAAAATTCCATTAAAGTTAACAAATCGTGCTCTATATGACACATCTTCTTGATGCTCAATAAATGTTGATGACTTTTATTCAATAATGTTTGTGCTAGCAACCTATATCAACTAGTATTGTCATTGAAAATCAATCGAAGAACAACCAATGAAATGTCTTCTCCCCCTATCAAGTGAGAGGTGAGAAGCTATGCAATGAGAAAAAAAAATCAAACTAACACCATTTGCTCCATGTCATGAATGTTAGAGAAAATAATTAAGGTTAAGAGTAACTTAGGATTAGCTTGTGTAACTTGGGTATTTACCAAAGAAAGAAAATTTTGAATAATTTGGACTTATACCTACTAAAGTGGAGTGAAGAAAATTTTCTCTAAAAATAATTTTCTTATATTTCAAATAAATTGGATTGTTTCAAACCATTTGAGCATAGATCATTTTAAATGAATTTGACTATTTTGAATAAGTTGGACTTATACCCACTAAAGTGAAGTGGAGAAAATTTTATTCAAAAAATAAATTTCATATATTCTAAATAAATTGGAGTGTTTCAAACTATTTGAGCATAGATCATTTTGAATGAATTGGATTATTTTAATAATTTGGATTTATACCCACTAAAGTGGAGTGGATAAAATTTTCTCAAAAAAATAAATTTCCTATATTCCAAATAAATTGGAGTGTTTCAAACCATTTGGCGATAGATCATTTTGAATAAACTGGGCTATTTTAAATAATATGGACTTATACCCATTAAATTGGAGTGAAGATATATTTTTTATATAAATAATTCTGTTATATTCGAAACAAATTGGACTATTTCAAAGCATTTGGGCATAGATCATTTTGAATAAAGCTATTTTGAGTAACTTAGACTTATACATATAAAATGGAGTGAAGAAGATTTTATCCAAAAATAAATTTTGTTTATTCTAAATACATTATACTGTTTCAAACCATTTGAGCATAAATCATTTCGATTAAATTGAGCTATTTTAAATAATTTAAAATTATACCCACTAAAGTGGAGTGAAGAATATTTTCTCTATAATTATGTTTTTTATATTCTAAATAAATTGAATTATTTCAAACCATTTGGGAACATATCATTTTGAATAGATTGGATTGTTTCAAACTCGTGGCACCCTTTTGGTCCTTCATACCGATCATTGATCCTTTGAAGTACCTTTATTTGCTAGGACACATGGCACCGTTTAACTAGTCAAAATATGGATGAAAACATATTAAACAATCTAGTTCATCTACATAATAAAATATCTTGACAATTGTTTGTTGTTCATTGCAAAGATATTCATGAGAAAGTGTCAATATACTAATGGATCAATTTGGTCAATTTCAAGATAAATCGATGGAGTATCCACTTGCACTTAATTAGATCAAAGTAATTCTAAATTAGAATCAATTATTTGAACTATATTTGAGATAGTTTATGAATGATTTATATGAAATTGATGATAATGTTTATTACTATAGTTATAGTTTATAATCAATAAATACACTTGAAAGAATCATAATATAGAAAAGTTACATCTTTCTAAACATTGGTTCATAGATACCAGCATGGATTTTTTGCTTTCTTCCAAGAATGTGATGATAGACGTCATTTTGATTCTCCAATAATTTTCATCTTTCTAACTTCCATTTCCAGTATATCTACTTGAAGCAACATAACTCATTTTCAATTTTTGATTTGTAACACAATTCTAAGAATTATAATCAATGAACAACGTGTTAGCAATTGAAAAATCATCTCCAAAGGTCCCTTTAAAAATAACTTCATCTAATTTATTTATGTTTATATTTTATGTCTTATAATATATTTTACTCTAAATAAACATGAAATTTGAACTTATGTAACCCATGGCTTGAATGAGTATCCTCAAATGATTGCCTTATATCATTGACCAAATGTCAACATGAGAAAAAGACTGCAGTGCCACCTTCAAAACTTATTTGGAATTATCTTGAATGTAGTATGACATATTTTATATTTTATAATCTTCTTTTTTTCTAGTATCATGCATTTGCATATCTTTTGTTTTGTGCACAACAAATAATAAGTCTTCCAACCCTAAAATCAATAGTTTTTTAGAAGACAATTTTAGCTCCTCTTTTGAAATGTCTACAATTTGTTAAAAAAGAAATGAAGCATTTATTAGCGATATTATATTATAAGAAATATAACATGGTAATTTTATAAGAAAATGTTTTACATGTTACTATATTAGTCATTGATAAAATTTTGATTTGCATTTCTTATTGTAACATAAAAACATAATGCATTTCATTTGATTCTTTTTTTTTTTTGCATTTCCTTAAATCTTATGAAGATTCATATAAACACATATAAAAATAAAATAAATGCTCAAGAACATTGTAACTATACTCATTATACATATATGTACCATTTCTATTGCCAATTTTGTAACATACATATGCATCTAATGTAAGAACTGACAGACCACTTAGAATGGCAACCACTTACAATGCCAAATGATATAACCACTTGTAGTATTGAAATAGTTAGAAAAATAATCAATGATAATAGAATTCAAACATACAAATAGAACTATCAAACCACTCAGTATTGAAACACACACAGATCCATTCAAACACATATTAAAGAATAAATACAAGAACTGAGAACTTATTTTATCGTTCATATTATTAAACTCATTTAGGAATTATAGTAAAAATTAATTAAACACATTTTAAATGAACAGTGATGAGATGTCATTCTAAATCAGACAATATATATTCCATGGACATTATGAGGCCCATGCTAAATACATATCTTTCTTGAATACTCACTCATTCTTTCCAGAGCTATGTTGTTACTGGCTGCCACTGATGACGTACTTGTCTCATAGTCTACCAAATTTAATTGGTATGCTCCTAATCATGCAGATAACATTATAGATACATGTATGTATAACATATATTGGAAGAGTCTAGATGTAGATAGAAGTTGGTGGAGGATATAGGAAGAGATCTTAAGAGATATTAATGCATTAAATTATATTTGTTCAAAGATAAATCTTTCATAAACAATAGGATCTCAAAAATTAAAAGAAAATAAAGTGAAGTAAATCCTAATAGATAGCTAGGAGATAATTTGCATATGTAGACAATTTAACTTACATCACCAACATATAAATGTTCATATTGAATCCTTATAACTTGACCATGATTTTATCAAATTCTAAAATAGTCCCATTTTACCATAACTCATTTCTCATAGACGTTGATAGGAATTTAACATTGATCAACCAACATCTATATTCTTCTAGTAATGAAAGTATCAACTATTCTTATGCATATCGATACATATTTATATGTTTATATCACAAAAAAAAAAAAAAAGGATTTACTCTTCTAAGCTGTAGTTCACTATCACTAAATTCAAATGAATATACACCTTAATATTTGAACCCCCTTCATATACTTCCAATAAGACACATCAAATTAAAAACTATTTAAATCAATAGAAATATAATTGTTTCTGTTGGAAATATTGTCATTGATGTCAAAGGTTTAGTATTATTGGTGATAAAGGCCCCATTGCATTTAATGTTATTTATCTTGGATAATATGAGTTAATATTTATTTAATATTAACGAATATATTTTTGGTTGCATATGAGACAAAATAAGGGCCCATGGAGAAGATGAAGAGTCATGGGATAAAGACAAAAGAAGGATGGGATGCATTTTCCCATGAAGAGTCATTTTGGGGAATACCAAGAGTCACCAAGTGAAGACAAAAGAGGAAAGGGGGAATTTATCATGAAGGGACACTTAAAGGAATAAGAAAAGTCACCAAAGATAAAGACAAAAGTGGGAAGGACGTTTTTGGTCATGAAGGGTCACCACATGAATTTTCAAATGCTTGGATATGAAGGGTCATCCAAGATTGGTGCCATTTTCCATGAGGAATGAAAGGTCACAAAGGGGGAAGGCCAAAGGTCATTTGGAAAGCTATAAATAAAGGCTTGAGTAGCCATTTGTAAATGTGGATGTGAGAGGTTGACTTGATATTGTAATATCTAGCTTAGAAGAGCAATTTGAGAGATGATTTGTATTTATTATATCTAGCTTAGAAGAGCAAAAGTAAGAGAGAGGAAGGTGATGTTGTATTGATCTATCATTTTTTGAGATAGCAACACTAAGAGATAGGTGTGTGGTATACACAAAGGGGTTGGTGCTTCTGTGGTTTGGTGCTTGGCAAAGGGGTTTGAAGCTCCTGTGGGGTGGTGCTCATGAATTGAAGCTGAGGTTTGTACTTGGCAAAGGGGTATGGTGCTCCTGTGGGGTTGTTCTCATGAATATATTTGAGATTGATTCTCCATGGTTTTTCCCACATTGGGTTTCCATGTTATATCTGGTGTCTCTCTTTGTCTTGTGTGATGTTTATTGTTTAAGTTTTATTGCATATTTTGAATGATTGATTAAGTGGAATTTGGTTAAAATAAAGATTTATAAGATATATAATATACTGATTCAGCCCCCTCTCAGTATAATCTGTGCTTAACAATTGGTATTAGTGCAGGTTCCTTTTTGAAAAGTTTTACAGCTTGAAGGTAGATCGGGAAAGCACGATGGCTGGGTCACAGGAAGGATTTTATACAAATAAGGTACCTTTGTTTGATGAGATGAATTATGCTTTTTAGAGCATGAGAATGAAGGTTTATTTGATGGCCCTTGGATTTGACATATGGAAATCAGTGGTGGAGGAATATGAAGAGCCACAGACATCCACAATTACTCCAACAGAAAAGAAGGCAAGTGAATGTAATGCTAAAGCTTTAAATGCTATTTTATGTGGTTTATGTGAATCTAAATTTGTTAAAGTTATGAAATGTAAATCTGCTCATGAAACTTGGGTAAAACTTGAGAATATTTACAAAGGTGATGGAAAGGTACAGCAAGCTAAATTGCAAACTTTTAGAAGGCAATGTGAAAGTTTGAAGATGGAAGAAGAAGAAGATATAGCAAGTTATCTTTTGCGAGTTGATCAGATAGTAAATTAGATTCAAGGTCTTGGAGAAATATTAGAAGATTCAATGGTGGTGCAAAAGGTTTTGAGATCTCTACCAATGAGATATGATGCAAAGGTTTCAGCAATCGAGGAGATGAAGAATTTAGCCAAGCTGAAGATGGATGAGCTTCATGGTATTCTCACGGCATATGAGATGCGGACATAACAAGATAAACCCTCAAAGAGAGAAGTGGCTTTCAATACATCAAAGAAGGAGAAAGCTAAGATTTAAGAATCAAGTGATAGTTCCAGTGATGATGAAGATGACAACGAAGCACTTTTCATTCGCAGGCCAAAAAGAGGAACAGGTAAATATCAAGGAAAATTACCTTTTAAATGTTTTAATTGTGGAAAGATTGGACATTTTTCAGCTAGATGTCCATATAAGGTTAAAGATGAAGAAGAATAAAATCCTACATACAAGAATAATTTCAAAGGCAAATCCAAGAAGGGATTCAAGAAGAAGAGCCTGTATTCTAAGGACCCTAGCTCAGTTGAAGATAGTGGAGTCAACGATTCAGAAGATGAAGAGATTCTATTCATGGCCATACATGAAGATGATCAAGAAGAAGAAGAGGAGGAAGTTGAAGTAGATATGGAAGGAGAACTCAATTGTGCCTTAGAAGCTGTTTAGAAGAAGAATCGAAGGTTAAAGTGCTAGATCGAGAAAAATGAATAAAAGTCAAAGAAAATGATTGAAGATCTATAAGCACACTTTGAAGAAGCCAAGAAGAATGAAGAAGATCTCACAACACAGTTGGAAATAGAAAGACAAGAATGTCAAAGGTATGTTATTGAAATTGCCTCCTTAAAAGAAGATATTCAAAAAGCAGTCAATGATAAAGTAGTGAGTGATTCAAGATTTGAGGATAGCACTAACATGCTAAATAAGATATTGGAAAGTCAAAAATCAAATTCAGATAAGACAGGGATCGGATTTGAAAAGAAAAAGAGCTATGATGAAGCTCTTACACAAGAAGAAACAAAAAGGGGAGAAGTCAAGAATACAGAGGACATTCCAAATAGAGAAGGATGGAGAGAACAAAGTTATAAAAGGCAATCCGGTTAGAGATATACAGACAAGTCTTATTTCTATGGCTATTGTTTTTATTGTAATGGATATGGTCACAAGAAATTAGAATGTAGAAAAAGAGTTAGAAATAAAGAGAAGGAAAGTCAATTAGATTCAAGTAGAAGCCACAACTCTTTTGCTCCTCTATCAAGCTTTGATGAAGAGACCATAGTATGCTACAAGTGAAACAACTACGGACACATAGCTCGATATTGCAGAAGCATGTTTGAGTTAGTCAAGAAGGATCAGAGGTTCAAAGCTCCATTCATCAAGAAGAAGAATTAGAGTTTCAAAGCTCCATTCATCAGGGAGAAGGTTCAGACATGTTCATGGCAGAAGAAACAACATGAAGATTCTATGATGGTGCAGACAACTCTGAATGTGGGAGGTAAAGATCAGCCATGGTTAATTGATAACTGATGTTCGAGGCATATGATAGGAGATAAACATAAGTTCATTTCTCTAAAGAAGATTAATGGTGGTACAGTGAGGTTTGGAGATAAAACCATTGCCAGGATAGCCGAAAAAGGTACTTTGAGTTTGGATTATGGTAGAACTAAGACTAAGAATGTTTTATATGTAAAAGGTCTTAAGCATAATCTGTTGAGTGTTAGTCAAATATGTGATCAAGGATATACATTAAAGTTTCATAAAGAGGGTTGTGAGATTAGAAGAAAAGATTCAAATGAGTTGATTGCAGATGCTCAAAGGACAGGGAAAAATGTGTATGTATTGTTAGATATCTTCTCAAAGGCATGATCAAAGGATACATTCAAAGATCGGTGAGAGGAGTTGGGAGTAATTTCTATTACTTCCTGCCATTGATGTTCAACATCAAGTGAGGGGGAGCTAAGTGTAAGCTCTAGGTAGGCCCTTTGCCATTGATGTCAAAGGGGGAGAATAACAAGTAAGGTATAGGTGCAGAAAATAGGTACAAGGAACAGGTACAGGTTACTACAGTAAGGGGGAGTTACTGTATGTTTTTAGATGACAGTATGTGTAGGTGACAGGATGTGGCAGTTTTAGGATTGAGGTTGCCATCAATGACAAAGGGGGAGATTGTTGGAAATATTGTCATTGATGTCAAAGGTTTAGTATTATTGGTGATAAAGGCCCCATTGCATTTAATGTTATTTATCTTGGCTAATATGAGTTAATATTAACAAATATATTTTTGGTTACATATGAGACAAAATAAGGGCCCATGGAGAAGATGAAGAGTCACGGGATAAAGACAAAAGAAGGATGGGATGCATTTTCCCATGAAGAGTCATTTTGGGGAATGCCAAGAGTCACCAAGTGAAGACAAAAGAGTAAAGGGCGAATTCCTCATGAAGGGACACTTAAAGGAATACAAAAAGTCACCAAAGATAAAGACAAAAGTGGGAAGGACGTTTTTGGTCATGAAGGGTCACCACATGACTTTTCAAATGCTTGGATATGAAGGGTCATCCAAGATTGGTGCCATTTTCCATGAGGAATGAAAGGTCATAAAGGGGGAATGCCAAAGGTCATTTGGAAAGCTATAAATAAAGGCTTGAGTAGGCATTTGTAAATGTGGATGTGAGAGGTTGATTTGATATTGTAATATCTAGCTTAGAAGAGCAATTAAGAGATATGATTTGTATTTGTTATATCTAGCTTAGAAGAGCAATTATGAGAGATGATTTGTATTTGTTATATCTAGCTTAGAAGAGCAAAAGTAAGAGAGAGGAAGGTGATGTTGTATTGATCTATCATTTGTTGAGATAGCAACATTGAGAGATAGGTGTGTGGTATACACAAAGGGGTTGGTGCTCCTGTGGGTTGGTGCTCACGAATGACAGCTGGGTTGGTGCTCGACAAAGGGGTTTGAAGCTCCTGTGGGGTGGTGCTCATGAATTGAAGCTAAGGTTTGTTCTTGGCAAAGGGGTATGGTGCTCCTGTGGGGTTGTTTTCATGAATATATTTGAGATTGATTCTCTGTGGTTTTTCTCACATTGGGTTTCCATGTTATATCTGGTGTCTCTCTCTATCTTGTGTGATGTTTATTGTTTAAGTTTTATTGCATATCTTGAATGATTGATTAAGTGGAATTCGGTTAAAGGAAAGATTTATAAGATATATAATATACTGATTCACCCCCCCTCTCAGTATATTCTATGCTTAACAGTTTCTATCTAATATAATTTATTTATTTTTATTGATAAAGAACACATAGATACTCTGCATCAAAATTTATTGTATTGAAAACATAGTATATCACATATTGTATTATTTTAAACTGGGTAAATTAAACATGTAAAAAAACATTGTAATGGGTAATCAAAACATGTAAACAATATTTTAATGGGTAAATACAACCACATTCAAGTCTACACAACAATAAAATGAACCCACACTTCTAAATCCCAAGATGATTTAAGTCTATATTTTATTGTCTTATACAATCTCCTGTCCATGAAGAAAAAATTGATTATAATGTGTTTAAATAAATAAAGATAATTAATATATTCTAGACTTATATGAAATTGTATAATTTAACATTTATTGAAAGGGGGTTTCACCTTTTTTTTTGCCTTTTTGTAGTTTGTATGGGTGCACTCTTTCATTGAAACTTTGGCTCTTTATTTCTTGCAAGGTATTTTATAATGTAGTAACTAAAAATTCTCATCATCAATTGATTTGATATTTATATATTAAAAATATGTCTTGTTATAGAGTTTTACCTTGTGTTGTTTTCATGGAGGCACTAACATGCAGAGCTGTGTCATAGGTTATTGTGTTGGAGACACAAAGTTCTAGAGTTACATTGTGAACTATTTTAATTGAGACATAAACATATGAAGAAATATTCTGTTATTTTTATGAATCATTGATAAATAAAAAATTATATAATTTAAAAATATGCATGATCTTATCTTACCTTCTTCAACTTGCAATGTCTCATGTTCATTGATATGATCTTCTGTTATTATTATTTCTTCACTTGCATGAAATACCATTAGTGCTACACACTGAAAGATTGTTAAGCTGTTAGGTTTGAAAAATAAATCATACACACCAAAATATTATTAAGATGTTATATTTGGAGAATGAAGCATGATTATAAAATAAATTAAAAATATTATACACCCAGTACTGATCAAAGCAGTTGTTCTTGTATTGGTTACTTTGAATTTGTCAATTTTTTTTGAAATTGAACATTAGAAATTGTTTGTTCTTCAGTTACTATAATGCAAGATAAATTTATTTTCAATTTTGTAAAAGCACACACAAATCTAGCTCTTGTATATACCCCTAACACGCCACATGTATCTGAAACATTGAAAGTAGAGATAAGTTTATACCAAAATAAGTTATCTAGTTGATTTTTGAATGGCCTTCCTCTTTTGTTTGAACCAATCATTTCAAATGTTGGTACATCTTTGTAGATGTCAAAACCTTCCTCTAATATACTTTGTTGTGAATGAAGGCTAAAACCTTATAGCGAAAAATGAACAAGATCCTTACAAAAATTGATACATATAATATGTGTCTAATCGAATCTAGTACTATCTAAACCTCATAGTATGACACATGTATCTTTCATAGAATGGAAATCATCAACACTTAGATTATTGAGAAAGGTCTAAATGCCAAACCAACATTCTAGTTTGTGGATGATGAATATATTGAAGGCCCCAACAATAAATTTATCAATCAATGCTTGAATAGATAGATGAAGTTGTTATTCCATAAAAACTTTAGTGAGATTCAAAAGATCAATAATTATCAAATCGACGTTCACACCAAGAATGAATATTTCACTAAAATCTTCTAAAATGGATGGCTAAAGACATGGGGGTCCATAATGGTAGATGAATATTTATGTATCTATCTCAGGAAGTTGACCACCATCATTATGTAGATAATTATGCTTAATGAATCTTGAGATAATGCTTCCCAGCCTTTTTTGTTTTTTGAAATACCTTCATTCAGGACACACAAATCATCAAACCTTTTCATAGAAATTGTATAATGCTCCATTACCTCTTCAAGTGTGACTGTTTTTGTTGGTGGCAGTGTCGTATCATGGTTTCTAAAATAATTTGAAAATTTTGACAGTAAGTTACTTTCCAGCTTCACTTTTTTGCACCAAGTAAATATGTTGTTATACCTAGGGATTTTCAAGAAGGAAATAGATCCTGTTTCCAATAAATTTGCTAGTTCTATTTTTTGTTTGTCTGAGAGCCCTTGAATATTTCTAAGTAATGTTATACCAATCAAATTTAAATCTTATTTATTTAAACTAGGTAAAGTACCACTTTCAAACAAATTAAATGTCTTATCAAAACAATCCCAAATAAGTTGTTCCATGAAAAGAAGGCATTTTCTCTCCTATAGTTGTGATAAACAGTTCATTTGTGGAATAAGTGTCTATCTTGTTCATGTATTTCTTTTGTCTTTTTTTCCCCTATTTCAATATTCTTCCAACCTCTTAGTTTGATAATGTCACGTGTAGATCAAACTCTTTCTACAAATGAAATCTTATAAATTATTTCATTGGCTTCATTATATTGGTTACATATTTTGTGCACAATATAGAATGGAGTATAAGTTTTCAAAAATCTTAGCCTTCTAACAGAATATTTATTTCTCAAAGATAGTGAAGTGTATTCCTCCTTAAAAAAAATTCTCTATTGTGCTGTAATTATGTGTTGGCCATCTGAAATTTTGAACCTTACAATTTTTTTCTCCATCATATTTTCTAGGACTTCTTTTGATTCAATAATACATTTAGGGTTGCTTGGATCAAAAGGAATTAACAAAGCATCCTTCTTTGAAACCTAATTATGTTTTAAAAATGAAATAATTATATCATTCACCTCTCTTTTATTCAGATTTCTTATTTTGATATTAGTGTCCCCCAATTCATAGATCTCTATAAGAATGTTCAAGGTGTAATTTCTAGAGGAAATATACCATGTAGATAATTCACTATGTGTTTGATCAGAATTTTGTGTCAACAAAAGTGTTCCAACCTTTTGTTTGATCTTATTTTTAGCCACTAGTGTGAGTACTTGTATGGCCTCTTTCAAATCTGCATACAAATATGTTGCCCTTGCTTGTCTTGTTTTTTTCAATATTTTTTCTATCATGACCATAGAGTATCTTAAATACATGTTTGCATGGTGGTAGTAGAAGAATTTGTTTCCCCTTGATCATATTTTTCTTTCAACATATTTTGTATTTTAATGACCAAATTATCTCTTTCTATCAACCTAGACATTTGAAAGTTGTCATAGCTATTCAAATGAAATGCAAATGTTTCACAAGAAGGAGAAAAATTATTTTTTGTCAATTCTATTTTACTGAGTGTAAATTTATTGAAATTAGCTATAGTTCAATGGAGAATTCCCTCTTATCCATTCCATACTTCTAGTTAGAATTGAAGGGCATATTCAAGTTCATCCTTATCATAGGTAATGATTATTCGAATTAGAGAATATTGCTTTCCTGATGTAGTACTAAACAAGTATATATTTGCATGCATGTTTGGTGGACTAAACAATTCAAAAGACCAATCAACAAGAGGAATTTTATCACCATCATAAAATGAAATATGTTGATGTGGATTTAATTTTAGTTTTGGTAATTTAAATGATACTATATCCAAATTCTCTTGGAGTGAGGCCTTCTTCTACCTCTTATCCAAATTCTCTTCGAGTGAGGCCTTCTTATGCCTTTTAAGTGTGGGGATTTTTTCCATCTGAAGACATTATGAAAAGCAATTGAAATGATTTAAATATTGATTTTTTGTAAAATGCAAGTTGCATATTACATCGGTTCATGAATTTTTTTGTCATTAAGTAGTGATTAAATGTATATCAAAAAATGCTAATTCTAAAATATAATACAAAATACATATTAAATCTTCATAATATATACATTAACTCACACTTAAACTAATAAGGTATGACCAAACCAAAAATAAATTATGTGCACTAGCCAATATAATCTGATGGTCAAAGAAATTCACACAAGTTTGTTTCAAAGGAGAAAGATTAAGGGAAGTATGTTTCTAATATGTGTCAAAATGCTCATCAATAGGTAGTTTCAAGGTATCTCCTTGGAGATACCTTTCAATCATGCACAAGAGTGATTTTTTTTATAAGACATATCTTTGGAGATACCTTCCAGTTAACTATGATGGTATTACAACTGTAATTCAAGGCCCTTGAAGGAATATCCTAGTGGACACCTCGAACGGTGTTATCATACATTCAAAGGGATGTGGAATGTATCTCCCAGTAGAACTTTCTTTCATCTTGAAATCACTACTAGTTGATAACTTGATAACTTGAAGTACCTTCTAGTACTTGTGAGAGCACGTATTTTAGGTCCTCCCACACACATGCTCTTTCCTCCTCAATCCAATTTAATAATTTTTCTTATTACGTTAATAGTTTTAGATCCAAATAATTATCTTATTGGACTTCTAAAAATTTCCTTTACCTTGATGGTCCTTTTAACATCTTCAAGGTATCTCTTAAGAGATACCTTCATGTTACCCATGAAGGTATTGCAAGCCACACAAAGGAATCTCTTATTAGATACCTCAAGATTGAACTTGCCCAATGTTATTTAGGTTTGTAATATCTTTAAGGTATCTTCTATGAGATACCTTCAAGTTACCCATGAAGGAATATCCTAGTGGATACTGTCGATGCCTAAAAATCTCACTCTTAGTGAATAATTTCCTATGGAAAAATTTACAAATGTGGGATGAAATTATGATCTATGAAGCAACTTCCAAGATTCCCATGATGCTTAGAATAAATGTTGTGGTGACATGTTTCTCCCTTTAAACTACCTACGGAATTCTTGTTATAAATGGCTCCCATTTCCCTCGGCCAATGACATGCCTTTACTTTAAATAATAACTCCCTTCTTTCTTGAGGAGCATTATGACAACACATGCCATTAGTGGAAAGGACCGAGGCTTAGCCAAAAAATGAATAAGGGGTACTTGAGAAAGAGGAGACTGATATACCACCCACAAAACTTTGTCAAGCATGTCCATGATGAATAGGACAATTGCCCTAAAACTTCAAAACATGGATTGCAATCCACAAATAACTCAAGGTTAAACTTTCCCAGTGTTATTGAGGTGTGTAAGGGAATAAATGAGATACCTTTAAAAGAGGCATAAGAGTGGATTTATACTTCAAGGCATCTTCTAAGATTAACCTTTGGCCCATATATTTGATTTTTCCTATATCAAACTTTCCCAAACTGCTTGAATGTGTTTATATATGTGTGTGCAACACCTACTCGCAACAAAAATAGGTTATAAAAATACTTGTCCATGGAGAATAGATATTCAAAGGTAAATGTTGAGACCATAGGGGATTTATTTGCTACTCTACACCATTTGGGATCTCCTTGGTTATGATTGGTCATCGAGAATTGGCTCATATCCTTGACTCTTTGACCCTTGCTTGCATCATCAAATCTACCCAAGGTGAATGAATGTGATTCATCGATCCTCTACTTGAACTTATGTACTTGTGCTACTTGTCCATCATGCTTTTTATCTTGATATTCATTGATTCTTTAACTTGCTTGTGTGTTGTTGATCTTGAATTTATGATCAAATTCTAATCATTGATCTATTAGGACCCACTATTTGAAAGCTAATGGTTAGTTCACAATCTTAAAATTGAGGCCCTCACTCCTATCAAATAATGTTTGCATGACCATCATTGACAGTCATGTAATCATCAAATTTAAGCTCAATAGGATTTGTATTGCTCTATCTTTAAAGTTGATGTCTCATCGATCACCATTTGATGTTCTACAAAACATGATTGATGTCTCATAGACCATCAAATTTAAGCACAAATGGATTTTTGCCCAAGCTTTATCTTAATGTTAGCACGAACATCCTTAGATTTTCAAATCCAAATGGCTAGTTGAAGGGGTTTGAATTTGATTTGTAGGGATATCCAAGAATTTTTAAAATCAAATGGATATTTTTTATAGCCTAAAATTGACATTTGTGCAACTATCTAGATCATAAATTTCATATGCTATTTCCTTTGGACCTTTTATTAGACAATTATTTCAAGCCTTGTGTCTTGGCCACTTTCTTTGAAGGAAATTGTTTTATTTATCTTTAGATTAAGAAATTATTTCAGATAAAATGTCTGAAAGAATTCATGTCTTTGAGATCTCTGTCTCAGAAAAAATGTTTAAAAGAAATCATGTTTCATGAAAATTGTTCTAGATATTTTTATTGAAGGAATTGTGTCGTTAGAATGGCCCTTCATCCCTTTGAAATAGTCCTTTGCTTTTGGAAAAGTGCCCTTTGTAACTTTGGAAAGTTTCCTTTCTGAATGAAAAGTACCCTTCATAAATCTCTGAACTCAACCATTTTCTTGAGAAAAGATCCTTCATAAAAATTGCATTGGACCTTTTTTCTTGAAAATATATCCTTCAAGAAAAGTACATAGGACACTTTCTTGAAAAGATATCCTTTGGGATTTTTACAAAGGTCTATTTTTCAAAGAAGATATCCTTAAAAAAAGTGTTTGGGACACTTGGCTTCAAAATTTCCCTTTAAAACTTCTGAAAAGGACCCTCTTCAAAGAAATGACCCTTCAAGAAAATTATTTTAAACAAAATGTACAAAACAATTTGCAACAATTAACCAAAAAAAGATTGAAACACAAACCTTGAAAGAATTTCAACACTTAACTAAATAAGGTGGGACAGAAATATTAAAAGAATTAACCCTTGTACTTTTGTTAAGGGCTCTATGTGGAACACTTCCTCTAAAGGAATTCTGAATGCTATGCTTGGAATTTTTTTGAAAAAGAGATGTAACATAGGCTTCTTTTGAATTTGTTTTTGTAACTATTTAGCACCATGAAAACCTATTTGGATCCCTCCACTTTGCAATGTTAGACCTGATTCTAAGCCACCTGATCCATTCTTCAATTGGGACCCTACTCATTTTTTCAAACTAGGTAGAAGCTTGGTTTGTGGGCTGAAATAGCCAACAAATATATCCTAGGAGACACCATCAACATGCACATGAGTGGAAGTTTCCTTGACCTCAAAGGCACTATTAGTTGATAACTTAAAGGACCTTAGTTTTATTCAAATAAAATGTATTTGGGATTTGGTTTTTGGACATTTTGATCGGGCCCTATTATTAGATTTTGGTGTTCAGGTTTTTTGTTCAAACATTTTGTCTGACAGATTTTGGTCTTCAAATTTTTTATTCAAGACTTTTTTTGTTCAAAGTTTTCACATCAGATATTTTGTGTGAATAAATGTTTTGAATGACTTGTATTTTATTAGTGAT
Source organism: Torreya grandis (assembly GCA_037957365.1). NCBI lineage: Eukaryota > Viridiplantae > Streptophyta > Pinopsida > Cupressales > Taxaceae > Torreya > Torreya grandis. The sequence continues at coordinate 3,936,672 of JARHVA010001050.1, read as the reverse complement.
TTTTCTCTTCGATTTTTTTGTATTAGCCTTTATTTTTTAAAGTTTTGTTCAGATATTTTATAAGCTTAGTCAAAACACAAAACATGATTCCTGATTCTTGACTACTAAAATCCCATTATACTTGGCCAATAAAGCAAAATACTTCTTGATACTTGCTAAGGATACCCTCCAACTAAGCTAACTAGATATGAACTATTCACAAAGTAAGAAACATGTGAATTTTAGACATTTATAATGAATTGGAATTGAATGTGAAAGGCTATATACATAATGTGCAGTGATCAATTTCTTCATTACTCTTGAATGAATTCAAACTCGATTATTATCCTATGTAAGAAAAGACCTAGCTACCTGTGAGACTATTGAAAGTAAATAAGTGACTAACATAAATGAGATTTTTTTATAGATCACGTAAACAAACTACAAGTACCACACAATTACAATAACATCTTCATCTAAGGCATTCAGGGGAACACTTCTATCATCACCATTTTCTATCAAGGACTTGACCAAATCCAAGGACATAGTTTATAATGACACCATTTCTGATAATAGGTATGGGAACTACTCTAAATTATGGGATGTTGTTGATTCTATTGACATGTTTTCACTAGATGGAAATCTATCTCCCTCAAAGTGACTATTCATCATAGACTTGCTAGCACTTAAGAGATAGGGATTGTATTTGATTGTGGCCAATATCAAGGTGATGTTATGCATCAACCTCTTTCAAGAATTATTATTCATAGGAAATGTTATGCATGATGATTTTCTGCACCACATGCATAACCAAATAATTATGGTGTGCATATCCAGAGTAGATTTTCAAAGGTATTTATCACTACCAGTACCAAACACTTATTTTGAAAAACACATGCTAGTTTCATGGAATCAAGATAATACTATGAAAAAGGTGTTGAATTCATGGATTCTCCCTAGGAAAACCATGGCATACAAAGGCAAGAATCCCAATCTAATCAATAAGTTTAGGATGGGCATGCAGATTGTCATAAATTATGTGCATCAACCAATATAATCTGATGGGAAAAGGAATCTACAAAAATTTATTTCAAAGGAGAATGATGATGGGAAGTATGTTATAATATTTGTCAAAACACCCATCAATAATACATTCAAGGTATCTCCTAGGAGATATCTTTCAATCATGCACAAGAGTTAATTTTTTTTATAAGAAATCTCTTTGGAGATACTTTTAAGTTAAACATGATGGTATTACAAGTGTACTTCAATTATTTTAATTTAATCTCATAGTAGACACCTCAAATGGTGGTGTCATACATTTAAATGGATGTTGAATGTATCTCCTAGTAGAACTTGCCTTCACTTTGAAATCACTACTTGTTGATAACTTGATAACTTAAAGGGCCTCCTAATCTAGACTTTTCTTAGACTTTTTTAGATTTTTTGCATGAACACAATGTATGATGTAAATAGGTATTCAAGGTTTTTGACTCAATCAAAAATACTGAAGTCTTATTTTTGTCATATTTTGTCTACTACAAATTTTTTGAAGGAATTCAATGTCTTGGACAAATCTTACTTGCATCAGGCTAAGTGTTTCATAAAAAATTTGAAGGGTCATTTATTTTAGACATTTTATCTACTTCAAAAAGTTTGAAGGGTACTTGCCCTTCGGGGCATGTGGGCAAAATGTCTGAAAGAATTGCATATTATCAAGAAGATGTAAATTCCTTATTTGTTTTAGAATTTTTTCCCACCACAAAAGGTCTAAAGGGCACTTACCCTTCAACAAAAGTGTAAAGGTCCAATTTATTTGACAAAATATCTAAGTCCAATTCCTTGAAGAAAAGTGTAAGGTCTATTTGTTTCAAACTTTTTGTCCATGAAAAAAATTCCAAAGTGAACTTTCCCTTTAGGCATTTTACCCATGACATAAAATCCTAAAATAAAAGTCCAAATTCTCTAAAAAAATACCTTCAATGTATCTTCAATATGGAAGGCACTACTAAGTGATATTTTGAAGGCCCCATATAGTACCTTCAATGTATCTCCTAGGAGATACCTTTCAAACATGGAAAAGAGTGGATTCCCCTTCAAGGTATCTCCTAGGAGATACATTTTAAATGGGGACAAGAGTGGATTTTTCCTTCAAAGAATAATTGTAATTTTCCTTTACATGGAAGGTATTAGTAGGTGATATTTTGAACACCCTTGTAATAACTTCAAGGTATCTCCTGGGAGAGACCTTTTAAATATGCAAACGAGTGGATTTCCCTTCAAGGAATCTTCTAGGAGATACCTTTCAAATAGGCACATGAGTGGATTTATCCATCAAGAAACAAGTGGAATTTTCCTTTACATGGAAGGCACTATGGGGTGATATTTTAAAGGCCCCTGTAGTACCTTCAATGTATCTCCGAGGAGATACCTTTCAAACATGAATAAGGGTGGATTTCCCCTTCAAGGTATATCCTATGAGATATTTTTCAAATAGGCACAAGAGTGGATTTATCCTTCAAGGAATAAGTGGAATTTTCCTTTACATGAAAGGCATTACTGGGTGATACCTCTATTCTTAAAAAATGGTGGGTATCTTCCTTTTTTTGACTAGCCAATGATACATATCCAAGGTTTGATAGACCAAAACCACTCATGGATAAGTACAAAGATGACATGTGTCAAGCTTTCACTTCTAAGAAAATGGGCACTTCTTTGGCAATGTTGAGCATGGGGATGCCACGTGTAAAGCAGATGATCCTCCTAAAGAAGTTGGGAATTTCTTTTCAAAATTGAGTGTGAGGGCACCACATGTTAAAATTGAGTTCACTAAGTAAACAACTCACTGGGCCCCATTTATTTACCAACTAGATAATAACACTATTTGGAGGTTTGACCCAGAAGGAAATGTCTTTGAAGAGTGCAGGGATGCCATGTGTCAAGATGGTGCTACACCAAAGTGAAATAAGAGATTATTCAAGGTGGATGAGCATTAGGTTTCCACATAGAATATATTAATAGACGCTGATACTTAGGCAAATTTTAAAAAAGGGGCCTTGAGAAAGGAAGAGTCCAAAAGGGGAACTGCTAGAAGGTGCCAAGGAACTGCTAACTGTGTCAAGTGAGTTTGAATCCAAAGACAATACTCCAAAATAAATAAATGTGGATTTTGATCCATAGTTCTTGGTGACTCACAAGGGTGTCCAATTTTAGATGAGAGAACCACAAACTCAGGTACGTAGACTAGTCGAGGCAAAATTTCAAAATAGGAAGAAGGCTCGAGAACCTACAATTTTTTAAGAGCCATTTACAAAGGTGCTAACTCTTCCTCCTCAGGTTGGGTCTTCTAATGTGTTGAGATATTTAAAAAACTTAGACTATAATTGCATAAAATAGATCAAACCCTTAAACACTACAGATCATAAAAGAACATAAAGCATGAATTAAGATCTATAATGAAAGCAAAGATTGATACTATAAAAGCAAAAGAAAATATATAATAGATAGATAGTTTTTCATGAAAATTGACATAAACTATTACATCCTCTTCATTTTTAGATGGAGAAATGAATACAGAAAGTCTCGAGGGAACATACAAAACATCTAGTCACACCTGTGAGGGGCACCTATTAAGGTCTAAGAATGAGAAAATGTTAACTTTTATTACTTCTATTCTATTAAAAATGGTGGTATACTAGATGATATTTTGAATACCCTTGTAATAACTTAAAGTTATCTCCTAGGATATTCCTTTCAAACATGAAAAAGAGTGAATTTACCTTTCAAGCTATCTCCTAGGAGATACCTTTCAAATAGGCACAAGAGTGGTTTTATCCTTCAAGGAAGAAGTGGAATTTTCCTTTATATAGAAGGCATTACCAAGTGATATCTTTAAGGCCCATATAATACCTTAAATTTATCTCATATTAGATACCTTTCAAACATGTACAAGAGTGGATTTTACCTTCAAGTTATCTCCTAGGAGATACATTTCAAACAGGGACAAGAGTGGATTTTTCCTTCAAAGAACAAGTGCAATTTTCCTTTACATGGAAGGCACTATTGGGTGATATGTTTAAGGCCCTGGTAATACCTTCAAGGTATCTCATATGAGATACATTTAAAACATGCACAAGAATTGATTTCCTCTTCAAGGTATCTCTTAGGAATACTTTTCAAATAGGGACAAGAGTGGATTTCTCACATCAAGGAACAAGTGGAATTTTCCTTTACATGAAATGCACTACTAGGTGATATTTTGAAGGCCATTATATTACCTTTAATGTACCTCATAGGATATACCTTTAAAACATGTATAAGAGTGTATTTTGCCTTTAAGGTATCTCATAGGAGATACCTTTCAAACATGTACAAGAGTGGATTTCTCCTTCAAAGAACAAGTGGAAATTTCCTTTACACGAAAGGCACTACTAGGTGATATTTTGAAATACTTTATAATGAATTCAAGGTATCTCTTAAGATGTACCTTTAAAACATTTATAAGAGTGGATTTCACATTCAAGGTATCTCCTAGGAGATACCTTTCAGATAGGCACAAGAGTGGATTTCTCCTTTAAGGAATAAGTGCAATTTTCCTTTACATAGAAGGCACTATTGGGTGATATTTTGAAGGCCCTTGTAATAAATTCAAGGTATATCCTAGGAGATACCTTTAAAACATGAAAAATATTAGATTTCCCCTTCAAGGTATTTCCTAAGAGATACCTTTCAAATAGGGACAAGAGTGGATTTATTGAATCAAGGAACAAGTGGAATTTTCTTTTACACAAAAGGCACTATTGGGTGATATTTTGAAGGCCACTATAGTACCTTCAATGTACCTCATAGGATATACCTTTAAAACATGTACAAGAGTGTATTTACCCTTCAAGGTATATCTTAGGAGATACATTTCAAACAGGGACAAGAGTGGATTTTTCCTTCAAGGAACAAGTACAATTTTCCTTTACATGGAAGGCACTACTGGGTGATATTTTGAAGGCCCTTATAATAAATTCAAGGTATCTCATAGGAAATACCTTTCAAACATGCACAAGTGTGGATTTACCCTCCAAGGTATCTCCTAGGAGATACCTTTCAAATAGTTACAAGAGTGAATTTCTCCTTCAAAGAACAAGTGAAATGTTTCTTGACATGAAAGGCATTAATGGGTGATATTTTGAATGCCTTTGTAATACCTTTAAGGTATCACTTAGGACATACATTTCAAACATGCACAAGAGTATATTTACCCTTCAAGGTATCTCCTAGGAGATACATTTCAAACAAGGACAAGAGTGGATTTTTACTTTAAGGAACATGTGCAATTTTCATTTACATGGAAGGAACTATTGGGTGATATTTTGAAGACCCTTGTAATACCTTCAAGTTATCTCCTAGGAGATTCCTTTCAAAAATGCACAAGATTGGATTTACCCTTCAAATGATGGTTGTACATATGTCAAATTTAAGATATCACAAACCCCCATAGATGCATTTAAAATTGATGATCATGCATCCATTAATGACATTCATATGGACGTCAAGTAATGGCCATATGGATGTTAAATTTAATACATCAAAAAACCCTATAAATGCATTTAAAATTAATGATCACATGCCCATTAATGACATTCATGTAAATGTCAAATGATGGTCATGAGGACATCAATTTTAAGATAGCTAGTTGGATCTAAATAAGCTAAAGATCTACGGTCCATGTTGATTCGTACCCACTATATTTGACATTGTGAGATAAATAAATAATTTTTAAGGGAACTCATAAGACCTGTGAGACTACCAAATGATGTAACCTTGGGTCCAAGCATAAACAATGGCCAATGGCATTTGACTCTCAAGATTATGATTAATGAACAATGTTGATCCAGGCAAACATAATCTGACAGTGTGAAGTAAAAGTATATTTTAAAGGGAAATGGTCATGTTTTCAAACATTAATGGATGAAGTACCATGAAAGTGCCATATAGACATCATAAGGACACCACATAAACATAAATGACAAATCCAATGATCTTATAGGAACAAAAGGCAAAGGTATAAATATATGATCCAAATAAAAATCTAAGGCATAAAAATCACTTAAGTGCAAATATCCACTACCATTACAGCTAAAAAAATCCATAACATCTACAAAATCCCTAAATTGATCTTGAATTGATCACATTGGGTCCTGGAGATCAAATTATCATCTAAGCAAGTGCAATTGAGTCTAGGATCAAACTGTGCACCACCAGTGAACAATTTGAATAAAATTACAACCATGGTGGCCAAAAAACAAGCCATACGAGGTGCAGAGCTCTATTTGACCTCAGAAGTAGAGGGGATAATATTCAAAGACATGAAATTTGATGTATTATCTTTAAACATGGGAGACAATAATTGGTCCAAGCTTTTTGAGATGATTGAGGGACTACCTACCATCACTAAATAAAATGAGAAGAATGCATCAGTCAAGAAGAGATACTATGACCTGGTTTCCATTCAAATGATAATCCTTTATCACACTACAAAAAAACTAGAGGTACTTCATTTTATAAATTTTCTCTCCCCTATTTTCAAAGAATGCAAGATGCAAGATTGAACAGGGCATGCTGGTCAATGAACATACTCACAAAAATATAGCTTATATTTCTCCCATTGCTTTTGAGAACTACTATAAGTTTACCAATCCCCAAGTAGATATATACATAATCAATAATTGGGATAAGGAAAATAACCTAAAGACATCCTCACTCCATGTCTATATTCTAAGAGTCAAGTATTCTTAGAATTTAATGGCAACATTCTAATCAACCAATTTAGGGCAAGGATTAGGATGATTATGACTTTAATGAATAGGCTATATGGGAATCCCACCACCACTTATGTTAACAAAATATGGGTGACCTTGGTATATTTTATGGTTTAGAAGGAATTTGATCCTCCCATTGGTGAGGTTCTTAGCACATGTTTGTGTAGGCAGATTTTTGTAGTCAAGAAAAGGATTAGAAACCAATTCTACATGATGTCTTACCTATTATATGCACACATTGCCACCACCAAGATCCATAACTTTAGAGGATGGTCACCTAAGGGAACACAAACAATGTCTCAATTCTACTCAAAGTTACACATATTCAAATATAGGGACCACCTTCATTTCATCTATGACTGTGTCTATCCAACCTTGATTGAGGCCATAACTAGAAGCCCAATGGCAAGAATTAGTACTTTGGTCAAAAATTCAATTGAATCCATTAGTGACATATGGTTTTACCTAGGTTATACAATTATCAATATTAATGGAACCTAATTCACCCCACTTAGGCTACCATTCCACGTGCCAAACAAGTTAGATGAGTAAGAGGTAACATACCAGATATGTAATGGTATAGATGATGTGTGTAAAATCAAGAGAAAGGGACTATTGCATACCCTGCTTATGACCATTGGTAGGACTATATTTTAGTAATAGGATAATATTCAGGTTGATTCTAGATATAAAGCCTCATTCAAACTACAACATGATGAACTAAGATAGTAGGATCCATAAGGAAGAGTAATGGGGAACTTGAAAGCAAAAATGATAAGTGTGACATATGAACATCTTCCTGGTGTTTATGACTCAATATACACAAAGGCTTCATCCTTCATCGAAGTATTGGCAAGATTAAAAAATCACAACATTAAGCTAGAGGCTAGGTTGTTGATAGAGCTAAAGCCAAGTGAGGATATATGGTAGATGGGACCCAGGCAGTACGATTTACTACCAGGTCTATCTTCTAGACCCCCTCCATCACAAACATAGACAAAAACACCAAGGCTTGAATTGAAGATTGGATAGAGACCTGAAAAAGGAGACCTAGTGAGGTGGCATCATCTTTAGCCTATTCTAAAAAATCAAGATCACCAATTGAATTCATTAACCTAGTGGCATTGGATCCTGAATAAATAATGAAGGATGCTCTAAAGATATTGGCTAGTGCCTATGAATTAGATGAAGAAGAAACTCAAGCTAAAGAGATAGAGAAAGAGAAGAAGAAATAAGTAGCATTGGACTTAGTCCCTATTGCTACCCCACTAAATAGAAAAGCTAAGCTACCTTTAGTTCCAGAAGGAGGAAAGAAGCCTAAGTTGACCTTCACTCATCCTTTAAATGAGGTCAACCTTTTTAGTGATGAAAACCCAATTCATAGTCCAACCATTCTTGAATGGTTTATATATGGTAAGTTGCATTAGATTCCTACCATACACCGTCCTTGGGATATTACAAAATCTATCAATATCCATGTGCATGATGAGCTCAATCCATGGATTGTAGCTATGTAAAAGGAAGAAGAAAATACGATGGCTACCCTTGGTGAATCAAGTAGGGAATAAAGGGAGATTATAGATCCAAAGGTAATTGAATCTTCTGTTGGTGTCAAGTTTGACCCAACCATATATAGATTACAAAGAGTCGTTGAGAAGAAATCCATGGTTAGGGAAGGAGAATTCACTTTTTAAAAAGTGGAACCATTTTTTGGCTTGACTCCTGTTGAAGGGAAGAGACTAGGTGAAAAACATATCTTTGAAGAAACTGTGCTTGAATTGGCTCAAGCACAATCATCTCAATTGCAGGTTGTCATCAAAGGCTTATAGTAGTAGAGGGAGAATCTACAATAACATAAGGAAAATTTAGAGAAGCAAGCTATATTTCTAGTTCCTGATGACATGATTAAGATGTTTGAAACATCTTTATATGACATGTTTGATTCTTTAAATTCAAAAAGGTCTAGACAAAATGTATTGAGCCAACAAGATGCAACAACAAAAGGATTAGTCACCCAATGGTAGAATTCAAAGAACAAAATAAAGAAATTAGTCAATATATTGGTACATGATCAAATCCTTGGTTTGAAGACCATTAGTGTAATTCAATTTAATACAACCATGGGATTGATTCAAGACAAGATCAAGGGTTTGAGTACATGGTCCAAGAGCTTAGAAAGACTCCTTGGAGATGACAAGGAGCTATTATATAGGATAGAATAATTCATTTGGACCATGATTGGTAAACCAAAAACCATTAGCCCCATGGGCCTCATAACAAATGAAGAATTCAAGCACATGACCACCTTGATCATGTATAAAGTAAGGAGTAAAAGCCAAGGCAAATTTGGGGCAAACAACAACAAGGTCATGGATATGATTCTAACAATAAAAGAAATGATTGATGAGGTAGGGATCATTAAGGAGGCCTTAGGAAGAAATGATAGGGACCTTAGAGACCTATTTGATTAGAAATATGAGATTCTTGTAGAACTAGTGGTTAATTTGAGGTTTATTTATGAGTAACATCAGAAGGTATTATAGTTACTACAACATAAACATGGGACTTCATTAGCACAAGGATCCCAAGGTAAAGTTAGTTAAGGATATTATTTTTTTAGAATATTTTTAATATTTCAAAAATATAATGTTCTTTTTATAAAGGCATGTGAAACTTGTAATCACATTACCTATAGGTCAATCCACTTGGGAAAGTTTAGTGTAATGTAATATGTTTCATTACTGTAAAAACATTTTTGAAACTAACTCCCAAGACTCAAGTTTTCATGCATTTTTCATGTTTTCATTTGTATTTTTGATAATTTTATATTAATTTCACCTTTATAATTTCCCTATATACATTGATAATTGATCATGTCAATCTCCACCACCTCCAAGTTAACTCTAACAAGCTCCTAGTTTGGTGTCAGTTAACTCTAAGTCACAACTTATTATTCTTCCTTACAATTATTTCACTTTATTTGAATTTTGAATCCAAAAATTACATTATATATTGAATCTTAAAATGTTTCATAGATTCACAATCAACCTTCTATTATTTTGAATAACTTAGCCTCAATTTGTAGTAATCTTTTGCTTATGCACAAGTTGGAGAAAGGAGCTCATGATTGTGCAACTAGTAATTTGTTGTTCATGATCAACCATGCATATTTAAACTATATTATTCCTCATAATTTTTTTTATTCTTCCATTTTATTTTAATCCCCTCTTGATGAAGAGTATTAATGTCATCATTGAGTGACACATCAAGGAGCCAATTACCTGAGGATTCAACATTTTCCTTAACTAATTCTCCTTCACTTGATATCATCTTTGGTCATGTTAGAGGATTATTTTATTATGTATTTAATATATTATATTATATTTTTTCTTATTTATTATAACAATTTTTCATTTGAAATTTGATTCACAAAAAAATTGAAAAAAATGTTTCTTCTTTGTTTCCTTACAATAAAAAACTAGTTTCATATTACTTTCATTCACACATTATAAATATTAAAGAGTAGTAGTATTTAAATTAGATATATGATATATATTTTAATATTACAATTATATATAGACAATCAACACCATTTTATTTCAGTTATCATAGCACACATTCACATACATAAAAAAATACTAACAAAATTACATGCATAAAAACTAGGAAACCAAAAGAAAGTTTACACAAAAAATTTATTTGCTTATTTGCATAGTAAAGAAAGTAATTATAATTTAGAAATAATAATTTTATATTTTAATTAATCTATTCTCATATCATTTAGTTACATACAAAAAAATCAAAATACCAAATAACTAGCATACTAACTTGTATAGATAGACTAGATCTTGAAAACTTATAGATTGTATTTGCACACAAAATCTGAATTTTAGATATAGTTTCACATTTTTATATTCAAGATTAAAAGTGTAATTATGTTTTAATTTTAATTTAATTGAAAATAAAAATAAATAAAAACATCCATTTTAGTGCATGTAGGTGAAAGTTAACATTCTCAAAAACAAAGGAAAAGTTAAAAATTAGCAGCTCCATTGTTGATAAATTTTTAGTATTAACTTGTATTGCATTTATAAAATATCAAAAAAATAATAAAAAATAAAATTAGATTTCACTTATTTTATTTTTAAGCACTTTTATTTTAGTAAGTAGTGTAGTTTTTTTCAATTTTCAAAGCCTTATCGAAAACTCAAAACAAGCAAAACTCAAAAATCATATCGAAACAAAAATAAGTATAAAAATTGATTTCAACATTTCAAAATAGAAATTAAATTTTCATAAACCAAATTAAAAAAAGAAAACACACTTAAAAATCCTAACAAGGTTACCTCACTATTAGATGATTCTTCCTGAATGAGCTAATATCCATAGAATAGGCTATTTTCCTAGAGTACATGTTTCCGTGCCAACAAACAACATGCAGTGTGACATTAAATCAAAACTTAGAATATACATTTTTCATTCCACTACCATACAAAACCTTATCATTGAAAATCTTAACAATATTTACAATTAAAACTAGCCAATAGAATCCTCAATAGTTAGACCCAATTGCATCATAGCACACCAAGCCTACAACCTCCACTCCCCATTTTATTATTTATCTTCAAGTATAGCCTCATCATATCTCATTTTATTTATGGATGAAATTGATTAGTCATAGCCAACACAATAGATTCAACCAAATCCCAAGGTTTTTCAATTGGTAACCTTTTTAATTTTCCTAAGCCTAGTAATCACCAAGAACTTTGTTACCTTGTCCTTATCCATTCTAAGGGTTATTATAACTCCATATCTTCCCAATTAAATAGTTAAAATGAGAAATATCATGTAGGTGAGATTTTTTGGTATCATCGTGAGCACCCTCTTCCATCTGTCACTCAAGACCTTGTTCTTATACCTCAACCTAACTAACTAGCTATTTCATCCCTTCCCATCCAAATCCATCATTTTCATCATCCTAACCAACTAAATCATTATACCACTCATCTCATTATCTTTACAATGGTTTTCTTGTCTAGGCCTTGAGAAGTCATGTACACAAAGTATAAGTATATTCATTATACTAGTAATACTAATCATAACTTTTTCATTATACTAGTATTAAAGCTACTGATATACTAAATATATTTCATTATCTTAGCCATAAAATCTATTGAGATACTAAATATATAGTAAAATAATACATTACATAGATTAAATACCTTACAAGAAGCACTTACAAAAATGATAGTAAAAAATGGGGTTAACGCTTCCACCACTAACACTACAGTTCACCTAAGTTTTGTCAATAAAATAATGGAAAGAGAAAAAGATAAAATTAACCCTAATTTTGAAGTGCATAATTTTTTTTAATTCTATAATAATTTAAGAGTTTATATAAGTAAAAATATCATCATGAAACTTTAAAAATGATGGTAATGATTTAGAAATAATAGGCTCTTGCATAATAAGTGGAGTTTCATCCATATTTTTTGAAGATGTAACATAAACAAATTTTCTTTAAATAGGAATTTAACGCCTTGCCCCCTCTGGAATATCTTTGAGATAATTTAATTCACCAATTCAAATACTTGTGAGGGCCAGTCACCTTTCTTGAACTTACAAACTAATATTTGGAGATGAATTTGACCTCCAAATGGTAATTAAAATAAGTGACACAAAATCATACATAGTAACTCAAAGACCTCTTGGGAAAGAATTTTGTGTGCTTATCTAAATTATGGTTATATGAGTGCATAAGCAGTCTACCTCAAGACACTTAAGTCTATATATAGTATTTCTATTTATAGAGTTTTCATTTATAGATTATATCTAAATGTAGATTTGTCTAATTTAGGGAATTTCATTCCAATAAAATAACAACATACTCGTTACAACAAATTAAACTTGATGGGTCTCCTACAATGACTTTTGGATCACATCCAGAGGATCATCAAAATTAGAAAATGTTCAATAATCCACTACAAAACCATAATACAATGAAAATTATAGAAGTTCAAATATGAAAATAGAAGTAAAATTATCATCATAGAACTTTGGAACTGATGGTAATGATTTAGAAATAAGTATTAGGATCTTTCATAATAAGTGGAGTTTCATCCACATTTTTTGAAGATGTAACATTATTAATTATTAGGAGAAACAAGTGGTGGTGGTATAATAGTAGGCATGCACATTGGAATAGATGGTGTCTTTTAAACATATATGTCCACTTCAAAATTTTATCATATTTCTAAACCCAAACTTCCTTTTGGTCGCTTCTTATTTTTTTTTGTGTCATTGTAACAAAAGCAATTTCTCTATTGTAATCACCAAGACAAAACCTACTCACCCACAACTGAGCTCCTTATCCATTAAATACAAATGCCCTCTAATCAAAACCAAGGGAGTTTCAATTTTGATGTAGAGATTGTGCTAATGATTTAGAAATAATGGGCTCTTGCATAATAAGTGGAGTTTCATCCACTTTTTTTGAAGATGCAACATAAGTAAATTATCTAATAGGGATTTAACTCCTTAATTTTTAACCCCCCCAAGAATACATTTAAGATAATTTAATTTACAGATTCAAATACCTATGAGAGCAATTCATCTTTATTGAACTTACAAACTAATATTTGGAGATGAATTTGACCCCAAAATGGTAATTGAAATAAGTGACACAAAATCATAACTAGTAAATCAAAAACCTCCTAGGAAAGGATTTTGTGTGCTTATCTAAATTATGGTTATGTGAGTGCATAAGTAGTTTATCTTAGAGCACTTAAGTCTATATATAGTATTTCTATATATAGACTTTCCATTTATAGATTGTATCTAAACGTAGATTTGTATAATTTAAGGAATTTCATTATAATAAAATAATGATAGACTCATCATAACAAATTACACTTGATGGGTCTCCTACCATGGGTTTTGAATCACATCTAGGTGATCATAAAAATTAAATAATATTCAATAATCCATTATAAAACCATAGTACAATGAAAATTATAGAAGTTCAAATATGAAAATAGAAGTAAAATTATCATCATGGAACTTTGGAACTGATGATAATGATTTAGAAATAATTATTAGGCTCTTGCATAATAAGCAGAATTTCATCTATATTTTTTAAAGATGTAACATTATTAATTATTAGGAGAAACAAGTGGTGGTGGTATAATAGTAGGCATACACATTGGAATAGATGGTGTCTTTCGAACATATATGTCCACTTCAAAATTTTATCATATTTCTAAACCTAAAATTCTTATTGGTCACTTATAAGTTTTTTAGCACCATTGTAACAAAAGAAATTTTTCCATTATAATCACTAAGATAAAAGTTGACCACCCATAATTGAGCTCCTTATCTAATAAATACAAATGCCACCTAATCGAAGCCAAGAGAGTTATAATTTTGACGTAGAGATTGTGTTAATGATTTAGAAATAATAGGCTCTTGCATAATAAGTGAAGTTTCATCCACATTTTTTGAAGATGTAATATAGATAAATTATCGAATAGGGATTTGATTCCTTAATTTTAGCCCCCCTAGGAATACCTTTGAGAAAATTCAATTCACCAATTCAAATACCTATGAGGGTGAGACATCTTTCTTGAACTTAAAAGCTAATATTTGGAGAGGAATTTGATCCCAAAATGGTAATTAAAATAAGTGACACAAAATCATACTTAGTAACTCAAAGACCTCTTGGGAATGGATTTTGTGTGCTTATCTAAATTATGGTTATGTGAGTGCATATGCAGTCTACCTCATAACACTTAAGTCTATATATAGTATTTCTATTTATAGACTTTCCATTTATAGATTGTATCCAAACGTAGATTTGTATAATTTAGGGAATTTCATTATAATAAAATAGCGATAGATTCATCACAATAAATTACACTTGATGGGTCTCTTACCATGGGTTTTGGATCACATTCAGGGGATCACCAAAATTAGAAAATGTTCAATAATATGTTACAAGACCATAGTACAATGAAAATTATAGAAGTTCAAATATGAAATAAGAAGTAAAATTATCATCATAGAACATTAGAACTGATGTTAACGATTTAGAAATAATTATTAGGCTCTTACATAATAATTGGAGTTTCATCCACTTTTTTGAAGATGTAACATTATTAATTATTAGGAGAAACAAGTGGTGGTGGTATAATAGTAGGCATGCACATTGGAATAGATGGTGTCTTTCAAAAATATATGTCCACTTAAAATTTTTATCATATTTCTAAACCCAAAATTATTCTTGGTCACTTCTAATTTTTTTAACTTCATTGTAACAAAAACAATTTTTCTATTGCAATCACCAAGATAAAACCTAATCACCCACAACTGAGCTCCTTATCCAGTGAATACCGATGATCCCTGATTGAAACCAAGGGAGTTGTAATTTTGACGTAGAGATTGTGCTAATGATTTAAAAATAATAGGCTCTTTCATAATAAGTAGAGTTTCATCCATATTTTTTGAAGATGTAACATAAACAAATTGTCTAATAGGGATTTAACTTCTTAATTTTTAGCCCCCTCATGAATAACTTTGAAATAATTTAATTCACTAATTCAAATACTTGTGAGGGTGAGTTACATTTATTAAGCTTAAAAAACTAATATTTGGAGATGAATTCAACCCCAAAATGGTAATTAAAATAAGCTACACAAAATCATAACTAGTAAATCAAAGACCACTTAGGAAAGGATTTTGTGTGCTTATCTAAATTATGGTTATGTGAGTGCATAAGCAATCTACCTCAGAGCACTTAAGTCTATATATAGTATTTATATATATAGACTTTTCATTTATAGATTATATTTAAATGTAGATTTATATAATTTATAGAATTTCATTCCAATAAAATAGCGACAGACTCATCGTAATAAATTACACTTGATGGGTCTCTTACCATGGGTTTTGGATCACATATAGGGGATCATCATAATTAAAAAATGTTCAATAATCTATTACAATACCATAGTACAATGAAAATTATAGAAGCTCAAATATGAAAATAGAAGTAAAATTGTCATCATAAAACTTTGAAACTGATGGTAATGATTTATAAATAATTATTAGGCTCTTGCATAATAAGTGAAGTTTCATCCAAATTTTTTGAAGATGTAACATTATTAATTATTAAGAAAAATAAGTGGTGGTGGTATAATAGTAGGCATGCACATTGGAATAGATGGTGTCTTCAGAACATATATGTCCACTTCAAAATTTTATCATATTTTTAAACCCAAAATTATGTTTGGTCACTTCTAATTTTTTTAGTGCCATTATAACAAAAGCAATTTCTCCATTGCAATCACTAAGACAAAACCTGATCACCCACAATGAGCTCCTTCTCCAACAAATAAAAACACCTTTTGATTGAAACCAATGGAGGTACAATTTTAACATAGAGAATGTGCCAATGATTTAGAAATAA
The DNA here is from genome assembly GCA_037957365.1 of Torreya grandis. NCBI lineage: Eukaryota > Viridiplantae > Streptophyta > Pinopsida > Cupressales > Taxaceae > Torreya > Torreya grandis. The sequence continues at coordinate 3,920,418 of JARHVA010001050.1, read as the reverse complement.
TAGGCTCTTGCATAATAAGTGGAGTTTCATCCACATTTTTTGAAGATGTAACATAAATAAATTATCTAATAGAGATTTGAATCCTTAATTTTTAACCCCCATAGGAATACATTTGAGATAATTCAATTCACCAATTCAAATACTTATGAGGGCAAGTCACCTTTCTTGAACTTACAAACTAATATTTGGAGACAAATTCAACCCCAAGATGGTAATTAAAAAAAGTAACGTAAAATCATACCTAGTAACTCAAAGACCTCTTGGAAAAGGATTTTATATGCTTATATAAATTATGGTTATGTGACTGCATAACTAGTCTACCTCAGACCACTTAAGTCTATATATAGTATTTATAAATATAGACTTTTCATTTATAGATTATATCTAAATGTAGATTTATATAATTTATGAAATTTCATTTCAATAAAATAGCGATAGATTTATCATAAAAAAATACACTTGATGGGTCTCCTACCATGGGTTTTAGATCACATCTAGGGGATCATCAAAATTAGAAAATGTTTAATAATTTGTTATAAGACCAAAGCACAATGAAAATTATAGAAGTTCAAATATGGAAATAGAATTAAAATTAACATCATAAAAATTTATAACTGATGGTAATGATTTAAAAATAATTATTAGGCTCTGGCATAATAAGTGGAGTTTCATCCACATTTTTTGAAGATGTAATATTATTAATTATTAGGATAAACAAGTGGTGGTGGTATAATAGTAGGCATGCACATTGGAATAGATGGTGTCTTTAGAACATATATGTCCACTTAAAAATTATATCATATTTCTAAACCCAAAATTTTTCTTGGTCACTTCTAATTTTCTTAGCACCTTTGTAACAAAAGCAATTTCTCCATTGCAATCATCAAGACAAAACTTTATCACCTACAACTGAGCTCCTTATCTAGTGAATGTAGATGCCCCCTGATCAAAACCAAGGGAGTTGTAATTTTGACGTAAAGATTTTGCTAATGATTTATAAATAATAAGCTCTTGCATAATAAGTGGAGTTTCATCCACATTTTTTGAAGATGTAACATAAGAAAATTATCTAATAGGGATTTGACTCCTTAATTTTTAGTCCCCTCAAAAAATACCTTTGAGATAATTTAATTCACTAATTCAAATACCTATGAGGGTGAGTCACCTTTCTTGAACTTGCAAACTAATATTTGGAGATAAATTCGACCCCAAAATAGTAATTAAAATAAGTGACACCAAATCATACCTAGTAACTCAAAGACCTCTTGGGAAAGGATTTTATGTGCTTATCTAAATTATGGTCATGTGAGTGCATAAGCAGTCTACTTCAGAACACTTAAGTGTGTGTGTATACACACACACACACACAAACACAAACACACACACACACACACACACACACACACACACACACACACACACACACACACACACACACACACACACACTTTTCATTTATAAATTGTATCTAAATGTAGATTTGTATAATTTAGGGAATTTTATTCCAATAAAATAGTGACTGACTCGTCATAACAAATTATATTTGATGGGTCTCCTACCACGGGTTTTGGATTACATCCAAGGGATCATCAGAATTAAAAAATGTTAAATAATCCTCTATAAGACCATAGTACAATGAAAATTATAGAAGTTCAAATATGGAAATAGAAGTAAAATTATCATCATAGATCTTTAGAATCGATGGTAATGATTTAGAAATAATTATTAGGCTCTTAATTAATAAATGGAATTTCATCCATATTTTTTGAAGATGTAACATTATTAATTATTAGAATAAATAAGTGGTGGTGGCATAATAGTAGGCATGCACATTGGAATAGATGGTGTCTTTTGAACAAATATGTTCTCTTCAAAATTTTATCATATTTCTAAACTCAAAATTATTCTTGGTTGCTTCTAATTTTTTTAGTGCCATTATAAAAAAATACATTTCTCCATTGCAATTATCAAGACAAAACATAATCACCCACAATTGAGCTCTTTATCTAATGAATATAGATGCCCCCTGATCAAAACCAAGGGAGTTGCAAGTTTGATGTAGAGATTGTGTTAATGTCTTGCATAATAAGTGGAGTTTCATCCACATTTTTTGAAGATGTAACATAATAAAATTGTCTAATAGGGATTTGACTCCTTAATTTTTAGCCTCTATAGGAATACCTTTGAGATAATTTAATTTACCAATTCAAATATCTGTGAGGGCGAGTCACCTTTCTTGAACTTACAAGCTAATATTTAGAGATGAATTCGACCCCAAAATGGTAATTAAAATAAGTGACACAAAATCATACTTAGTAACTCAAAGACCTTTTGGGAAAGGATTTTGTATGCTTATCTAAATTATGTTTATGTGAGTGCATATGTAGTCTACCTTATAACACTTAAGTCTATATATAGTATTTCTATATATAAACTTTCCATTTATAGATCGTATCTAAATGTAGATTTATATAATTTAAATAATTTCATTATAATAAAATAGAAATAGACTCATCATAACAAATTACACTTAATGGGTCTCCTACCATGGGTTTTGGATCACATCCAGGGGATCATAAAAATTAGAAAATTTTCAATAATCCACTACAAGACGATAGTAAAATGAAAATTATAGATTTTCAAATATGAAAATATAAGTAAAATTATCATCATAAAACTTTAAAACTGATGGTAATGATTAATTAAGAGAAACTATTGGTGGTGGTATAATAGTAGGCATACACATTCGAATAGATGGTGTCTTTCAAACATATATGTCCACTTCAATTTTTTATCATATTTATAAACCCAAAATTCTTCTTGGTCACTTATAATTTTTTTATCAAGGTTAAATCACATATCATGAAGGTTAAATCTCATATCATGGAGGTTAAATCATGTATCTTGAAACACAAAATTTGGTGTTGAAGATGACACTTAGAATGGAATATGGGGTAGTAAAGCAGATGGACAATCAGTTAATTTCAAGTAATGCCATTGATTAATTTTCTACGTTCCTTAGTTGATGAATATTAAAATTTTAATGCTCATCATTGATATCAATATGGAACATGTAAGCAACACTCACATTGCATCAACATGTCTATTTTATTTGGGGGTATATTTTAATTAAAAACTTGTCAAAATGCATCACAGTTAATCATTGTATAATTTATTTGTATGTTATTATATTTCATTATTTAGTTTGATAAATATAAAATACCCAATTAACTACCATTTAATATAATCCATATATTTTTACATATTTTAATTATAAAGTGCATGCATTAGATAAACCCAATATTAAAGCCTCTTATTGTGTTATATTGTATGTACATAAATAATTTCAAGCAACATACAAATGATAATAGATGAACTTGATAAACTTAATGAAGAATATCACTTCTCCATCATAAAAGGTGCATTTTTATTAATGGAAGTAAATGATCCATGTGTTGGCCCAAATTACAACGCAAACAATGAAGAAATTACATTATAAAAGCAAATATTTGACAAAAATTATAATATTGTATTATTTCAAATCATTTTTAAAATGAAGAGTAAAAGCCTTATAAGCTTTTAAGGTGGTTAAAATTTAAAACTAACCCATGAACCAACTTTTATTTAAAATAAAGTAAACACTAATTATTAAATAACTAAATATTAATCTAACAATATAAAATAAACTAACTTTTAGATCATTAAATTACCCAACAAACTCCCTCTTGATCCAAAGGAGTATAGAAAGACTGGAGGAAAGAACTATGCATCATCCAAGTAGACTCTACTACAACTACAATTGGTACACTATGCATCTTGGATTGATCACATTCTAATCATCCCTGCATTACAGTAGAACATGATCATGCACTATCCAACTACATCGATCCTCACATAGAATCTATCCAACAAGTGACTACCCTCTGTACTATGTATGGCACATCTCAAACTGATGTCCAACAATCACCAACATCTCCTACATGCCTTTGCTCAACACTAACAATGATAACAACACAATGCTGACTCATATTACACATCACCAATGACTGATAAAAAAACTAATATGCAATATCTTCTCCCCCTATCAGGAAAGAGGTGAGAAGCCATGCAAAAAATAAAATAAGTACAAACCACTGAAATGCTCCACATCAAAGATCATAGAAACACTACATTTATGAAAGCAAAGTACACAAGCCAAAAAATGCTACTACATCAAATCCCAATCTTGAGATTAACAACTCACACAAGATGGGTGAGTCACTATCTCAAAAGATATAGTCATCAGTTGCAGAGCATGTAATGTCACAGTCATCCCATCTATTATAAGAAGAAGTAGAATAATAGCTAGAATAAGAACTAGAAGAACTAGAATGATTGGAGTGACCAATAAAGTGTGCTTCTACCTTTTGTTAGTGTTGAGAAGAGCTCCATTTAGAGGGGCATTTTGTATATATATATGTCTTATGCCACCATAATTATAGCATATGGTCTCATATCCACTGAAACTAGAGGAAGAATAGCCACTTAAAGAAGAATGGATGTGCTTGTTCTTGTGTCCATGTGAATGATAATGCTCATGCTTTAGAGAACTAGTAAGACATCTATGTTTTGAATATCTTGAATGATCTCTACATCTAGAATCATGCTTATGCTTAGAAGTGTGCTTGTGAGAGTGTTTATGTTTCTCTTTCTAAAAGTGCTTCGAAGAGTGTTTCCTATTGGTATCATACAATGGATTTCCTATTTTGGTATAGTACGCATCCTCAGTAGGTTTTTATTTCTTCTTTATAAATTGTCACTCATGTTGAGTGATCAACTCACAAATTGAATCAAATGTAGATTTGTTAAGCTTATCACTAAGCTGTAACATCTCTAGAAAGTTCTTATAGCTTGAGATAATGCCATTAAAAACAATATAAATGAGCATTTCATCATCAATTTTTCCACCAGTAGTGTCATATTCTTGTTTCAAATTCTTAATATGTGACATATATTCTAAACATCTTCATCATCAGTGAGTTTAGTGTTAAGCAACTTCATAAGGAGATCAATTTTATTGTAATCAATATGTTTATCATATAAGTATTTTATAGATTTCCATGCTTTCCATGATTCAAATTTGATAGCTTCAATGTGAATTATGACTTGTGCACTGCAAGTGGATTTTAATAATGCAAGAGCTTGCCTATCACATTTGTGAAATTATGCAATTTTTATGGCTTCAGTGGGTAATGTTGGTTATTTTTCAACAACATCTCATAAATCATTAAATATTAATGTGTTTTCCATGTTCATTGACCATTATTTATAATTTTTAGGAGTTACGCATCCAATGTCAGAAATGAGGCTCATAATTTTAGCCATGATGCAAAAAAGTAAGAAATTCTATCGAGGTTTTGCCTTTACCTTCGAAATAGCTTCCATTTTACAAATGATCCTGGGACTTGTGAGAAGCTATATGTTATCTGAGAATACAAACATAATGAAGTAGGAAAAAACTTGTACTTTGAAGGTGTTAGTTTCAACCAAAAATGCACCTTGATACATCATTTATAATACATTTGTTTTAAAAAATCATATAAGGAAGCATCAAAACATAAATTTGATCATTCCAATGTATCCAGAATGTCGAAAACTATGAATATCACCTAGTCACATAACCAACTTCACAGATGAGAAGATGTACAACTAGTGTTTGCAAGAATGATGACTTACACCCTTATGTCTTTGTATGAATCAAAAAAGATTCTCAAAAGAAAATATTCCTCCAAAATATTCTCTAAAAAAAATATTTTTTCAAAAATAAAGATTTGAACCCTTGACCTCCCCTTTTCAAACCACTTCACAAAATTAAGCTATCCAAGTGCTCTATGAACATTTACAAGTTTATAAAGATAGGAATTTCTATATGAACTTGATGTTTTTGGTCTAGTATAATAAAAATAAATTACTTGGGTGAGAAAAATTAATTTTTTCTCATGAAAGTAACTTTTCAAATAAAACCTAAATCTTTCCAAAACTTTTGTAGGACCCACCAAACCCTTATTTTGATCAAATTATATAAAAAACTTTATAAAAATGAAATCTTTTATTTTTTCACAGTGTTCCAGTGCCTCCTCAAGGAAATCCAATGCCATGGATGATCTAAAGAATCCCAAAACCCTTCTGGTACTCCCTTAGGCCGTACACAATCCATACAAGATTGAATCGTTCATTATTTGGCAATGTTTGAGACTGATAGGAGGGGTTTTAGTTAAGTAAAATTGATTTTTGTTGATACAAGATGGTACTATAATTTTGGGCCATACTATTCCATTTTATGGCTTGAAAAACTCTTAGATGCTTTTGATGTTGGCATTTGATCTTTAGGAACTCAAAATCAAATCAAATGCTTAGAAGATCAATTGCCATAGAAATGGAAACCATTTTTTTCAATCACAAATATATCCAGCATAAAAAAACCATACAAATTCATATGTGGGCTGCACAAAAACAATTTTCATCTTAAAAAAACTCTCAGATGTCTTGTTTAATTGAAAAATGATTTTCAAATGCTCAGGAACATACAAAAAACTCAACAGATGGATTGAGGGAAGTTTGGATCTATTTTCACATTTCTCAGAGACTTTTAGGTTCAAACAAAGTCATACATATGGCCTTTGGATAGATTTTGGGGTTTGAGAAATAACTCTGAATCACTTTGTGGTTTAAAAAAACAATCTTGAATGCTCAAGATGGAGTCTGGGAGCAATAACAGGGAACAGGCCATACTAACTAGACACAGGCTATTTCTCAAGTTTTCTCAAACTTAAAAAATATTTAATGTAAAATTATTTGAAAAATTAAAATATTTGAATAATTTTTCAAAAATTTCAACATTAAACACAAAATTAATAAATGACAATACCATGTACCATCCATGCAAATCTTCCACATGAATCAAATTTTTACCTCACTTTCTCATGAATTCACCATGCTCTAAAAACCATGCTCTGATACCACTATTGGCCTAGATTACGATGCAAACAATGAAGAAATTACATTGTAAAAACAAATATTTGACAAAAACTATAATATTGTATTGTTTCAAATCATTTTTACAATGAAGAGTAATAGCTTTATAAATTTTTATGGTGGTTACGGTTTACAACTAACCCATGAACTAACTTTTATTTAAATCAAAGTAAACACTAATGATTAACTAATTAAATATTAATATAACAATATAAAATAAACTAACTTTAGATCATTATTTATTGGTGATGTACTTGCAAAAATTGTGAATTTGATAGGGCCAAATCACATGAATGTAAAATCAATTAATTTTAAATAGAAAACTATAAGATAAGCAAGTTTACTCTTGAAAAAAATATTTCAATACAAGAATCACAAAACTTCATTTATCAAGATTATAGAAATTATAATATATCTATATATTGTTAATAGTACATAAATATTATTAAATTTTTAACAAAATTAAATGAATTTTTATGCATTTAACATATTGTATAATTCCACGTAACATGAAAATGGGTTGAGTTTCTACTTCATTTAACATTATGGGGTCAAAAATGCAATCAAAGGTATGGATTTAAAACTCTGTGATGCTTCACCATGTGCACAATAGATCAAGTAGATTACTTCAAAGAGAAAATCTATCATACATTAATGTCTGGGAGGAATTAAATTAAAAGTTATAATCACGTATCATGAAGTTGAAATCATGTATTAAAATCATTAAATTTGATGTTGTAGATGACACTTGGCACAAGATAGCTGGCAGTAAAGCAAATGGACAATCAATTAATTTCAATTAATGTGAATGATTAATTTTGTACCCATTTGAACTTGGTTATAAAAAGTCTACGAATTGTTAAACTACATAAAAATTATATAAAGGAATCAAGTTTGTTCTAATTTACAAAATGACCATCAAATTTTAGTTAACCATTAGGTCTTTTGAGCTATAATTTAAATTAATAATATGCAATTCTTCTGTTGAATAGATTCAAATTAAGTTAAAGCACCAATGATATATGTCCCAATGAGTTTATTTCACCACTCAAATCTTTTGGTTTATTTCTGTAGTTTATTAAGACTAGAATGATTGTAGATGTGTTTCTTGGTGTTTCTAATTGCAAGTGATTCAAAGTGATCTAGAGATGTGTTCATCAGTTTCTGTACACAAGATTGGTTGGCATTTTTGACTTGTGTATACCATCACCTTGATGATTTTTTGTAATGCATAGTTACTAAGATGAATGTATTTGTGCACTTGTAATCAATTGTATTTTTTGTAATATAATTTTAGAAACTCTTTATTTCATATAATATGAATTCATTATTTATAACTATAGTTTTGTATCCAATCCTTTTTATTTATTTATTTTTAAATAACTTATTTTAAAGTAAAATACTCATAATTTTTATGAGCAACATCTATTGCATAAATTTTTAAAAAACTTAGGATTATAAATTAGGAAAAATAATTCTACAATATCTTAACAGCACACCCTCAAAAATAATCGATAGTCCCCTAGCATGGGACCCCTACCTTACTGTAGGTGAATTTGATTAAATGGTAACATGTCAAATTGATAGATAGTAATCTTATAGAGAGATGTAATTCTTACAGTATGATAATGTCAAATTGTTATCAGTTAGTTTGAGAGATAGAAAATAAAAAAAAGAAAAAAATTCTCATTATTCTATAATTCAAAAATTAATATGCCACTTTTAATGTAATTCAAACATTTCTCAATCCACTATTTCCACCATTCATTGATGAGAAAGAATTTTTGGTACTAATGGTGGATGGTTATGGTGTCCCACCTTCTAACAATAATGAGGTTCCTTCATATTTTTTGAGGAAAATTTAATGGAAGTTTAATATCTTGAATGAAATTCTTTACTAATTTTATTATTAAGAGTTTTTAGGGCCAATAAAAAGACTTTCAATAGGATAGGTTGAGTACATATCATGTGCCTAATCAACCTGTGAGAATCGCTATCAAATAACCACTTTAGCATAAAAACAATCCCCTATACAGTGAAGGATGTTTTAGAGATTGATAGTTTATATGCACTTAATTCAGTTACTAACACCCTCATGTAACATACGAGCCAATTTTTTGATATTGATGCTTATGAGAGTGGACATGGAGATGGTCCAATTAACACTACTACTTGACCACACTAATGTAGATCTTGTGGTGCTCTATGCACTAGAACTTGAATTAGATGAGAAGGATTTTATGTAAACCAATTATGGTGGTGTTTCTAATTGGATAGATGATAATATGGTTTTGATCCCTATTTCAAGAAATGCAACAACTAATTGTATGGTGTGTGATCAAAGTTAAAAAGTTAAAATAAATAATAGTGAGCATAGAAATAACAAGTGTCAAAATCATAGGCTATAAATTAAATATCGAGCATCTTTTTAGAGATCGATGGTATATGATTGAGTGTACACATTATGACCAATGGTATGTAGAGCAAAGGACTATGCATAGTCCATTAGATCAAGATTGAATGGAGTGCATTAATTTAGGCAAGGAAGATCCAATGATGTGAGATTAAGGTGGACTTTTCAACAAAATTGGAACAAATATGGTGGTGATAAGTGTCATAATTGTGAGTATCATAAGACAACCAAGGGTGTTCGATCCCTCAGATCAAGATCAATGGCTTACATTGATCCATGCAAGGAAATATGATGGTGCGAGGTGAAGAGGATTTTTTCAAAGGGTAACCATCACTTTTAAATATTAATGAGCTAGATGCCACAAAGATGCCATGACGACACCACATAAGCAAGACATGATAGAGTTGAATATTTTATGAACCTGTAAAAGGTAAAGGTATAAATGATCGATCCAAATAAAATCGAAGGCATGAAACTCATAATTTAGACTTGTTGTCATCATTAGAGCTCTGCATAAACCTTTAAAAAAGCCTTAACAAGTAAGAGAGCCCTAATTTAACCCTGTAATCATTGTAATCAAGCCAATGAGAGTTGGATTGTTGTCTGTGAAAGGATAATTCAATTTGAGAGCTGAATCGTAGTCCACTTGTGGGAAATTTGATGAAATTCACAATCATGGTAGCTTGAAGAAGTGTTTCCAAGGAGGATGTAGAGATTTACTTGAACTTAGATTACATTATATAATATATATTTTTAGTATATATTTTAAATAAATATTATATATTTTAATATATTATATATAAATATCATTTTAATATATTAAATATATCACTTGCCTTTAATTCAACTTGACTACTGTCGAGGTGCATTTACATTCAAAAATAGGTGGGAGTCCCCAACAAATTTGAAATTCAAATTTACTTTACAAAATAGGGTTCGTATAATTTTCACACATTTTTAAGAGGAACAAAAACTATCGAACATGTCTAACAAGATATGTTCCTATTCCTACATATTCTTAGTTTTTTTTTAACATACATTGTAGATAATTGATAGATTAGAATAGAGAAGGTTGTAGAGTTTTCAAAGCATTGACCATATTTATTACTATCATTTTTATAGATCCTTATTTTTAGGTATTTAATCTTAATAGTGTTCAATATATTTCTTCTCTATTTGAAGTGTGTGATTTATTTGTGTTGAATTGGTCCTTTTATTCATTATTTAGCACTTTATTTTATGAAATCTCTAAGATTCAGATAGTCTACTTGGATTATTATAATGTCAGTGAGCTTTCTACTGAAGGAGCACACACATTATTATTATTGGGCAAATAGGGTTTTCAAATTGTAACACTAAAATTTTATAAAAAAATATAATAAATATAATTCCAAATACTCTATTTATATATACTTCAATCAATTTTTAATAAAAAATAGTACAATTTTTAAGAATGTGTGTCGAGTTGAGGGAGGCCCTAGGTTGGCCTAGGCAACGATGAACCTTGCTATAAAGCCCAGTACAAAAGGAAAAGAGTTTAAATGAGTCAAGTGGGTGTATACAAAAAAAATGGGTAGACTCTACCGATTATAATTCAATATGGGTAGACTCCTTGTTTGGTTTAAATTTTATGAAAAATAGTCACATAATAATTACTTTGCATATGTTTTGATCATCTTAATCATCTAGTGAAAACTAACCAATTGCATAGATTTAGATAATAAACCATGCAGTTAAAATATCATTCCTTATAAATAAATGAGCATGAATAGCTACTCAAAATTTATCTCAATTGTGCATAAAGTGTTCAGCCATTATAATCCAAAAAAAATGTTATCCCCATTCATGATAATAGAAAACATAAGATAATATAATAGATAGTCTCCCATAGATTTATACTATGGCATTTACCAGAACAATTGACTATACCCCTACTTGTAATTAGGATTTGAAATTTTGGAGCTGGGTAAATGAAATAGTTCAATTGAGTAGCCAACTTACTATTCATGAAGTTGTGTGTACTCCCAGAGTACATTTATATAATCAAATTCTATTTCTTGAGGAAACTGACCACCTTAATATTTGGAGGAGTACTAATACCTAAAAGTGCATGATAGGAAATAGTAGGTTCAGAATATTTAGATTCATCATCAGGTTCTTTTAGACTGTTGATGGAATGCGAATAATAGAATAATATTTATTAGATCATAGGGACAATATGAATATGGTAGTGACACCTTAGTGATTCACTCATTTTTTATGGAGAGATTATGTGATTATAACTTACCACCATCTAGTCTACAAGTAGACCTTGTTGTAGGGATAATAGGAATATGGTAGTGACATAATTTACCTAAATTTGTTATGATTTAAATTGCTTTGTATTTGCCAATATGTGATTATATTCCATAGCCACACATTTTTTGAATTTGAATAAGTGCCTTATAATGACATTATTTGGGTCTCATGCCCTAAAATCATCCTTAGGCATTATGTATTCGTTTCTATGCCTTGTAGCTACTATAATGTCCTACCACTTTGTGATTTTATTTCTACCCAGCTTGTAAGGAGTCTTGTGGGGGATGTATTAAAGCTATTTATTTTGTCATTAAATTTCATTATAATTCAAATTTAACGTTGATTTGTCTTTGATTCATTGCTAATTTTATCTTTAAAGCTAAATTTTACCACCTTTTGACATGTGGCACCTTTTGATTATTCTTGGGGGATCTTAAAATGCAGCTTAGTGTGATGAATTTTTTGTACTATGCCACATGGTATCTTTCTATTTGTGATTAGACCTTGGGTGGGGCCCTCTAATTTTTTTTGGTGGTAGGAGTGTCATGCATCGTTCTTGTAGGCAATTAGAGCTGGCATTAGGGTTCTTACTAAATAAAAAGGTGCCATGGTTATATCAAATCCATTGCAAGGACCTTTGAAATTAACATAGAAGGTATTTAAAATCCCCTAAATTTATCTCCCAGGAGATACCTTGAAATAAAATTCCAATCATGTGTATGTTCAAGGTATCTCTTAGGAAAGAAAATTTGAATAGTGTGCATCAATGTTCTTGCCAAACAAAAAGTTATCATGGCTATAACTAATCCCTTGCAAGGACCTTTAAAATAAATATGGAAGGTATTAAAATTCCTTTTGAGTTATCTCCTAGGAGATACCTTTAAATAAAATTCCAATCATGTGCATGTTCAAGGTATCTCTTAGGAGATATCTCAAAAAAAAATTCCAATAGTATGTATCAGGGTTCTTGACAAATAAAAAGTTGTCATGATTATATCAAATCCCTCGCAAGGAAATTTGAAATAAACATGGAAGGTATTATAATTCCATTTTAGGTATTTCCTATAAGATACCTAAAAATAAAATTCCAATCATCTGCATGTTCAAGGTATCTCCTAGGAGATATCTCGAAAGAAAATTCCAATAATGTGCATCAGTATTCTTACCAAATAAAAAATTGTCATGGTTATATCAAATCCTTTATAGGGGTAGTATAAATTAACATGGAAGGTATTAAAAATCCCTTTAAGGTATCTTCTAGGAGATACCTTGAAATAAAATTCCAATCATGTGCATATTCAAGGTATCTCCTAGGAGATATCTTGAAAGAAAATTTCAATAGTGTGCATCAGTGTTCTTGTCAAATAAAAAGTTGTCATGGTTATATCAAATCCATTGAAAGGACATTTGAAATCAACATGAAAGTTATTTAAAATCCCTTAAAGGTATCTCCTAGGAGATACCTTGAAATAAAATTCCAATTGTGTGCATGTTCAAGGTATCTCCTAGGAGATATCTCGAAAGAAAATTCCAATAGTGTGCATCATGGTTATTGCCAAATAAATTTTTTTCATGGTTATATCAAATACCTTATAAGTAAATTTACAATAAACATGGAAGGTATTATAGGAACTTATAGGTATCTCCTAGGAGATACCTTTAAATAAAATTCTAATCGTGTGCATGTTCAAGGTATCTCTTAAGAGATATTTTGAAAGAAAATTTCAATAATGTGCATCAGGGTTCTTTTCAAATAAAAAGTTATCATGGTTATATCAAATCCATTTTAAGTAAATTTTAAATCAAAATGGAAGGTATTATAATGACCTTTGAGGTATCTCCTAGGAGATACCTTTAAATAAAATTTCAATTGTGTGCATGTTTAAGGTATCTCCTAGGAGATATCTCGAAAGAAAATTCCAATAGTGTGCATTAGTATTCTTACCAAATAAAAATTTATCATGGTTATATATAATCCATTTAAAGGAAATTTTAAATCAACATGAAAGTTATTCCAAGGCCCTTTGAGGTATTTCCTAAGAGACACCTTGAAAAAAAATTCCAATCATGTGCATGTTTAAGGTATCTCCTAGGAGATATCTTGAAAGAAAATTCCAATAGTGTGCATCAGGGTCCTTTCCAAATAAAAACTTGTCATGCTTATATAAAATACTTTGTAAGAACCTTTGAAATCAACATAGAAGGTATTCCAAGTCCTTTCGAGGTATCTCTTAGGAGATACCTTGAAAGAAAATTCCAATCATGTGCATGCTCAAGGTATCTCCTAGGAGATACCTCACCATAGTTACAACTAATTCTATTAATTATGCTAATTCAAATCATCACTAGGATATTATAACTTCAAAAATAATTTTTTGTGGCTTGAATTTTATGTTTTTTCACCCATCAATTGATGTGCATAATCATCAATCTATGGATCACAAATTCCTTAGGCTATTTTTTGGGACCTTTTGTTGGATATTTGTTACAGGCTTTGTGTCTTAGCCACATTCTCCAAAGGAATTTATTTGCATCTCTTTTGCATCAGATAAAATGTCTGGGGAAATTGTCATGGGATAATTACCCAAAATAATTAAGTCTACTCTTTGACTTAGACAATTTAATATAGACAAAATGTCTAAAAGAATTCATGTCTTCAAGCTTTTACTTTCGAATGACATTTGTGACCCTTTAGGAATTTTATTTTAGACCAATTTCCAAAATAAATAACCCTTTGGTAAAATTGTATTAGGCCAATTTTTAAATAAACAACCCTTTAGGACTTTGTCTCGAGACAATTTCCCAAAAAATGACCCTTTGGGAAAATTGTATAGGACACTTTGCTTGAAAAATACTCTTTGAGATTTATGTTTGGTCCACTTTATCAAGGAATGATCCTTTAGGAAAAGTGTTTTGGATTTTTTTTCAACTGAAATGACCTTTAGCCTTTACTGCAGAAAAATGTTTGCAAGAATTTGTGTCTTCGAGCCTTTTATTTCAAATAAAATGTTTGAAACAATTCTCAAAACTAAGCCAAAAAACCAAAATAAATTTCTCAAAATAATTCCAACACTTAGCCAAATAAAGTGGAACAATTTATCTGAGGGAATGATTTTGAGTTAGAAGATGAAGATGAAAATGCATTGGAGATCCCAGTTAATGAGATCGATTTGAAACATTTTAACTAACTTGCCTACCTCCCCCTTGTACATAATTAGCTAGTTTCCTTTCCTATTTGTGTGTTTCCTTTAATTTGTTATTATTTCCCTTTCTATGCATTTTAATTTAAATAAGTATCATGGGCATAAGTGGATTGTCTATCCACCATGCATCCTCACCCAAATCCTCCCAAATCTTCAAAAAACATTCTCTAAAAGATGGTTATCTACCTACCTCACATGTAATTAATGTTTGATGCTTTATTTTGTGTGACTCCCCATAATGATCATTGTAAATCTCTTATGAATGGATCTTTAAGTGTATACACTCCATTATAATTTATGGGGCCCTTGATTTCAAATTTCCCATAATGAGCCCAACTAGTAAAGTCAGTGTATAAGTAACCTCACCTCATCTAAGATGATCCCCTGAAGCATTGAAATCCTTAAAGAGCATTGATCATTTGAGAAGAGAAAAAGAGTCAATCTGAGAAGTTGAAAGAAGAAGTGACTAGAGAATCATTAAATTAGTACATCCCACAAGATAAGGAGCAATAACAAAATTCTTAATAATGGATCCTTATACATCTTCATCAGGAAGTGAGAATCATCCCATGGAATAGAGAGCCCACAGGTTGGGTAGTAGGGGAGACATCCCCACTAAATATTTTGTGACCAAATCCTACACTTCTTTTGCTTAGTAAGAGAAGAAAGTACCTAATGTCAAGAAGGTGGCCAAAGGGGACTGCAGAGACCAAACATTGGTCATTGATTTTGTAGATGATATCTTTGATCCCAAGTTGGCCAAGAATCCAAAATTTTTGAGAGAAGACACCCATGATCAAATGATCAATAGAGAATAATATTATTATTTTAGATACAAGATGTGGGATTGCACATTGGCACAATACATGGTACCTTATGTTCATCTGTGCTTAGAGATCATTGCCCTTTTCATGAAAAAATATGATGCCAATACTGGCATAATTATTGGAAATACCCATTTGAGAATGAAAATTAGTGCATACAGCATCAAGGAGATGATCCATCTCCAAATAAACCCTAAGGCCAATGTATACAACATAGAGAGCCTTCAAAGTGTCTAAAACTCCCAAGTCTAAGATAAGGCATACTTCCTATGCTCCCTCCTCAATAGAAATATCACAAAGATCTACCTCTACCCATCTCCTTGGCAAGGTTCCCATTGAAATACTTTAAAGACACTCTATCCATGTTAGCCTTCACCTCAAGGATGGATTCCAATGCCAACATTGATAACTTTTAGTTAGGGGCACTCTTCCTCTTAACCATGGTGCAAAAGGGATAGGTGTTTAGGATGGATTTTATGGAATCCATCACCACCTATATGAGGGATGAGTTGGATAATTTTTTGATAGTGGGTTCATTTTGGTACTCATTATTCCTCTTTCATCTCATTTTATACCAACATTCCCAATTCTTTTCTTCATACCTCAAACTGAACTCCCATGATGCAGACATTTTCCTCAATGTGGTATCCTTAGTCACTATATGGACCCACATCCTATCTATCATCAGGGATAACTATGTGTTCTCAAAGATAGTTATGGCTCTAGCTCTCATTGAACTTATTATAGAGGCCCTTACATCTAGAATGACACATAAATAGTGTTCATGGCTCATTAGGAGCAGGGTCCCAGTCAACTAGTTCTAGGGAGACCATTTTACATTCATCTAAGAGTAAAATTTTTAAGGATAACCCTTTAGAATCCCATGTATGATAATAGGTAGGATCCTATCCCTAGAGTTGGCTCACCATCTCGATGTGGTATACTCCATCTATGGATTAGGGAAAAAGAAGAAGGGCCTTTATGATGTCCTTTTCACAAGAGATGACATCATGATGGTAAAGAGGCAATAAGTATGCCTAATCATGGCCAAGTTAGTAGATCTTGGACTCAATTCAATATATGATAGATGGAACTATGATCCAATTAGATTCATAACATCCTTGAATATTGCCAGTGCTCACAAGCATTAGAATCAACCATATCTAAAATAAAGGAGGTCACCCATAGAGGACATCCTCCATAATTATGTACATCTATCATGAATATTATTAGATTCCATCAAGACATAAGAGTCCTTTTATGACATTTTCTATGAATATGAACCATCTAAAAAATTATTGAAGGGTATGAAGAAGCAGCTCACCTAGTTAGATTAGAGCAAAGAAAAAATATCTACCTTCACAAAATACAAGTTTGAAATCATGAATCCATACTCCAATATTGATGCTAAAGACACGTATAAGACATTCAAAAAGCTTTGGAATGAGCATCATCTATAAAAAGGCTTAATGGAAACATAATCCTCTCTTGAGATAGTGATATGAGGAAAAGATGAAGAAGAAGTGGAAAGAAATGGCCCTAGGCAAGAGTGGGGGTTGTACCACAACAATAAGAGGCCAAAATCTTGGAAGTTCAAAAGCCTTCCACATGTCCACCTTACCTATACCCATAGCCCATAGCCCAAAAGTAGAAAAAAAACCCCTTCATGCACCTTACAACTGGTTCACTCTAGTATAAATGAACCAAGGCACCCAAATCCATCCCTCCACCAAAGTTAACATAAAATAAGATTCACTTGGTAGATCCCCTTATTTCCACCTCTACCTCCATCATTACATCCACATCTTCATCCATTGTCTTACCTTAGGTTGTGTCACTTTATAATACCCACTCTCCTCTTCATTAACTCAACCCACTACCAAACTCTCACCACTTTCTCTTAAGGTTTTGATCTCTTCTTGCATGCCTTTTTTGAACCCTCTACCTTCATCATCCACCTCATCCTCCATCATGGTGTAATGACCACTCACCCCATCCCATGACATCCCACCTTTGTCTCCTTCTACCCTCACTCTCCATTGACTCAACTCTATAGGTATAGGGTCCATCACTTCACAATAGTAAGTAACCATCCCATTTTCACTACCATAGGGAATCCCCTTTGTATGGGAGAACATTCAAGCACCAGAATAATACCATTAGTAGATGGATTCAACAAGGAAGGCCCACAAGGATTAAATGGAGAAGAAAAGAGGAAAGTAGGATGGGGCCCCTACTTAGACCCACATGTGGTCATTCTATGACCTTTCAAAATAATCCCTTATGATTGTTCATTTGGACCCTTGAGTAGTTAATACCTAAGGATAGATGTAGTTAGGGGACTACACCATGCAAGATATCAACCTCAATATTAGCCAATATAGACCCACTAATAGGGTTAAGATGATGGAGGAAACATAAAAGTTTGTAACCATAGACTACATCAAGGTGACCTGATAGCTAGAAAAGACCAAGCTCAAACTCACCAAGGTGAAGGCTATGATCGATCACCTCAATGTTGAGGCTAAGGCCAAGGACATAGAGCTCAACAAAGAAAGGTCTAAGCTTTAGAGATGCATCTCTAATGAGAGATTCCAGGTAGAAACCAACTTGTGAGTGGCTATACAAACCAAGCTGTAGGAAAAAGAGACTGAACTAGTACAAACTAACCAATAACTCTTGGATTTCAATTAAGATTTTTGACAATTACAGTAGTAGGTATAATAAGAATCCTTGGTCAAGGACTAAGAAATTGAGAAACTAAAGAATAACCTTTTCACCTATTTTTAGGTCATGAAAATCCTCCCTATGGTCCAAAAAATATAAAAATGTTATTGGGAGAGGATCAAGGCTATAGTTGTAGACCTGAATCTAGCCCTCACATTCATCATAGACTCACAGAATATAAGATCACAGGTAAGCATGCCTTTTGATCATGTCATCACCTTCATGGCTCTCAAGGTCCTATATTCACATCTCCTCATCCAAAAACTTTAGAGTGCTTTAGATGATATGCTACAAGAAATAGGGGTGTCTAATCAATGGTAGGTGATGACAAAATTCCAAGAGTTTCTAGGTTACAACAAGCTAGCTAACAAGTGTAAGCCATTCCTAAATACCTGAGAGCAAGTGGTCCAAGATAGGTGGGGGCATATTGAAAAACTAGGCCAACTGTGACTGCCCTCCCCTTTCTTGGTAGATAACGATGTCCTCCTTAAGGACTAGATCAAAGTACTACTAAAACAAAAGTAGAATGACTAGACCATTTTTGTTGTTCTCAGTCAGTTACCTAATATCTCTGATATGGAAAAGATATTGCAACCATTCACCCAGCTTGAATTCTAAATGTTAAAAGTTATTCAAGGTTTGGGAAACATTTCCTTAAAGGAGATTATTGATATGGATAGAGCATTCAAGGCTCTCAAAAGGAAGACCTAGCCTAAAGAGGAAGAGTGGATGCCTTTCTAGATGGTTCTTCAAAAATTATAGGTTCTAAAGCTTTCCTCCTATTTTGAAATTTTGCTTCGATTGTTTATGCACTAGAGTTTTGGTTCTCTCATCCATAGGTAGATACCCCTATGAGTTACTAGGAACTATGGATCATAATATATATTTTGTTATTTTGAATCAGTTCATCTTTTGTTATTTTTGTGAATGCAATTTCAATACTTGGCACCCCTATGCTTAGCCTTACCAAAATAAATACCCAACTTCCTTGAGGAAGCACCTGCTTCACATGCATTGCCATTGCACTTATCCATAAGTAGTTTTGGTCTATTAGGATTTGGAGTAGTACCATTGGTTAGAGAAGATAAAAGGGGACCCACCAATTGACTAGAGACAAACATGTCCATGTAGGATCACTACAACCCTCTTAAGTGTCATATTCTTGACAAGAGAGAGTGGCCACACAATATCTGAGAGCTAGAGGCTAACTAAACTCATGAGCTAGAGTTACTTTTTCATTTGAAACAACATCATCATTGATGCATGTGCTAGGATTTTTGGGTGTCATCCTCCCAAGAGGCCATCTCACCTATATATTCTAGGCACATTCTCTTTGGAAAGGGATAGTTACCATTTTTTCTTATTTTACCTATTTTGTAGATCACCATTTGTAATAAAATAAGAGTAATAGCAGTTAGCATTTTTCCATTCTTTGACCTTAATAGGTGCCCCTCACAAGTGTGACTGGATATTTTTTATGTGGCCTCAAGGCCTTTTGTATTCATTTCTACATCTAACAATAAAGAGGATGTGATATTCTATGTCAATTTGCATGGAAAAGTGTCTCCATCTGTCATCTCTTTTCCTCTACTTCTATAATATCAATCTATGTTTTCATTATAGATCTTAATTCATGCTTTATGCTCCTTTATGGTCTGTAGTGTTTAAGGGTTTGATCTATTTTATGTAATTATATTTTAAGAATTTTAAATTTCTTAACACATCACCTTAGTTAGTTTTATGTTCAGTTTTATTTACATCTTTATCTCCCCTTTTCACCTCTAACTTTGAATGAAGAGCCAACTTCTATAATCCTAGAGGTTACTTTATAGACCATATACAAGATTCTTACTTTAGGGGGTTGATCTATTTTGGCCTATGGGGAAAAATGGTCAACATATTTGGTGATTTCCCAAGGGTGGCATGTTTTCTATGACATGAATAGTTGATTAATCTTATCCATTGGGTTATGGAGTCACAAATATAGATGCTTAACATAAAAATTGCCTATGTAATGAACCAAACAATATAAAAGACAAATAATCAACACACATGCCAAGAAACTAAGAAAATACACACTTGTGCTTCAAGAAAACTTATTTGGAAACAACACAACAAGAAAGGAACACACACCTAATCTAATATTTACAAAATAGACCTTCAGCTCTCAATAACAACATTTTATATGTATCCCATTCACAAGGATAGGTAGTTATTTTCCATTCATCCTTGTTAACTAAAAGGAGTTATTTTCCTTGCACTTGGTGATTACATACGGTCCACTTTATAGGGAATCAAATTTGGTTTTCCTCCTTGGTTTTTCTCTATCTTCATCCCATTTCAAGACTATGTCACCTTCTTGAAATGATCTTGGAGTTTCCCTTTTGTCAAAATACCTCTTCATCAGTACCTGGTGATGCACCATGGCCTAATGAGCTTTACCTCTAATCTCACTTCCATTAGAGTGTTCTCAATCAACTCTAGTTGATGTGCTAACTCTACGACATGCAAATCTTGAGAGATAGACAATCTGGCTTCCCTTCTATAGATAAACACAAAAGGATAATTCCCTATTGACCTCTTGGGAGTTATCCTATCAGTCCACAAGGCTATCTTTAATTTAGTGTGCCAAGATATTTGGTTATGATCCAAAGTTATCTTGATGATTTTGATTAGGGTCTTGTTAGTATATTTATCCAACTCATTACCTTGAAGGTAATAGTTGGATGAACTGCTTAAGAATATACCATTACTATTTGCCCAATCATCTATCTTAGCACCCATAAAAGTAATATCATTATCTAAAATAATAATAGGAGTGACAAACCTTATTATTATGCTCTCATATAAGTCAACATAGAAGGTATTCCAAATCCCTTTGAGGTATCTCCTAGGAGATACCTTAAAATAAAATTCCAGTCATGTGCATGTTCAAGATATCTCTTAAGAGATATCTCAAAATAAAATTCCAATAGTGCACACCAGGGTTCTTGCCAAATAAAAAGTTTTCATGGTTTTATCAAATCCTTTGTAAGGAAATTTTAGATCAGCATAGAAGGTATTATAAGGCCCTTTGAGGTATCTCTTAGTAGATAGCTTAAAATAAAATTCCAATCGTGTGCATGTTCAAGGTATAGGAGATATCTTGAAATAAAATTCTAATAGTTTGCATTAGTATTCTTGCCAAATAAAAATTTGTCATGGTTATATCAAATCCTTTGAAAAGACCTTCATAATCAAAATGGAGGGTATTCCAAGGGCCTTTGAGGTATCTTGTAGGAGATACCTTGAAAGAAAATTCCAAATGTGTGCATGTTCAAGGTATCTCCTAGGAGATATCTTGATAGAAAATTCCAATAGTGTGCATTAGTATTCTTAAAAAATAAAAATTTATCATGGTTATATATAATCCCTTGAAAGGACATTTTTAATCAACATGAAAGTTATTCCAAGGCCCTTCAAGGTATATCTTTGGAGATACCTATTGATGTGGGTTTTATGTACACTACAATCATAATAAAGTAGCCTTTGACATTTTAGGATCTCAATGGAGGTAAACTCCACACCAGGGCACAAGTTGTAGGTATGTAGTTTATTTCAACCTATTGATGAAATAGTGGGTAGGGCATGTAGGTTTTTGAGAAGGTTTTTTGGATGGAGGTGTGTTTATGATATGGGTAGTGAATCTCTATGTGAGTTGGTTGGGTGGTTGATTGCTAATCTAAACTGTGTAGATATTTAAAACAAAATCAAAAAAGGAGGGTAGGGTAAGGCAAAAAAGAAAGCTTTTATGGTTTATAGGAAATACTCCTTGGATGTATTTTAAAATGATAAGTTCTCTCAAAACCTATACCTATTGCTATCAATAATTACATACACACGGCTAAGAAGTCTAAGGAGATAGATATGCAAGAAATTCAAAAGCCTCAAAAAAAGGTTGCTTATTTTTGGGCATCTATTGCATACCCTTAATCAAAAGTTTATGGCTTGAGCTAGTGAAGTATCTTAGAAATCTATTGCACACACACAAAAAACTATATCTAAGAAAACACTCATGCACCATTAGAATTATGAATCAATTTGAACTTGGCTATTTTAACCAATATATTTACCATTCCTTGAGCAAATTTTACACACCTAAAAATTAGTATATCAATAAAAACAATCAAGAATCCATTCGTAGAATTTACATACTAAATATTATTGAAATATGCAACCAAAGGAAATAATAACTAATTACATAAAAATTAGGAATAAAATATGCAAACACATTCACTGATGATCAAAACTGATATTGCTTTTGTATTCAAAATTATTTGACAAAAAGTTGGATTACAACTCTATATATAGATTTGGGGAAGGTGTCGCCTCATCCTCCAAGTCCATGCAAAGTGATTACAAGTGCTAGTTAGAACATGTAGTTCTAACTATAGTTTAAAACCATATATAAAAAAACTTATAGTTATTAATCAAATAGTTGACCTTTCCAAAACCATGCAACAGGGGCATGTGTACAAAATATAAAGAGTCAACTTTTATAATAAAAAGCTCAAACTATAAATAAGTTCTAAATACATCTACCATTACAAAATTATACATGCTTGAAATCTAAGCCTATCAAGGCTTAGTCATATGAAGTGCTGCATGAACCTTAGTCAATGTGGTTATTGAAGTGGTAGCTATAGAAGTTGATACACCACCAGAGGTCTAATTTTTACACTCTTCATTCTCCTTGTAAACTTTATGTGTCACATCATGTTGCTACCATATAATATTCAAATTTAGTAGTGACAGTTAATGAATTATTTTAACATGCCTAAGGATATTTACATGTTCATCCTTGGTTATTTAAAATTTATTCTTGAAAATTTAGACCTCAATTACTTGTTGACACTGTGGAATGCACCCTTGATTGAAGACTGAGCTTCTATCTTCCATGTGGCACAATGGAGACTCCTCTCTTGCCTGTGGGTCTGGAAAAACTGAGGGGAGAATCTCTAGATAAGGGCTAGCTCCCTTTGATGCATCTCTAAGTTATTCTAGTAATATTGCTAATATATATAGTGGGGGGGGGGTTGAAAAGAGAGGAAAATTACTAAAAATAGAACCTAGATTAATACGGTGATGCACCAAAAAAGTTTGATCTACTCATTTACTCACACTTTATATCAGAAGAGGACATACATACACTTTATCTGCTAGAAAGCCCAGACTATAGGGAGCTCAACAGGGAGGCTTAATGAAGACACATAGAAAATGAACTTACCACAGGCGCTATAGGAAAACACACTGTCTGGTAACCCTCTTCTGCCTCTGTGCTCTAGATATAATACTTCTTATTACCTATAGGAATGTTGCTTTATTTATACCAGGTATGTTGGTATCAAACATGTTAAATCATTATGGAAAATGAATGAACACAAGGTTAATACTCATGCACACTCAGAGATATATCCAGCCAAATAGAGTTAAAAAATGTATTCTATTAATTCAAGGTGAAAAATTGGTAGGGATTCACCTTACAAAATGAGAGATGCCTTCTCAAATGAGAGTTTACAATATATATATATATATATATATATATATATATATATATATATATATATATATATATATATATATATATATATATATAGAGAGAGAGAGAGAGAGAGAGAGAGAGAGAGCAATGGCACCCTTTTTTACAAGTGGCCCATGCTATGTTAGAAAACATTGGGAAGATGAAGTCAATGAAAGAACATGTTGTGTCAATTTCCAGTCTTGACTTTGGCATTCAAACATTATTGTGAAAGCATGGGCCGCACTCCTTTATCTGCAAAAAAGACCACTTCTTAAAAACATTCATGTAGTTGTCTGCTCATCAATGCAAAGTGAAGAAAAAATAGGTCGTGCCTTCACTGTTTCAACTGCTAGAATAATTCCTTGTGCTGACACCTTATTTTTCCACCTAGATTATTTTGTTTGCTTTTGCACTTGGCTTTTGTCCCTTCCCAGCTTTTATCTTTTCCTAGCTCTCTCAACCCTCAGGGCTATCTTCTATCAATCCTTGGCTCTTCAGGCTCCTTTCTCGGTGGTCTCTTCCTTTTGGCCTTAAGCCCTTTGAATTCCTTCATATTTTCACTCAATCATTAAAATATAAATGGTTACTTGACTACCTCAAATTTGATGTTCGTGTGCCGATTGTGATTTGAAAGCTAATGGCTATTCAATTGTCATGAATTTGATGTCTACGGGCCCGTCACCCCTTTGTAATTTCTTTAGCTTCACTTTCCTTCAACTTCACTTTCTGAAGTGTTCCTTCAAAAATTTTCTTGAAGGATATCTCCCCTTTCTTTTTCTTTGTTCAGGCCTCTATCATTGAACCCTCCAGAAGGGAAGGTGTCCCTTCGGGGCTTGAGGAAAATTCCCCCTTTTGGTAGCTGAGAGTCCCCCATAAGGGTGCTTTCCCTTCAGGATCCTTCAGGCTACCTTGGCCTCTCAATTCCTTCAAAAAAAATGTCTGAAGGAATTACTTCAGACATTTTGTCCAAAGGAAATGTTCCCTTTATGTTTTTCCACTTGCTTTCTTTTAGTCAGGGTTTCCCTTCGGGCAAATTCCTTCGGATAAAATGTCTGAAGGAATTCCTTTGGAATTTTTGTCTGAAAGAATTTGCCCTTGCCACTTTGCCATGGATTTCTTTCTGAAGGGTTTTATTTCATTTGGCTTTTTGCCTTGTGAATTTCTTCAGACAAAATGTCTGAAGGAATTCCTTCGGGCATTTTGTCTGAAGGAATTTAACCTTTGTCTACTCCTTAGATTTCCTTTAGACTTTTTGTCTAAAGGAATCCTTTGTCTTTTTTCTTATCCACTTTCTCAAATAAAACCTTGCCATTTTTTAGCGTTTTCTGCCCTCCACAAGGGCACTTGGGCCCAAAGATGTCCTTCGAGTTTTTTGAAAATGATCCTTTGGCCTTTTGAACTTAGTCCATCTTGGTGATTAAAAGCTCTCTGAAGCAATTTATTTGCTCAGTCAGACTCGAGAACACATCATGGAGCTCCTTGGACATTTGAAAACACAAAACTTGCACTCAATTTTAGAACTCTCATGAAACTAACACCTTTTGCAAACTCTTATATAATCACTCCTTCCAACTTAGCTTGTTATTTCCATACCAAATGCTTGAAGTTGAGCCTTTTGCATTGCCAAGAGGAAAAAATGAGTTGAAAAAGCATATTCCTACATTATCCTTTATGTTTGGGTGTGAAAATGGAAATAAAAGAAAAGGGAGACTGAAAAGGGAGACCAATTTTTGGCTTGCAGGACCAAAATGGTCAACAATTTGGTGATTCCCAAGGGAAGCATGCCTGCTATGTTTAAAGAAGACTGGTAGCCTTAAAGTCCATTGGACATGGAGTCAAGATGTAGCTTTGAAAGAGTTAGCAATAGCCTTGAGATATCTAAGAAATAATCATGAAGCTTTTACCCCAAAAAGGAAACAAAACACACACAAGGCTAAGAAAACTACTAACATGTGCAAAAGCACTTAGGGAAAATAGGGACAAAATAAGGAAAATATGTACATGATGGGATAAGGCCTAGTGATAATGCTTAATACGTATCTCATTAACTGAGATACGTAGTTATTCACCATCTAACCTAGAGAGTTAGAATGCATTGTGCTACTTGCACTGAGTGATGACATATGGACCACTCCATAGGGCATCAAAATTCATGTGCTTTCCAAGCTTAGATTTGTCCTCATCCCATTTCAAAATGATGTCTCCCTCAGAGAAACATTTTGACAAGGATTTATTGTCAAAGTGCTTCTTCATCTACTATTGACGGCTGGTCATAGAAGCCATAGCCTGGTCCCTTGTCTCTTGAAGTTCCATTAGCTCACATATCCTAACCTCCATGTTGTTTCCTTCTTCTAATTACATCTAGTGAGCAAGG
Source organism: Torreya grandis (assembly GCA_037957365.1). Classification (NCBI taxonomy): domain Eukaryota; kingdom Viridiplantae; phylum Streptophyta; class Pinopsida; order Cupressales; family Taxaceae; genus Torreya; species Torreya grandis. The sequence goes on along the minus strand of JARHVA010001050.1, from coordinate 3,894,005 downwards.
TCCAAGGTTGGAAATTCAAGTGAAAGAGGAAGTCTAGCTTCCCTTCCATACACAAGCATGTATGGTGAATTGCCAACTTCTCTCTTTGGAGTGACCCTGTCAGCCCACAGGGCTATTTTCAACTTGGCATGCCAAGTTCTCTAATTCTCCTCCATTATTCTTTTGATAATCTTGATCAGATTCTTGTTGGTGGATTCAGCCAGACCATTCCCTTATGGGTAGTAGTTGGAATAAGTGCTAAGATAGATGTTGTATCTCAACACCCATTCACTCATTTTGGTTCCCAAAAAAGCTAATGTGTTATCTGAGTTGATGGTAGTTGGAACTCCAAACCTTGTCACTAGGTCTTCATAAAAATACAAGATTGTACTTTCTTTCACCTCCTTCAAAGCAACAGCTTCTACCCATCTCATGAAGTAGTCTATAGTGGTTAGAACCCACTTGTGTCCAGCACTAGAGGGAGGGTTAATCATCCCTATGAATTCAAGGCCCCATTATATGAATGGTTGTTTAACTTGAATAGGCTGTAGAGGCATTGTAGCCTACCATTATTTCCCATCAAAGCGAGCACACTTTTGGAACTTTCATACCTAGGCATGGGTGTCTCTAAATAGAGTGGGCCATAATTAACCAACTCTCATTATTCTTATAGCTATAGGCTTAGGAGCAAAGTGACCATGAGCTGGCCCATCATGGAACTCAGACAACACCCTATTGGCCTGACCTGGGTCTATGCACCTTAAAATCACTCTTGAGAAATCCCTTCTAAATAACACTCCATCAATTAGGACATAAGGGAGAGATTGGAGTCTAAAATATCTCCTCTTAGTCCTATCAAGGCCCTATAGGCACTCACCAGTGAGAAGAAAATGTCTCATATCTATTGTCCAATCCTTCATGATTATTGGTTCTTCTGCTATGGCTTCATCATGAATGAGCAAATTGTCCTCTTTCTACTATTTAAAGTCTGCATCAAGGTGCTCACATAGGCCTTTTCCTCTTACTAGCTTCATGGTTTTGATATCCATGTCATATTCCATTACTTTAGTGATCCATCTCGCTCTCTTTTCATTCAGATCATGGCTGATCAAGAAGTATTTGACGCTGAGATGTGGCACCATGAAGTGAACCCTGTTATTGGACATCATATGTATAAATTTCTTTAGGCTCTGTATGACTACAAGGACTTGCTTCTCCACATATGTATACCTGACCTCAAAACCCTCTAGACCCTAACTAAAAAATGCAAGCAACTATTCAAGGTTCTCACCATTCGCTTGGGTAAGCATAACAGAGATTACCTCTTCATTTATGAAGGTGTAGAGGTTGAAATATTTGGTGAAGTTAGGACTGATCAAGGTAGGAGCTTGGGCAATAGCCTACTTGATCTCCTCAAAACTATCCTTTCTTTGTCCACGTAAATTTATCATCCTTCTTCAGAATGGAGGTTAATGGCTTGACTGTCTTAGCAAAGTTTGGGATAAATCTCCTAAAGAAATTTATTTTGCCAAATGAACTTTGCAGACCTTTCTTATGCTTAGGTAAGGATAGTTCTAGGATGGAGCGAACCCTTTCTAGATCAATGGTTAAGCCTTCCTTCGAGAAAACATGGCCAAGGAGTTTACCTTCATGGATAGTGAACATGTATTTCTTTGGGTTGAGAGATATACCAAACTCTCTACACCTCTAAAAAATCTGCCTAAGGTGTTTCATACGTTGGCCTCCTTCTTTGTAAAATACTGTCACATCATCAAGATATACCAGTACAATGTTATTTATCAGGCCTTGAAAAGCCATGTCTATAGCTCATTGAAAAGTGGCACCAATATTAGATAGTCCAAATAGCATTTTCCGATAAGCAAACATTCCCCATTTGGTAGTGAAGGATGTCTTGTACTGGTGACAGTCTTGCACCAAAATCTAATTGTACCCTAAATACCCATCCAAGAGGGAGAAACGTTCACTGCCTGTCACCATTTGGAGGATCTGCTTTATACTTGGGAGAGGATAATGGTCTTTCAAAGAGACTCTATTGAGGTCTTTGAAAGTTACACACAATCTGATCTCCCCATTCTTTTTTCAGATAGGAACAAGATTGGCCAGCCAAGAAGAGTGTTTGATCGAAAATATGATTTTGGACTCAATCAACTTGGTGAGTTCCTTTCACATGAGAGGCTCAATCTTTGGGTTGACAAGCCTTTGTTTCTACTTGATGGGCTTGGTGCCTTCCTCCAGCTTAATGGTATGTTGGGCCAAACTTGGGTTAAAACCCTTCAAGTCTCTATACTCCCAAGTGAAGACATCAATAAACTTTTAGCACAACAAGATGAAGGCCTGCCTTTCATGATCTATACACACTTTCCCAAGTGCAAGTAGCTTATCTTTGAATATATAAACTTTTTCATAGTTCTCCTTCTTCATTGTGATGCCTTTTTTTATCATTTTTCAATTGGTCATCCTCATTGAAGGTACTTTCAAGAGTGTCCAAGCCTTTAGGAAGTTTATTGTTCTTCAGCTGAACAATCTGGCCGCCATACTGCTGCTGTAGCTTAGCCTAGTTTATAGCAAAAAACTCATCTTCCTCTTTCAAGAAGAGTGCTATTTTTTTATCACTGTTAAACACCTACCAATTGGTGATGTTGTTAGGCATGGAGGGTCTGATTACCACTTTCAAATGATGCGGAATACGATCTTAACCTATCTCTTTGGGGACATTAAACTGAGCACCAATTGCTGCTAGTCTGTCCACTTGTTTATTCTACTCTCTTGGAATGGAGGTGACATTGAAAGTAAGAAAACTCTCTACTAAGTCCCACACCTTGTGATTTTAAGACTTAAGTAAGGGATTCTTGGTCAAATTTTAGCTTCTCACCTGATTTATGATCAACTTGCTACCCCCAAAAACTTGCAATTCTCAAATTCCTCACCCACTCCAAACCATGGATGAGAGATTCATACTCTAAAACATTACACGTGCAAGAAAATTGGAATCTGAAAGCCAAAAATTATTTCTCCTATGAGGGGGAAATTAGCACCAATCCCCCACTAGCTCCTAGCTTACTTCTTGAGCCATCAAAGAAAAGCTACCCTAAGCTTAATCTCTCTTGGCTTTATTTCATCAAATTTGGTACAAAAGTGCCCTCTTCATGCATGCAATAAATCCTAAGGCCTACCTCTTCTATGAATTTTTAAGGATCATGTTCAAAATTGTCACTTCCCCATTCATCTAAGAGTAGGTTAGTAACTCCTTCAAGGGTAGAGGGCAAAGATTGATCTACTTGGAAATCTTCTTGAACAATAATGGCATAGCTAACATTTTCCACCTTGAGTGAGTACAACTCTAGATGATCTCTGTGGATTAGCTCTGACTCAATCTAGACCTTAGTCCCATACTTGGTTCTAAAAACTAGGTAGGACTAATTTGTTGCTAGGTAGCCACCTCTTTTAGATGTGAAATCCCTGGACAAGCAAATGGCAAAGTAAGGAGGAACATCCGCCACTACCACGTCATGAGGGACTGAGAAGGTTGGACAGGCATGGAATGTCAAGTTCAATCCTCTCACCACTCCTACTATCTTTGCTGGTATTCCATCTAGCTACAAGACTCCCTTAGTCATTTAGTCGTATTTGAGCCCTAGTTTATCCGCTATACATTTTGGCATTACTGAGGTGCTTGCCCCACTGTCAATAATGCAATTGTGCACTAGGAAATCTCCTATGACTAAGGACAAATAGAAAGGAGGAACCTTTTCTTATTTCTTTACCTAGCCTGTTATGGAAGGGTGCCCATTCATGATCAAAACATTATCAGCCTTTGTTGGGATAACTTATTCATTTAGACTGTACAATTCCCTTTGCAGCATGTCTTTTTGTCCCAGCATTGCCAATGAATCCCACAAGGAGATATTCATGTGTAGCTTCTTCATTTGGTCCACCACATTGATATGAGGATTACCTCCTATCAAATTTTCCTTGGGATTGCTTGCAGCCTGGGGTGCAGGCTAAGGAGCTGAGGGTGTGAATGACAGCCTGAAATTTGGAAATTTTTGGTTTGTATGTGATGAAGATGATGCTATGGGAATTTGAGCAGCTCCCTGAGCTTCCTCCATAACTCTCTTTTTGGACCTTGTGTTGGATGCAACATAGTCACCTTGATTGTCCACATTGCCCACATAGTTGACTACACAAAATTCACCTTCCAAGTGATTCATGAGAGCAAAATCAGACTGAGCCAACCTGCTGTCCATGCCATGTTGCAATGTCACCTCAAATCTTGGGAATTGAGTGGCTATCTGATTGTCTTGTGCATCAGTGTATTGACTCAGCATCTCATTTATATAAACAACATGATCTTAACTATATCCCATGGGTGAGTAATTTGGCTGTTCTTGTACCAAATTATTTTGAACAGGCACCAGAGCCTTGGATGATGAAGGATCACCTAGATTATAGACTTGATAAGGTATGTTTTGTGCAAACTAACCCTATCCTTGATTGTAATTCTAGAAAGGGGGTCTATTTGTTTTCTCAAACTGCTGATATCCCTAATTTGGCCAATTTTTTTGAGCTTGTTGCCTTTTAAGAGGCACTAGTTCATTGGTCACACTTTATAACAAGATTTTGACTTCATGAAGGTCATTGGATGGATGAAGAGCTAAGGTAGGTGTAGTAGTCTGGACTGGAGGCAGTAATTTAGGAAAGAGTGGCATATGAGGTCTAAGGGCTATCTTTCCCACTTACACCAAGCAATTCTCAGTTGCTATGGCTATGTCATAGGTAGCAAGTAGCACATGCCCTCCCATGGATTGTATCATGACAGTAATGTCACTATTCAATGCTTTCAAATAATTGAGGAAAGCATAGCTTGGGGTTGGCCTTACCAAAATGGGAATTTTGTCCCATGTCTTATGAAATAGAGTATTGAAATCTTGCATAAATTTGTGTGGAGCTCTTTGCATGGTGGTCAACTACTCAGCAAGTGAGAGGTGGTCACTCTTCTCCCTAAATTTATTTGTTAAGAGGGTGCCCAATTCATTCTATGAGCTGACTCAATTCATAGGCAAGGTCCTATACCAGTCTAGAACCTTGCACTTAAAAGACAATGCCAGCAATCTGAAGCAATGTTTTCCTCAGTGACATTATGAATACTATAGAGGTTGGAAATATTTTTGATGTGCTCAATAGTAGTAATAGGTCCTTCTCCATTAAAGGGAGGCACACTCTTAAGCGCTACCCCTAGGATTAGGTCATAATGCAGGAGATTGAAAGGACTCTGACCATAAAAGGCCACAAAAGGTAAAGCCATAGCTATGACAGGATTCAACTAAGGCCTTCTTGCATAAGTGTATCTTATAGCAGGTCTATGAAAATGACTTACTAAATGAGGATGAGTCCTTGCAAACATCAGTCACCTTGCTAAGTTTAATGGTAGATCAATGAATTCAAAAGGGACACCCTTAGCAGTAGATCATATGGTGACCTTAGGCATAAGGTTTCAGATTGGTCTTTGACCAGAGACTGATGTTCTTAATAGTGGATTTGCCAGATGTTAGAAAAATGGTTAATTTTGTTGTAACAGGACCAACATCAATGTTGGAACTTTTCTAAGTGTTAAAATGGGTCCCACCAAGCGTGCTAAAAATTATTGACACTATGGAATGTAACCTTGATAGAAGGCTGAGCTTCTGTCTTCCATGCGGTACAATAGAGACTCCTCTCTTGCCTGTGGGTCTGGCAAAACTAAGGGGAGAATCTCTAGATAAGGGCTAGCTCCCTTTGATGCATCTCTAAGTTATTCTAGTAATATTGCTAATATATATAGTGGGGGGGTTGAAAAGAGAGAAGAATTACTGAAAATAGAACCTAGATTAATATGGTGATGCACCAAAAAAGTTTGATCTACTCATTTACTCATACTTTATATCAGAAGAGGACATACATACACTTTTTTTGCTAGAAAGACCAGACTGTAGGGAGCTCAACAGGGAGTCTTAATGAAGACACATAAAAAATGAACTTACCACAGGTGATGTAAGAAAACACACTGTCTAGTAACCCTCTTTTACCTCTGTGCTCTAGATTCAACACTTCTTGTTACCTACAGGAATGGTGCTGGTATCAAACTTGTGAAAGCATTATGGAAAATGACTAAACACAAGGTTAATACTCAGGCACACTCAGAGATATATCTAGCCAAATAGAGGTAAAAAATGTATTCTATTGATTCAAGGTGAAAAATTGGCAGGGCTTCACCTTAAAAAATGAGAGATGCCTTCTCAAATAAGAGTTTACAATATATATAGAGAAAGAGGAAGCAATGGTGCCCTTTTTTAAAAGTGGCCCATGCTACATTAAAAACATTGGGAAGAGAAAGTCACTGAAAGAACATGCTATGTCAGTTTCTAGTCTTGACTTTGGCATTCAAACATTATTGTGAAAGCATGGGCTATAGTCCTTTGTCTATAAATAAGATCACTTCTTAAAGACATTCATGCAGTTGTCTGCTCATCAATGTAAAGTGAAGAAAAAATAGGCCATGCCTTCACTATTTGCACTCCTTGATGACCACTTGGTGGAGACTATTTCAACCACTGGAATAAATCCTTGTGCTGACACCTTATTTTGCTACCTGGACTATTTTGTCTGCTTCTACACTTGGATTTTGTGCCTTCCTAGCTTTTATCTTTTCTTGGCTCTCTCAGCCATCAGGGCTATCTTCTGTCAATCCTTAGCTCTTCAGGCTCCTTTCTCGGTAGTCTCTTCTTTTTGGCCTTAAGCCTTTTGAATTCCTTCTAATTTGTGCTCAACAATTTAAAGATTAATGGTCACTTGACTGCCTCAAAGTTGACATTCGTATGTCTATCATTATTTGAAAGCCAACAACTATTACATCATCATGAATTTGACGTCTGTGGACCCATCACCCCTTTGTAATTCCTTAGCTTCACTTTCCTTCAGCTTCACTTTTTGAAGTGGTCCTTCAGATTTTTTCTAAAGGATATCTCCCCTTTCTTTTTCTTTGTTTGGACCTCTATCATTAGACCCTCCCAAAGGGAAGGTATCCCTTCGGGGCTTGGAGAAAAGTCTCCCTTTTGGCAGCTGAGAGTCCCCCACAAGGGCACTTGCCCTTCGAGATCCTTCAGGCTGCCTTGGCCTCTCAATTCCTTCAGACAAAATGCCTGAAGGAATTCCTTTGGACATTTTGTTTGAAGGAAATGTTCCCTTTATGTTTTTCCACTTGCTTTCTTTCGGTCAGGGTTTCCCTTCGGGCAAATTCCTTCGAACAAAATGTCTAAAAGAATTTTCCCTTGCCACTTTGTCATGGATTTCTTTTCAAAGGGTTTTCTTTCAATTGGATTTTTGCCTTGTGAATTTCTTCAGACAAAATGTCTGAAGGAATTCCTTCAGGCATTTTGTCTGAAGGAATTCAACCTTTGTCTACTTGAATTTCCTTCAAACTTTTTGTCTGAAGGAATCCTTTGTATTTTGCCTTTTCCACTTTTTCAAAGAAAACCTTGCCCTTTTAAAGTGTTTCCTACCCTCTGCAAGGTCACTTGGGCCCAAAGATGTCCTTTGGGCTTTTTGAAAATGATCTTTTGGCATTTTAAACTTGGTCCATCTTGCTGATTAAAAGCCCTCTGAAGTAGTTTATTTGCTCAATTAGACCTGAGAACACATCATGGAGCTCCTTGGATGTTTGAAAACACAAAACTTGCACTCAACTTTGGAACTCTCATGAAACTAGCACCTTTTGCAAACTCCTGTATAATCACTCCTTCTAACTCAGCCTGTTCTTTCCATACCAAATGCTTGAAGTTGAGCCTTTTGCATTGCCAAGAGGAAAAAATGAGTTGTAGAAGCATATTCCTCATTATCCTTCATGTCTGGTCATGAAAATGGAAAGAAAAGAAAAGGGAGACCAAAAAGGGAGACCGATTTTTGGCCCACAAGACCAAAATGGTCAATAATTTGGTGATTCCCAGGGGAAGCATACCTGCTATGTTTAAAGAAGACTAGTAGCCTTAAAGTCCATTAGGCATGGAGTCAAGATGCATCTTTGAAAGAGTTAGCAATAGCCTTGATATATCCAAGAATCAATGATGAAGCTATTACCCTAAAAAAGAAACAAAACACACACAAGGCTAAGAAAACTACTAACATGTGCAAAATCACTTAGGGAAAATAGGGAAAAAATAAGGAAAGTATGTACATGATGAGAGAAGGCATAGTGATAATGCTTAAGATGTATCCCATTAACAAGAATATGCAGTTCTTCACCATCCAACTTGGAGAGTTAGAATGCATTATGCTGCTTGCATTGAGTGATGACATATGGACCACTCCATAAGGCAGCAAACTTTGTGTGATTTATAGGCTTAGCTCAGTCCTCATCCCATTTCAAAATGATGTCTCCCTCAGAGAAACCTTTTGACAAGGATTTCTTATCAAAGTACTTCTTCGTCTGCTATTGACGGTTGGTCATAAAAGCCATAGCCTAGTTCTTTATCTCTTAAATTTCCATCAACTCACATAGCCTAACCTCCATGCTATTGCCTTCTTCTAATTACAGCTGGTGAGTAAGGTCCAAGGCTGGTAATTCAAGTGAAAGAGGAATTCTAGATTCCCTTCCATACACAAGCATGTATGGTGAATTTCCAACTGCTCTCTTTGGAGTGACCTTGTCAGCCCACAGGGCTATTTTCAACTTTGCATGCCAAGTTCTCTGATTCTCCTCCATTGTTCTTTTGATAATCCTGATCAGATTCTTGTTGGTTGATTCAGCTAGACCATTCCCCTCTGGGTAGTAGTTGGAAGAAGTGTTGAGATAGATGACGTATCTCAACGCCCATTCACTCATTTTGGTTCCCAAAAAAGCTAAAGCATTCTTTGAGATGATGGTAGCTGAAACTCTAAACTTTGTCACTAGGTCTTCATAAAAATATAGGACTACACTTTCATTGGCCTCCTTCAAATCAATAGCTTCTACCCATCTCATGAAGTAGTCTGTAGTGATCAGGACCCACTTGTGCCCAGCAATAGAGGGAGGGTTAATCATCCCTATGAAGTCAAGGCCCCATTGCATGAATGGCTATCCAACTTGAATAGGCTATAGAGGCATTGTAGCCAGCCATTGTTTCCCATCAAAGAGAGCACACTTTTAGCAATTTTGTACCCAGGCATGGGTGTCTCTAAATAGAGTGGGCCAAAAGTAATCAGCTCTCATTATTCTTATAGCTATAGGCTTAGGATCAAAGTGACTACTAGCTAGCTCATCATGGTACTCGAACAACACCCTGTTGGCCTGACCTGGGTCTATGCACCTTAAAAGCACTCTTAAGAAATCCCTTTTGAATAACACTCCATCAATCAGGACATAAGAGAGAGATTGAATTCTGAAATATCTCCTCTTAGTCCTATCAAGGCCCTGTGGGCACTCACCAATGAGAAGGAAACGTCTCATATTTGATGTCCAATCCTTTATGATTGATGGTTCTTCTACTTTGGCTTCATCATGAATGAGCAAGTTATTCTCTTTCTGCTATTTAAAGTCTACATCAAGGTGATCACATAGGCCTTTTCCTCTTACCATCTTGGTGGTTTTGATATCCACATCATATTCCATTACTTTAGTGATCCATCTCGCTCTCTTTTCATTTAGATCATGGTTGATCAAGAAGTCTTTGATGCTGGGATGTGGCACCATGAGGTAAACCCTACTGTTGGACAACATATGTCTAAATTTCTTTAGGCTTCATATGACTATAAGGACTTACTTCTCCACATATGTATGTCTGACCTCAAAACCCTCTAGATCCTGGCTAAAAAATGCAAGTAGCTATTCAAGGTTCTCACCATTCACTTGGGTAAGCATAGCAAAGATTACCTCTTCATTTCCAAAGGTGTAGAGGTTGAAATATTTTGTGATGTCCAGACTGATCAATGTAGGATCCTGGGTGATAGCCTACTTGATCTCCTCAAAATTATCCTTCCTTTGTGCTGGCCACATGAATTTATCATCTTTCTTGAGCATGGAGGTCAATGGCTTTACTATCTTAGCAAAGTTTAGGATAAATCTCCTGATGAAATTTATTTTGCCAAAGAAACTTTATAGACCTTTCTTATGCTTAGGCAAGGACAGTTCTAGGATGGAATGAACCCTTTTCAAATCAATGGTTAAGCCTTCCTTCGAGACAACATGGCCAAGGATTTTACCTTCATGGACAACGAACATGAATTTATTTGGGTTGAGAGATATACTGAACTCTCTAAACCTCTCAAAGATCTACCTAAGGTGTTTCATATGTTGGCCTACTTCCTTAGAAAATATGGTCACATCATCAAGATACACTAGTATAATGTTATTTATCAGGCCTTGAAAAGCCATGTCCATAGCTCATTGAAAAGTGGCACTGGCATTAGATAGTCCAAATGGCATTTTCTGATAAGTAAATGTTTCCCATTTGGTAGTGAAGGCTGTCTTGTATTGGGCACAGTCTTGCACTAAAATTTGATTGTACCCTGAATACCCATCCAAGAGGGAGAAACGTTTGTTGCCTATCACCATTTGGAGGATCCACTCCATACTTGGGAGAGGATAATGGTATTTCAAAGAGACTCTATTGAGGTCTGTAAAATCTATGCACAATCTAATTTACCCATTCTTTTTTTAGACAGGAACAAGATTGGCCAGCTAAGAAGAGTGTTTGGTTAGAAATATGATTTTGGACTCAATCAGCTTGGTGAGTTTCTTCCACATAAGAGGATCAATCTTTAGTTTGATAGGCCTTTGTTTTTTCTTGATGGGCTTGGCACCTTCGTCCAGCTCAATGGTATGTTGGGCCAAACTTGGGTTAAAACTCTTCAAGTCGCTATACTCCCAAGCAAAGACATTAGCAAACTCTTGGCACAACAAGATGAAGGCCCGCCTTTCATGATCTGTACACACTTTTCCAAGTGCAAGCAACTTATCTTTGAATATCTCAACTTTTTCATAGTTTTCCTTTTTTGTTGTGATGCTTGCTTTATCATTTTTCAATTGGTCATCCTCATTGAACATACTTTTGAGAGTGACCAAGCCTTTGGGAAGTTTATTGTTCTTTAGCTGAACAATCTGGCCGCCATATAGCTACTATAGCTTAGCTTAATTTCTAGCAGTGAACTTAGCTTCCTCTTATAAGAAGAGTGCTATTTGATGATCACTGTCAAACACCTACCAGTTGGTAATGTTGTCAAGCACAAAAGGTCTAATTACCACTTTCAAATGATGTAGACTGCAGTCTCAGTCTATCTCCTTAGGGACATCAAACTGAACACCAACTGCTGCTAGTCTGTCTACTTGTTTGTTCTACTCTCTTGGAATGGAGGTGACATTGAAAGAAAAAAACTCTCTACTAAGTCCCACACCTTGTGCTTGTAAGACTTAAGTAAGGGATTCTTGGTCAAATTTTGGCTTCTCACCTGATTTATGATTAGCTCGCTATCCCCAAAAACTTGCAGTTCTTGAATTCCTCTTTTCCTTGCCCACTCTAAACCATGGATGAGAGATTCATACTTTGCAACATTGCATGTGCAAGAAAATTAGAACCTAAAAGCTAAAAAGTATTTCTCCTGTGAGGGGGAAACTAACACCACTCCCCCACTAGCTCTTAGCTTACTTCTTGAGCCATCAAAGAAAATATGCCATAAACTTGAGCTCTTTTAGCTTGCTTTCATCAAATTTGGTACAAAATTTCCTTCTTCATGCATGCAATAAATCCCAAGGCCTACCTCTTCTATGAATTTGTAAGGATCATGTTTAAATTTATCATTTCCCCATTCATCTAAAAGTAGGTCAGCAACTCCTTCAAGGGTAGAGGGCAGAGATTGATCTACTTGGAAATCTTCTTGATCAATAATGGCATAGCTAACATTTGCCACCTTGAGTGAGTATGGCTCCAGATGATCTCTATATATTGGCTCTGACTCAATCTTGACCTTAGTCTCATACTTGGTTCTAAAAACTAGGTAGGACCAATTTCCGGCTAGGTAGCCACCTATTTTAGATGTGAAATCCTTAGACAAGCAAATGGCAAAGTAAGGAGGAACATCCACCACCACCACGTCATGAGGGACCAAGAAGGTTGGATAGGAATGGAGCGTCAAGTTTAAGCCTCTCACCACTCCTGCTATCTTTTCTCATGTTTCATCTAGCTGTAGGACTCCCTTAGTCATTTCTTCATATTTGAGCCCTAGTTTATCCACTATACATTTTGGCATTACTGAGGTGTTTGCCCCACTATCAATAATGCAATTGTGCACCAGGAAATATCCTATGACTAAGGATAGATAGAAAGGAGGAACCTTTTCTTCTTTCTTTACCTAGCCTTTTGTGGAAGGGTGCCCATTCATGATCAAAACATATCAACCTTTGCTAGGACAGCTTGTTCATTTAGCCCATGCAATTCCATTTGTAGCATATCCTTTTGTCTCAACATTTCCAATGAATCCCACAAGGAGATATTCATGTGTAGCTTCTTCATCTAGTCCACCACATAGATCTAAGAATTGCCTCCTTTCAAATTTTCCTTGGGATTGCTTGTAGCCTGGGGCGCAAGCTGAGGAGTTGAGGGTGTGAATGGCGGCCTAAAATTTGGAAATTTTTGGTTCATATGTGATGAAAATGATGCTATGGGAATTTGAGAAGCTACCTAAGCTTCCTCCATAACTCTCATTTTAGACCTTGTGTTGGCTGAAATATAGTCACCTTGATTGTCCACATTGCCGACGTAGTTGATTGCACATAATTCACAATCTAGGTGTTTCATGAGAGCAAAATTAGACTAAGCCATCCTGCTATCCATGCCATGTTGCAATGATGCCTCAAATCTTAGGAATTGAGTGGCTACTTGATTATCTTGTGCATTGGTGTATTGACTCAACATCTCATTTGTATAAATACCCTGATCTTGATTGTATCTCATGGGTGAGTAATTTGGCTATTCTTGTACCAAATTGTTTTGAATGGGCACCAAAGCCTTGGATGATGAACACCTAAATTATAGCCTTGATAAGGTCTAGTTTGTGCAAACTAACCCTGTCCTTGATTGTAATTCTAAAAAGGGGGTCTATTTGCTTGCTTGAATTGCTGATATCCCTAATTTGGCTAATTGCTTTGAGCTTGTTGCCTTTTGAGAGCCACTAATTCATTGGTCACGCTTTGTAACAAGCTTTTGACTTTATGAAGGTCATTAGATGGAGTAGCAGCCAAATTTTCTATGCTAGGCAAAAGAGCTAAGGTAGGTGAAATAGTCTAAAATGGAGGTGGTAATTCAAGAAAGAGTGGCATATGAGGTCTAGGGGCTATCTTCCTGCTTACACCAGGCAATTCTCAGCTGGTATGGCTATGTCATAGGCATCAGGTAGCACATGTCCTCCCATGGACTGTATCTTGATAGCAATGTCACTATTCAATGCTTTTAAATAATAGAGAAAAGTATAGCTTGGGGTCAACCTTACCAAAATGGGGATCATGTCCCATGTCCTCTGAAACTGAGTATTGAAATCTTGTATAAATTCATGTGGAGCTCTCTGCATGGTGGTCAACTGCTTGGCAAGTGAGAGGTGGTCACTCTTCTCCCTAAATATATTTGTTAAGAGGGTGCCCAATTCATTCCATGAGCTGACTAAATTCATAGGTAGGGTCCCATACCAGTCTAGAACATTGCCCTTAAAAGACAATGCCAACAATCTAATATCAATGTTTTCCTCAATGACATTGTGAATATTGTAGAGGTTGGTAATATTTTTGATGTGCTCAATAGCAGTAATAGGCCCTTCTCCATTAAAGGGAGGCACACTCTTAAGTGCTACCCTTGGGATTAGGTCATAATGCAGGAGATTCAAAGGACTCTAACCATGAAAGGCCATAAAAGGTAAAGCCATATCTATGACAGGATTCAACTGAGGCCTTATTGTGTAAGTGTATCTTATAGCAGGTCTGAGAAAATGACTTGCTGAATAAGGATGAGTCCTTGCAAACATCAGTCACCTTGCTGAGTTTAATGGTAGTTCAATGAATTCAAAAGGGACACCCTTAGCAGAAGATCATGTGGTGACATTAGGCATAAGGTGTCAGACTGGTCTTTGACTAGAGACTGATGTTCTTGATAGTGGAGACACCAGATAATAGAAAAATGGTTGATTTTGTTGTAACAAGACTAGCATCAATCATAGAACTTTTTTGAGTGTTAAAATGGGTCCCACCAGGCATGCTAATAACTATTGATGCTATGGAATGCACCCTTGATAGAAGGCTGAGCTTCTGTCTTCCATGCGACACAATAGAGACTACTCTCTTACCTATGGGTCTAGAAAAATTGAGGGGAGAATCTTTAGATAAGGGCTAGCTCCCATTGATGCATCTCTGAGTTATTCTAGTAATATTGCTAATATATATAGTGGGGGGGTGGGGTTGAAAAGAGAGAAGAATTACTGAAAATAGAACCTAGATTAATATGGTGATGCACCAAAAAAGTTTGATCTACTCATTTACTAACACTTTATATCAGAAGAGGATATACATACACTTTATCTACTGGAAAGACTAGACTTTAGGGAGCTCAATAGGGAGGCTTAATTAAGACACATAGAAAATGAACTTACCATAGCTGCTATAGGAAAACACACTATCTGGTAACCCTCTTCTACCTCTGCACTCTAGATACAACAATTCTTGTTACCTACAGGAATGGTGCTTTGTCTATGCCAGGTATGTTGGTATCAAACTTGTGAAAGCATTATTGAAAATACCTGAACACAAGGTTAATACTCAGGCACACTCAGAGATATATCCAACCAAATAGAGGTAAAAAATGTATTCTATTGATTCAAGGTGAGAAATTGGTAGGGCTTCACCTTAAAAAATGAGAGATGCCTTCTCAAATGTGAGTTTACAATATATATAGAGAAAGAGGAAGTAATGGCACCCTTTTTTACAAGTGGCCCATGCTGCGTTAAAAAACATTGGGAAGAGGAAGTCGCTGAATGAACATGCTATGTCAATTGTTAGTCTTGACGTTGGCATTCAAACATTATTGTGAAAGCATGGACCATGCTCCTTTGTCTGCAAATAAGACTTATTATTAAAAACATTCACACAATTGTCTGCTCATTAATGCAAAGTGAAGAAAAATAGGCCACGCCTTCACTATTCACACTCCTTGATGACCACTTGGCCCTCGGGGCTTTTGTCCCTTCCCAACTTTTGTCTTTTCCTGGCTCTCTTGGCCCTCGAGGCTATCTTCTATCAATCCTTAACTCTTTGAGCTCCTTTCTCAGCGGTCTCTTCCTTTTGGCCTTAATCCCTTTGAATTCCTTTGGATTCATGCTCAATCATTTAAAGATCAATGGTTACTTGACTACCTCAAAGTTTATGTTCGCACGCCCATCATGATTTGAAAGCCAACGACTATTCCATCATCATGAATTTGACATTTGTGGGCCCATCACCCCTTTGTAATTCCTTCAGCTTCACTTTTCAAAGTGTTCCTTTGAAATTTTCCTAAAGGATATCTCCCCTTTCTTTTTCTTTGTTCGGGCCTTTGTCATTGAACCCTCCTAAAGGGAAGGTGTCCCTTCGGAGCTTGGAGAAAAGTCCCCCTTTTGGCAGTCAAGAGTCCCCTACAAGGGCACTTGTCCTTTAGGATCCTTCAGGCTACCTTGGCCTCTCAATTCCTTTAAACAAAATGGCCAAAGGAATTCCTTCAAAAAATTTGTCTAAAGGAAATTTTCCCTTTATGTTTTGGTGCTTGTTTTCTTTCAATTGGGATTTCCCTTCGGGAAAATTCCTTCGGATAAAATGTCTGAAGGAATTCCTTCAAAAATTTTGTCTAAAAGAATTTGCACTTGTCACTTTGCCACAGATTTCTTTTTGAAGGTTTTCTTTCATTTGGCTTTTTGCCTTGTGAATTTCTTCAGACAAAATGTCTGAAGCAATTCCTTCAGGCTTTTTCTCCAAAGGAATTCAACCTTTGTCTACTCCTTGGATTTCCTTCAAACTTTTTGTCTGAAGGAATCCTTTGTCTTTTGCCTTTTTCACTTTCTTGAAGAAAACCTTGCCTTTTTTAAGTGTTTCCTGCCCTCTGCAAGGACACTTGGCCCAAAGATGTCCTTCAGGTTGTTTTAAAATGATCCTTTGGCCTTTTGAACTTGGTCCATCTTGCCGATTAAAAGCCCTCTGAAGCAGTTTATTTGCTTAGTCAGACCTGAGAACACATCATGGAGCTCCTTGGACATTTGAAAACACAAAACTTGCACTCAACTTTGGAACTCTCATGAAACTAGCACCTTTTGCACATTCCTGTATAATAACTCCTTCCAACTTGGTCTGTTCTTTCCATACCAAATGCTTAAAGTTGAGCCTTTTGCATTGCCAAGAGGAAAAAATGAGTTGTAGAAGCATATTCCTGCATTATCCTTCATGTTTGGGCATGAAAATGGAAAGAAAAGAAAAGGGAGACTGATTTTTGGCCTGTAGGACCAAAATGGTCAACATTACTTTCTTCTGATCCTTGCTCAATTTTAACTCTATGTCTTTAAGTGTTAAGCCTTGTAAACTTTGTTTGAAGTCATCTACTACTTTTTGAATAAGATTTTCAAAATTAATCCTATTGATCAGATTATCAATGGCATCCTTCACTTTAGATAATTTCAACTCATGCTAAATTTGGAGGAGCTGGGCCTCTTGCACTTGATACTTGGGGACTAAATCCCCAATTGATTGTAGCTATTCTTTTGCTTCTTTTTTCCTGATGATGACCAAATTCAAGGCATTAGATGATTTTAGCATTGTCATGAGGTTGAGATGACTGTACATATATTTTCCCATGTATACAACTAACATATTTAATTTAGCTCTTTTAGACACCTAAATCTAGCCATCGATAACCTCTAACTAGGCTTTTGACCAATTTCCACCAAAATGCACAATTTGGCCTAAAACACTAAAACACTCTAAAAGCTTTAAACCTGACACATTCAAGTGCTGATTTTGGCTAGGGTATCCCTAAATGAGGAAATGCAATTTATGGGCCAGCTAACTTTGATCAGATCATTTTGAGTCAAAATGCCAAGTTTGCACCTGGATGCTCTGGATTGCTCTTTTCCTATCAAATCTCTTGCATGAAACACGTGCCTTTGTTATTTACTATTAGAAACATCCTAAATGAGATAATGGTTCCAATTCATCTAACATTGACTTTCAATTCTAATCCAGTCAAATTTTGGACTAATAACAAGGCATTCCAATCAATTTGAGTAATTTGTGCACAAAGTGCTTAAGCATGCTTAAGAGCTAATTAAATCAAATTAGAGCTTAATCAAGAATTACATGGAAACTTGTTGAATAATTTATTTTTGAAATGAATATTGAATAATTACATCATTAGGTGACCTCATTTATTGGGAAGATATCTCCAGGCCATAAATGTCACAAATATCAAGATTCATGGCTCCCATGCCTCATCAAAGCCCTCAATGCCTCTTAATTGCTCCTCTATCCCAAATATTAATGAAAATATTTATCAATTTTAATTATAGATTTGGATTAATATTTAGCCACACATCTCAATCTTTAGATGGATGGTTCAGGTTAATTCAGATCAATCTCAAAAATCTATAAATAGGAGGCTTTATCACATGAATTTTAACATATGATTATGCAAAGTTATAATGCAGGATTGGTTCTAAAAGCTTCATGAAACTAGTGTTACCATGCCAAATTGATTCCAAGCAAATCCAAGCCATAAGCCAAAGGTGCTAAGGAGAGATGGAAGTAGCCAAGCTTCCATTACCAAGGACTTCATGAGCACAAAGCCAAGCAAGCCACTACTACAAAGGCATTTGGAGCATCCAAGGAAGGTGAAGGAATTATTATTATTTTTCCTTACTTTTTAGTTGTGTTTGTCATTTGTTTTTATTACTAAGCTCACCCTAGTAAATAGGAAAGAAGGTGTTAGTTTAGTGTGTTCTTTGTCAATTTGTTTTGTCCATTTTATCACTAACACAATACTAATCTTCTCTTCTTAGTAAAATTCCTAGTTCATTATCACATGAATTTTAACATATGATTATGCAAAGTTATAATGCAGGATTGGTTCTAAAAGCTTCATGAAACTAGTGTTACCATGCCAAATTGATTCCAAGCAAATCCAAGCCATAATCCAAAGGTGCTAAGGAGAGATGGAAGTAGCCAAGCTTCCATTACCAAGGACTTCATGAGCACAAAGCCAAGCAAGCCACTACTACAAAGGCATTTGGAGCATCCAAGGAAGGTGAAGGAATTATTATTATTTTTCCTTACTTTTTAGTTGTGTTTGTCATTTGTTTTTATTACTAAGCTCACCCTAGTAAATAGGAAAGAAGGTGTTAGTTTAGTGTGTTCTTTGTCAATTTGTTTTGTCCATTTTATCACTAACACAATACTAATCTTCTCTTCTTAGTAAAATTCCTAGTTCACATAATGGCATGCCTAGTGGGACTAAACACATCCCACACAAGAAGAATATCATTCTAAAACTTTAAAATCTTCATTTAAATCATTAAAACTCTTGCAATTTGATTTTTAACTTTGTTTTTCCATTTTTCTTTGTCATAGCTTTACACAGTAACTGACATTGGTTAGTAAAACTGTCATCGATTGGCATAGCCATCGTCAGTCACTATTGGTATAATCGATGTTAGTTAGATAACCATCATAATTTAGTAAGTGTAACCATCACTGGTTATATAACCAATGTAAGTCATTGTGTTTTTCTTAAAAACACAAAACATGAGAGCTAATAGATAATTTTAAAATGCCTGGTTTAGGGTCATACAGACTCCGTTTTGGATGATTTTTTTTAAAACCACATGTTTTCTCCTAAATTTTCAAAATTTGACATTAGTTTAGGTTCAATTTACATATATTTTTCACAAAATTTTGAAAATATATTTAAATTTTTTATAATCTAATATATTTACTTTTGGGGTGATGCCTTAAGGGTAGACAGGTAACCAACGGGCTTGGAACTTGTTAAAACATGCTATTAAGACATCTTTGGCGTGATTTTAAAATGAATTACGAATATTTTTTTAGGTGATTAAAACAAAAATTTAGGTACTTAAGTGAATGTTTTCATAATTTAAGATTTCAAAGTTCACAATCTTAAGACTAAGGGGTCAAACGAACACCACCGAATCTTTCATTTGGGCTTAAAATTGAACACACTTATAATTTTTGTCTTCAATAGTTGTTTGATATAATTTAATTTAGAAAAGAGAGGGTTGTTTCATGTATGATCTTCCATTTTTCCCCTTTAGGGAACCCTTAGAATCAAAAGTGCCATTCTTATTGCAAAAAGCCTAGTCCAAGACTTAGAAAGAATGTCATCTAAAACACTCCCCAAAATCTCATCAAAGTTTAGGTGACCTTGAAAATGACCCTAAATTTGGATTGTGAGGGGGATCTAATTACCTCCCAAAATTTATTTAGGGAAGCTTTGACTCAGGATTTCATCTCCTGGCATTGACTTTACTTACTCCTTCTGAGTTGCACATGAGATGTATCTGTATTTGGACATCACACTACACTGAGCGAACAGTAGGATGTAGTGGTTGTAAAAAGGACTAGACCTTTCTAAAACTATCTAATACCATGGTCACTAAATTTTGATGCTTTATTTTTCATCATTTAACATGAAATTCATTGTGTAATTTATTCCCCTAGAAATGTTCAAAACTTGATGGTTTAGTCAACCCCACATTGCCATACCGTTGCTAGGATTTGGATGATTATACTTAGAGTATTTTGGTCATTTTTACTTGGTATGTTTTGAGATTAAAACTTATTTGTTTGTTCATAAATCCATGTCAAAACCAATTTGTCTATATGCCACTCTTTTGTCTAAATATGTGTTATGCTGGCCATTTTACACCACACTTGTGCCTTGAAATTTTTGCTAAACTTGCTTGTGTGTGTGTCATTTGAGTTGAGGAGGGTAGTGTTATGCTGCCAAAACATGTTAAAACCATTTTTCCTTTGATTCTTTTAAAACATCACATAAATCACATCATTTTATCATGCTTATGCTATTAGGATACTCAAATTATTTCAAAACTGGTTTACCTTGTATCAAAAACCATTTTTTTCAAACCATGCCATATATACCATTTGGGCCTTTGTCTTCTGCCATCATGCTGTCCGATCTTGTATAACTTATTTGGTTAAATCCAAGTTTTTAAATATTGAGTTTTTAATTAGCCTTGTCAAATTTAGATTCAAACATTGATTGATTTCTATTTAGGCCTTAATTTGTGGAGCTGATACACTGATCTTTCTCTTTTGGGTTGTATAACTTTGATTAATCGATTACCCAAATCTAAAAACTATTGATGGTTTGTTTGTTTAGTACCTATCTTTATCATTATTTATGCCTTTATTTGGGAAAACATAGTATTTATTCAAAGATCCTTTTGTCTTATGCCTTATGCCAACTAATCATGTTTATGTTTGATTCTGTATGCCAGTTTTATGTCAAAGTTATTTCCATACTTGTTAGATTAAATCAAATCACATGATACCTTTGTTTCAAGTATAGATTTTGATGTCATTTGGCCAAAAGTCCTAGCATATGCCTATTTTTTTGACCCTAGATTTTGACTCCGTGTTTGGATAAAAGACCTAACAGCTCAAATTTTCTCTTTCCTAGTTTAGACCCTGTTTGGAACACTTTGACTTACACCTTTGACATGCTAGTTTTTATTCAGACACTTGACCTTTTGTGCATGACATATGACATTAGACATTTGATGTTAGGTTGTTTTATGCCAAGTCTTAACTCAAATTATTTTGGAGATACAGCTCCACTTTTAGACCACATTGGAGATACAGCTCCACCTTTTGACCAAGTTATACTAAGCTTGAACCATTTGTCCTTTGAACATAGTTTTTCAGAGTTTGTATAACTCCAAGCCTTTTTGTTTCAGAGCTTTCATCATTTACATGGATATGTTTCACTAAAATTATGATGGATTCATGTACAATACAACTTATGATAGAATGGTTGCACAAAATCCCACTAAGAACCCCTATAGAGAAAGAATTTCTAAGGAGTTTTATTATTCTCCCTATAATATTCCATATGGGGAACATAGTCAAAATACACCAATCCAAATTTAAGACCTTGATTGGCATGAAGAGGATTGTGAGGAGGAATTTGAAGACCCAACTATATATAATGTTGTTTGGGATACAAATCCATACCCTCTTTGTAATAATCAGTACATGAAACATAGTCAAGAACCAACTTATGAGACAACTCATGACTAGGATGATATGGTTTATGAGGAAGACTTGGATGTGGATCCTCCATATCATACCATTTCTATTCCAAGACTACAACATCACACCATTTCCATTCCAAGACCTTGTCCTTTGGATTGTGTAATCAATCAAGCTCCATAATGCCCCTTCATCATACCAAGACCTAGTCCTTTGGCTTTGCGAGTAGTCATACTCCCCAAGGCACTACCATTATCCAACCACAAGTCATTCTTTGTCTAGTACCAATCCTATCCAACCTCAACCCATCCAATCATTCAAAGAGCAAGATGTGTTCAAAATAGGTATCTTCCAACTCATTAGAAACCAAGGTCGAGAGAACTAACCAATTCAAGATGTTTTTGTTGATTCAACCATTTGTGATAAGTCAACCTATGATAAATTTCCTATTGATCTTATACTATTTGACAAGGAGTCTCACACTAATGAGCCATTCTTTATCAATTCATTTATTAATGATTATAACCACCTTTGAAAAAATCATTACCTCGACCATGTGCCTATTTTTTAAGAGCCTCTTATTGACAAGCTAGTCTCTAAGGAGTTGTCTCTTGACCTTTTTCCCATCCTAAAGGAGTCCCACTCTGACAAAGTAGTTTTTGTGGAGCCCATTATGTCATCAAAGGTCATGACTTGCCTAAAACCAAATATTTAACAAAAATCATTGTAATAGTACCTATTAGATAAAGAATCAGAGTTACAGTTAGGTTCTATTCTTGAACTGACATTAGATTTACCATCAAAATTTGAATCAACATTAGTCTCAACATTATATTTAAAGTCCCTTGAGTTAGAATTAGATTCAGAAGAAGAATATATTCATGGTCATTACAACATTGGTTACACATGCCTTAGAGATCAATTTAAATACATTTGTGATCCTTCTATAGTTTTTTAGGATGAGTACTTCAGCTTCGACACAAGTTATCCTAGTATATTTTATTTGGATTGTGAAGCCTTTCCCCATTCCACTACCATTCCATAGGCCATTACCATCAACCAAAATAGCCATATCATTAACATTCCATCTCCCACAAGTGTCAAGTAGGATCTACATAATCACACTTTATTGAACTACATCCATGGTGACATAGCAGTTGAAGAAGAGTAAGGAGGCCAAGATCACATTCATATAGCAAAAGAACACCCTCATAGTGAAACTTTTTTGAAGGTGCTAGGGGACAATCAAAGTCAGAACTCAACATCTTCTAGTGAAACTTTTTTGAAAGCACTAGAAGACAATCAAAGTCAAAAGTTAACATTCCTTAGTGAAACCTTCTTGAAGGTACTATGGGACAATCAAGACAACTTCATTAGTGAAAACCTCATTGAGGCACCAAAAGTTGAGCATAAAAGTTATTCACTACTTGATGAAGACAAAATCAAAGATCAAATCAAAATAGCTTCCAATCTATAGCCTAATCAAATGGTAGCTACTCTCAAAATCAAACAATAGAAAAATATGGTGGTCCTATCAAGAGAATAAATCTTTGGCCCTACCACAACAAAATTATGTCAAATATGACATCAACAACATATGTGTGATTGAAAGTCCTGATCTTCATTTGTTTCCCTACCATTCCACATTCCATTATCATCAACCATTCCATTTCATAATCAAACCTACCATCCATTATTTGTCCCCATTTACCATCCATGGTCACACTTTCCTTTACAGAGACTACAAAGATACCTTGTCTTGATGTTTGAAAGAATCAAAATTAATGACCAAGGAAGAGCACAACAATAATCTTGACATCCAAATCGGCAGCTAATTCTTGATAGAGCAAATTTTTAGATGATGTGTGGGATATCAATTAAAATGATAAATTATTTTATTTTTATCATTTGTTGATTAGGACGTGCATCTCCCCATAAGCAAGAACAATAGAATCATACAACATACCTAGGTTAAAACCAAACATGTACCATACCATTTCACATTGTCATACCATTGCTGTTGTTACATATCCATTTGACATTTTTGTAGATCCTAGCCATTTACCCCATCACCTAGGGAAAACCCTCTTACCATTTTATCTAATTTATCAAACCATCATTATTCTTAGCAAGACTGTGTCATCTAACCATTCCATTCCTATATAGACCAAAGCCTATTTTTAGTCATCCTATCCAATCTTGGTTACTTTGGTTCTTCCTGCACCTTTTGTGGGGGGATTCCAATAAAGTTTCAACAATAAATCAAGTCCATGTTTAAATTATAATATATAAATTAGTGTGATAGTTGATCTAGCAAGATATCTTTCATCCTATCAAGTTTGTTTATGTGAGCCTGATTATAACCACCTATGGGCAAATCAATGTTTCATCAGTCTTGCTACTAATTATAACCACCTATGGGAAAATTAGTATAATTGACTTATGCCATTGTATCCTAGTTATAACTACTTATATGTAAACTAGGGGAAACACTTGTTTATCATGCATTGCTGCATCACCTTGCCATTACCATTTTTATTTGACTAGCCATTTGTGAGATTTGAGAACTTGTTGGGACCTAGTTGGTTTTTCATCACCTTTTGGGTGGATAGAATTACTATGACTTGAGATCATTTTAGGATTATGTAGGTCATGCTTAATTCATGTTGAGGTCATGTCAGTACCCCTTTCCATACACTCTCACCATTTTGTGAGAAACCTAATCCAAATGCTCTCACAATTTTGTGAGCAAGTATCTTGTCATTCTCTAATGAGTTAAGATAACTCAAAATTCTAAAAACATTCATAATATTTCAAAAATCACAAAAAAATTTATCCTTTCTAATCCTGGTCAGTTATCTTCGATCTACTTTACTAGGGCATGGTCATTGTTAGGATGCTTTCTTTTGCTTTTGTTTTTAGGCTTTCTTTTTGTTTGTTTATTTTAGGTTGTTTATTTGTTTATTTTTCTAGTTTTTTGTTTGTTTTTCTACCTATTTGTTTTCTTTTAGCACTGTTGCCTTTACTCGGTCTATATGCATTCGTGGGTGATTCCTCAAGCACATTATTCTTGAGTCCATCCATATTCAAATGTCAACATTGTCATCATATTTTTTAATCATTGGTGCATTATTTTTGAGTGTTTATTGTATCGAGAGTTAGTCCTTATACATATTTTGGCCAAGTCTTCATGGTGTTCTATCATAAATCCTACCATCACATGCTACAATAAAAATTGGCTTCATGAAGGTCTAAAATCAATGGAGCTGATGAAGTTTCTCCTTGGCACCTTAGCAAATCCTCCCACCCACCTTGATCAATATAAATCATTTAATAATTCTAGTTGTATCATTACTAATAAGGAAAATCATCTCCTCATTGGTAGGTACATCTATATCATTTCTAATGATTAATCTTATTCCTCTATCCATATTTTTCATCACTTTGTACCCACTCATATTTAATCTATATTCCAGGTTATATCCTTGAGTTATGATTGTTAATCATCGCTAACTGGGGCACCATCAATTTTATCCAATCCAGGTCTTTAATGATTATAACTGCCTATGGGAAAATCATTATTTTGACTTTTATTCTTGATTATAACAGCCTTTGGGCAAATCAACATCCTTTTTACATCAATACATGCAAACATTTTCTTATTTGGATTAATCTCAACCACATATTAATTCCACCTTTCTTCTTGTTTCTTTTTGAGGGACCATCCATCAACAAATGTGATGGCCACTCCCTTGAGGGGGTATCATCATAGGCTTCCCAAAAACCATTTAGAGCTTTGTTCTTTAACCATCATCTTCGTTTTGGCATACAGGCCATCTCTTATTCTTTGAGAAGACATTTATTTGCTTATGGTTTGCAACATCTTCCTAAATAGGGGCAAAATATAGACACCTAAATCTGGCTATCGATAACCTCTAACCAGGGTTTTGACCAATATCCACCAAAATGCACAATTTGGCCTAAAAACACTAAAAGCTTTGAACCTGACATATTCAAGTGCCGATTTTGGATATGGTATCCCTAAATGGGGAAATACAATTTATGGGCCAACTAGCTTTGATTAGATCATTTCAAGTTAAAATACCAATTTTGCACTTGGGTGCTCTGGATTGCTCTTTTCCTATCAAATCTCTTGCATGAGACACATGCCTTTATTATTTGCTATTGGTAAGATCCTAAATGGGATAATGGTTCCAATGCATCTAACATTGACTTTCAATTCTAATCTAGTCAAATTTTGGACCATTAACAAAGCATTCTGATCAATTTGAGTAATTTGTGCACAAAGTGCTTAAACATGCTTAAGAGCTAATTAAACCAAATTACAGCCTAATTAAGAATTCCATGGAAACATATTGAATAATTCATTTTGGAAAAGAATATTAAATATCTGCATCATCAGGTGACTTAATTTCTTGGGAAGACATCCCTAGGCGATAAATGCCATAAATATCATGATTCATGCCTCCCATGCCTCATCAAATCCCTCCATGCCTCTTAATTTCTCCTCCATCCCAAATATTTATGAGCCTATTTATAAATTTTAATTGTAAAATTGGATTAATCCTTAGTCACACATCTCAATCCTGAGATGGATGATTTAGGTTAATTCTTATCAATCTCAAAAATCTATAAATAGGAGGCCTTACCACATGAATTTTAACACATGATTATGCAAAGTTATAATGTAAGATTGGTTCCAAAATATTCATGCAACTAGAGTTACCATGCCAAATTGATTCCAAGACAAGCCAAGCCATAATCCAAAGGTGCCAAGGAGAGATGGAGGTAACGAAGCTTCCATTACCAAGGAATTCATGAGCACAAAGCTGAGCAAGACACTACTACAAAGGCATTTGGAGAATCCAAGGATGGTGAAGGAATTATTGTTTTTTTCCCTTAATTTTTAGTTCTATTTGTCATTTTTTTTGTTACTAAGCTCACCCTAGTAACTATGCAAGAAGGTGTTAGCTTAGTGTATTATTTGTCAATTTGTTTTGTGTATTTTATCACTAACACAATACTAATCTCCTCTTCTTAGTAAAATTCCTAGTTCATAGATCTATCATCTATCAAGCAATTTAACAATTGATTGGTGATGCTCACATGAGGGACCATTTTGGCCTTCATGAACTTCATGGCCTCCAAGGATATGTAACATCTAGAAGTAGCCTCTTGTAACTTAGTTTTTATACCTATAAGAGCATGTGCCATATTTTCCTAATCCTTTAATTTGTCTACCTCAGCCTTTAGTGTCTGCACTTCAGCTTCAATCTTTTATTGAGCCAATTCTATGCCTTTATGGATAACAACTATTTCATCCTTGTGTTCCTATTCTAGGTCTGTAAGATTTTCAACATATGAAGACTGCCCCGACTTCCTATTCTACCTCTTTTTGAGGGAGAACACTTTTTGTCTTTCCTCAAGGATTATTTTAGTACCTTTTTCATCTTCCATATTCCCCTTTCTCACTCTCTAAATGTTACTATATGGGGGATAAAATAGAGTGGACACTGAGGGAAGCTCAGTGATTTTGAAGCTTGGCATTTGGGAAGCCTTACTTCTCAAGCCAATTACCCATGGAGGGATGTCCAATTGAGATGCATCATAAGTTATGACAACAACCTCTTCTTTAACTTTATATTTCCTTTGGGGCCTAACAAGGATGTTGGGTAGGGAAGGCTATATAATTTTGGACTAGTCCATTCCTCCAAATTGAGGGAGTGGGTGGACTATGATCACTTGGGGCATGGCCTTCCTTCCCTTACTAGTACTTGCCACTATGGTTTCATATGTGGAAGAGGTGGATGACAATAGAAGGTAAATCTGGGTGGAATTAACATGAAGTTTTGGGGTGGCTAAAGTAGTTTTCACCTTCCTAGTCACCTTCTTTTTTAGGGCTCTGATAGTAGAAGTGCTAGTTGAGACATATGAGGTAGGCAGTGGGAGTGTGATGTAATTGGAAATAGAGGGGTCAATAGAGGTAAAATTAGGAACTTAAATCTAAGGTGATGTTAGCATATAATAAATTGAAACTTGTCCAAAAATTGGTACAGAAGATAAATGAAAACTCATAAGAGGCTGAATACTTGGAAAAGTTGGTACTATGGGTCCTACTTGAAGGCTCATAGCCTTAGCTACCTATAGTTTTAATTCATCAAAATCCTCCTCAATGTCTTTGATTATTACAACCTCCCCATCTTGAGATGTAGTAAGCAAATCTTATGCTGGTTTAACTATAGGACTAACTATAGGAGTCCTAGGCTTCCTTTTATAAACCAGAGGAGTCTTTAGTTATGTGGGGGAGTCTTGGGGTATTGATGTTACTACTTCTGATGTTTCTATCCAAATAGATGTAGTAATCTATACTATAGGCCTAGTAGTAGATACTTGAGTGGTGCTCATAGTTGACTATTTTGGTTCTCTTCTTTCCTCATCAAAATCTAAGCTAGTGGGATCCCCTACTTGTGCTCCTCTACTAGAACTTGGCTTAGGCAACCCATGATCTTTATTCATAGTCCTTAGATTTAATGGGATGGATTGAGATGAGGGACCTACTAGGTCCTTGGATATCTCCTCAAACTATTCTCTCCAAAAATTAGAGTGTTCCCATCCCTTGTAAAGAGCCTTCCTACTATCTAATTCTCTAGCAGTGATTGAGGAGTCATCTTGGATTATCCGCAAATGATCTTCTTTCAGCCCAATGATTCTAGCTCTCTCTAAAAAATCCTCATTAGATTTTTCATTAAGAGATATAAAATCATATGGATATGGGACATGGATGTAAGGGATGTTGAATCCTTGTATGTGATTTTGAACATACCCATGAGTATCCCAATCTCTATGTGTAAGGACAGGGAATGGGTAAATTTTGTGCTTTCTACCCACTTCCATGAAATGATTCCTCATTATATAAACCATTCTTCTAATTATCACATGGTGGCTAAATAATAAGGTTTTTTTTTCTATCTGGATAAATCCTCCTTGACACTCCACCATATTTAGAAATCAATTTCTTGCTCTACCAACTTATTTGGGACATACTTTAGAAGACACAAAGGATTTACCTTGTTTGCCCAAATCATGATTATTGTGAATTTCAATTAGAGGAAATAATCCCCTTTACCATCTAATTTATTTATGATATTAGGTCTGATTCTAGGCATAGGTGAACCATGAATGGTTTTCCATACCTATGGATATACATCCTCTAATATCTTGACTATGTTTTTGGTATATGCATATACATGCATGAATTAATAATGGTCACAAATCCTATTATTTTCAAAATCCATGGTCAGAGTCTAAAATTACCTGATATTTCTATAACAGGTACCCATGACTGCATCCAAAAAATGAAACATCATGCAAAAATTTCTTGAAGGCATGGGATGCTTATCCTTGTGGATTATATACTCTCTCAAGTGAAAGCTGATTATTTCACCCAGGGTGTATGTACCATCATGGGTGAGCATCATATACAATAATGGCACCTAGTCTAAATTGATAAAATGAATACTTGTCATACCATACAGTTGATTATGAAGAGCCATGCCAATATGAATCCCCATTCTAAATTTGTCGATTGAAATTTCTCCTTTTAGCTTCTTTCCCTTCCATGCAATGGTCTGGTCTGGGAGTAGCCATGAAAATAGTGCCTTCTCAATTGAACTCTCTTTACTAAATTGCACCATTGTGTGTTTTTAGAAATAAGCATTGAGTATGCTCAAAGATAAATACCTTTGGAAGTCAGCTCCTGATATGCATGCAACTACTATGTTATTGCTTGAATGATGTAGGAAAACATCCTACGATATCCTTCATAAGAAAAACAAATCTCGTAGAAGGTTAATACATGGCATTAATTTTGGCTTGGTAGTAGGAAAATGTAATATTTGACATTTGAACACCAATAGTTCCTTGATGAATAGTCTATTTTCAAGTGTCATCTCATCTTCTAGTGAAAACACATCCACAAAATCAATGATGTCCCATAATTTTGAATAGTTATGATACCTATCTCTAAATATTATAACATTAAAGATTGTACCTATGAACTTCATGGAGTCCTTGGTTGAATATGGGGGTGGTGGATTTTCCCCTCAAAACACCCTGGATGAAGATGCCATTGTGCATATATATGCATTGTGTTGCTTGAAGTCTTCTTCTTTGTATTATGTATGTTGTGCAAACAATTCATCTCTAACTTAGTCATGGTTTTACTCATAGTGTTCTTGAGATAGTAGCTAGGGTTCTTTGTCATTATAATAAAGTAGGAGAATTTGAATGCAAGTTATTTTAAAAGCAATGACAACTTCAATAGCTATGAATCACTTATATAGTATTCTATATTGAATAATAGTTCATGTGACATAAATGTGTAATTTACATTTTGTTTTTATTTCCTATATAATTTAAACTTTGTTAGCCTAAGTTGGTGGGGGTGTTTTAATAGATTTATGGGAAATATTTTCAATTTTATTTTGGCTAAGTAAGATAAGGTTAGTAGTGTTCTTGGTAATAGGGCACTAGGGTGTATATTGGGAAAAAGTGCTTTGGCAAGATATACACTGACTAATTCCTTTAGGGGAATTATTTTAGATAAAATATCTGCAATAATTTCCTTAAAGGGCTATTTCACCAGTCAAAATTTCTAGTACAATTATCTTGAAGGGCAATTTCAATTTCTTGAAGGGCACTTTTGCATGACTAAGGGTCATTCTAAAATTCTTGTTACACAAAGTCCAAAGGG
The DNA here is from genome assembly GCA_037957365.1 of Torreya grandis. NCBI lineage: Eukaryota > Viridiplantae > Streptophyta > Pinopsida > Cupressales > Taxaceae > Torreya > Torreya grandis. Next base: position 3,863,937 of record JARHVA010001050.1, on the reverse strand, counting down.
CATGTGCCTGTATATCTGAAGGTTCTACTTCATAGAAAAATGCTTGAAGGGTCTACTCCATAGGGTATTTTTAGTTGGGCAAAGGGTTATGACAATTATATTGAAGAGTCAGTAGTCATTTCAAAAGGGTCTAAAAGCTTAAGAAGACAAAATACCAAAGGATATGTCCATGACAAAGGGTTCATTATAAAGATCCCATAGGGCACTTTTCATAAGGCAAAGAGATCAGGATAAATATCTTAAAGGGTAGGCTTGGTATGGAAAAGGGGTAGGGAAAAATTTATGAAGGATAGGTCTCATAGGGTAAAGGGTATGAGATAAAAGTCTTGAAGGGTAAGTGGCTACTTCAAAATGTTTGAAAGGTCACTTTCAAAATGCCTAAAGGGTGGGTTTAGGGAGTTCGAAAGGCATGTGTCCTTTGGGGAAATTATTAGGGAATTGTTTTTAGACAAAATGTCTACAATAATTCTCCTAAAAGCTCACGTATCTCAGACAAAATGTCCAAAAAAATTTGTTGAAGGGCAGGAGGGCCTTTACAAAAGTCTTGAAGGGAACTTTCAAAGAGCCTAAGGGTAAGTTTAGGAATATTGAAGGGAATATTTCATTGATAAAACTTCCAAATGGTAAGTCAAAGGTGAAGGGTCTACTATGTAGGGCCTCTGTCCATGACAAAAGTCCTGAAAGATCTACTTTGCAAAAGCCAAAGAGTATCTCAAAAAGGGCCAAAGGGTAGGTTAAAAGGGGAAAAAAGGCAATGTCAATTATGTTGGGCAAAATGTCTGCATCAAAAAATCTTCTAGATAAATTCCATCAAGGGAATTATTTTAGATAAAATGTCTATAACAATTCTCCCAATAAGGATAAGTCCACAAGAATTAGTATGTGGTAAAAATCTCGACAAAGACTAATAGGATGAACTCAAAACAATAAGTCTGAAAAGATAATAAGCCCTGAAAGAATAAGTCCCAAGAGGATGGAAAAGATAATTCATGAAAACATAAGTCAAAAAACATTAGCTTGAAGTAATAAACTTGATAAAACAAAATATTTAGCCCATGAAAACATATTATCAATGCTACTTTTCCAGAATCTGAAAGGCCAAATCATGATCTTTTCTAGAATTTTGCATAAACACATAAAGAGGGAGGCTCAAAATAAAGACAATATTTAAAAAAAAGTGGGTCCCCATTTCCTTATGGGAAAAGGGGGGTGTTGGGTATAAAAATACATTGAAATAAAATTCTAATCATGTGCATATTTAAGGTATCTCCTATGAAGTATCTCATAAGAAAATTCCAATCATGTGCATTAGTGTTCTTGCCAAATAAAAAGTTGTCATGGTTATATCAAATCCTTTTCAAGGACCTTTGCAATTGAAATGGAAGGAATTTCAAGACCATTTTAGGTATTGATGTAGGAAATTAATAGGCCTTAGAAAAAGGTTGCTCCTTTAAGAGTAGCTATTGCACACTCTTATTTAGGAGATTATGGCTTGGGCTAATGAAGTATCTGAGATAGATATAACACACACACAGAAACATTAAATCAAATAAAGTACTAGTAAACATTCAAAAATATGAATCAATCAAGATAGTTAAGAATCTATTCATAACTATTACATAGTAAATATTATTGAAACATATAGCTAAAAAAGTAATAACTAATTGCACAAAAATTAGAAAGAAAATACTTAAACACTTCATTGATGATACAAATTGATGCTACTCCTATATTAAAAAATTATCTAAAAAAAATCCAAGTTGGATTACAATTATTTATATAGACTTGGATAAGGGGTCATCTCATCCTCCAATTTCATGCAAGGTTATTACATGTGACAGTTAGAACATGTAGTTATAAATATGGTCAAAACCATATAAGAGTAGTCTTATAGTTATCAATTAAATAAGTTGACCTTTTTAAAACTATGCAACGTGTGTATGTGTACAAAATATAAAGTCAAATTTATAATGAAAAGTTTGAATTATAATAAAACTATGATTACATCCACCGTCTACAAAATTATACATGTATAAAATCTTAGCCTATCAAGGTTGAGTCATCTAGATAGTTGTATGTAATTTAGTTGGTGTGGTAGTTGAGGTGGTAGTTGAAAAAGTTGAAGATGTCAATGCATTACCAGAAGTCTACTTTTTGGCCTCATTTTTTGATAAACTTTATATGCCATATCATGTTACTGTTCTATGATATTCAAGTTCAATAGCGATGGTCGATGTATCCTCTTAACTTGTCTGAGGAGTCTTGCATACTCTTATTTAGTCACCTAAAACTTATTCTTAAAAGTATTGACCTCCATTACTTTATTTTTAGCTACACTTAGCTCAGATTCTATCTCTTTTAGTTCTAAGCTTTATAAAATCTTCTTGAATTCATCCATCACTTCTTGAATGAGTTTATCAAAATTGATCCTATTGATCAATTTGCCTATGATGTCTTTCACCTTTGACAACTTCAAATCATGCAAAATTTTGAGGATTTAGGCCTCATGCACCTGATATTTGGGGATTAAATCCCCAACTACTTGTAACTATTCTCATTCTTCCTCCTATCTTATGATAACCAAGTTCAAGGCATTGGATGCCTCTAGTGTTGTCATTAAATCTAGATAACTGTATAAAGAGTTGCATGTGTATGTAACTAGCATTTTTAACTTAGCACTATCATCTCTCAATGAATTATACAATTTATTGGAATTATTTACATGAGGGGCCATTTTGGCCTTCATTAATTCTATTGCTTCCAAAGAGTTTTAGCATCAGGAAGCTGCTTCTTGCACCTCAACTTTTGTGCCTGCAAAGATATGCACAATCTTCACTTGCTTCCTTAATATTCCACCTCAGATTCAAGTTCCTAAACTTCAACTTCAAGTTCTTATTGAGCTATCTCTATTCCCTCATGGATATATACTATAGCATCCTTATGGGCTTGGTCTAGGTCTAAAATATTTTCAATGTAAGGAGACTATTCATGCTATCTATTCTACCTCTTAGTGAGGGATAATACTTTGTGTCTATCTTCCATAATTATTTATGTGCCTTTTTCATCCTCTAGCTTACTATTCTTCACTCTCTATATAATACTAGATGGGAGGGTCAAATAGAGTGGAAATAGAGGGAAGCTCGGTGATCTTGAAGATAGGCATTTATTTTGCCTTGCTTCTCAAGTCTATCACCCATGAAGGAATATCCAATTGAGATGCAACCGAAGTTATAACCAAAACCTCTTTATATGTCTCCTCCTGAACCTTTTATTTCTTCTAAGTCTTGATAATGATGTTAGGCATGGAAGGTTAAATAATCTTGGACCAATCCACTCCTCCAAATTGAGGGAGTGGATGGATTGTAATCAATTAAGGCTTGGGCTTCTTTCCCTTGCTAGAGATTGTCAAAATTATTTTCTCTATGGAGGTGGTGGATGGTATGAGAAGGGAAATTTGAGTGGATTGGATGTGAAATTATCAATTGGATAATGTATTCTATACCTTTCTTGACATCTTCTTCTTCTTTAAGGATCTAATGGTGGAGGTGCCAGAAGGGACACAAGATGTAGGTATGGTGAGTGGGATGGAAGTTGATTATGGAATGGGTATGGTGGTGGTAGAAAAATATTTTTCCACATCAAGGGTGATAAGAGGGAAATGAGTGGATATGGTAGGGGTGAATGGATTAACAGAGGTGGAAGTAGGCACTTCCACCTAGGTTGTCCTCAACATAGAAGAAATAGAAACACATCTAAATATGGGCACATAAGATAAAAGAATACTCATGAAAGGCTGAGTACTTGAGGAACTTGGTGATATAGGCTTTGTTTGAAGGCTCATAGCTTTAGCTATTTCCATCTTAGCTTTTTCATCAGAGTCATCCTCAATGTCCTTAATTATCACAAACTCTCCCTCTATGGGTTTTGAATGTGGAGGTGCAGTAGGAAAGCCTTGTGATGATTCAATTATGGGACTCCATTTTGGAGTCCTAGGCTTCCTCATATAAACATGAGGGTTATTCAACTATGTAGGGGAGCCATGTTGAGTTGATGACACTACTCTTATTTTTGATATACCAATAGATGTGGAAATATATGTCTGGGGAATAACATTAGTCACTTGAATGGTATTGGTAGTTGGTTTTTCTTGTGGTCTCTCCTCATCATCAGAATCTGAACTGATGGGGTCCCCTACCTATGTTACCCTACTTGTTTTGGGTCCAGATAAGCTGGGATTTTTATTCATAGTCTTCATCTTAAATTTTAAAGGGAAGGGTTGAGATGAGGGACTCACCTGGTCTTTTGATTGATCCTTAGATTGTCCTCTTTAGAAGTTATAATGCTCCCATCCTTTGTAAAGAGCCTTCTTGATATCCAATTACCTTATTGTGATTGAAGGATCATCCTATATCATTCTTAAATGATCTTCTTGAAGTATAATAATCCTTGTTCTTTCCAACATGTCTGCATCATCCTTTGCATTAAGAAACACAAAATCATAGGAATATATAACATGGTTATAGGGGATGTTAAATCCCTGTATGTGTTTCTAAATAATCCCATGTAGATCCCAATCTCTATGTGGAATCATGAGGAAAGGATAACTCTTTTGATTAACACCCACTTCTCCAAAATGCTTCTTCATTATGTATAAAATAAAAAAATAACAAAGCCTTCTTTTGCCTAGATAGGTCCTCTTCAATACTCCACCATATTTAAAAAGTAATTTCTTGCTCTGCCAACTTGTCTGGGACATATTTTGGGAGACACAAAGGATTAAACTTATTTCCCTAAATCATTATAATTATGAAGTTTAGATAGAGGAAATAATCCCCTTTACCTTCTAGGGTTTTTATGATATTTTATCCAATTATAGGCATGGGTGAGCCATGAATGGCTTGCCAAACCTATATATAGACATCTTCAGCTATCCTCACCATGTTCTTGGTGTAGGCATATATGTGCATAACCTATTAATGATCACAATTTAAAAAAAAAAAAAAATGAAGTTCATAGCTGGGCTCCATAATTCCCTAAGGTCTCTATAATAGGTTCTCATAACAACATCTAGCAAATACAACATCATATATAAATTGACCAAATGTATTTGACACTTGTCTTTGTGAATTATTTTCTCCCTCAGGTGGAAGCTAATTATCTTTCCCATGGCATATGCAGCATCATGTAAAGTAATAGCACCCAGTCCAAAATGATAAAATGAATACTTGACATACCATAGAGTCAATTAAATAGAGCCATGCTGATGTGAATCCCCATTCTAAACTTGTCTATGGAAATAGACCCCTTTGGCTTCTTCCCTTTCTATGTAATGGTCTAGCCTAGGAATAACCATGAAGATAACGCCTTCTCAATTGATCTCTCTACATTGAAATACGGTAATGTATGCTTTTTTTAGTGTGTATAAGGTATGTTCAAAGATAGGTATCTTTAGAAATTAGTTATTGAAATGCATGCGACCACTATGTTATTAATAGAATAATGTCAGAAGGCATCCTGTGATATCTTTCTTGAGAAGAAAAAATATCAAAGAAGGTCGATACATGGCATCACCTCTAGCTTGGTGGTAGAAAAATATAACCTTTGGAATTTGAAATCCATAAATTATTTATTAAAAAACCTATCAGTGAGTGTCATCTCATCCTTCAATGAAAATACATCTATTGAATCCACTACATCCCATAACTCTATATAGTTGGTGTACTTGCTCTCAAATATTGTGGCATCAAACACTATATCTTTTAACTATGTGGAGTCCTTGATTGAGTATGGTGATGGAAAATTTTATCCCCTGAATTTCATAGATGAATATGCCATTGTAGTATACACTCTATTCTATTTACAATTTCCTTCTAGGTGCTATCTATGATGTATGATCCATTCAGCTCTAGCTTAATCGCTATTTTACTTGTAGTGCTATTCGAGATGGTAGATATGGATATTTGTCACTATAGGATAGTAGGAGACTTCAAATGCAAGTTGATTGAAATCAATGAAGGATTCCAATGGATGTGTATCGCATATATAGGATTTTTCATTGAATAGCAGTTCATGCAACATAAATGCCCAATGTTCACCTTGCTTTATATTCCTATATAATGCAAACTTTGTTAGTTCAAGTTGGTGGGGGTATTTAGTATATATAATTTAAAGACACTTTAACTTTATTTTGTCTAAGTATGGAAAAGGGATAATTGTTAGCATATTATTGTATATACCTTAGGTTATTTACTAAGGTAATTTATGTTGGTTAGTTGCTTTAACCACTTTGGTTAAGAGGTTAGTTATTTGTTCAGTCTTTGCTATTTCATGCAAGCCAACATAGGTTAGTTTTCTTATACCCATATCATGTTTCACAGGTATTTCATTTGTTTGCCTATTTAATAGGCCTTCATGCTTGGTTGAATACGTTGAATATGTGCTCTGCTATTCTCAATCTCATTTTCTCTCTGTGTTTTGTTTAATCTAATATGGTATCAGAGCCCATGGTTTATAGAACCTGAGTGGAGGTCTGTGGAAGCTAGAGAGAGGTCAGTGTCTTGCCAGGGAGGAGCTTCAGGCACCCAGTGGAGAGCTGAGGAGAGAGAAAACATCACAGGATTTGGAAAACTGAATCAAAAGGTTTGAAAATTTCCAAGAAGCATTAGAAGGCTAAATAAGACCAAAAGGAAGTGAAAATAGGTTGTTTTAGAGGCTCAAAATCCTCTGTTGAATTTATCTGTGCAAGGGCGCCGTACAGATCCAAGAAAATTAGAAAAAATCATTTCTTCATCTTTTTCAGTGAAACAAAAGCCTAAATCGTGAGTTAAATCAAAACTAAGACACTGGTGAAAACGGTTTGCAATTTGTTTGGAAAACGAGCTCAGAATCTTTACCTGAAGTTTCAGAGGTAGGCCAATTTTCTGATTGGCTGAATTTTTTAATAAAATTTTTCACCTAAAGTTTTAATATTTCAATTATTTTTATTTTTTAATTGAAATAAATCAAAACTTTACCCAATAAGGGTTATTGGGGACCTACCACTGACTAATAATCACGGAAGCATTTGGGAAGCTCAAATTTCACCATTTTTTGGGTTTTTTAATCTAGATGTCAACAGAGATTTTTTTTTTTAAAATTATAATTTTAGTTTTCTCGATTTAATTGTTTCAGTGGTATAATTTTTTGTGATCTTGCAAACGGTATTGAGTTTGTTGCTGAAAATGGATAGGGTTGTTCAGTGTCAATATAGAATCAGTGTGTAGAAGGAACTTAGAAAAAAAAGTCATTATAGGTTTTTTGATTTTATCATTTTCATGAAAAACTAGGTAAAATGGCTAGTATTCAACATCTGTTACGACCAGAGTCTTAGAAATTGATAGGTAAGAACTTTAGTTTGTGGAGTCACAAGGTTTTGACAATATGTGAATATATGAATATTGATCAAATAGTGCTCAATAAAGAGCAAAGGCTTGCCACTGCTACCAATGACTATGATAAATGTCATCATGAGGCTCTCATGTTGTTAAAATTGTTAGTAGTAGATAATCTAATCTCAGAGGTCAGAAATGTGACTATAGCATCAGATTTATGGAAAAATTTATCTTCAATATATCAGGCTTTTGAAGCCGGTAGAGTGTTGTATTTGAAGAATTTGTTATTTTCCACTAAGATATAGGAAGGTGGCTCCATTTTTGAGTTTTTATTGCAGATCAAGGACATCAGTGACCAGTTGGAAGCAGTGCAAAAACTTGTTGATGAGAAAGATTTGATTGCTTTTGTTATGCAAAATCTTCCACCATCATTTGAGTCATTTATGGAGTCCTTGCACATGATTGCTGAGATGCAAACTTTGGATTTTGAAACATTGTCTACATTGCTATTGCAAAAGGAGAGATGACAGGAGTAGGTAGTGTTGTCTACATCCACTTCCACAAAGAGTGCATTCTTTATCAAGGAAAAGGGTAAGTAGTCTAGTAAAAATAGCTATCCATCAAAATCTTCACAAGTAAGTGGTAATAAGAGATCTAAATGGAAATGTTTTTACTGTAAGAAACCTGGTCACCTTAAGAAAGATTGTAGGAAAAGACAATAGGATATGGGTAACCCCAGAAAGAAAGGTCATCATGTGAATGTAGTTGAAGGTGAAGGTGAGGAATCACCAGATTTTGCTTTCATGGCTTCCAGTGGTAATTTTGCCTGGTACTTTGATTCAGGGGCATCTCGCCATTATACATGCCATAAGGACTTATATGTGGATTTTGTTGAAAATAACAGTAGTAATGAATTTGTATCTTTGGGAGATGGTACAACATATTTTGTGAAAGGATTTGGTAATGTTCATATAATTTTTGATGGTACAATAAATTATACATTCAAGAATGTTAAGTATGTACCGGATATGAACAAAAATCTTCTTTCAATCAGTGAGATCACCTCAAAATCTAATTTTCTTGTAAAATTTCAAGAACAAAAATGTTTAGTCACCATTAAAGATAACAAGATTATTGCTGTTGGGATCAGTGAGAAAGGCTTGTATAATCTTGTAGATCCAATCAAAGCAAAGGAAGTGCACTTGCAGCGGTTGATAGCACAAATTCACTATGGCATGAAAGGTATGGGCATTTGAATTTTCAGTATTTGACTACATTGAGTAAGACTAAGATGGTTAAGGGGATTCCTTCTATTCAGCATAGTCATCATGTATGTACTGGATGTTAATTGGGGAAGCAAGTTAGACATTCATTTGATGTTGGTAAAGCTTCGAGAGCAAAGGGAGTATTGGATTTGGTACATGTGGATTTGCATGGTCTAATGCAAACACCTACCCCTTCTGGTGCCCATTATTTCCTGTTACTGGTTGATGATTTCTCTAAGAAAAAGTGGGTATACTTTCTAGTGAAGAAATCTGATTATTTTTCTAACTTTCTTACTTGGAAAGCTATGGTTGAAAAATAGGCAGGACGGCCAGTGAAATCTCTTAGAATGGATAATGGGGGTGAGTTCATCTCAAAATAGTTCAAGGAGTTTTGTGCCACTGAAGGCATGCATAGACAATACACTACACCTTACACTCCACAACAAAATGGAGTTGTGGAAAGGCGTAATAGGATGGTGATGGACATGGCTCACTGTATGGTCCAAAGCAGAAATGTCCCATACAGGTATTGGGCAGAAGTAGTGAATACAACAGTATACATCCTCAATAGAAGTCCTACAAAAGCTTTGGAGAATATGACTCTAGAGGAGGCTTGGTCAAGTCAAACTCTAGATGTAAGTAAATTCAGAATTTTTGGTTGTGTAGCTTTTGTAGTTATTCCTAGTCAAAAGAGAAGAAATTTGGATGCAAAAAGCAAAGTATACATGTTTGTTGGATACAGTGATCAGTCAAAGGCCTATAGATTACTTGATGTTTCTACTAACAAAGTTGTGGTAAATAGAGATGTCATAGTAAATGAACAAATGCCATACTTCACAGCAACTGGTCAAGTTTCAGATATTGAGTCATTGTTATCTAATGATTCAATTATTAGTTATAATGTGAAAAGTGAGCAAGATTCTTGTTTATCAGTGGAATCACATTCCAGGGAGAGAATTGATACAGGTCATTGTGAGGTTCTAGCAGAACAACCAAAGAAGCAAAAGTGGTATACTACCACAATTGAAGCACTAAAAGAAGGAGACTTGCCACAAGGTGTGGAAGGTAAAAGACTGAGATTAGGAAATTAGTTTGGTAATAGAGGTGACCATGTCAATCTTACTCTAACAACTACTGTTTCACAAGTATTTGAGCCTACTTATTTTTGAGATGCCAAAGGGAAGTCTGAGTGGGAATCAACTATGCAATTGGAATATGATTCCTTGATGAAAAATTAGACTTGGAAGTTGATGGAACTACCACCAAAAAAGAAATCCATTGGTTGTAAGTGGATTTATAAGGTAAAATATAAAGCAGATGGTTCCTTGGACAAACACAAAGCTAGACTTGTTGCAAAAGGTTATGCACAAGAGGAAGGGGTTGATTATGAGGAGAATTTTTCTCCAACCACCAAGATGGTAACTTTTCATTTGATTATTGCTATTACTGCTCAGTTTGGATGGCAAGTGCACCAAATGGATGTAAAGAGTGCTTTCTTAAATGGAGATATAGAGGAGGAAGTCTACATGGTTCATCCACAGGGTTTTCAAGTTCCTGGTAAGGAACATCTTATTTGCATGTTGATCAAGTCCTTGTATGGACTTAAGAAGGCTCCTTGAGCTTGGTATACAAAAATAAACTCATATCTTAGGGAGTCAGGTTTCAAAAGGTGTAACTTGGAACCAACTCTCTATGTTAAGGTGTCTGGTGATGATATCTTGATTCTCATTATATATGTTGATGATATAGCCATCACTGGGAGTAGTATTAGTCTCATTCAGCAAATGAAAGCTGATGTTTATTGTACTTTTGACATGATAAACTTAGGACTACTAAAATATTGTTTAGGTGTTGAGTTTTGGCAAAGTGGTAATACTATATTCATGTCACAGAATAAGTATGCCAATTCATTGCTAGAAAGGTTTAGAATGATGGATTGTAATCCAACTCACACACCTATGGAAGCAGGAGCTAAAATTTCAATAGACATTGATTCACCTCCGATCAATGAAACAGTGTATCGACAGCTAGTGGGTAGTCTCATTTACCTCACTACCACTAGACCGGATATTTGTTTTGCAATGAGTTTTCTATCTCACTTCATGTCTAAACCACAAGAAGTCCATTGGTTAGCTACAAAATGAGTATTAAGATATGTCAAAGGTACTCTTGACTTTGCCATACTGTATAAGAAGTATGTAGATTTTGAAATTTTAGAATATTCTGATTCTAATTGGGTAGGTTCAGTTGATTCAAGAAAATACACAAGGTATGTTTTCACTTTTGGTTGAGGGTTTTCTCATGGCAGAGCAAATTACAAACTACAGTGGCATTATCTTCAATAGAAGTAGAGTATAAAGTTGTGGTCAGTGCAGGTTGTGAAACCATGTGGATAAAGAAATTTTTGGAGGATCTTCAGTTTGAGTCATCAAAGCCTACTCCAATTTTTTGTGACAACCAAAGTGTTTTGAAGATGGTGAAGAATCCAATATTTCATGCCAGGACCAAACACATTGAGGTTCACCATCATTACATCTGACAGCTAGTTACAAATGAAGACATCAGTCTCTTCTATTGCCCCACTACAGAGCAGCTAGTTGATATAATGACCAAACCACTTGGTACAGACAAGTTCATAAAATTTAGAGATAAACTTGGTCTTATTTCTGGTTTAGTCATTAAGGGAGGGTGTTAGCATATTATTGTATTTACCTTAGCTTATTTACTAAGGTAATTTATGTTGGTTAGTTGCCTTAACCACTTTGGTTAAGAGGTTAGTTATTTGTTCGGTCTTTGCTATTTCATGCAAGTCGACGTAGGTTAGTTTTCTTATACCCATCTCATGCTTCACGGGTATTTCATTTGTTTGCCTATTTAATAGGCCTTCATGCTTGGTTGAATACGTTGAATATGTGCTCTGCTATTCTCAATCTCATTTTCTCTGTGTTTTGTTTAATCTAATAATAATATATTTTTTTAGTAAGGTATTCACGTTTATGCTAGGGACTGATCTTTTACAAAAGACCTACAACAAAAACCCTGCCATTTGGCAATATTGTTGGGAAAATTGTTTCAGGCAAAATGTCTGAGGAAATTATCTCGAAGGGTCATTTTAAACAGTTTGAAGGGTCATTTTCATTAGGTAACATTCTAAAGGATCTATTTCATAGGGAAAATTACCTATGACAAAATTCCTAAAGGGTATACTTTGTAGGAGAAAGGCCCAAGACAATGTCCTGAAGGATAAGTCCTAGAGGGTAAACAACCTGAGACAAAAGTACCTAAAGGTAAAGTGGCAATGATAAAAAGCTTGAAGGTTATTTGAAAAAATGTCAAAGGACACTTTTAAAACACTGAAGGGTAGGTTCTAGAGGGCAAAGGGCCATGCCCATTATCTCGAAGGATATGTGCAAAAAATTCCAAAGGGTCTACATCATGGAATAAAATGGTTGAAGGGTCTACTTCATAGGATAGAATGGTTTGGGAGAAAAGCCCTGAAGGATAAATTAGGGTTGGGAAAGGGCCATTTCAAAAAGCCAAAAGAAAATTCCAAAAGGGTGAAGGAAAATTTTGTTAGGCCAACATGGCTGCAACAAAAAGGTCAAAGGGTAAGTTAGTCTGGTAAAGGGATCTAGGATAAAAATAATCATTTCAGAAAGGTTGAAGGGTAGGTTCATAAGGTAAATAAATTATTTTATGGGATTCATGTTAAAATGTCATGGGTTCATGGGTGCATTCCATATGTCCTTGAATTTTTAAAAATGAAGTCTTAAGCTTAATGTCATAGGTAACCTTTAAGGTATTATAAGACCCTTTAAACCTTCAAGGGTACCCATACACATGTTTGAAAGGTATCTCTTAAGAGATACCTTCAAAATTTTGGGTCCATAACAGAGGTTCAAATCAAATACATGATCCCAAAATATAAGAAGTTAATTATTTTCTATAATTTTGCTCAAAACCCCCATTGCTCATTATCATTTTGTACTATAATAAAATACATGGTTGAATATTGACTTAATTAGCTATTTTTCTCTACATGGATATTTCGTTATGTTGCATGTTTAAAATGTATCTCCTAGGAGATACCTTCAAATTAGGATGAAGTAAGAATTAAAGTATGTATTATATGAAATTAAAAACTATTATTTTTTTCGGATTAACATAAACCGTATCATTAAAAAAATGTTATACATTACCTTTTTAACATTTTTAGGTTTTAACATATCTCCATGCTTATGTTTTGGTATAAATATAGATTTATCTCCTATATGTAGGTGTAAATTGGACTGATTTTATAAATGACCTAACTAAAAACTCTTCTCATGTCTTTTGAAAATGTCCAAGTTGAAAAATCATACATCAATGGTTTCCATTGTGGAGACTATGTTTCTCTCATAAATAATGCTAAGGTCATTGGTGAAAGAAGAATACACAAAGTGGTAGGTTCAGACGCTAAATCTCTAGAATCCATAAATCTCACTTCCACATGCCATAATGAGGAAATACCTATTGAATGTGTAAGTGTTAATGTGACTAAAGATTTTGATCCAACTCTACCGCTTCCATTTCTTGCAGTTTTTATGGATAATTTGGGGGATGTAGTTGATAGTTTTACTATATGGAGGACAAGAATGATGAAACATGTCAAAAATAAGTTTTTTATAGATAATGATATAGAACAAAGATAGAATAATTTGAGTTCAGTTTTGCATATACAACCATTACAACAAGAAAACCCTTGATTGAATTCATTTGTTCAATATATCGATGATCATACCACATTTCAAATCCTAAGAAAAGGGTAAAACTTTTGCATAAATGTATAGCTCTTGTAAATGAGGAAAAAATTACTTCTGGTTATGTTGAATTTGCAAAACTAGGGGAAATTTTTTGTTGCATTCCTATCCCAATGTTAGAAAATGAACTGAGAATTTACATAAGGTAAGTTATACAACATTGTGAGACTTGAATTACAGAGGTAACTGAAACATCTATCATTAGATGACCTTCTAATAAAATAGTGGACATTGAGACTTGTAGAGCAATCAATTTACCATACATGACACCAAAGGAGAAAGAAATTGGAAATGTTTGGGATGTAGTGGATAATGAAGTCATTCCTTGCCTGACATTCTGGGCACAAAGGCATCCAAAAAAATTAATTTGTGACTACAAATAGTCAAGCCAAAAAAAAATCAGCCAAACACTTCACTCAACCAAGTGGAGTTTTATAAAAGCATAGCTAGTGATGTTTCAACAATGTATGTGGATAAATGTTGCACCAATAATTGTTTTCAGTTAGGATTGTCATTTGAGATTCTAAAATATACAAAGATGAATTTACTTGATTCTACCACAATAGATAAGAGACAACATGTCTTGGATGCCCTTTCTACCAGTTTGTTTAAGAAAAAAAAATAGCATTGATTTTTAGGGTACAAAGATCTCTAGGGGAGCTTGGATTAAAATATATGGATTGAAGAGAAGTAGCTTTTTTGACATTCAAAATTGTCACAAAGATGGGGAATGAAATACATTCCATATAGGGAGATTTTGATAAAAACCACAATAGAAGATAATGGTAGCTGAATATTTGTTGGACCAATTGGTGGATGATTTTATAGATGTTCCTCCATGACTAACATTCTAGGTAGATATAGATGACTCATGAGAAAATGTTTGACATCTTATAGCATGTTTCACTCAAGAATTTATGAGGTGCAACATTAATGCACAACTAGTAGATTTGCAATATTAGCTAATATCCCAGCCAAAATTCAATAACATAGGGAGAACTATTTTTCATGATGTGACTATTACCATGTCTGATGACTTCACTAGGTGAAAAACATGCATCATGTTGACTCAATAGAAATGCTCTGGGTCCCTCTCTAGAGATCATGAAGAGCGTATCGGTCAATAATTTATGATGCACTTAAATCAAATAATTTTTGTAAGATAAATGTATTACATACATAAATAAATGTCAGAGTAATACCCTATGATATGCTTTAGTATCATTCATGACAAGGTGGAATGCCAAAAAACATTTGTGCCAAGGATAGTGACAAAAAACAAAGCATTATCGATAGAATATTAGAGTTTTCAATGGTAGGGATATAACACATGGTCATGGTGTAGGTGGATATGGACATTTTGTATCGTACATTATTGGAGGGTCTAACTTTACTATCACCTCATTGAACAAGTGCTTCAGGGATGTGGAAACAAAAATTCTAGATACTTATGGATCTTTACTATATAAAATTGGATCTTCAAAATATCCATTGTATGATGCACTTTTGTCTAACAACTGCTACCCTGAATACAATAAATACATAGAAGAAACACAATCAATTTGTGCCTTAAAGAAAATTCCTTCTAGGATATACCTTCAACTAGACAACTATTGTGCAGACAATAAGGATAGGTACTTCCTTCCATAATTATATTAAATATTTTTTGAACCTTATATGAACTAATGTTACATTTACAAATTCATAATATCATGTTTTTTTGTATAAGTTTGTGTTGTAATATTTATCTCTTCTTGTCTACAAAGGTGTTTTCCTTGATTTTGAGGTTCGATTTCTCCATGTAAGACATACCCATGAAGACATCAATGACACATTTGGAAACTTGTCTGAATGTATAAATAGGAAAGATGTATGGAGTGTGGTAGAGATGATGGACACTTATAGGATAGGTGAAAATACAAGAAACTTCATGCCATATTTTATTGAAGAGGTAGTGGATTTAAAAGAGTATGTTAATAGTTACCAGCTGAAGGGAAGAAATGAAATAGTAGGCTTGACAAAAGGTCAATACTTTATTCTATGTATGGAACAAGGTCAACCCATTATGCATTTTAAAAACTCTATAAGTGATAGAAATTGGTCACCCTTGATTACATTATGGGGAACAAAATAAAATGGTAAGCCAAATGTCTTAGAAGGTAATGTAACAAAAATATATTTCAAAAACTTGAAAAATAGAGAAATGTCTCAAGATTCCATTATTGCAAAAGACAGATAAAAGTAAAAAAAAGAGTGAAAAAGAAATTAAATATAACTTGAATAAGTATGTACAATAGTTTAATGAATTTGGTTTGACTAAAAATAGTATGTGGAAGGATCTAACATATTAATTATAAAACATCCATGACAAAATGAAAGAAGACACATTCCCTTTTAAAGTTGACTGCATAGAATATTTTTGGCTTAGAACTCATCATGACATACCCTTGCATAAAGATTTTCAAAAAATGGTTCGTGATAGAACCCTTGATTTTGGAGTGGCATATATATATATATATATATATATATATATATATATATATATATATATATATATATATATATATATATATATATATATATATATATATATATATATATATATATACATATGTTGGTCTAAGAATCAAAAGAACAAAAATTGCATTTAATCCAGCTCAAGATGTGTAAATAGGAGATATATTATTTTTTAGACCTGACAATTCTATAGGAGTGGAATACATAATAGGTTGCTAGAGCTAAAATCAATATTGAGATACTACAAATAAATGGGGATATAGAACGAAGGGTCAATGTAGCTTGGTTCATCCTAGTTCATGCAATGAAAAAAGATGTAAAAGAAGCATAAATTTATTTAGGCTAATTGGATAAGAAATGGAAGCCAAACCCAACTAACACATGTTTACCATCCATACTCATAGATAGTATCATCTATGCTTGGAAACCAAATAAAAATTGGAGAGGTCATACACTTATTCTTACTAGTTTTTTGAAAGGCATTGTAATAGACTATTTGAATGCATTGCCCCACTAGACACTAACAAAAATAGTGATAAAAATATTAGGAAATTTGAAATGGTGTTTCCTTAATTTTAGAATGAGAAATATGAATGTTTTTTCTCAAAATTTAGTCTATTTTTTGATAATTTATAATTTTTTATTATTTTATTTATTTTTATTTATTTTTAGTGGCACTTCACATTTTGGGTCTTGGAAAATACACTTTGGCATTTGAGTTTTATATTTTCTACTATGATAATTTAGTATTTCAGTAATTGTGCATCTACTTAATAGTATTTGACTATTGGAACATCTATTTCACATTTTTGTGATTCAAAATGGTCTTCAATTTTTGCATATTCAAAAAATTGAGATCATATTTTATGAATCATGAAAACCTCTTTGGATTTTTAGTTTTTAAAATTAAACTTCACATTTTTCATCCTTAAAAATGGTCTTCGATAAATGGTCTTCATAATTTGCACATCTAAGAATTTACACTTCAGATTTTATGTTTTGAAAAATACACTTTGGCATTCCCATATATGTGAAAAGGTCTTTGGGATTTATGCCTCAAAATGTCCCACTTGTGCATCAAGATTCATTCTTTAGCAATTTTACATATTGACAAAATTTGTTATTTGAATATTTAATTTTTCAAATTAAACTTTGTACAAGAACCCAAGATTATGCCACATGGCATAATCTCGGTGACTCATCTATGCTAAAGAATGACTAGTCCAAGCAAAAGTCCCAAACAATGCAAGTCCCTGAGATTGCAACATGCATCACAATCTCGGTAACTTGACAATGTGGAAGATTATATTAATATAACACCCATGATTGACATGTGGAATGTACAAAAATATAAGATAAACTTTGATGGTTGTGAGGATATCACCTAAATCATATTAACTAAATAGTTCATGATCCAATCAATGGATGACACATGGCATCCCAATCATCCCAGGTGTTTTAAATCACATATCGCCTAAGTGCCTGATTGATGTATGGATTATTTTTCTTAAAAAACAAATGACCAAGTCTTATCATCTATAAATGCATGGTCTTTGAACTAGTTTGAATGACTGCATACTTTATACTTACTGCAAATATATAATAAACATGTCATTTATTTGTAATAAGTCAAAGTAATTCTTGATGAAGTCCAATTTATTTATTATAGTTTTTAAATACTAATTATTTATAATTTGGAATTATCAAAAATACATTAGATATATGTGATTTATTTATAATAAATCTAGCTTAATCTTGATATAGTCCAATTTAATCTTGATACAGTCCAATTTATTTCTGATAGTTTTAAAAAATATGAACTGTTGATAAGTCCATATTATCTAAAATAGTCCTTAAGGATGCTTAACCTAGATTAGTTAGACTCATGTGTGGTATAAAATTTCACACCCACATGCCTAATTATTTAATCATGTTAGGTTTGAATGTTGATAATAGTGCACATGATAGGTATGGATTTGTGTACATGGTAAGACTATTAATTTGGCAACTAGATGATTTCACATTACCAAATGAACTCCTCTCACCTACCCTCAACTATTATAAATACAAGGGTAAGGTGTAGCATAAGAGATAAAAGTTGAGAATTTCATCATTGTAATATCTCCTTGAGAGCAATCAATAGAATCTAATTTCTAAATATTAGTTGAGTTGTCTTGTTTTACATTTCATTTGTTTACAACTTCATGTCATGTTTTTTGTTATTAACTCTTCAGATCTTATCTTATTTGAATTTTTTTACCATTCCTAAAAATTAATATTAGGTATAGAAATCCAAAATTAGAATGGAAAGTAAGGACACAAGCCAAAATTTTCCATTCAAGAATTGAACCTAAACTCCAAGTGAATATCTAACTAGAGAAGTGTAATTGTCCTCCAGCCTCTAATGGATCCTCCAATGTCCAATTTGACACTTACACTTTTTCAATTATAAGGATCTTGATGGAATTGTAAAGGATGTTATTTTTTTTGAGAGCACATGCATGAGGTGTCATGAAAATTATCATGTTGAAAGTGTCAGCTTCCATCAATATTACACATTTATACATTATTGAATAGGTTTGTCACAAAAATCATATATGGAATCTTCAAAACACAAAATAGACCATTATTTTGTGTCCATAACATTTAAAAACCTATAGTTTAACTGGTCACATGGCCACTTTTGTATAAAAGAATAACTGGTCAAAAATATCATAATACAAATGCTCTCAATTTTAAATTCAACCAAAAAGATAACTAACTTTGGAGGTTTTGAAATCTTAACCTCTCCTATTGTAAATAACTTGTAAAATTTGTATGACCAGCTCTAATAAAATAAATATTGAAATATATTTCAAAAAATTTCCATATAAGGTAATTATTTCTGATATAATCTTTTTGGTAGGTAAAAATCATTTACCTAGTTATTCACTTTGCACATGAAAAAAAAATTGTAGGTTTTCCATTTTGGTAGAGCCTAGGAAAAATTTAGAACAATAAATTCAAAAAGCTTGATGGCACCAATGTTTTGGTTATATTAATTCATCATCCAAGTGTATTGAGATTGAGAGAATTAGAGGGAAAAAAATTGGTGAAGGTTTCAAGAATTGAATCAAGACAATTTCACTTCACTTCTATTGCCATATAAAGCTCATAGTGTAGTTTTACCAGGTCTGACCTCTTAAGCGCTATACACAGATGCTTTTGTTGACAATTGTAACTTGCATTAATTTAGTATGCAACTTTATTATTCTACATAATGGTAATCATGATAATATGAGCCTCCATAGATAGAAAACAATTAATTTGGTAGGACTCCACAAGATAAACAAAATGTGCTAGCTTTTGCACAGCTTCAAACACTATAACAAGTTTGAAACAACTACACCATATTATTTCACATCTTTCTTGGAAGAGTTTTCCACTAGAATATTACAAAAAAATACTTTTGTCTATATACAAGTTTATCTTTCAAAATAAATCATTGAAAATGAGAATATCATTACTAGAAAAATCTCTGCTGTCAAATGCTAAATGCAAACCTTGATTGGAGGGTCATACAATTCAACATAACATTATCTTACAACATCTTATAGGTCTCACCTAGATACCACACTTCTTAAATTCTCCTTGAGTAACCAATGCTCTGATACCACTATTGACCTAGGGGCAATGGAAGAACTGTGAAATTACATTGAGTAAATCATTTGACAAAATATAATAATATATTATATCAGGTTATATATTTAAAACACAGGTGAAAGTTTTATAAGATATGGCATGCATCCATTATGATAACATCAC
The DNA here is from genome assembly GCA_037957365.1 of Torreya grandis. Classification (NCBI taxonomy): domain Eukaryota; kingdom Viridiplantae; phylum Streptophyta; class Pinopsida; order Cupressales; family Taxaceae; genus Torreya; species Torreya grandis. The sequence goes on along the minus strand of JARHVA010001050.1, from coordinate 3,844,182 downwards.
ACCATATTTGATCCATATAAGTATTTCATATGGAAAAAAATGATTAATCTCTACTTATCAATAATAACTTCATTTCCTTTTTTAAACCATGAAGTACAATAAGAATAAGGATGATTTTCACATTGTAGACCTAGTTTCGCTACCATTTCTTTAGAAACCACATTTTCAAAAATTACACCATCAATAATAACTTTACATTCCTTTCCTCTTGAAGTGCACCTAGTTTGGAATATATTTTAATGAAACTTTGAGTTATCACAAATTTTCATGCATCTATTCTTTCTTTGTAGCAATCATTGTTCTTTTTGTCATAAAATTATCTCCGACATCTACTGCAACTTTTGGATTTTGATATTTTGCCTCAACCTTAACCAAATTCACTCTTGGTTGATATTCTTATATATTTATTGTTTATGATAATGTAAATACTCAAATTATATTTCCCCCTTTTGAACACATATGTAGGAAACATAAGGTTTACATGGAGCATTCGAAAATCTACCACCACCATAGCCTCTATCTCTATGAAATCCTCTTCCTTTTTTTAAAATTTTAAACCTTATTTGGTATCTTCTTATTTCTTCACCCCATAAGATGATTCTCCTATTGTGAGATTAAATCCAACTCATCCCCTTATTAGAGATGTTTGTCCTCTCTTTATCCCATGCAATTTTCTAAAAGGGTGCCTAATTTACTTCTCTTTTGCCTTCAAATATAGTTAATATGCATCTTCCATACTAATAATTCTATGCATGATTGATTCATCTTGAATAAAAATGTTAAACCATTTACATACCTTGTAGACATTTATTTATGTATTTCATCATGCTTCACTCGAATTGACAACTTGTAATATTGATATGTGTAGTCTTATACATCATATTCCTTTTGTATCAGGGTTTAAAATATTTATTAGATGGTTTTCACATAATCCATAAGGAGGAATTTATCTTTCAGTTTCTTCTCCATCTTACTCCATTTCTTGATCTTCGCCTTACCCTTCCTTTGTATTTATTTTTGTAAGTGATCCCACTATATCAATGCATGAACTTTCAATTTTGTGCACGTAAATATTAATTATTTCTCCTTTGTCATATTTTTTCACTAAAAAATATTATTCATGTTATTGAATTAGTCTATCAACTCCTCTATTTTTAGATTACCTTTATATTTTAAAACATCCATCTTTGTTATTTCATTATTTCCTTTTAAAGCCCTAACCATCCTTTCTTTAATTGATTTTGACTCTTATTTCTCTTCCTCCTCTTTTTGAATTTATTCTTCCTAATCTATTTCTTTATTTGTGTCATCTCCTCTTTATATTTGTCTCTAATGTGTGATAATTGTGGTGATCTCATCCTCTTGCCTATGCAACTATTGTATATTCATGTTCATCTATGCATAACCTCTTCATCCTCTTTCCATATTACTTAAACTTGTTATTTTAAAATAGATTTGTTTATAAAATAAAATTTGAAACTCAATAATAATTTAAAAACAATATTACCTTGATTTTTTTACCTAGAACTGAACCTACTTTGATACCAGATGATGAATCTAAATGTACATTTTTTTTAAAAAGACATGAATTTACACAAATACTTGTTGAGAATGTATAAAGCCAATTATAATTATTTATCATTATTCAAATAAATACACAAGATTCTATAAATAAATATTAACTCATAGATATAGTTCTCATGTACAAATGAAAACACTAATAAAAGAAAAAAAACTACGTAAATTTAACTAAACTTACTTTTAGCATCTGATTTGTATGCAATTTTGAATGGGCATAATCACTATATTTTATTATCTACATGTATAAATAAATCCCAATGGTGACTTACAACTAAAGTTCACATTTGATTACAAAAATATTGAAATATAAGATTTTAAAATTTCCAAAAAATAGACTTTTTTCTTGTCTTAATCAAAATGGGATAGTTTGTAATAGCTTCTAACATGAACTCTTAACATAAAAGGTGATTTTGATAGTGCATGGTAAATGAAGCATGCAATGAAAAAACGACACATCCCTCAATGTAATACATAGTTTTATAAATGAATTATTGTGAGGATGGGGATTGAGTGAGAAGGCCATACCCATGGAGCTAGAGAAGAAGACAATAAAAGTGAGAGCTATGAGTGGAATCTCTTCGCAAGAAGAACATAGGCTGAGTGATAAGTTTTTGACAAAATGCCACTCCATATTTTCTCCCTTAGATCAAGTTTTTTAAAGGGAATGACTTGATTTGGATTAAATGAGGAGAACTTCTTCTATTATGTCATTTAAATCATATAATTATATCATTGGAGAACATTCTCTTAATGAAGCTAGACTATTAATTGTAGGGATAGTATATTGAACCACATATGTAGGATCTTAGAGACCAAAGAAGATGATATTGGAGAACCTATTCAAATCATTACCAAAACAAGGCTATCTCTCTTGATTTTTTATATGGAAATAGAATCTAGAGTTTGTAACGGGTAAACAAGGGTGGATGATGGGATCACATTCATAAGACTATGCTTGTGCATATAAATCTATTGGATGTTAGACTTGGTTGGGCTGAACCACTGGTAGACAGTTGGATTTTCATGGTTTTATGGAGTTGTTCATCCTTATGTGACAACATGAGCTATTTTTTTTGTTACTTTAATTGTCAACCTTTTGAGTTTCTAAGAAATATGGAATGGGTGACAAGTGTTTGATATAATGCCTATTTTCATATTCTCATTTGTTAGAGATTTTCAAAGTGCATAACTTGCATTGGATTATGCGAGGAGTATATCTTATTCTATGTGTCATTTACCTAGCAGTGATCTATCCTCGGAGGGCATTTTATTAGTGACAATTTCCTTGACATCATGTTTTCTTTAGATTTTATATTGACTTGTCTACATTGTGGGTTTCTTATTGCATAGGGGTGTCTTATGCTATCTAGAATCTATTCTATGACACATTGTATTATCTTATATTTTTGTCCTAATTTTACACTAAATTTTGATGGATGAAGTAGCAAAGCAAATAATTTTCTCCACTGATCATGAAATCCTTAACAAAGAGGAAGAATTTGTGGATTATGTGGATAATCCCCATGAAATGAGTATATATTCATAAAGGACATATGGGGCATCTCCTCACCTCATTGGGTAGGTTCTGGCTTCCCAAATATAGAGAAGGTGGAGAATCACTCTTTTTTATAAGCATCCTCCTTTTCTATAAACACTTTTGGTGGTAGGATTAGAGACTAAAGTGAGGCAAAAAAGGGGAAAAGTATGGTTAATTCTAATCCCATCTAAGTTATAATGGGAAAATATCAACTATCTAATCTGCATAACATTTCTCTATGACTCAGAAATCTAATGGATCCTTGGTCCCAAGGAATTCTTGGGGGTTCCACCAATTTTTATAGTCCTAATATATTTTCTTCACACAAGGGAAACCTACCCACTTAGGATCTTGATCTAATAGGTACCTCCATATAAAACATTAGTCATCTTACAAGACTGGTGGAAGATTTATAACAATAGTCACAAGATTTGTAAAATATTGGGCTACCTCCACACTTCCTTGTGGTGGATAAGAACTTAAATACCCTTAAGATAACTTTTTGGAGGAAAGGTAGAAGGCGCATAAAGTTTGGGAGGAACAAGTTCATTTTGTTTTTGGTGAGCATGTCAAGATGAAACATGTCATAGAGCTGACAAACACTATACTAATGGGTTGTTTTATTTGGAGAATAATATTGGTCCAAAATTTAGAGAAGTGGATGACCCAATACTAGAGACCATTCCTTCAATATAATTCTATTTCCCAAAGCCTTATTAGATGTTGGATTACCTTTATTTTTAAAACAACTAAATATGGTAGTCTTATATTAGCATAAATATGGTAATGGGGGACATCACTACTTAAGATTAAGTGGCGTATGAAAGGTTTTGATCCTTGAGAGGAAAAATCCATAAAATGATTTGTTTGGGTTAAAGTTATAGGATTGCCATTGTAATTTAGATCATTGATGTATTTAAGATTATTGGAGACAATATTGGGACTTTTATGGATGTGGATGATATATATTTAAAGGAACTTTAAAGAATGGTTTCTAAAATCTTGGTCGATATAAACCTATGAGAGGGATTGAAAGATGACATTGTAATAGAATTTGGGCCCTATATTCACACTCAAACCTTAGATTATGTGGGTGTTCCTTTCAGGTGTGTTATATGTCATGCATATGGACACTTAAACATTGATTTACCTCTTCACCTCTCACCCAAAGCATGGAGGAGAAATGCAAATTCCTCTTTTTATCCCACTAAGGATATTGTAGACAATAGATATGGGGTGCATGATCTTCTCAAGAAGGTTATAAATCATATTAATTTTCTAGTCAATAAGGTGGTTGAAAACCCATTGTTTCCACATCAGCCTTTAGAGTCATCTCTTCATATATTAGTAATGGACGATGATTTGATGATGATAAGGTAGGGTCTTCATTTTATGGCATTATATTAGATTTGATTGAGTTTGAGATTAAATCTCACATAAATGTGATGTTAATAGATCCCTCAACTATTCAACATGTTCCTCTATAAGAAGTTAGTTACATCTCATTGTTTTCACCAGTGGTGAAAAAGGTTACTTCATCTCTTAAGTCTTTTGAAAATATTCATATGCTACAATTTTAGAAGGAAGACATAGAGAGAGTTTACGAAATTGAGCAATCAACCTTTGAAATCCTCACTAGAGAGACAATGAGTCCACAAAACTCTATAAAGGTCATTCATACACAATGTGAAATCAGCCTTGAAGTTAGCCTTGTGAAGATTGCCTAGGAAAAAGACATTCACTTGGTTTAATCTTATTTGCTTCATTTTCCACTTCATTAAAAATGTGATATCCTATAAGATCTCTCCAAAAGGAAAAAACCCAAGAATATGAAATCATTTAAGGTAGTCTCAGTTTAATCTTGATTCTTAGTGGCTCTTGCTCTTGAAAAGGTCATCCTTCCCAAATAGCTTAGTATTAAAACACAATAGTACTAAAAATATTTTAGGTAAACAAAAAACCATTCTGGGGGCCCTCAGAGTCGATATTTCTCCAATAAATAGTTAATTTATTTATTTTGTTCCTAAACATCAGAGGTTTGGGTAGTCCCTCAAAATAAAATTAATTTGAAGTGTTTGATACATCTACACAAACTAAATATGATTATGTTATATGAGTCAAAGGGGTTGGGAGTTGGGCCATTGAGGATTTGTCTAAATTTATTAAGGATTGGGATTTCTTGGTATTAGACTCTAATGGTAGATTTTTTGGATTGGTTTTTGGTTGGAGAACCACTTATATTAGGATGGTTAATTCCTTTTCTTTTAACTCTAGTATTGGGGTGGAATTATATTTGATCGATCTTTAGAATTTGTTTTATGTGATGAATATATATGGTCATATTTTTTGGGTGAATATTTTGTCACCAACTAATTGATGAATAAAATAGGTAGTTTCAACCACAACATAAGGAGATTTTTTGACCAAGTGTGCAGGTTTACCACATCAAAAGGGGACAAATCTCTCCTCTCATCAAGGGGAGGTTCCTTGTAACTATGAGGAGCTATATACTCTATGTATATGTAAAAAATAACACTCAGGGATAGGACAACACCATCCATCTCTCTTCTTTTAGAGATGATGTTCATAAACAAAGGAGAAATCTAGGTGAAAACACTGAAGGCACTTCTCTCTTCTTTCAGAAGTGTTCTTACAACAAACAACAAGAGTTCTTTCTGATAGGTAAAAAGTAACTGGTAAAAGGGGGTGTAGTAACCAAAAAAAATAGGTGTAGCAAAAAGTCTCCACCTCAACTACCCAAGAGTTAAATACGAAGGATAATAGGGGCACAAAGTCATCCCAAGATCCTTTACACAGAAATAAACTAAAAACACACACACTAAAGACAATTGTGGCAGCACAAAGTCTTCCCATAGTTAGCTTCAGGACACCTTCCTGATTACTTCTACTAATTATACTTATTTTATTAAATGGACAAGAACACATTTAGGAAATAGACATAAGAACAATCTCCTAAATGACATAAGTTATTACAACACAAAGTCTGAAAGTAACATGCTTTCTCATTCAAATAAATAAATATGATAACAATCTAAGCTCAAAGTCTCAGTGATTGCCTCTCAATTTTGGCAAAGTTTTGATTTTATAACTAAAATATCTCCCTAGTGGAAATAAGAGATTTACAATATATAGTAGCCTAGAAAGACATGGCACTTTGTTTCATAAAACGGCCCATGCTGCATTTAATGCCTTGGATGCATTTTTAGTTTTGTCAAGGGGCCATGCTAGAACAGGGCATCTGCCTTGACTGTGGTGTGTCAATTCATCTCAAAATATGTTCTCCTCTACATGGGTCATCTAATCTTTCTCCCAATAGGTACGCAACTATCCCCTTACTTTCCTATCAAGGAAGAAAAACAAGCCATGCCTTTTAATGCTTGTGAGCTTAGATGTCTACTTGGTGGACTGTTTCACCTACTAGAAATAACTCCTACATAGATATTTTTGGTCTTTCCCTCTTTCCTATTGAAATTTGAGCTCTCGGGCTATCTTTCCCTTTTTTTCTAGATCTTTTAGCTCCTTCTTCAGTTGGTCGTTGAGTTTGTTTTCAGGTTCTACGCCACATTTGAAAATCAATGGATATTTCATTACCCTAAATTTGACATCTGTGGGGATGTCATTGGTTCACTGGTTCAATGGTTTGAGTGGCCTTCTCAGCTCCTTGGTTCCATCACTTATTTGGTTCATTCGCTTTCTTAGAAGCCTTTGTTTTCTCTAAGTCTCTCTAGATTTGAAATTCCTTTGGCTTTATGTCTTTGGAACACCCTGAAGGGAAGATGTCCCTTCGGGCCTTGAAAAAGGTCCAATCCCTAGTCACTGAGAGCCCCCCGCAAGGGTACCTACCCTTTGGGGTCCTTTAGGTGGCCTTCTTATTCGAATCCTTTAGACAAAATGTCTGAAGGAATTCCTTTAGACATTTTGTCTGAAGGAAATCTTTCCTTTGCCTTAACTACTTTTTGTCAGGCCTTTGATCATTCCTACGGACAAAATGTCTGAAGGAATTCCTTCAGACATTTTGTTTGAAGGATTTCCCTTGTAAAATTAGCCACAAAAAATCTTTTTGAAGGATATCCTTTTATTCCCTTTTGTTCACTACCCTTCATAAGGGCACTTTTCCTTTGGGCTTTGAGGGACTCCTTTGAACCGCTCGATTGAACTGACCAATTGAACCAACTTTGGTTCAATGGTTCAACAGCTCAATCTTTTGTTTGAATCTTGCCGATGGACCCTTTGGTTGAACCTTAGTGTTGAACCAACCTTGAAATTGCCTAAGTGTTGGGAACTTATTTCTTTCCTACAAAGTTTGTAGAAATCAACCTGCAGAGTCTGTAGAGACAAGCCTGTAGAGTCTGTAGAAACAAGCCTACATAGTCCATAGAAATCAGCCTGCGGAGTTTGTAGAAACAAGCCTGTAGAGTCCGTAGAAACAAGCTTGTAGAGTCTATAGAAATCATCCTGCAGAGTTCATAGAAATCAGCTTGTAGAGTTCATAGAAATTAGCTTGCAGAGTCCGTAGAAACAAGCCTGCAGAGTCTATAGAAATCAGCCTGCAGAGTCTGTTAGATGAAAAAGCTTGAATAATGGAGAATTTGAATACTTAGAAAAAAAATTTGAGAAGGGAAAAGAGAATTTTGGCCTGTAGGACCAAAATAGTTCATATGTTGTCCCAAAAATGAATGATAGATTTTGGGAACAATAATATTAAAGAGAGATTGGCATATTAGGATGAATTATTCACTCAAAATTGATTGAGATTGGAAAATATCATTATTGAGGGAGACCTAAATTTCACCATGAAGAGAGTGGAGGTGTGGGTGTTCTCACCAAGATTGGATCCACTGGCTAATTTTTTCTTACAAAAATTAAGGATATAAATTTGATGGACTTGGAACTGGTTAAGTTAGTTCCCACTTAGAAGAACATGCTAACTATGATGGAAGTGTGGCCAAGAGGTTGGATATATTCTAATCTCACTCTCTTTTGATCACCTCTGAAAAATTAGATCATGGGTATCCACAGGTGTTGATTCTAACCACCTTCCCATTTTGATGCAGATATAAACTAGGGACAAAAAACCTTAAAGTCCTTTTAAATTCAATCCAACTTGGATGAAAGATTAGGATTTCATCAATCTAGTTCAGGAGGAGTGGGTTCTATTTGATGAGTGCACTTTAGAATCAACTAGTCTTCAATTTTATAAAAATCTTAAGCGAGTTAAAAAGGTAACTATTATATGGGATAACAATAAACATCAAGTGGATGAAAGGGATATATTATCTCTATACAAATAGATTGCTTTAAGATATATGTTAATGACATTGTTCAAAAACCTGATGAGGAATCCAAAATTAGGCTCAAACAACTAAAATTAAAGTTGTGTGAACAACTAACTAATATTGAAGTTTAATGGTGGTTAAAAATTAGATCACTTTGGTTGGAAATGGTGATGAAAATAAATTTTTAATTTTTTTTTTTTTTTTCTAAACATCACAAAAATAAAAACACTAATTGGGAAATGCTGAATTTAGATAGATCCATGGTGTGGACTTTCCATGAGATTTTTTATCTTGGCATCTTCCATTTTCAAAAAATTTATAAGGAACCTACTTAAGTGAACATAATGGATATTGTTAAAATTACTTCATTATTTCCTAGCTTCACCAATTAGGTTGATCATGAGAGGCTAGAGACAACAATCACCAAAGAATAATTATTATTTGTTTTGAACACATTTCAAAGGGACAAGAGTCTGGGACTAGTTGGTTGGATGGTTGAATTCTTTAGTGTTTTATTTGATTTGCTTGGGGAGGACCTACTTGGTGTTATTGAGGAGTCAAGGAAGATAGGGAAGATTCTTGGGGCTTTTAATTCCACTTTCATTTCCTTCATACCTAAAAAAGACCTTCTGACATCCTTTGATGATTTTGGCCCATCTCTTCATGTAATTGCATCTAAAAAATCATAGCTAAAACCATCTCCATCCATATCAAATGTATTCTCTCTGTATCTATTTTTAAGGAACAATTTGGATTTTTACATGGTTGTAAAATACGTGATGCTATAAGGACTGCCCAAGAGGGGATACATTCTTTTAAATTAAAGGTGTAAAAATGGTTTTAAAGCTAGACATTTCCAAGGAATTTGATAAAGCAAACTAGCTTTACCTAAGATTAATTTTGAGCCATGTTAATTTTCACTTATAGATGGTTAATTGGATTATGGGCTGCCTATCTTCAGTTTCCTTTTCCCTAATCATGAATGGCATAGCCTCAACCTTTTTTATCCTATCATTTAGAATTATATAGTGATTTCCACTCTTTCCTCTTCTCTTCATTATTATAGCTAAAGGGTTGAGATGACTCTTTTTTGAGAACAAAATATCAGGTTCTTTCATAGGTGTTTAGATTAGTAGGACCATCTTTATCACACATCTAATGTTCGTGGATGATATGTTGTTGTTCTGTGATGGCTCCCAATAGGATATTAATCTAATTAAGGATTCATTAGTCCTCTTTGGAGTGGAAAAGAGCATGAAATTAAATGATAAAAAGTCTAACATCACTTTAATGGTTTGGAGGTATGCTAGATTAGATGGATCCTTGAAATATTTTCATTTCAAGTTATGGATATTATGGGAGGTGACTAGCAGTTGATTCACAATCAGATATACTTCTCTTCATCAAAATGAATAAGGAGAGTTACCATAGACCTTCACCTTTTACTTCATTTAAATGTCAACCTGAGGATGTAGACTTGGTAGGATGACATCACTATATATGCGCACTCAATATTCTAATTTGATCTTATGCTGATTGTAATCTAAGATGCTAAAGCCATGTAGTAAATGTAATTTTGGAGTTAAACATGAACATAATACTATGAAATAAAAGTTTACACTATTGGAAGATTCCTTACACAATTATATGTAAGAATGTAAATCACACAATTCAGAAATAAAACACATAATACATAAAGAAACTAAATAACATGCTTAGCTATTTAAATGGGTTGGATTGTTGTTGCAAGACTTTCGAAGGGGGCCCTTCCTCATTTTGACTCCAGATTTTTATCCTTCCTCTTAGAACACTAAAATGGACTCATAAATATTTTTTCATATTAATCAAAATGCAACAATGAATTGTTGTAGGAAATTACAATAATAGTTGCTTGATAAAATGTGTGTTTGATAACTCTCTAATCGATATCTACTACCCTCTCAATCCTAATATTACCTATAAATATACAACTGGGGAGATTGTTTTATATAAAACAATATATATTCTAATATAAGAAACATTTGACTTAGTATAAATGAAATTGGCTCCTTCTGCTAAAGTCTCTTTTCATGTGAATTTTAAAATATTTATTTAAGACAAGTAAATTTTTTTCATTATTCAATAGCATCCTTATTGTGATCCACAGAGGTTATAATCAATTTTGTGAGTTGGTTGAATAAGGAATTAGAATCTATTCATTCATGGCTTTGGTCATGCAGTGGCTACATGATGTGTTCGTGTGATGAGATTCCTTTATAGTAGGATGTTCTTGTGCCATATACCTATTAATCCAAAACATGTTTAAAAGACATTATAGAAAAATCATCCTATAGCAGAAGATAACTATTATATACTTGATTTTAATACATAGTTATAACTATTCAAAGAGTAAGGAAACATACTACTATTTATAAGATTATGGCTATTTGAGGAAAGAAACTTTATGGAAAGTAATCAAAATCATGGTAAACAAGAAAGATGAGTGTGATAAATGATGAAAAGAACATGAAATTTATGGGGCTCATCACACCCCACAATTTAAGACCTTACTCGACCACAAGTAACAATATTGTTCATTTCCATTTCATAAAGAGTTCTAAAATCCATAGGGTCTATGACACCACTAGCAAGGTGAACATAAAATCCATGCCTCTATTCAAATAATTGTCAATTTTTGACGTCCCTAGCTTCATCCAATGGTGCTTTATCTTGATGATTTGGAACTAGATACCAAAAAAGAGGGGACTATAATTTGAGGCTCAACAATTGAGATCCCATTTCAACTATAAGTAAAATATATCTTATGATCATATTAAATGTTGCCTTTAAGTTAAAAGGAGAATATGGCTCTCTCTTTTTTAGTGTGGGAGTGAAATAATTCCATAATTCAATATAGGATTCTATTGTTTTAGGACCAATATAAGTTCTCAATCCCAAGTAGAAATCTTGGGATTCATCACAATTCTTGGCAAACCAAGTTCTGACTTCCTTCTTTAGCATGATATTATCCCATTCTATCAATACAACATTAAGTGCCATTGACTCTATTTTGATAAGAAATTGGCATTCATTTTCCTTTTTCCTATATTGAAATACCTCTCTTCCTCTTCTTTACTCATTAAAAAGATATGATGAAAATGAATTTATAAGGATATCTCCAACATATAGGTTAGGATTATATTCCCTATCATAAGGCACAATATAGTTGTGAAGATCTCGCACAATTGTGCTTGTTCTTCTTGTGAGCTCTCTTTATATATTTGAAAGAAGGAGAGGAGATCAATTACTTCATAAGGCATGTCATAGTAAATTCTCATAAATTTAAACTTATGTCATTATTCCTCAAGATAAACTGAATATACTCTTACAAGAGGCCTACAATCAATCAACTCTTGAGTAAGACAAGCCATATATTCAATTTTTTGATATAGTTTGGAGATTATTTTTTCCTTCAACTTGACTTCTTCTTTCAATTTATTGTTCTCTTTTGTTAATGCCTTAATACTTTTAGACTGACTATCTATCCAATTCATTAATTTAGAAGATACCATAAATGAGGAGTTATACGAGTTATACTTGACATCTTGGGCAGTTGTAGGTTTTTCCTATTGATTTTTTGATATAGAAGGTTGTAAAATAATTATTGGAGGATGGTCTTTAGTAGAGGGATATAGCTAAAAAGATATTGCTGCAAACACATTCAGTCCTCCTTCAGATTGATCTTATAGCTTATTTATTAGTCATTTAATTTCCTATAGGGCTTGCTCTAGAGTAACAAATTCCACTTGTATGGCATGTTGCTCCATTTGTTCTACTTATTCCTACATTGGTTCCTCTTGGAGTTTTTCAAGACCGTGTTCTACTTATTTTTCCTAATTATATTTTTGAGAACATTTTTCCTTGTTGGTTTCAAAACTAAATTCCTCTGGTGATTCATTACTACTCGCAGTTTGTTTTTCTTTAGATTCCTCATTAATTTCAATAATAGAAGAAGGTTTTGATTTTATCTTCCTTCTTAATCTATGGGATTTGTGAGAATTAGAGGTTACCTTAGCCTTTTTAAGAGAAGGTGAAAGTTCCTCCTTAGATTCCTCTAAGTCAGGCTAGAGAATAAGTTTCTTCTTTCTACATTTTTCAGTACTTGGAAAAAATCTTCCCAACTTATGTTGGGTCTCGTCCTTTGTAAACAGTCTTGAATAATTAATTGGAGTAAGCAATGATGAGAAAGAGCTTTAGAATTATCTCTTTGAAATGCCTCCACCATTTTTTTGATTATGTTAATCAAGAAGTTGGGGACATTTATCTCAATACTATGTCGTAACTGATTCATGAATTTGAAGTGAACACCATGCAACATGGAATACCTCCCTTTACAAGTGAAATATCTACAGATGAACTCACCAACTTTGGCCCATATTTTTGGTAAATATAATCATATAGTTCCCTATTTTTAAGTTCTAGTCTTTCATTTCCTCTAATGAATTTCCACCTCTCTGCCTCAACATCAAATTTTTCTTGCCGTGCTTCCCCTATTCATGGAAATCCCATCACTCTACTGATGATGGTTTCCATTATCTTTATTTAAATTCCTCTTACTAGTTCTAGGTTGTTCTACAATGAGCCAACGAATTCTATTGCAATTCCTTGATCTGGAGCTTGTATCCTCTTAAAATATTATGCCCATCCTACATTATATAATAAGGCCAGGATGTCTGGGCTATTGGTCAAAAGAGTGATATCAACCAGTTCATGTTTAATTAAGTCCCCTTCCATATTATGAGATGAAATTTGAGTTGTAGGGTCTGTGTTCTTGTAGCAAAGTTTTTGTAGATTTGGGCAGAATGTTTGCAACTTTTACTTTGGGAGTGAGATAATTTGTTTGAATTATGGAAAATCCCCCAACTTAAATTATCACTTGTCCTCAAGGGATGAAGCTGACATGGACAAATGGCTCATGGAAATAACAAGGGGTGGCAGTAGTAATGCATTAATGGTTACATTAATTGATGAAGGAGAAGATATGGTGAGATGACATGATAAAGAGAAGATATGGTAGTGTGTTAATATCATTAAAACGTATCATTTTAGTAATAATTAAAACTTTTGACATGAAATTAATATAAAATAATTACCTTAGTACTTGTAGGAATACCTTTCATTAATGCATAAATGATGATTCAAAATGGTGGAGTGAAGCGTATGGACATGTGTTATAATTGGGAGAAAAAATGCTTTGTGAGAATGTAATATAGGATGGAATAATAATAATAATACATCGTTGCAACAAGAAATGTTTCTTATAGCAACAAAAAGTGTCTTGTAGAAACAAAAAAATATCTTGTAGTAGTAAGATTTTCATCTTGTAATAAAGAGGAAGTAAAATAGATGAAAACAAAAAGTTTTATTGCTATAGTGCCCCTCTTTTTTTTAATAATGAATGTTGATCATTGAGTGACCTAGTTTTCTTTGACATCAATTAGAAACACTTGAAGGTTTTCATTGCTAAAGTTTTTGATTTTTTTAAAAGATTTTCTGGTCCCAACTCAACTAGAATTATAGAAATCCTGGAGGTGGGATTTTATTCAGCCTAAACCAAGCCATTATGAGTGGCTTGTTCTTGGATTTAGGAAGCTTTATTGCTATTGGAAAATATCATAGAAGGGTTGATAGAAATACCCTTTGACTGTAGGAATAGGTTGATTTGATTCATGAAGAAGAGACAAATGTTGTTCTTCAAGAAGTTGGTGAGTGAGAGTTTCCTTAGAAAATGGTTTCTTGTATAGATTGAGCCTATGGCCATTAAAAATAGTTTAAACCAAATAGAGTCAATGGTCATGAGCTTTACAACTCCATTATCAAAGACTTGTTCAATCTCAAAAGGCCCAAGCCATCTAGATTACAGTTTTCCTTTATGATCCTTATATTTAGAGTAAAAAAGGAGTGCCTAGTCACTAGGTTATAAATTCTTAGTCTTGATGTTCCTATCATGCCAACCCACATGTTGTTTTTTCAATATTTTAATGTGATGAAGTGCTTCATTTCTTAGTTCATCAAGTGCATTTAGCTTCATGATCCTATCTTGTTGAGCTTGGGAAAAATCCAAGACCAAATCAAGTGTTGTCCTTAATGTTTTATGCTCAAACTCAATGGGTAGAAAATGGTTCTTACCATAAACTAATTCATATGAAGTGAAACTATTTATGGTTTTCTAGGTGATTCTGTAAGCCCAAACTACTTCTAAAATATGAGTTGACCAATATTTTCTATGCAGGCTGATAGTCTTAGTGAGGATATTTTCCAATTATCTATTTGTCACTTCCACCTAACCATTTGATTGAGGATGGTAAGGGGTATAATTTTTGTGTCTAATTTCATATTATTTTACCAAGATGGCTGTGAGGTCTGATGTGAACTGTAAGCCTTAGTCTATGACTATTTCTCTTGGTACTCTGTAGTGGGTGAAGATTTATGCATACAAGAACTCAACTACTTTATCATTTAGAGCATGGGTTAAGGCCTTGACCTCAACCCATTTTTTGATATAATTAGTGTAAACTAGTATATATTCCTTGTTGATGGATTTAGGATCAATGGGACCTACAAAATTTAGTCCCTATTTTTCAAAGGGTTCTATAACTAGTTGTGGATATAATGACATTTTATCAGAGTGAGTGAGTTTTCTCATATACTGGAATTGATCACATCTATGGCTATACATCATGGCATATTTATGCAAAGAAATACAATAATATTTAGCATTAAGTACTTTCATATTAGTCTATTTGGTATAAAAATGACTTCCACAAGGTTCATCATGGCAGGATCTAAGAATGTCATAAGCTACATCTTCTCATATACATCTTTTCATAATTGAATTGAGTCCAGTGATAAAGAGATATCCTATAATCCAAGAGTAATGTCTACTCTTTTAGATCAGATGTTATTTTTCCTTGGGTGAAAAATGTTGTGGTACTACAACAAAATAGTTAGCAATATTAATGAACTAAGGAGATTTAATAGTTAATGCAAATAAAAGCTCTTCAAAAAAAGAGTCATCAATAATAGGACTATGCTCATCATTTTTAAATCAAGATATAAAAAATGATACTACATTATCCTTACCTAGTCTATACACAATGGTAATATCAAACTCCTATAGAAAAAACAACCATCGAATTATCCTACCTATTACAACCTGTTCATTAAATACCTAATTGTTGCATGATCTATGTGGATGAATACTTGGTAACCTATAATATAGTGTCAAAATTTGTTAATGGCATAGATTACAACAAGAAATTTTTTTATCTATTATAGTGTAGTTGAGTTTAACCCCTTGAAGATTCTTGATGATAAAATAGATTTCATAACTCAAAGATTCATCTTTTTTTCCAAGATAGCTCCTAAAGTGGTGTCAAATGCATCTATGTGGATGTGAAAAGGCTTCTTCCAATCAGGCCCTCTTAGAATAGGAGTTTTTATGAGAAGATATTTGAGTTACTAAAAATTAGTTTGATAATCATTAATCCATGTAAATTCAACATCCTTAGTAAGTAATCCAAACAATGGGGTGGAAATTTTACTAAAATCTTTGATGAATCATCTATAATAACTAGCATGTCCTAAAAAACTTCTAACATATTTCTACTTCTTTGGTGTGGGTAGATCCTTAATTATACTTATATTTACTGGGTTAACTTAAATTCCAATAGGGGATATGTGATACCCCAACACAATCCATTCAATCATAAGCATATGACACTTTTCATTTCTCAAAGACAATTGGTGGTCCTAACAACATTGAAAAAAAAATTCTAGGTTGGTAAGAATTTCTTTGAATGTCTACCCATAGACAGTGAAATCATCCACGTAGATTTGAACACAGTCATGGGAGAGATCAAAAAATATGCTCAAAATAGCCATTTGAAAAGTAGTTGGGGTATTGAAAAGATCAAATGGCAAGATGATATAGGCATAGATTCCCCAAGGGCAAGTAAAAGTGGTTTTATCTTGGTCTTGTGGAGCAATTCATATCTAATTATAACCACTATAGTGATTTATAAAGGAAAAGTACTTTTTCCCTGCTAATGTATCCAACACTCGATCAATAAATAGAAAGGGAAAGTGATCTTTCTTGGTAGTAGCATTCAACTCTCAGTAGTTGACATAAATATGCTATTTTACCCCTTTATTAGGGATAATGAATAGGGGAGAGACCCACTGGCTATCTAAAATAGGATAAACAAATCCTACATCCAAGAGTTTTTAAAACTTAGTTTTGATAAATAAAGCATGGTTTCTATGTTGGTGATTAAAAGAGCATAACTACATTTATGGGGAATAAATTGATGGAATGTCCAAATTTCTCTTAAAATTTTAGCAAGATAATTCTCAATAAAATTATTCTAAAGAGGTCATGGTGTACATTCCAACATTTTTGTGGCTACAGGATCCTATCGATAGGTATTTTGCAAGATACCAGTAAGGACAATGCCTTCTTCTTATGCTTGCAGAGCTGGACTCTGATCAATTGTGCAAAGAGTTTGCAAGGAGACAACTTCCTCAAAGTCATCAATTCAAGGTGTTTGGACATCATTCTAGGAAGGCTAGGTATATAGATAAAGAACTAGTTTCTTGGTGTTATTTTTGTTGGAAATTAGCTTTTTTCCTAACCTACAACCAATAAAAGCATCAATAGTGGCCAACTATAGGCAGCCAAGGATGAGAGGATAACCTCCTAGGTTACTTTTTGGTTGTAGGATAATAAAGTCTACTAGATATTTCTTAGAGTCCATAGAAATAACTAAGTCCTCAATAATCCCCTTAGGCTTAATAGTTGACTTGTCAACCATCTCGAGGATGGTGGCTATTGGACAGAGAGTTGTAAATTTTAGTTGTTTCATGGTTTCCATGGTCATCACATTGATGGATACACCCAAGTCAATTGAATTATTAGAGATGGGTTGGCCATGAATACTAACATTAACTACAAGAATTCTAGGATCATAATATTTTGGGGGAAATACATTTCCCAATATAATATCCACTAGTTGGCCAATGACTTGGACTGCTTTAGGATCCTTCTTTTTTCCTAGTTTTTTCAAACATAGCTCTCTAATAGACTTATTATAGATAAGAACATCTTTTATTGCTTGAAAGAGTGGGATTTTTATGCACACATTCTTTAATTGTCCTCAGATATTGAATTTAGGCTCTGGTTCAAGATGTGATATGTTCAATCTCTCAGGAAAAGGAAGATTATTGGATTATTTTTTATTTTTAGATGGACTTGAATCAGGATTGACTATGGGTGGCTATGGATTAGTATGGAGTGGAGCTAGTTATTCAAAGTGTTTTATGATTATGGGTGAGGTGGGTTGTGGAAAAATATGTCTTGAGTGAAGTTGGATTTGACTAATATCCAAGGTAGATGTTGGATATTGTATTATTTTAATGGATTGTGTTGGTTGAACGAACTTATTAGCAGGATTAGGGAGGGGTTTGGTAGGTAATTTAGTGGTTCTAATAGGTTTTTGAGTGTTTAGAATTTATTCCTATTATTTTTGTGGTTTTTGCATTTATTGGAGAAAGCCTTGATTACCTCTCTATTGTTGTTGCCATGGATTAGAGGGAAGGAATCATTGTTGGTTTTGGAATTACCCAAGTTGAGGTTGTTGTCCATTTTTTTACATCCATAAATAATTTTGGGGTGGCTTCTAATTTGTTTGGGGCCAATTTTGGTTGAGCATATTCATCCAAGAACTATATTGAGGATTATTTGAGAATTGAGAATTTTCAAACATAGAGTTTGATGGCATACTTGATCTTTGTACCCATGGTTTCCATTGAACCATGAAAAAAAATTGATTCTCATCTTCTCATATGTCATGTAGCTCCATTATTTTAGGATTATCCTCAATTATTTTAGCTACTTGAGCTTTCATAGAATGACGTGCAATCCACCTTTTTTTTCTATATTCAGGGCAATAGGTGGCTAAGGCTTTCTCAGTTTCTTCTTGCTTATTCCATGTATGTAATGCATCAATCTGAGTAGCTAGGTGGATGATAATGCCCTACTTCATGTCCTAGAGGAGGTTGATGACTTCACCTTTAGATATTCCTATTGTAGATGCTATAAGAAGGGTTATGCCCTTATTTTTGTTCATGGTTGATCTGGAGTAGTTTGTACATAGAACTATTAGTTCATTAAAGGATAGTGTAGAAATATCACCACTAGACATTAGATCTAGAGACTCTAAACAATCATCTCTAATCCCTTTCAATAATATTATCTTGATTGATTCTTTATCCATTATAGTTTGTTTGGATTTTTTCAAGTTGAATAATAATATTTTGATATATTCTTCTAATGACTCATCAACTTGTGTCATTCAGATTATGTCATCTCTCTTATAGTTACTACCCCTATATAGTCTTGGTATTTCATCAAAAACCTCTCCTTCATTTCTTCCATAGTAAAAATGACATCCTTTCCAAGTCCCAAGAACCATCTAAGTGCTACATATTTGAGTGTTGTTGGAAACAATTTGAGTTTCTGAGCATATTGATTATAATCATAGCTACAACATAAGATGTCAAACTCAAAAATAAATGTTTGGATCCTCAGATGCTTTTCCCCTAAAGGTAGGGAGGGTAAAATGAGGAATATTATTCATGGGTGAATTTCCATTAGGAGTAAGGATAAGAAATTTGAAATTAGTAGACTCATTGGTAGTTTTTTCTTCCTGAGGATCCTCCATGAATACTCTTTATGTTGGTAGAATGGAAGTTATTGCTACCCACCACTCAAAATTCCTATCATTTTTTTTAATTTCCTAGGGTGTAGAAGATGGAAACTTTATCTTTTTTCTTAGGAATGTATGGATTCCTATATAATGGGGATGGTGTGGAGGTCTCAAAAGATTCATTTTGTGTCTCAAAAAAGAATCTTTATAAATTGGAAGATTCTATTGGCCTAGTGTTTCTTCTATGAGCAGGAATAATCTTGAATGCCTACTTAGCGAGAAATTTGGGTGATGGAGGGAAGTGAAATTCATATTCTTAAGTATGAGGTGATAAGGTGGAAATTATCAAGGGTGGTAAATGTGGGTGTCTTTCAAGAGTATGAACCTCTTCAAAGTATTTAGCTTGTGCTACCAATCCTACCAAAAATTATTCTTTCTCTACCTCTTCTATTGACAACTGTAAGTGATCTTTAGGAATTCTTTCATGTTCCTTAGCTACTAAAAAATGAATATCTTGCTACTATAAAATATATATTTTTGTTGTAGGACACTTTTTTTTGTTACAAGAAATATTTACTACTACAAGATGTATTCTTATCATTCCATCCTACATTACATTCTCGCAAAGCATTTTTGCTCGCAATCTAATGACAACACATGCCCATATATCTCACTCCAGCACTTTGAATCATCATTTATGCATTAATGAAAGGTATTTATAAAAGTACTAAGGTACTTATTTTATATTTATTTCATGTCCTATGTTTTAATTATTACTAAGATGATGGGTATTAATGCTATTAAGACATCACCATATCTTTTCCTTATCATGCCATCTCACCATATCTTCTCCTTCACTGATTGATGTAACCATTGACATGTTGCTAATACCACCCCTTTTTATTTCCAAAAGATGTTTGTGCATGTCAGCTTTTTCCCTTATGAATAAGTTATAGTTTAAGTTAGGGGGGATTTCCCATGATTCAAATAGATTATCTCACTCTCAAAGCAAAAGTCACAAACATTCTGCCCAAAGCTACAAAACCCTTGCTTCAAGGACACAGACCCTACAACTCAAATTTCATCTCACAATATTATTATAAATTGATGAATTGGATAAATAGTTAGTCTAAAAGTTTTAATTCATTAATAAAAGAGAACAAGAAATTTAAAGAAGAGGTTAGTTTGAAGGAAGAAAGAATATCCAAACTAAAACTGAAAAATTGAATATATGGCTTATCTTAATTAAGAGGTCATCGACTATAGGCCTCCTACAAGAGTATGTTTAGCTTATAGTAATATGGGGGTTCTTAAAAATTTCCACTATCCTATTTGAAAAAAGAGAAATTTGAACTATGAAAGTAAGAAGTATTTAATCTAAATAACAACAAGCTCTAGAAATAAAAATAATAAACATCCAGAAATAATCACTATCAAGATTGAAGATTATAAGTGTGTGACACCCTTCCCTAGCAATGACACCAAAAATGACTAGTAGTTGATTCACTATCATATATACTTCTCTTAATCAAAATGAATAAGGAGATATACCATATAACTACACCTTTTACTTCATTTAATGTCAACCTAAGGATGTAGACTTGATAGGATGATGTCACTATATGTGCACACTCAATATTCTAATTTGACCTTCTAATGATTATAATCTAAGATGATAAATCCATGTAATAATTTAATGTTAGAATTAAACATGAACATAATACTGTGAAATAAATTTTTACACTATTAGAAGCTTCCTTAAACAATTCTATGCAAGAATGTAAATCACACAATTCAGAAATAAAACACACAATACATAAATAAACTAAATAACATGATTAACTATTTAAATGGGTTGGATTGTTGTTGAAAGACTTCTGAAGGGGGACCTTCCTCCTTCGAAATATAGCTTCAATCCTTCCTTTTAAAACATTAAAATGGACTCAAAAATGTTTGTTTATATTAATCAAAATGCAACACTGAATTGCTGTAGGAAATTATAATAATAACTGCTTGATAAAATGTACATCTAATAATTATTTAATCGATATCTAGTACCCTCTCAACCCTGATGTTACCTATATATATATATATTAAGGGATATTATCTTATACAAAATAATATATATTCTAATCTAAGAAATATTCAACGAAGAATAACTGAAATTGGCTCCTTCTACTAAAGTGATTTTTCATGTGAATTCTAAAATATTGCTTTAGGATAAACACATATATTTCATTGTTCAAACACATCCTTATTGTGCTCCATGGAGGTTATATTCATTTCTATGAGTCAGTTGAACTGGGAATCAAAATCTATTCATCTACAACTTTAGTCATGTAGTGGCTGTAGGATGTGTTTGCATGATGAGATTCCTTTGCTGTAGGATGTTCTTGTGATATATACCTATTACTCCAAAACATATTTAAAACAAATTATATAAAAATCATCCTATAATAGAAGATAACTATTATATACTTGATTTCAATATGGAGTTTTAACTATTCAATGAGTAAGGAAACATAATGTTATTTATAGGATTATGGCTATTTGAAGAAGGAAACTTTACGAAAATTAATCAAAAGCATGGTAAATAAGAAGGATGAGTGTGATAGATGAGGACAATAACATGACATTTATAAGTCTCATTAGGAAGGCTAAATTATCTAGGGTTCTAGTTGAAACCAAATGACTAAATAAATAATTAGTGGAATTGCTTGATAGAAAAGGTAGAAAAGTGAATTTGTTGTTGGTGTTATCATTAGCTCTCTATTAGTGGTAGATTGAATCTCATTAAATCAATGTTTTAAGTGATACATATCTATTAAATTACCTTATCCCATATCTTAAAAATAATCCTTGATAAGATTCATACTAAAATTTTCAAATATCTTTGGATGGGCATGAAAGCAAAGTATGACATTACTCTTGTTAAATAGAATATTCTTTCTACTCCTAAGGATATTAGGCATTGGGGTATTAAACATATCCACATATTTTGTGAGGCATTAGCTATAAAAATACTTTAATGTCTTATCATGATGGAGGGACTATATAATTAAATCATGATCCTAATATATATAGAAACACTTGGTGTGGAAGAGTGGATCTATAGTCCTGAAAAAAGTTTATAAATTTTTATATCATGTGGAAAGACACTATTCATGCCTTTCCTATCATTGTAAATTAGATCATATGGAAGGTGGATTATGGAATAGACACTAAAGTTAGTATTGATCCTTGGGTGGCTTATGAAACTCATTATAAATTGCCTGATAATTTGATTGATATTTTGGAAAAGCTGGGCATCTCTTTTTTGTATCGCGAGGTTAACAAAATCCACACTACCCCTTGGAGAGAAGGACATAAAAGTGCACTCTCACTATGATTAGTTGGGGATATTGGATTCAAATGGGATGAATATGTTCAAATATTAAAATGGAGGCATATCAAATTTTCTTCAGATGATGATGAGCTAGTTTGGTCTTTGAACATCAAGATAGGGGTTTATAATGTCTGCTTAGGATACCTATCCAAATTACACAATGAATCCATAATTTTGAGATGGTGGTGGTAAAAATTATGGTATATTAATCTCCTTACAAAACAAAATATTTATGTGGTTATCCTTAAGAAATAAATCTCTAACTTGGGAGGTTATACAAAATAGAAACTAGCACAACCCAGGGTATTATAATCTCTACTTTCATTCCTTAGAGACTATGAATCATCTACTTATTACTTGACCTTATGTTTTTAAAATTTAGACTGAGCTGAAGGCATCTATAGAGGTGAGTGACTATTAAAAATGACATAATGTTGTTGATTGTCTTAATAATTGGTTTGAGAGATCAAATCTCAAATCTAACAAGGGTTTACCTCTGATTGTGTCTTGGGGTATATGGATCGTTTAGAATGATTCCATATTCCAAGGAAAAAACATTCCTATATTTAAATTTTTGTTCCAAATTGAGCTCATTTTTGTACACTTCAAAATCACTTCAAAGCTTCATAGACATAGTCTAATTTTAAATCCTCCCATTGATTACTCTTTACTCTAGTGCTTGGGGTTACTTTTATGGTGCTTGTTAGGGAACTAGGATATTTTTGGTGTTGGGGGTATCCTATACCTAAACCTTACACAAATATACCATTTCATGTTAGGTGTGGAACTTGATTATCTCTAAGATCAAAGGTTAAAATTTTGATGTTATTTTAGTTGGGTTTAGATCCCATTCTTTGAATCCTTGATGGCATGGGGGGTTTCAAGGATGGGCAAGGTCCCAAGGGGGGGGAATGAACCACCCAATAGGGGGTTTGGGGGACACATTCCCTGGAGAATTTTTTTATTAAAATTTCCTTATTAAATTATAATTTTGTAGTCAATCTAGGCCATTAATTAAAGGTTTCTAGATCTGATATTAAAGGTTATTTTAGGCATTTTTACCTTAAAATGTATTGATATGTGGTTGAGATGTATGAGTGTGAAAATAATGAAATATTTTACATAGAGAGGAGGCAAAAAAGGTAGAGAGGTGTAATAGGGTTTGTACAGGATTTTATTTCTCCCTTTTATTACTAGAAATAGTATATTGGACAAGTTTGGTAGATGTAGCCTATCTTGGGTGAACCATGTTAAATTTGGCATCTCTTATTATGTGCATGTTTATGTTAATTTTTTTAATTTTTAATTAATTAAATTCATAGTTTATCTCGTATGGAATTCGGGGTGGGTTTTAGTTTATCCTAACAAGTGGTATTAGAGCAAAGGTTCTTTTTTTTATAATTTTAAATTGCAGGAAGAAAAGGGTTTGACCTTGAGTAGGAGCAATGGCAGATGAAAATATATCTAAGGTGGAAAAGTTTAATGGAATTTTTTTTGGATTTTGGAAGATGAAAATAGAGGATGTATTACAAGATGCTCTTATACTTTCTTTGGATAATATTATTGAATCTTGGGTTTTAGATTTAGGTGATTATTTTCATGCTACCCCTCATAGACATTATTTTATAGATTATGTTTAAGGTAATTATGGGAATGTTTACCTTGGTGATGATGAACCCTATAACATTGTTAGAAAAGGAAGTGTTTAGGTTAAATTATATAATGAAAAGAATTGGGTGTTGAAGGATGTCAGGCATGTTTCAAGCTTGAGGAGAAATCTAATCTCTACAAGGTAGTTGGGTAGTGATGGTTGTATGGTCACATTTATAGTCAAATCGTGGAAGGTTACAAAGGGTTATTTGGTGGTTGCAAAAGGTAAGAAAGTAGGCACTTTATATTGTCTACAAATAATGATAATTCATCTTGTGTTGTAGCTACTATAGATAAAGATGTGACTTTGTGGCATTAAAAACTTGACCATATGTTTGAAAAAGGAATGAAGACCCTACATACAAAATATAAAATATCAGGTCTGAAAGAATTAGATTTGGACGTTTGTGAGCACTATGTATATAGGAAATAAAAATGTGTGAGGTTTCTTAGGGTTAGACCAACCAAAAAGGAGTATAAGTTAGAGCTTGTGCATACGGATGTATGGGGACCAACTCATGTATCTTCACTTGGTAGTTCATATTATTATGCTACTTTTATTGATGATGCAACTAGGAAGGTTTGGGTATACTACATAAAAATGAAGTCTGATATTTTTGATACATTTAAGAAATGGAAAGCTTTAGTTGAAAATGAAATAGGTTTAAACCTAAAATGTCTGAGATCATAAATGCAGGTGAGAATTATGGAAATGCTTTTAACAATTAATATTCAAAAAGTGGAATTTGTAGATAGAAAATAGTTTTAGGAAAACCACAATAGAATGGTGTGCCAGAAAGAATGAATGGGACTATTATGGATCATGCCAAATTCATTAGATTGCATATAGGTTTGCCTTTACAGTTTTGGGTAAATACTATAACTATAATAATTTATCTGATAAATAGAGGACTGTCTAGTGCTTTGGATGGTGGAATACCAGAGGAGGCATGGACTGGAAAAAAGGTAGATTATTCTTTTCTAAGAGTTTTTGGTTGTGAGACATTTCTTATATTGACAAAGATCATATGAATAAGTTAGAAGCTAAGTCTCAAAAATGCACATTTACTGGTTATGGAACTAATGACTTTGAATTCCAGTTGTGGAATATGAAAGATAAGAAAATAATTAGAAGTAGAGATGTGTTCAATAAAAAAGTCATGTACAGGGACTAGTTGTAGTAAAAGAAGCAAGAAGAATCCAAAAAAGAATATACAGTATTAGAAGACATTATAAAAAAACATGTCCTAAAGGTTCATGATCAAAATGTGCAACAAGAATAGGTACCTCAAACCCCTATTAAAATATCTATAATAGTAAGTGACCATCTGATCATTTTTATCTTAATTTATATTATTTATTACTTATTAATGGTGGTGAGCCAGAAAGATATGAAGAAGTAATGCAAATTGATGCCAAGGATAAGTGGGAGCAAGCTATGGATGAGGAGTATGATTCTCTAATAGAAAACTAGACATGGGATTTGGTGGAGCTTCCTAAAGGAAAGAAGGCATTACAAAATAAGTGGGTATATAGGATAAAAAAAGAGAATACAGGTAAAAATAAATTCAAGTCCAGAATGGTGGTTAAAGGTTTTGCATAAAAGAAAGGTATAGATTTTGATGAAATATTTTCTTCAGTTGTTAAAATGAATTCAATTAGAATTATTTTGAGCTTAGTAGCTATTGAAGATTTACACTTAGAATAATTTGATGTAAATATTGCTTTTCTTCATGGGGATTTGAAGGAGGAAATATACATGGAATGAACACAAGGTTATGAAGTTAATGGTAAGGATAATTTGGTGTGCAAATTAAAGATCTTATATGGCTTGAAATAAGCTCTCAGATAATGGTATATTAAGTTTGACAATTTTATGATGGCATAGGTTTATTTTAGATGTCATTCAGACCATTATGTATATTTTAAAAGATTTAAATATAGTAGCTATATTATTTTACTTTTATATGTAGATGATATGCTTGTAGATGGTTCTAACATGCATAATATTAATGTACTCAAGAAATAGTTAAGTGATTACTTTTC
This sequence comes from Torreya grandis, assembly GCA_037957365.1. Taxonomy (NCBI): domain Eukaryota; kingdom Viridiplantae; phylum Streptophyta; class Pinopsida; order Cupressales; family Taxaceae; genus Torreya; species Torreya grandis. The sequence goes on along the minus strand of JARHVA010001050.1, from coordinate 3,817,941 downwards.
TATGAAGGATCTAGATGCAACTAAACAAATACTTGGTATGCAGATAACTAGAGATAGAAAGAATAGGAAGCTAGATTTATTATAGGGAGAGTACATCAAAAAAGTGTTAGAAATATTTAATATGTAGGATGCAAAATTATTTGGGATACCTTTGGCTGCACACTTTAAATTAACAAAGGAACAATGTCCTATAACTTAAGAAGAAAAGAATTTGATGTCTAACATTCCATACTCATCAACAGTTGGTAGTTTAATGTATGAAATGGTGTGAATGAGGCTAGACATTGCACATGCAGTGGGAGTGGTGAGTAGGTTCATGAGTGATCCAGGAAAGGAACATTGGAAGCTAGTAAAATGGATTCATTTTTACTTAAGAGGAACCATAGATACAATGTTAAGTTATGGTGGATTAGATGTGACATTACAAGGATATGTTGACTCAGATATGATAGGTGACTTGGATGGTAGAATAGTCACTATAGTGTATGTGTTTATAGTAGGTGGTACAATAGTTAGTTGGGTATCATAGTTACAAAAGGTTGTGGCACTTTCAACCATAGAGGCTAAGTATGTTTCTACTACAGAAGCAAGCAAAAAAATAATTTTGTTACATAGGTTAATGAAAGAATTGGAACATAGTCAAGAAAGATGTATAGTATATAGTGGTATTTAGAGTGCAATCCATATAGAAAAAAACTTAGATTTTCACTTTAGGACAAAACACATTCAATTGTGATATCATTTCATTCATTTAGTGATAGAGGAAGAGCAACTAAAATTGGAGAAGATACATACCACTGAAAATCCTACGGATATGATGACCAAGGTAGTTACAAGAGAGAATTTGAAGATTTGTTCAGCTTTAATTGGTCTTCATGGATGATAATTAAATTAACTTATCTAGGTCCAAATAGTATAGTGGATGCAGTAGCAGTGGAGTTACTACAATCAGTCTCCAAGTGGGAGATAATTAGGTGTGAAGCTTGATTGTCTTTCAAGATCAAAGATTAAAATTTTATTGTTATTTTAGCTAGGTTTGGATCCCATTCTTTGAATCCCTGATGGCACAGGGGTTGTATGGGGGTAGGGTCCGAGGGGATGACCCCCTCGATGGGGGGTCCGGGGGTCACAAACCCTAGAGAATTTTTTTATTAAAATTGCCTTGTTAAATTATAAATTTGTAGTCAATTTGGGCTGTTAATTAAAGGTTTCCAGGTTTGATGGTAGAGGTTATGTTTAGGAATTTTAACCCTAAAATGTATTGATATATGGATGAGATGTATGAGTGAAAATAATGAAATATTTTACATAGAGAGGAGGTGGAAAAGGTAGAGAGGTGTACCAAGGTTTGTTACAGGATTATCTTTCTCCCTTGTATTGCTAGAAATAATATACTAGATAAGTTTGGTGGATGTATCCCATCTTGGGTGAACCACGTTAAATATGGCATCTCCTATTATGTGCATGTTTATTTTATTTTATGAATGCTTGATTAATTCATTTCATAGTTTCTCTTGTATGCAATTTAGGAATAGATCTAGGTTTTAATTTATCCTAACATTTCAAGACTGGTCTAGGACATGGTAATGATAATTTTGTGAAGTTTATGGCATTAAAGCTTCTTCTCAGGCTCATGGTTATGAGTAGATTTAAAACATTGTATATTTTTAGGGACTCATTGGTTGTCCTTAATTGGATGAAGGGGGTCTCTAAAATGGAAAACCTGTGTCTACATCATATCATCTCTACCACTTCTCATATGGTTCTCTCCTTCAAATCCATTTCATATTAGCATGTCTATCATGAGATAAATTTTGAAACCAATTTCCTCTTCAAAGAAGGGTCGTGCTTGGCCCTTGAATTATGGGTCATCAATGAATATCATGAATACGTTGCTTCAATTATTCAACAAAGTTAAATATTAGAGGCCTAGTTTCTACCTTGTATTGGTCTCTACTCATCTTGTGTTTGGATTTTACTTCTTTTCTATTCTTGGCTTGGTTTTGTGCCCAACAATTGCATTTTGGGCTCTTACCTACATTTTCTATATGTCCCTTTGGGTGGATTAGTAGCTTTGTTTAGTATTTTCCATCAATCTCCCTTGTTTATTTTCTTGTTCTTGATTTTTGGCCTTTGTTATAGGCATCTTCACTAAGTTTCCTGGGTGATGGTTTATGGTTCAACACTTGGTAATTTTATTGTGACTGTGTTCCATCCCATTTGTTTGATGGTTGTGTTATGTGTTATCCTTGCCTTTGGTTTAGACACTTTGTAGGTGGTGTTTCTTTATAATAGTATGATACAGGGACTTACTTCTTTCCCCTTATTCATTCTATTTTTTCTTTTGGAATGTTATAAAATCTATGCATTGTAATTTATATTTTAATTAATATGAAGTTGAAATTTTTTTGGGGTAAAAAAATTTATTGAAAAATAAATTAAAATGTAGTTTTTGGCCTCTATATTGTTCATTTTGACTATGAAAAAATATGAAAATAGTGTTAAATGGATAACACATTTTATGTCTACGTATAGCTATTCAAAATCTTCAATTTAAAAATAAGATAAAATGGGTTCCTAGATAAAAAATTATGGTCTCTACAAGGTAGGCTTCCACATTAGACATCCATTTGACAATCAAAGGGTAGTTTCAATCTTAATGTTGATGTCAATTTGACTACCACTATAATTTTTTTTTGCTTTGAGAAATCAATAAAAAATAATAATATCTTGGCCATATAGTTGAGTCTAGAATAACTTTTTTTTTGGAAATATTTTTTCAAGCCCAACATTTTAGTGTAGCTAACTTGATGACAATTATCACTACCTAGTGAGAAATTTTAGAAGTATGTACTTGAGTTATTAATCAATGTGGTAGATGTACTATTTAGAATATTTATATATTATTTTAATTTTTATTGTAATTTGTTTTATTTTTTAATTATCTTTATTTTATTTTTTAATTTTATTACAAATGTAATTTATAAGTCTTCTTGAATCTTTTTTTCAGTGTTTTGAAATCATGCAAATTGAAATTCATTTAACATGAGAGATTAATAAGATGATATACTTGTATTCAAATTTAGAAAAATTACATAATAAGTATTTAATAAATTTAGACCCACTCCATTTCAAGAATTAAGCTATGCCTTTTAATTACATCTTTCTTCCAAACACAGACTTCTCCATAATGTGTAAAACCTTTTATTTATTATAAATATATTAAATCTAATATTTTGCATTGTTTTATGTAATTTTTAATAATTAATATCTAAAATATTATCTTCAAATTTACATTAAAGCTCGATGTGCAAATGATGACCATATAATTTTTTGGATTGCCACCTAGATTTTTTATGATATGTAATGTTGAATGTCAAATACCAGTGTTGCATGGAAGAAATATGAAGGATTATTATTGTTATTATTATTTTAATTATTAATAATTATATCCTAATATTTTTATGTGTTTATTTATATTTTTGGTTGAATCTTATATTAATTTATATTTATTTTTGTTCGGAAATTTTGAGTTTTACTTATAACAGTGATCCATCACTCAATTATTGGGAGTAGACTAGGGATACCAAAATCATAGAGTGTAATTGATGGACATGTGTGTGACTTAAACTATTTTGTCTCTTATATAAATTTTTATATGTACTTGGCCCTTGTAAGAATAACAATAGGCTTTAGAATGTGAAAAATATTTCATATAGATGTAGAAAAAGGATGGAATATGAGGTGACATTGCTTTGTAAAACTTTATATATAGAGCTCAATTGTATTTTGAAATGGTTATGATGTGATAAAGATTAATATATAGTTCAAAATGGTCTCCCTTAATTATCTTTTATGGTTGTTCTTTGCATAATGATGCTTTGTTTTCTAAATATGTTAGTCATATAGATCCTTTCAAATGTTTTGTATTCAATAAACCTCTACATTTTTTGCTCTTTTATCCCTATTTTTGTTAATTAATGGATAAGTTAAATCTGATCTACAATTTGATGTATTCTCTTGTCATGTATCACACTAGAAATCCATGTATTAACATGTTCTGAAGGGTTTTTTAGGAACCTCTACTAATAATGGTAAGGCGAGCATGGAAATTATATGTGAAATAATTGAGATGGTTGCTAGGGAAAGAGATATAGAAATATGGATAGATGAAAGAATCCATAATTTTATGGAAGAAGTGAAAAGAATCAAGAAGACTACAAAATAAGTTATTCTGGAACATATATATGGAGAAATTTATGCAATATTTTGGTGTGAATTTCCTGGTTTATTAGCTACATGGTTGTCTAAATTGGAGTAATAATATTTTCAGCCAAGAAGGACAAAGTTTATAGTCTAGATGGAAGAAAAGTTATATAGTCTATGAAATCTAGATACTGACTGGAATCCTACAATAGATCATTGGGCTAAGATTACCATTGATGGTTACATCACACATTTTTTTGTAAAAGGGTATTTGGATTTTGAAGCTACACATGAATTATTTGTGAGAGGAATCTAAGGAAAATTTCTTCACCAACTACCTACTTTGATCAAGATGTTGGTTGCTAAAAAGGCCATGGTGCCTACCCATACTAACATGGAGTAGTCACTTCAAGCATTATGGAGGTGCATGTGATGTAGGAGTGAATGACTTAAATTCAAGTAGAGGAACTTGAAACTAAGCCCAAAATATGGAAAACAAAAAGAGTCAGAGTGAGAATAAAATTATGGGATTGGAAAGAAAACTACAAAAAAAATGGGATAAATCAAATAATCCAAATTTAACTACGAATATGAGTAGGAATAAAATAGAAGATGTTGAAGAGAGGGGAACCTAGAGAGAGGCTACATATGTTTACAAAAATTAGATAATGTGGATATTGTGTAGAGTAAGGAATAAAAGGGCCAAGAAGGAAGAAGATAAAAATTGGGATATAGAGGATATGGATCAGAGTGAAGAGAAAGAGGAAAGTAGAATAACAGTAAAGTAGTTAGCAAATAGGAGTATATCACAGTTATGGAAAATATATTATTTGGACCAAGGAAGTAATATTCTCTAAAGGAAGTTATGCACAATCATAGAAGTATCTTATTTTCAAGATCACATAAAGAAGAAGGTGAAGAATAGATCATTCATTTCAAGAGTATGAATCCACCAAGCCTAATTCATCATTGGATAAGAGAAAGAAAAGTGTAGAGGAAGGGATAGTTGGAAACTAGTTTGAATCATTTATAAATAAATTTGGTAAACTTAGTGAAAAAACTAAGAAATGCATAGATAAGAAGAGATTAGAAGAGGTTGGATTCACTTTCAAAACTAGTGTTAAGACACCTATAAAAGTTAGTGCATAAAACACATAGTAAAAGTTCTATGTATGAAAAACATGGAATTAAACATAGGGATGTTTATTGTTTTAAATCCATATGATGTATATTTTAAACCTAAACAATATTTATTAATCTATGATATGAAATGATAGGTTAAAGGAGTGATTACTAAAGATGTGAAAAAGTGTGAACTCATAGGGGATTTAACATGCTAAGCCCTAAGGTTCATTTATAGAAGGGATATTAATTCCATAGGTCTTTAACAATTTAAGGATCAATTAATCTCATAATTCAAGATGAATTGTTTGAGTTATACCATTTAAGATCTTAAAGAGATTTGGTAATGAAGTAGAGAATTGGCATGGGAATATGATCATAGATTTTTAGACGTGATGAACAAGATTGATTTTATCATGGAAGATAAGAATAAGGATGATTAGTTTGTATAAGGGATGCAATCAAGAATTAAATTTTCCATTGTGTAGTCATAGTTTTTAACTAAGGCTGATGCTTGAACAACTGTGCTCTAGATATAACATATTGAAGATTATGGAGAGACTTCATCAGCTAGTTCTAAAATTGAGATGAAGATAGATATTTTTATCAAAATATGGATGAGATTAATGAGATAAATAATCCTAAGTTAGGTCTATGGTGTATGGAGTATGGTAAGGAAGGACATCATAAAAATGATTGTACTAAAATAAAAAATGAATTATATGACATATGAAAATTATTAGGACATGCAACTTCAAAATGCCATTTGATATAATAGTATATTAAAAAACCATGAAGATTGTATTGTAATTTATATAAGTTAACTAACCATGATAAGAAACATTATCGTGATATACAATAAATAAAGAAAGATATCACCCAGATTGTTTTTTATAGTTGTAACACAAAAAATACCTACTGTGAAGTAGGGAATTCTAGGCCCAGAGGTGAAAATGGCTAGTGTGACACAAGGTGGTCCTAGGTGGTTGCATTCATCAACTCAATATCAACCCCAAGTTATGAATGGATGAACATTTTCATATTAATAGTATTTGTATTAATCTTCATAAAACACTGTGATTCCTAAACATCAACAATAAAACTAGGTTTCAACGTCACCTCAGTGGTAGTATGGTAGATATAATGTGTAGCAACAACAATCAAGAGGATTTGAGGGGAAATAATCATAAGGTTGGAGTTTTCAACAAAAACAAGGAAGATATAGAGGAGGATACCATGGTGGATACAAGGGAGGTCAAAATAAAAATAAATGATGAGCACATCAACTGATCCAATGTTATCTATGTGGTGATTATAACCACTTCACATGAAACTACCCAATTAATCCTCAAAGACAAATATACTACATATATTACAGAGTTGTAGGATAACATCATACTAAAGATTGTCTAGTCTTAGGGAATTAGATGAAAGAAAAGATTATGATAAATTTTGAACCCATTGTGAATGCATTCATGCAAGTAGTCACAAGGAAAAAACATGTAGAGAAAGGCTTACCACCATTATAAATACCACTAGATCAAAGAATCAGGTAGGTTCAATAGGATAAGTATCTTGATCAGACAAGAGAAAAAGGTTTTATGTATAAAGTGACATAATCCCTATAAAATATACAACCACAAAATGCATTATAAGGCGATGCTAAAGCTATTGATATACAAATATATGAACATATTATGCACATAATACAACAAGAAGGAATAGTGACTATATTACCAGATTTATTAAAACTCTTGAGTATCCTAAGAAATGATTATATTTCATAGAACATTACAAATATGTTACATAATTTAATTGAGTGTATGTAATGAAGGCATCAACATACTGATAAGGTGGTATGGTATGTCAAAACAAAAAATTCCTAGGATGTTGAATCTAGAATGGATATTGAACTCATAGGTTACAAGGTACTTAATATTGTATTTGAATTTTGGAGTATAATAAATATGATACCTAGGTCTATATTGGATCCTATTGATTAAAAAACACTAAACTATAGTCTGGTTACTCTTAGTCTTGTAGATTATGCAAGATTAGAACCAATTATATGACTTGAAGATGTAAAAATCAACATTCCTAACTTAAGCTTGTGAGGATATTTTGAGGTAATTGATATTAAAATAGATGAGACCCATTATCCTATTTTGATTAGTAAGAAATGGAATTATGATGGTCAAATTATTATTAATATGGTGTATAACCAATTGAAGGTGCACCAAGGAGATAAGATAATTGTGATACCCTTGAACAAGTCTAAGCATAAGACATATGTCATTTCTAGAGAATTAGAATTACCTTATGTTTATGAGGAGAATATTTGGTTTAAGGTCAATGTAGATAACAAATAAAATACTATGTGAGATTTTGAATATTAGTTCTTCAATCCTCAATTAGAACATCAAGTACAATCACAACCAATTGAACAATGTGTATATACTGATTACCACAAACTCATATACACACTAGTTTTAGATTAAAAAAATTTAACTCACCTTCTCTATGATCACTAACTCTGTCTAAGGTAGATTTATTGTATAATATAGGTAAAATAACTATGGATTACATAAAGCCTACTTTTAAAGGTACTTTACCTTAGAAAGTGAAATTATCAATAAGTGGTGATTCAAATACACATATGTTGAATTAGGTCTGGGAAGATCATGAAGTGCATCCTATGTGAATGGTGTTCACAACTAAATGAAAACCACAACAATAATTCATAATTAAGGATCTAAATTAGTTCATTTTCTAATTATAACATCATATATGCAACATGGACTAAAGATTAAGTGAATTCAATTATGATTTGAATGGAACTATTGTGACCTAGTGGGTAGTTCATAAGAAAACTCAGTTATCTTGGGATGAGGTGTGTAAATTGATCCAAGAAATATTTCACATACCAATCACTATAAGGGTAGATTGGATATTCTTTCAAAAAGGACAATGTCCATAATTTCATTTATATAGGTGTATGGGCATTTGGTCTAAGCAGGGTGTGGAACCTAATTAATTGGTGCATGCTTTTAGATATACCTTAGCATTGATTTCTACTTCATGGTATATGCACCAAGAATGCAAGAAATAAACTAAGCATTGGGCCCAAGTTTAACATGAATTCATTCAAATTTTTGTTTTTAAAGATCAAAATCCTGTAGTATATAATACTTTAATTTTTTTGAAAATATTTATATGTCATGGACGAGCGAAAGACCTAAATACTATGGTAGACTCATCATCACATTAATATGTAGCTTGAGATTTAAATTCATTTATATAGAATTATAAGATTATTAAAAATAAGGAATAATTTACTATACAACCTTGTAATAGGATTCAAGATGAGTTGATGGAGTCCAGTGATAACAATGAAGATCTATACCTGAATGTGTTATTCAAACAAGAATGAGAAATTGAGCCACAAAAATTTAAATTAAAAAATAAACTAAGGAAGATAAGTTAATTTAAATATTATATAATAAGAAGGGTATATAGCTCGACAATAATCCATTCCTAGTGAATCTATTAGGATATACTAAGAGCCATTGAAGAAAACTATTGAGAATATTGGAATAGAGTTTATGCCAAATTTTATGACTTTAGGAGATTACTATACTCAGAATGAAATGCTAGAAGGTTTGTAGCTATTTAGGTATTATAAAGATGATTTTACCACTAAATCCATATAGGTGAAAGGGGTAGATCCATCATTGGGGGAGATGCATATTGAACTCAAAGAATGTGCATGACCTGTCAAGAAGCACCCATATAGATTGAATCCCAACATGAAGTTAAAGGTGAAGTCTAAACTATATCACATGTAGGAAAGAGGTATCATTTATTTGTTTGAAAATATATATTAGGTTAATTTTATGGTTTTATAACCTAAATATTCATGTGAGATTAGGGTCTGTGGAGATTACTGTACACTGAATGATGTTTGCATCAATGACCCATTTATGATACCTTTCACCAATGAGGTTTTTGAATATGTTACATGACATAAAGTATATTAATTTATAGATGGATTCAATGGCTATCATCAAATTCCCATCACAAATTAAGATTAGTCCAAGACAAAATTTACAACTGAATGGGGATCTTTTATGTATAAGTTAATGCCATTTGGTACAAATAATGCTCCAACTATATTTTCTAGGGTTGTGGTGACTGCTTTCAAGGATTTCATTCATGATTTTCTAGAATTTTATTTAGATTATTGTGTTGTATTTTATTTTTTCAAATATCACTTATCTAAATTATGACTAATGTTAGAACACTGCAAAGCTCTATGAATTGCATTAAATTTAAAAATGTTTATTTTTCACATCATTTGGTGTTTTGTTGGGCCATGTAGTTTGTAGTGAAGGAATTTTGGCTGATTAAGACAAAATAAGAGTCATATTAGGAATGCATCCTCTAAATATTTCTAAATAAGTGTGATCATTTTTGGGTCGTACAGGGTACTACATAAATTTCTATGTAACTATATCTATGCCCTTGGAAAAATTTCTATGCAAAGATATGATGTTTAAATGGACACAAGATTATCAATCAACATTTGTTGAACTAAAAAAAATTTAGTTATAGCTCTTACACTAGTTTTTACTAATTGGAATAAGACATTTCACATTCATGTAGATGCTTCAGGTATTATGATGGGTTTTGTGTTAGCGTAGATAAGAGATAGTGGACTAGACCATCCTATCCACTTCACAAGACAAAATTATTAGTTGTAAATAAAAATTATACTAAAATAAAATAAGAAGTGCTAGAAATTATTTTTGCACTATATAAGTTTAGGAATTATATTTTTACAACACCCTTTGAGTTATTTATTAATCATCATGCCTTGTGATACTTAGTTAATAGACATATGCTAGGAGGAAGGATATCTAGGTGGTTAATGTTATTCCAAGAAATTCAATTCAAGATCAATGTTAAACCTAGATGAGATAATATGGGACATGACCACTTGATTAGGATACAAAATGGAGAACTTGAAGAATTGTAAGATGAATCACTAGACACACATTTATTAATAATCTCTATGATGCTTGAGAATGTAGAGGATAGAGCCAAATTTATAGAACATGGAATACTTCTAAATCACCATGTGGATTGAGACAAAAAGCAACTGATTATATGATCCATTCCCCATACCATCATAAATGGATTTTTGTATAATATGAGAAAAAATGGCTATGTAGAGTGGATTTAGAGCATGATCAACCTTAACTTATTTAAGAGGCACATAAAAGAAGTACTAAAGGACATTTCATAGGTGAATCCACTATAAGAAATACCTTGTAAAGTGGGCTATGGTGGCCTAATTTATTCCAAGATGCACATCGGGATGAAAAATGTTACAATGTTTACCAAAGGATGGGAAAACCTAACCAAAGGGATGAGATGCATTTGAACCCAGTGCTCACAAAATAACATTTTGAACAATGGTGTATTGATTATTTGGGACCTATAATATTACCTAAAAAGTGTAGTCATGAAAGGTATATCATCACTGTAATAGATTACTTTACAAAATAGGTTGAAGCTAATGGGACACCAAGTTGTAGTGCCAACGATGAAACCATGTTTTTTTTATGAAAATATCATTAAAATATTTGGATGTCCAATCAAATTAGTCAGTGATAGGGGAACACACTTTTTGAATAACACAAACAAAAATATCACAAAATAATTTATGATATCACACCATAAAAGTACTACGTAACTCCCATAGGCAAATGGAAAAGATGAGGATTAAAATAAAGTCTTGGGAAAGATGTTAACAAAGATATTCAATGTAAAATGAGATGATTGGAAGGATAATATTTTTGTGATTCTCTGAGATTACATAAAAACTACAAATGTGTGACAAGTTTAATCCATTTCACTTAGTCTATGGACTTAAGGCCATAATGGCTAAGGGATATATAGTTCCTATTTTGCACATTACAATGATAATGTGACTCAATGTGATAGGAACCCATGTTACCCCATTTATTTACTTTGTTAGTATATTAGTTGCTATGGATGCATATGATTTGTAAGTCATCTTGTGATCATTTTTTTATTTCACATTCATGGGAAGTAATAGTTGCTTTAGATTAAACTTAGTATATAAGTGTCGAGGCCAATGAAGGTATCCACAAATTTATTGTATTGAGCTTGCGTAAAGGAGGTTTCCCCCTCAAAGAGGACAATGATTATGTAATTCATCCATTGTAATTCAGTTCTACTTATTTGAGTTAATATATTGCTGATTTTCATAGTTTATTTTATGTATTTGTAATTATATGCTAACTTGTTTAGGAAGGATCCTCTCATCTGATATCAAAGCCAGGTTTCAATCCTGGGACCTATGAGTTATTTAGATGTGGATTCTCCACCTAAAACTAAATATTGGGAAGATGCTCAAGATACACCATATGATCCGAATGAATCTTAGTCGATTGTAAAACCAGCTAAATTCTAGTCTTCTTTGATGACATCCTCATCTATGGTAAAATATGGTATAAGAATCTCCAACATCTAGAGCTCACACTACAACTTCTCTCTGACCATCATCTTTATGCAAAACAATCTAAATGTGATTTTGGCTAGGACAAAGTAGATTATCTTAGGCATATTATTTCAGCCCAAGGGGTTTGAGTAGATCCTAAAAAAAATAGCTGCCATGACAAATTGGCCTCATCCTCAGACACTCAAGAGTCTTCAAGGTTTTTTGGGGCTGACTAGATACTATCACAAGTTTGTCAAGGATTACAAGAATATTATAGCTCTATTTATAGCTATGTTTAAAAAGGATGATTTTATATGGACATAAACTACTGAGTGTGGATTTTAAGAATTAAAACAAGCTATGTGTACTACACCTATTCTAGCTATGCCATATTTTGCTAAGACCTTCATTATCAAGAGTGATGCTTGAAGCAATGGATTTGGTATTATTCCCTTCAAGAAGAATGCCCATTGTGTTCACCATCAAATATCTTTCTAGAAATAATTTAGCACTCTTGACTTATGAGAAGGAAATGATGGCCATTTTGCATGTAGTACAGAAGTGGTGGCCATACCTACTAGGGAATCATTTTTACATCAAAATTGATCACCAAAGTATGAAAAATTTCCTAGAACAATGGGTCTCCACCCCATAACAATAGAAATGGGTCAAAAAACTCATGGGTTATGACTATGAGATCAATTATAATAAGGGTAAGGACAATATTGTGGCTGATGCTATATCTCTCATATTTGTAGACCAAGATTCCTTTTCAACTATTTCCATGCCTATTCCAAATTGGTTGGACATTGTAAAACAAGGGTATGTCAATGAATCCTCATTATCTCAAATCATTCAATAGTTGGCCACTAACCCCTCTGATGTAAAATATTATTCTTTGGACGGTACTTCTCTATGATATAAAAGCCATTTGGTGCTTTCCCATAACACAAATCTTTAATAGGCTATATTTTATGAACTCCATGCTTTTCTATCTACAGGGCACTCAAGTTTTCTCAAAACTTATGAGTGGGCATGATGTAACTTCTTTTGAAAGGGAATGAAAAAGTAAATTTAATATATGGTGGTTGAATGTGATACCTACCAATGTAATAAGGGTGAAACTACACTCATCCCTAGGTTGCTCGAATCCTTGCCCATCCCTACCAAGATTTGGACATATATTTATATGGATTTCATTGAGGGGATCCCTAAATCTAGAGGGAAATCAATGATCTTGGTTGTGGTTGATTGCCTCTTCAAATATAGTCATTTTTGTGCCCTCATCCACCCCTATACTGCCTCCATAGTCATACAAATTTTTTTGGACCAGATTTTTCGTCTTCATGACATTTCTTTGTCCATTATCTTAGATTGTGATGCAACCTTCACTAGTCATTTTTAGATAGAAATATTTCATTGCATTAGTACCCAACTAAAGATGAGTTCTGGGTATCATCCACAAACAAATGGCTAGACTAAAATTATCAATAAATGTTTATAAAATTTCATTTGTTGTTTCACCTTAGAACAACAAAATTAGTGGGAAAAATGGCTCCCCCTTACTGAATGGTGGTACAATACCTCCTACCACACTTTAACTAAAATGACTCCATATGAAGCAGTCTATGGTCAATCACCACCAGTGCTCCTTTCATACACCCATAGTAATTCATCAGTTCAAGTGGTCAACTTGATTCTCTCAACCTAGGATCAGATCCTCAACACCTTGTGGGACAATATTCATATGGCACAAAATTAGATGAAATAAAAAATTGATTAGCACCATTTTGAGTGCACTTTTCAAGTAGGTGATACGGTTTTCATTAACTTACAACCATATAAACAATCCTCCCTAAAACTCAAAGGGTGTCATAAGCTAGCTCCTAAGTTCTATGGGCCCTATAAGGTTATCCATAAGATTGGGTCAGTTTCTTATAAGTTGGAGCTCCCACCTTCTTCCTGAGTTTAGTATTTCATGTCTCTTTTCTAAAAAAAGTTCTTAGCACAAATATCAGAGTGCAAACTATTTTAACAAAGATTGATAATAAGGGATCCATCCTTCTTGAGCTAGAGGTAATCTTGTATAGGCACACATGCCAACTTCATTCCCACTCTATCATAGAGGTTTTAATTTAGTAGCACAAAATATAACCAGATGATGCCACATGGGAACCACTATTTTAGATTCAACACCAATTGCCACATATGAAGCTTTGTAGACAAATATTTTTCTAAGAGACAAGGATGTTAGGAACCCATGTTACTCCTTATCTTTACTTTGTTAGAATAATAATTTATATGGATGCATATGCTTTGTAAGTCATCTTGTGAGAATTTTGTTTTATCCCACATTCATGGGAAGTGGTAGTTCCTTAGATTAGATATAGTATATAAGCAAGTGTTGAGGCCAATTAAGGTATCTAAGAATTTATTGTATTGAGCTTGCTCAAAGGAGGTTTCCCCCTTGAAGAGGCTAGAAATTCTGTAATTCATCCATTATAATTTAGTTTTTCTTATTTGAGTTAATATATTACTAATTTTCATAGTTTATTTCATGTATTTTCAATTATCGAGTAACTTGTTCAAGAAGGATCCTCTCACAATGATCAATATTATCTATAGATGCGCTTGATATGCAAATAACACAATGGACACATGAAGTTAACAAGCTCAATCATAAAGTGTGACATGATCGCAACTTGTGATCTAAAGAATTCTATCCAAAAGAAGTAGTCTTACTAAATGATAGTAATTTTATAGATTTTCAGGGCAAATTAACATTAGATGGAAATGACCTTATATCAATCATGACTTTTTGTAGTAGGGAACAATTATCTTAAAATATATTCAAGGAAACATTATGTCAATATGTGTAACTAGTTATAAGATTAAGCCCTATCGTCAATAATCTCTATAATTTATTGTAGAAATTGTTAGAGGGTACTGAGTAGCACCATGTAATTTAGGGTTTTTTTTATGTTTTATTTTTTTATTTTAATTTTAGGATTATGAATGTTTGTATAATAAAATTTCTATATCATAAAACTGCAAAATTGCATTTGTTAAGTCAAATTCACAGAGTGTGATCTATGAACAAACTTACCCTGGAGGAAGGATAGCTAGAAATAGGTACATGGGTTTCATTAATTAAGTTTGGGAATGAGGCATTGATAACTCAATTATAGATAAAGGATGGTTAGTGGTCATTTAAAACCATTAATAATGATACACTTGAAAGATTGTAACTTTACCAAATCAGATTATATGTCAAAATGATGAGATGTATAATAAATAAAATTAGATAGCTAGGAAGATGACACATCACATCAAATCCCCACAATTAGATGGATCAATGTTTTTAGATAATAATGGTAAATATCATATCAAAAATAACTAGATGACATTAATTATTGAGGTAAAATTATGCACAACCATCTCAATACATTTAAACTTGTGACCAAATGGATTTGAGTGGAACATATATAAAAAGGGCATGAAGAATATAAAGACATTACACACTCTTGAAAATAAATAAAATCTATGATTTATATCTAATTTATCTAATTTTGTTTAAATTTCTTAGCAAGACCACTACAAATAAATAGCTTGTTCTATTATATCTACACCTACAAACATATATCATGCATAATTCTTAATTTTTCTCATAGATGCACATAAGTAAGAAATGGAAATTGGCCTAGCACTCAATAAAAATAGGTACCATGATCTAGATCCTTTTGAATTCATTGATGCTATATAAGCCACTCTTTTCATCCCTAATCAATTGAAAGCAACACAAGTATGAGCTTTATCTCTTACACAACCCTATGAGGTTCTGATGTAGATTGACTTATTAAGTTACGTACTTTTATGTAATTAGATGAGGTAATGCTTAAATTTCTAAGTAGACATAATGAGGGTCCTATTCATATTTATTAAGATTTTATAATGTTTATTAACCCTAGAACCATGTAAAGAGCAATATTATTTCTAGCTCAGAGCAAATACCTTTTGCCCTATAAAACCAAGGCTCCACCTATCCACTTGGACACAAAGGAAAAGTATAAAAGGGAAAGAAGAGGGATTCTTATCAATTTAGTGGATGATAATGTAGTTTACATTTTATCTAAATGCATCATTAAATGGTTTTGGTAGACTACCAAAAGTGGCAAGTAGACAACCAAAGGCATTGTGGACATTACATATTACATGATATAAATGCACAAGGATTTAAATTAGCCTAAGATTTTGGCCCTAGAGTTGATAAAAAACATTAAAAAGGTTCTCATTGGTGCCTTACATGCATTATAAAATCAATTCTTGGTCTTGATCCTTTATTTTATGTAGTGGAAGTTACCAGAGGACCCAGTGAATCCATATGAATATTTTTGGCCCATGACTACATTCATCAACATTACTTGGATAAAGACAAGGAAATACTATGAGTAGCTAGGTATATTTATTTCATGATGGATTTATATAAATGTAATGATCATCTCATACCCTAGATTATGTAATGAGGTTATGTATTACTTATGGAAACATGTGTTAGTGACAAAAATGTATTATGGCATTCAAATCAAAGTTCATGAGTTTCCCAAAGTAACCACAACTCCACTACACTTTTTCATCACTATGTTGGATACCCAAGCAAAAGTTCTATAGTATAAACACCTATCTTATAGGTTGGTTCAACCTCTACGATCCATACCTCTAGGTGTACAACAACCTATACATACTTAGGCATAAGATCAACCATACACACTAAAAAAAATATAAGCAGTTCCATTATAAGATGAAAAGGGTAAGAAAAAGGAACCAAAATGAATAAAATCACCACCACCACCAAATAAGAGGACGTGTTAGACAAAATCATAGCTAGATAATAATCACATTCCAAAGATAATTATTGAGTGTGATCTGGTAGAGTTAGGAGTTGACAAGTAGGAAGTTATATAGTCTATGTTTGTAGACATTGAAAATGATGTATATGAGCAAGAGGAGGAAAAAGAGTTATTATTTTTGAAGGTAGTTCACACCTTCTAGGTGTAAAACTAGGTAAGGCAAGATTTATGGGTGGATATAACTCAACTTCCTCTATCTATCATTGTAGATATTATTGGACAAAAAATAGTGTGCCAATGATTTCAAGAATAAATTTTCTATATGGATCTAACTATGAGATCCTATGTTGTATATGAAATGGATCTTATGACATAATAAAGTCCACCTCCAACCCTAGTGTATAGGCCAAAGACCCATGTTGCACCTAGAATATCTCCAATAATCAAAGATAAGATGGTGTCCTTTTTAAAGCTAGTGGAGGAGGGTGAAATACAATAAATAGATGGACCACAACAATAGGCTCATGAGGCAACCCAAAATTTAACAAGTCCAAATAAGATCCTCACCCCCCCATATCCAAGGAAAAATGCTACTACATGAAGAGGTACTATTATGGAGTCATCTTATTCGAAAGACTCATATTCATTTATAGTGTTGGATTTACTAACTCCTATGGAGGATCTTGAAGAGGATAACATAATTAAAATTGAGGTCCTAGTAGCAAGCTGAGCATGTAGACATAAAAATAAAATAAAAATATACTAAGGATAAAGAGGAACAAACAAAAGCACAAAGGGAGGCTGGGAAAAAGGCACATGAAGAGAAATAAAAAAGAGGAAAAGTGTAAGGATACCAAGGAGGAAGAGAAACAGAAACAACAAGCTAGAGAGGAGGAATACATGTAAAAATCTAAGGAAGTAGAGGCTAAAAAAAGAGTTTAATAAGTGGAGGTGAAGAATAAATTAGAAGAAAAATCAATGAGGAAGCAATAAGAAAAAGAAAATCAAGAAGTGTAGGTAGTGCAACAAAATAAAGATGAAACATCCACACTTTCAAAGGATCAAGAGGATTAAAAGGCCTAAGAAGTTATGCACACCTAAGAGGAGAAAGATAAGATGTAGGTCAAGGATAAGGAAGCCAAAGATAAAGCTAAGGCTGAAGCAGAATCCAAAGCCAAGGCTAAAGAAGAGGCTAAAACCAAGGCTGAAATAGAGGCCAAAGCTAAGGTTGAGGTAAAATAAAAAACTAACTAAGAAGTAGAACACCTAGTGTAATAAGAATCTATGGCATAACATGTGATGGAGACCACTAATATGGTGTAAATGACCAATACCGAGGAGACATTACCCACACCTCAAGGCAAACATATTGTTAAAAAATATGCATAGGAGGAGGCCTCTCAACTAAGGACTCAAACAATTAGGTAATGGATATGTGATGTCCCTACATCATCCAATGAATACATAATTTTTTATCTTCCCATGGTGTATATTAATAAGGCACTTGTCTTGATAATAACTTCCACCATGGATCTAGCTACAATAGTGCATGAATTATCTATGAATATTTCTCAACTTCTATTGGCTAAATAAATTGAAGGTGCAACTAATTTTTAGGAATAAATAGTGTAGAAGGATTTAACCTTGGTTAAAGAAGTCTTGTAGCTATGGGAGGATAACACAAACCTATACCTTAGATTCTCTAATGCATGCCATCTAATCAATAATACTTACCCTACATTGGTCACTCAAGTCTTGGGTGACCAAGTCATGTTAGAAGAGAAGAAATTTTTAACTCTCTTGTCATGAATAACAAAGGAATAGATTATTGTGTAGAAGCTACAATCCCTTTGTAGTAAAATGAATAACATCAAAGTAGAAGCAAGGTAATTTGTGAGCTTTTTAAATAATATGATCAAGTCTTGGATATGGATATAGTCTAAGCCAAACACATCCCCCAAGCAATGCTTAATTGGAAGAAACAACTCACCAATTCATTGTATGAAACAAGGCCATAATTTAATATGCTAGACAAAGACAAATTCTATAATGGAAGATCATTTAGATAACCCTACATAAATGGATAATGCACTCAAGTAGTTGATTTATTCATGTGATAATGTCATGCAGAAGTTACAAACCTAGAAAAATGAGATTCTATATAACACATTTGATGGCATTCAAATGTAGAGACATGTAAATCAATTAGAGGAGATATCCTAAGGCATATAGGTCAAAGTATCAAATTTAAAGGCACTCATCACCATCACATAATATTAATATATTCATAATGTTATGGTGTCCCAAGTTTTGTTGCACACATTCCTCACTATGATGTAATAAGTACTTATTGATTGGAAAATGTTTAAGTAAGTTTTGTCTTAGATTGATAACTCCATTGCATAACTTGTCGATCAGCCTCAATTTATTCCTCAGTGGTTTCAATAGGTTCTCTAGTAGATGAAGACTACCACTATCTTAGATAAAAATCTAATGGTAATCACAAGATGTGCCAACAAATTATATAGCAATAGTTTCACCTTTTGAATCTCAATTAGAATCAACCTCACAATAAACTTAGGTGCATCCAACTCAAATCATACCACCACCTACTCAGTAGGTATTATGCACTTCAAATTTTTAAAATTTCACAAGTTTTATACACTCAAGTAGGATGACCTTAAGCATTAGGAGTGGGTCCATTGGTTGAAAACCCATAAAGGGTATCAACCTAGTTAAGCTAGTCTATTAAAAAACCATAAGGGTGGTAGGCTAGTGTGATACTTAGTTGAAAACCTAAAATGATGGCTAAGTAGTGAGCAAAGGGTAAAAACTAGTAAACTACAATTGGAGAGACAAATGCAAATCTTATTTCTACTTTAGTTCTTCAACACAATCAAAGTTTCAAGCTTCAACTCAGGATACCTTTGCTATGACTTTGTCTTGGGATGAGACAACTATTTAAGTTTGGGAAAGTGTTCAGAACAAAGCTACCAAAATTATAGAGTCTAATTGATGGACACATGTGAAAATTACACTATTTTGTATCTTAGATACCTTGGTGTATGTATTTGACCCTTGTAAGCATAGAAATAAGCTTTAGAATGCAGAGAGTCTTTCCTATGGATGTGGAAAAAGGTTGAAATATGAAGCAACAATACTTTGTAAAACTCTATATACAATGCTCAGCTATATTTTGAAATAGTTTTGATATGATAATCAATATATTGTTCCAAAATGGTTTCTCTTAATTATCTTTTATGGTTGTTATGTGCATAGTGATGCTCTATTTTATAAATCTATTAGTGATATAGATCCTTTTGAATGTTATATATTCAATAAACCTTTGAATTTTATGGTTTTTAATTCCAATTTTTGTTAATTAATAGATAAGTTAGATATGATCATGGATTTGACTTACGGAATATAAGAGGACACTTCTCATTCTTGAAACTTGTTACTTGAGCTCTCATTTTCTTCTCAAGGTCGTAAATATTATTAGAATTAACCCTTGTTAAAGAAGGAGATCTGAAACATGCATTATGTTTTCCAAAGCTTAAATTAGCTAACCATTTCTTTCTAACTCCCATGTTGAAAACCTTTCTATATGCTTCACAAATGTATCTTGCACGTACAAATCACCAAATTTGACCTTGAATTAACTTGACAAGCCTTGTGGTATGTTGGTAAGATGTGAAATGATCTTGAAAGTGTTATAGCATTTGTTCTTAAACCAATAAGGATTAAGACCACATTTAATGCATTGATGTATGACTATTCCACCCTAAAAAAATGTATTTGGAATGACCTAAACATTCATGAATTTCATCAATGTAGACTTGCATAAGGAATGGCTAAAAACAAGCATGGAGACAAAATATGAAATGCAATAAATATATTTAGATTATCGAAATATAGACAAATAAGATGCATCACTTAAAAAATATATTCTACATGAAACAATTGAATAATTATCACACAAAAACATATCAACGTCTCTATAAGAAGCTTTGTCTTTAGGAATTCACATTATTTTTACTTTAAATGTAAGATATTTAGTCATTTTTTAATAATGTAAAGTGTCATGAGTAGATTTACTATAAGATTTACATAGATGTAATTTCCAACATTTAGAGATGTGATGTATGTGTTTTCCATAATGTGTATCAAATTTATCATTTTTAACCAAATCATGAGCATTAAAAATATTATAATAAAAATAAGTTGCATTATAAGTCCTTTGATAAGGAGGACAATATGTTTCTGAATTTGTATTAGAAGTAATTGAATCATTAAAACTCTTTACAATTTATATTTAAATTAATAAAAATAGGTTCAAAAATACCAATTTCACACTTACCAAGCCCACCACTTGAGTAGCCTATACATTAGTTGGGGTTGGTAGAAAATGTATTGAAATAAGTTTTAGTTTATTTAGAAACACAAAGAGATTCATCATTATGAGAGCTAGTGTCATGTATAAAAGACATATTTTTTTAATTTAAACCGTTAATATAAGATTTTGTAGTTTCTATTTACTCAACAAAATAGACTTGTAAAAGATTTAAAATGCCATTTTGACATACAATTTAATGTTTAAGGGCACTATTTTATGCGAATTTTTTTTAAAATAAAAAAAATTAGTTTGAATGTTATTACATGTGAATATACAAGTTCAAAACTTGTAAAAAACTACTAAAACTATTAATGATTAACTTGTAAATGTAAGTCCACACCAAAATACCAAATATTTTTTTAAATCTAATATCCACTAATAATTACTTCCATTAATAATAAAATCCTTATAAAAAATTAAGGTTGCCCAAAAAAACAACTTTAACAAAGATAGATGAAAATCTTATTTTCATATTTAAAGTATGGATTTTTAACTTTTGAAAAACTTTAGCCAATTGAAGTCAATAAAAAATAAAAAATTAAGTATTATTAAAATAATAGTGGCATTCAAAAAAGAGTTAAATATTATTAAAATATTAGTGGCACCTATACCTCATAGGATATGAAATTCTTTTAAGATAAAAGACAAATTTGTTTTAGAAAAAAACCTTTAAAAAAAGAAAAAGAAAAAATAGATTGCCTTTTTTAGAAAAATAAACAATGGATTTGAAAGAATAAACTCATTTGTTTATTGTTATATATATTAAAAAAAAGAAATTATGAAAAATATTTCTAATAATAACTATGAAAAAATAGTTAAAAATTAAAAAGTCAAAAATTTTAACCATATTTATTGAAAAAAATCAGTAGGTACATTTTTTATGATTTTTTACAAAATGCTAATCTAGGTTTTTATAAAATTTTGATAATATATTCTTAGATAATAGATTAATAAAGCCCTTAAATTTTTTAGAATTTCAAATTTTTAATAAAATGGCTTTTAGGTAAAAAAGGATTTAAAATTTTAAAAAATAGCTCAAAATTCTCCTTGATTGAGCTATCTACAATATGAAGTTAGAATAGAAATATAATAAAAAAATTAATAATATTTAGTTTATAACTTAAGAGAAAGAGTAAAATATTTAAAATGGTTTTCAATAGTTTAAACCCTTGCCAAAAATATTAAAAACAATTAAAGTTCTCCACCAAAAAACCTACACACACTCAAATTCAATGTTAAAAAAATAACTTGCTCCAATACCATGAAAGAATATTTTTGAAAGATTGAATAAAAAATTAGAAAACAAACAATGGAATAATATTACTTTAAAAAAGTGAGCAAACCATAAATCTGAGACAAAATATTTGACAAGTGTGGAAACTATCAAACAGAGAAAAACTTCACAATTGATTAAGAATCATTACAACCAATGAATCTCTAATTACATAGCATAAATGATCTAGGAGAGAGAAAGACTAGCTGTAGGCCAAAAAAGCATCACAAGTATGAAAGAGCAAAAGCAATATTATAAAACTACCAAAGGGTAAGAAGAGAGGAGGAGAAGAGCTTAATAAATAGAGCCAGAGGGAATAAATAGTTACATGTGCAAGTTTTAACATGTATGACAAGTGTCTCTAATCCTCTTAAAAATAAGAAGGATGTGTGTGACATGTGGGGGGAAAAGCTGCTTATGACAGTAACTCCCAAATCCAATAAGTATACAAGAAAGGTGAGTGACACCTCAAAAGACTAAGATAAAGTGTATTTATAAATACATTAAATGTACACATAAATAATACTTAGGATAAACATAAAAACATAAATAAGGAGCCAAATAATATTAATTATTCAAAAAATTCAAATTAAGTCTTGGATATAACACAAACAATATAGCTAAAGAGAAACCTTTTCAATAGAAAAATAGACTATTGATGCTCACAAACAATATGATTCTTCAAAATATAAACTATTAATTAATTTTACAAGTGTAATACATTACTCCAAAATGAATTTTATCATTTTAAATAGTTGGAACTTGTACATCTTAAGCTAATTGATGATGACACTTCACATGAGCTTTTTTCACTTGATAATTTTTCTAACGATGAAGATCTTCAAGAATATGTGGATTCTTTTGCTGATTTACTATGTTTTTATCATAGATTAAGAATCCATATGAAGCTTAATAATCATGCTTACTTTGGTGAGTGTGAGTCTTATCCTATATAAGATGAAATTATATTAGATGGACCAAACTCTTTGCCCATTACTCCTTATTTTGAAGACCATTACACATTACTCAATGAAAACACAATCAAATTCAATTTGGGCACAAAAATAGACTATAATATATTATTTTTAACACATTTATGAAAAATTATAAGGATGGATAAAATAAAACAATTGTGATATATTTTCTTGAATTATTTGCTTGGGATTACTCTGATATGTTAGGCATAAATCCATCCATCATAATTTATAATCTAGTAATCAATCTAAATGTTAAACTAGTTAAGTAAAATATTTGAAAGATGAATCCTAAATTTTATTTATTGATTAAATATGAGATATGATAATTATAAAAATTAGGGTTTATTTGACACATCAATTAGTCACCTTGGATGTAAAACATTGCCCTAGTTACAAAAACCAATGGGTGCTTTAGAGATTTGAGCAAGACTTGTATCATAGATAAATTTCCTTTACCCAATATTGATATGATAGTGTATTATACTAGTGGGTATTAAATTATATCATTTATGGATATATTCACTAGCTACAACCAAATTAAGATCAATCTTGTTCACCAATATAATAATACTTTCACCAAACCATGGGGCACATTTTGATACATTGTCATACCTTTTAGACTTATAAATGTTGATGTTACTTATAAAATGGATATGAATAACATATTCCATGATTAAATACACAACATTTTTTTGGATTATGTTCACAATATTCTAGGGAAAATAAATAAATGTGAAGACTATGTTATAAAATTATGAAAAATATTTGAGCAATTATAAAAATACAACATCTAGGTAAATCGTAAGAAGTGTGTCTTTGGTGTTACATATATAAAGTTATTAAGTTTTATTGACTTACAAAAAGACATTGAGGTTGATCCTAAGAAAGTAAAATTTATTTTTGACATGTCTCCACCTACCAACTTGAAACCACTAAGAAGTTTGCAAGGAAAACTTTAGGCTAATTGATAGTTTATAACTCAATTAGTTGACAAAACCCAATCTTTTATATATTTTTATGCAAAGTCATAAAATTTGAATTGGATGAAAAATGTGAAAAGGATTTTGATGAAATAAAATAATATTTAATCAATTCACTAGTCATGATGCCACTTATCCTGGATAGACCATTATTATTATGCATATCTACTACTAAGAATGTTTTGACAAACGTGTTAGAATAACACGATGATAAATATAGAGTGATAAATTTATTACATCACTCAAACATTAGTATATTATGAAAATAAATATAACTTAATGGAAAATTTATGCTTATATATGATGTTTAATACATATAAAATTTACATTAGATGCTTGATAATAAACTCAACTTATTACAAAGATTTATCATTTAAGTTACATGATGTCTAATCCTTACCTATTCAGATGTATATATAAATGGGTAAAGTTACTCATAGAATTTTATTTTATTTTTTACCCAAAAAAATTGGTGAAAGGTCATTTTATTGATGATCATCTTGTTGCAACTCCCATAAGAGATGAATTTGTTATGTATAGCAATGAGAAACATACTTGGACCATGTAATTTTATGGGGTCCAAATGTGCTTTGAGTTTGAGGGACAACATTGTATAAATAACATCCTAGCGTTAGAATATGCCATTAGAATATTGCTTGAGCTTTCAATGTACCAACAATATAACATAATATGAGGCTTTAATTATAGTTTTGCATGTTTGACATGATTTAAATATAAAGCACATACAATTTTATGGTGATTATAAACTTGCCATTAACCAATTTAAAGGTGGTTACCAAACTAAGGAAGATATAATAATGCCATATTGAGGTTTAGTCTATAGTTTGATTGGTTACTTTGATGACTTTAAGATTTTCAACATCCCTAAAAAGAAAAAATCACTATGTTGATGTTATGGTTAGTGTTACTTCACTTGTTCCTATTGACATTATAAATGATCTTGATTTATTTAATTTTAAAATATTACACGAAACACTTGATCCACTACCAATATTAGATGAGCTAGAGGTATTTTCCATTTATAGTGACATTGATAGTAGAAAATGATATACTAACATTTACAAATTTTTAACTTATAAGTCTATCCTATACATTTTTAGAAAAATGACAAAAAAATGAGATGTTATTCAATATGTTATTATTTGTGACATAATTTTCAATATTTCCTTAAATGGTTAGTTACTTAGATGCCTTGGACATGAAGAAGTTAAAATTTACTTATAAGAGATTCGTGATAGAGAACGTCATGTCCATTTCAGTGGAAAAGCAATGCCATATAACATATTATGAATGAGTTACAATTATCATTCCATGGATCAATAATTTAAATAAAATGCAAAATTTTGTGAACACTACTAGTGGCATAGTCATTTAGCACATGCATCATCTCAAGAGTTACAACCCACTGTATCAACTTATCCATATTACCTTTCAGGTGTTCTACTAGTCAAACATATCAATCCAACATCCTTATAAGGGTAAAAATTCATAAATATAGCTATTGATTACTTTAATAAATGGGTTGAGGCCATTCTCTTAGAGTTTACCATGGGTGATGACATTTGTATATTTTTCATGACACATATTGGTGAACCCAATGTGAATCAAACCCTTACAAGATTTCTTTCACTTATTTCATTTTTATTCATCATTATTTTTATCATATATTTACTATGCTAGATCAACCTTATTGACCCAATTATTTATCTCTATGTGTAGGTTTGCAATAATAGGTAACTAGCTCAACTAGCTCAACCTAGTATAGGTTTTAGAACTTATAGAATTTTGTTCAGACAATTGGATCGACCAGATCAACCCGAAGCAAGTTTTTTAGGTTTTTAGACTTCTTTTTCAACCTACTAGGTCGACTAGGTTGACCTAGTGCATTTTCAGCACTTTTTTATTTAGTTCCTGTATTACTTGGTTGACCAGTTCGACCCATTTTGCAAGTTTTTGATAGTTTTCTCCAAGGTTACTGATCAATAATATTATCCTTTTCATCTCTAAACCATTTAGGTTAGTTTCTATTCCTTTGTATCTTTTTATTTTTGTATTTTCCTTTCATACTTTGTAGTCTTCAAAACTACCACTACATAGTTAATTAGGTCGACCCTATGGACCTAGTTTTGTGTTCTATGTTTTTTGAAATAGCTAGGTCGACCTGATTGACCTAGTTCATTTTTAGAATTTACTTCCACATTACAGGTTCAACCCTATCGACCTTGTTTTATATGATTATCCATATAGTTTCTTAACTATACCTTATTTCAAAGTTAGAATTAACCATATATGTTAATCACATCTTTCTTTTTAGTTGTTTGCATGCTTAGAATAGCTCACATAGTCTAATGAAGGATCCCAAACTAGGATTGAAAGCAAATAAAATTGATTTCCACTACTTACAGCATTCAATCAATTGGACAAAGATATAAAACCGAATGTAACTGATACTATAGCCCAAAATGTCATAAAATTATTACAGATTGGTCTCAAAACCCAATTATTATAACAACAACCAAACTGGAAATAAAAAACTTGGGATTGCCTACTCTCGGCCTGCTGTGTCCAGAAAACACAGTCGCCGACGTCGGTCTCTGAGAATGCCGACGTCGGTCGATACCCTGCCGCCGTCGGTCATCTGAGGGCAACCTCTGCCTGCGTCTGACTCCCTGATTGCCGGCGTCGGTAGATAATCAGCCGATGTCAGCCTATATGCCGATGCCGGTCTCTGTATAACCCTGTAGCCGAACTGTGCCCTTTCCTTTCTCTGACCCTGTTGGTACGGCCTGGTGCCGATCTATCTATTTGTACGGATTTCTGTACCAAACCTGCTCTGACTATAAAATATATAAACCTGGGATCAAAACATAGGATAAATACCTGGAACCCATTTGCATAGGCTGAACCCTGGTATACTCTGTGAATGGCCTCTGAAGCTTCCGAACTGACCAATATGCACAATCTAGATTCCGTCTTGAATCCACCTCTGACAAAGCACTGGGTTTTCGTCCAACTCCTTGCCGATCTACTGAAGGGTTTCGTCCTCAGAGATTCCAGCTGAATCACCGATTCAAGCTTCTCAGAATAATTTTGCAAAAGAAGATATTAGATAATGCAAATGCTTTGCTTTCCCCTTCTTTTAAAGCCTTCCAAGGAAACTTCTAGAAGAAGTTAATTTTATTTTCATAATAATTTAATTAATTAATTAAACCATTTTAATAGAAAATTGGGGACATTACAGTCCTCCCTTCCCGGAGATTGCTTGTCCTCAAGCAATTCGCTCCTGATACCCAATACCAACTACCTGGATGCCATATTAATCTCAAAAATTTGCAAATTCTTCTGTCAGAAACACCAGGCTGGAAAATATCTGTGACTACATTCACCTTGTTTCTCCTAGAGATTAGTGTGATAATCCTCAATATGTAATTAGCAAATTCACCATCACATACCTTAGACTTAGAAAAGGGCCGCTGCGCTACTCTGATTAACAAACTCTCACAATCCCCATAAGGATGTTGACTTATAATTGGAAAGGAAAATGCCTTGCAACAAATAGAATTAGTTACCACATCACCAATAAAATGAGACTCCATCCTGTGGGATGACCCCTCCTTAGGTCCTCTATCTTGCTCTGCCTTCAAGATAATCTTCCTTCCCCCAGAAAGGAATTCTAACTGCATATGGCGGTGATCAATAATGTAGCGCCCAATACCCTGTAACCACTGCATGCCCAAGACCACATCATAATCCTCTAAAGGAAACACATAAAAATCATCGGTCAAAGTGTAATTCCCCATCTGAATGCTGAGCTGTGGAATCCGTTTGGTACAACCCAATACTGCACCATCTGCCACCTTTACCCCGAAACCACCAAACTTCTCATACTGTAATCCACGCCTTCCCACTAACTTCCAGTCAATGAAGTTATGAGTAGCACCTGTATCTACCAAGCTCACTACCCACTTACCCTCAAGTGTACCTTTCAACCGAAAGGCATGAAAGTTAGGATAACTGGAGAGAGTAGCCATAATTGCTTTCGCTGATGCCAAAGGCTCTAGGGTGTCTAACTCCAACTGTATCTGCTCCTGCTCAATATTATCCTCAATGTCCGTATCAGGGACCTCCTCATCTCCACACTCAGAAGTTACCTCAATCAAATGAACCTTTCCTTTACCCATGCAACGGTGGCCTGGTTCCCATGGGTCTTTGCAGGAAAAACATAACTTTTTCCTCCTCAAGTCATTCCTAGTCTCCTGATTCATCCAAGGATTTGTAGAGGATGGCCCTTCTTTAATTTGTGGTGCGTTGGCCTTCTGTATAGGCCGAGATTCCGCAGCTATTTTCTTATCACCCTGATAAGAAATGGGAACAGTGTCCAGTCTCAATGTCACATCAATGGCATCCTTAAGAGTGGCTGGTTGGAAAGCACGTACCAGTCCCTTAAGTCTATCCTGTAATCCCTCAATAAACAACATCACACTCCGTCTCTGAGGCATATCAGGTACCATAACTGCAATATGCTGAAACTCATTAATATAAGTTTCTGCGTGACCACTCTGTCTAAGATGAGCCAACTCCCTGTAGTAAAGTTCTGTATCCTTACGGTCAAACCGTGCAATAAGTCTCTCAGTGAACTCAGCATAGGAGTGAACTAAAGCATGATCCTGAGTGACCAATCCATGGTGCCACCAATCATATGCAATCCCCTCTAGATGTAATACCGCAAACTGAATGGCCTCACGCTCAGGCATGGGCCTCAAAGAAAGATATATGTCTAGCTTGTGGACCCAAGCTCTTGCACTAGTCTCTCCAGAACCATTATATGAAGCCAATGTAATCTTCCCTGTAGCTCTATTGAGGTCATGATTATGCTGCTGCTGTGGTGGCCTATTACCCCGATCTCCCCTGAGTCTAGCCGTGTCTCTACGCTGTGCACAATACTGGGGAAAAGGAAAAACCTCCCTAACCTCTGGGGGTAAAGCTCTCCATTCTGCTGTCACTGCCAAAACGGACTCTTGGAACCCCATCTTTGGTGGTTCCACCTGTACTGGTTGTCCACCTGGTACAAACTGAGGTAGTAATGGTCTATTAGGAGTAGGTGTATGATGATGATGTCGCCTAGAGGAATGACGGGAGCTCCCCACCGAAGAACGGGAATGGTGACTATGCTGACTGGAATGATTGGTATGATCACTACTAGTCACTGAAGCTGATCTATTCCTTCTTCCTCTGTGTCTATCCACCTCTAAACGCTCCATGGTATCTTGTAATCGGTCTAGAGCCTGAACAATCCTGGGCTGGGTAGTGATGAGGGTCCTCATCATCTCCCTTTCTTCTTCATCCTGGTTTCTATGGGCATTCCTCTATTCTTCGGCCATGATAGGTCGCTGTCCTAAACCCAACTCTCGCTCGTACTGAGCTCTACTTCGTGTAAAATATCTATGGCTTCTATCAAATCTTCCAGGATGCATAGAAATAAAATAGTTTTACCCCTACAGGCTGGCAAGATGCATGGCTCTGATACCACTGAAGGATCCCAAACTAGGATTGAAAGCAAATAAAATTGATTTCCACTACTTACAGCATTCAATCAATTGAACAAAGATATAAAACCGAATGTAACTGATACTATAGCCCAAAATGTCATAAAATTATTACAGATTGGTCTCAAAACCCAATTATTATAACAACAACCAAATTGGAAATAAAAAACCTGGGATTGCCTGCTCTCGGCCTGCTGTGTCCAGAAAACACAGTCGCCGACGTCGGTCTCTGAGAATGCCGACGTCGGTCGATACCTTGCCGCCGTCGGTCGTCTGAGGGCGACCTCTGCCTGCGTCTGACTCCCTGATTGCCGGCGTCGGTAGATAATCGGCCGATGTCGGCCTATATGCCGATGCCGGTCTCTGTATAACCCTGCAGCCGAACTGTGCCCTTTCCTTTCTCTGACCCTGTTGGTACGGCCTGGTGCCGATCTATCTATCCGTACGGATTTCTGTACCAAACCTGCTCTGACTATAAAATATATAAACCTGGGATCAAAACATAGGATAAATACCTGGAACCCATTTGCATAGGCTGAACCCTGGTATACTCTGTGAATGGCCTCTGAAGCTTCCGAACTGACCAATATGCACAATCTGGATTCCGTCTCGAATCCACCTCTAACAAAGCACTGGGTTTTCGTCCAACTCCTTGTCGATCTACTGAAGGGTTTCGTCCTCAGAGATTCCAGCTGAATCACCGATTCAAGCTTCTCAGAATAATTTTGCAAAAGAAGATATTAGATAATGCAAATGCTTTGCTTTCCCCTTCTTTTAAAGCCTTCCAAGGAAACTTCTAGAAGAAGTTAATTTTATTTTCATAATAATTTAATTAATTAATTAAACCATTTTAATAGAAAATTGGGGACATTACATCTAATTAGGAGATTTTTAATTAATTACTTAGTTGTACTATTTCTACTCTTTTTCACACATGACCAAACCACATAAAAGTCAAAAAGCATTTAAACATTTGATTACCTAGGCTAACCTACTTGGATTTCATCACCAAGGGGGAAGTCGACTTGATGATCTGGTCAAGTAAAAAATGTGGTTAATGGTATATTTTGTCTAAACACCTATTACCCTTATTGATTTGGTGTGTGAAGTGAGGGGGTAGGCCCCAATACCAAGCCTATATCATTACCACTATAGTCCCTTTCATCCTAAACTTACCTGAAACTATCCATAGATTTATATCTAGTACCTTACTTATAGCCAATCTCCCTTTACACTTAAAATCAATTTTACATAATCTAATCAAACATTTAGGTTTACCAAGTAGCTAGCTTTACTTTCAAAGTTGTTTTCTTTCACTTTGATCAATTGTGTGTGCAAAATATTGCATTAGCTAGTGTTATTTCAATATTTTGCTTTGTGTGCATCAATTGAATTGGCCAACATCAATTCAGTTGATTGTGTGTTTTATTTTTGCACTTACTTTCTTAGATTAGATACAAATTATGTTTTTTTCATTTCCAAGCTTGTTATCAATCTTTTCCTCTTCCTTGTTCACTATACTAGGTTGATCTAGTTAAATCTGTACTTTTCTTAGATTCTATGCACTACACTAGATCAACTTTTGATCGACCTAGTAAAGTCTACAAGTCATATTTCCTATACCACATCGATCTGGTCAACCTAGTTCTATTTCTCACTTTTCCTATTTTTCAATCTAATTTCCCATTTTTCTAGTTTTACATCTTGTTCATCTCTCTTCAGTCAGAATGAGGTCTCCTATCAAAATATTTTTGGACAACCTAAAAACATTTAGATACTATATGGGATGTTCATTCTTTCCTCTCTTTTCCTCCTAAGAAAATCATCACTCTTGGGGAACTTCTTTTCCTCTTTCATCTATGAATTGTAACATGGTGTAAATAACACCTCAAGATGAAGTTGATGAATCCAATCCTTTCCATACTTATCAAGACACTTCTCGAAATCTCCAAACCAATGTAGGAGTGATTGATACAAATCTCTTTAACAATCCCATTAATAACCCTCCTTCTAATAATCCTTCCCTAACACTAATTTGGGGGGTGCTCCAACCAATACGAACTTACCCCCTAATACAACCCAACTCTTAGCTCAAGTCATTCAACAAATGAACATCATGAAAAAATCTAAACCAACCAAATGATGCAACTTCAACAACTTTTAATCAATGTAACTAATCAACCTTTAACTATTCATCCTCAAACTAATCCTAATTATATTCCTCCACCTCTTAGGGATGCCTTAGGAGGAAATGTTATTCCTCAACCCATAATGAATACCAAGATGCTTCAAACCATTCAAAACAAGCCTTTAGCTCCCTTCATTGTATCCATTGATATTGGTAACATAACTCTAACTATCAAATATGATGGGACTAAAGACCCTGCTTCATTCCTTAAAGCCTTTGGTAACCTTTATAAAGAGTGGATCCAAACTAATACATTTGCCACAACTAAACTATTAGTCAAAACTTTCACTAGTGATGTATTAGAATAGTATAATCAACTTCCTCAACATTTTATTTGGCAACTTGAAGATTTGGTCAATATTTTGGTTAAAGAGTTTCAACATAATGATCTTCCTAAAAATTATCTTAGTCACTTCATAAATTCTAAACAATCTCCTAATGAATTAGGTCATGACTTATTAAAAGATGGAAATCTTTAGCTCATAAAGTTGATCATAATATAACTAATGATAATTTATTCAAACTCTTTATTATAACTCTTACTCCCACTCTTCAATACAAGGTTCAAACCTTTGCTCCTCAAACTCTTAATGAAGCTTTTGACCAAGTTAAGCATCAATATATAATTCAATACTTAGAACATCAAAATTATCCTCTTGATCTAGATTCTCGTGAAAAGACATACATTCATAAATAATCTTTCAAGGATGTATTTTGACATAACATACTTTACTATCAAAACACTGAAGGTACCTTGATTTGTTATGTTATGCGAGATGAGGTTTCTTCTCTACTTAAGCAAGCACATGGGAACATTTGTGGTGGTCACTGTAGAAGACATGCTACACCATGCAAATGCCTATGTATGGGTTACTTTTAGCCTATTCTTTAAAATGATGCAATTGAATATGCTAAGAAGTGTAATCCTTATTAACTTCACAATGATCTTATCCATTCACCTCCTGTTGAGCTTTAAAATATCAAATCTCCTTAGCCATTTTCCACATGGGTATTTGATCTCATTGGTAAACTTCCTCATTTTTAAGATGGGCATGTTTTTATCATCACTGCCACTGAGTAATTTACCAAGTGAGTAGAAGCCATGCCCCTTGTTAATGTTACTAGTCCTACCATATCCAAGTTTATTCTTAACCAAATTATTTGCTGCTTTGGCATTCCCCATACCATTATTTTAGACAATGGTGGTATTTTAAAAAAAATAAACATGTTAAACAACTTTGTACCAAATTTAAGATCAATCACAAGTTTTCCACACCTTATCATCCACCATGTAATGGTTAAGCTGAGGCTACCAATAAAATTATCAATAAAATTCTCCAAAAGATAATTCATGAAACCCACATGGATTGACATATTCATCTTTATCTTGAACTTTTGGCCTATCAGACTAGCATACACATTGTCATTGGGGCAACTCCAATTTTTTTAGTCTATGGTTTCGAGTCAGTCCTTCCATTAAAAGTTGAGATTCCCTCTATTCATATATCTCTTCATGGTATTATTCCCAATGAAGAATTAAGTGAAGCTCACCTTCATTCTCTTGATCTTCTTGATGAATGTCATCTTTCTACATTACAACATAATCACCAATATAAGGCTTGCATCATCTAATAACATAAAAAATGTGTTAAAGTCCACACTTTTAATGTTGGTGATCTTGTCCTTAAATTATATTACACCCATAAAAATAAGGTAAATATGCCCAAAAATGGTGGGGCCCATATTTAGTTAAAGACATTCTTGGTCCAAGCACTTACCATCTTCAAACTAATGAAGTCCATGTTTTCAAAGAGCCAACCAATGCTCAATTCCTTAAAAATTACTTTTCCTAAACATTTCCTTCTTTTCATATTTTCTATCTATATCTTTCTAACATCTTTTTGTAGGTAACTTAAGCATGGGTCTCTCCCTTTGTAGTAGTTTCCTTCATTTCACAAACCTTTAGTCTTCCCTTTTGGTCTTTTAGTTTCTTGATGTACCATAGTCTTCTTTATCTTCTTGTATTTTCTCTTGATTTTCACACCCCTTGAGTTTTTATTTTATGAGTTGATTTGTAAGACTGAGGATAGGACCTGACATCCCTCATAAAACCATCATCTTTTAATCATTACCTCTCTTTTTTCTGCTTGCCAATGTTGTTTTGGCATCCTTTGGGTTTTTATTTGTGAGGTGCTTTGTAAAAAGGCTCCCTCACTCTGATTTTATCTTGCTTATTAACACCCTCATGGGTATTTATTTTATGAGTTTCTTTATATGACCATGAATAGGACCTCACCCTCCTCATAAAAGTACCATTATTTTTATGTTTTTGATCCTTGTTCTTAAACTTTAGATTTTGCTTTTTTTGCTAGATGAAATCTGTAAATAATCTATGTTATCATGTTTTCCTCCATTTCCCTCTCTCATGATAAGGAATCATACTTTACTATCATTGTATCCCTTCTTTTTGCCCCTTGTCACATTTTTTCCAATTTGAAGCAATTCAAAATTTTCCATGTGCCATTCCTCTTAACTTCCCCTTTTATCTCATCTCCTCATTGGGTAAAACAAGGTCAAAGTCAAGATAGCACTTTTATTTCACCTAGATTTATGAGACTCTTAGATCCCATCCTCTTTGAATTTATATCTCTTAGCCACCTTGTCCCAAGTTTTCAAATGAAGTCATCTTTAGCACCCATGTTTGGTCTTCCAAATCTATAAGGAGTAGGAATCTAGAAAAAGCCATCAAAATAAATTTAAAAGCCAAATCATTTTAAAAAAAGGAAATGATATCAAAAAGGTAACATACAAATTTCAAAAGTCAAATTCACACCAAAAGATGTGATTAAAAGCACATCTCCCATCTCCAATTAAAGTTCAGACTTCATAGTTGACTTCACATAGAGCCAAAGTCCTTTAGGGGTGGTAAGCCAATAGATTATAATGGGGTGATTCAAAAAAATCTATGGTGCTACCTACTTTCTCTTGCAAGTACCCAATATTCATAGTAGACTGATGGCTCTATAAGGGGTCTTGAAGAGTGGATAACATGTTGTGGGGAGGTAGGTCCATTTTAATTTTCATGTATATAGCCTTCATGGGATGATATATACTCCATTTTTTTACCCGAGACTTGTGTTGCTAAGAGAAGTTCTTCAAAGTCTTTAAGGTCAAAAGTCCTCTTGTTTTGATAAACCTAATTTAAATGTCTTGACTTCGATAAAGAGTTCTCTATACCTTAGTTTTTCCTTCATTATCCCCTCCACCCGTATCATTTTCCCCCATTAATAGACAAATTATTATTCCAAATATATTTTCCCTCTTCTTCTTCATCTCTTAAAAACATGCTAGCATTAATTTGTTTTAGTTTTATCTATCCTTAGAACGAGACAACATGTTTGAGCAACTATGGATCATTTTATTTACACCATCATTTTTCATTTACTAAACTTACTTTACTTTCCTTTTACCATTTATCATGATTTTGATATCTTGCTATTATAGACACCTGAGTTCATACCCTTTTTCCATTGTTAAGTGATATGTGATTTTTTACTGCTCATTCGACAATGTTGTTTTCCCTTTTATGCATCTTTTTTCCATTGATGATTAAGATGTGGATTGTTACTGCTCACTCATCAATATTGTTTTACCATTTGTTTTGTTTTTATTCTTCCATAGTAATTGACATGTATCCTTGGTTTTATTTGGTGAGTTTTCCTTTCTTATTCTAGGATAGCTTATTTGAGTTTTTTTGTCTTTAGTAGCCTTGGATTTTTATTTAACCGATTTGCTCTTGTTATTTGACTTGGTCATTTCGTATAACATAACACATGTCACCCCAACTTTCCAAATTTCCCAAGTACATCTTGTCCTCATAACACTAGCTATCTTGGCTTTTCTTGTGTTTGTTTGTTTTTGCTCTTTAGTTTTGTATTCTTAGTTTTGTCAAAAGCAGTCTCTGCACCCTACACAATCAAAACTAACAACACAATAGAAAACTATCCCAAGATAAAGGTAAGTCAAGGTACATATTGCATTTACTTTTTAATTATTTAATTTTTAGATTAGTTTCCATTTTAGTTATTTACATTTAGCTATTTTATGTTTTTAAAATACTATAACATTTTTTTAGAATCAACATTGTGTGTGTCCTTATGTTCTTTCTCAAATCACCATCCCTTGTTACATCTTAGTGACATGTGATGAGATTTGAGTGAGGTATATGTATACATATAATATTTTTTAAGTTTTATCAATTACTAATGCTTCACATCTTGTATAAACCCATCGAGACTCAATATCTCTAAGTGCACACCCTAAGGGGTGCATTGAGAAAGGGGTGGGTAGACCTTTGGTGTTTCACAATATTTTTGTTCCTTTTTTCCATTTTATTACCAATCCAACTATTTCCTAAAACCTTTCCCTAAGCTGTTTATCCTCCCTTACATAGTCTTCTAGTATTTTTCCTTTTTTTATCCTTCATTTCCTTACTTGGCACCCTTTTAAAGTATTCAACATACTAGGTCAACCTAGTATAGTTTGCAGACACTTTTTATTTTTTGATTTGTTAGCCTCCTGACTAGCCTAGCACAAACCTAGTGAGTTAGCCTGAAAATGTGCTAGGTTGACCATGTTGACCTAGCATAGATGACATTATTGAATGATTTTAGGGTAAGTTATACCTATAAATATAAGGCTATTTTAGTCATTATTAGAATATGCAATCAAGAGTTATTATTTACTTGCACTTCTTCATAATTTGATATTTTATCATTCTACTTAAGGAGACTTAGCTTAGGTTTCTTATTTGGGAGAATCTATTCTTATGGATAGGTCTTGGATGCTTTGGCCTAAAAAAGTGATCTTATGAATCATAACAACCTCTTGCAAATCCCCTTTGGCCAAGGAAGATATTGAGTCTTGATGGGTTCACATTCAAGTAAGTATATTATAATTTTGTTCTCCTCTCTTTTAGTAGATAGAAGTAGTATAAGTGTTGGCTCAAATAATATTACTCTTCATATTCTATGTACTAGGGTGTTACTCATACTTTATTTGAATTTCCCTATACATGTTTCAATTGTTTTGCTTTACTAACCCCCACTTTATGCCACAAGATTTGGTGTGCACTAGATTAGATTTAATTTTCTTGTTATTAGATTAGTGAAATATTAAATCATAGGATTCTTTTAGGGTTGTTATGTGATTGTGTTAGACTATAAGCTTTGGAACCCTATCTCACGTGGTGTGTTATGATAAGTTATCCCTTAATTGGGTCTATCGGATCCTCACATTGGTCATGCTCTCACTTAAAAATTATATGTTCCCTAATCAGAAGTGTAGCTGTAATCTATCTCATCTGATCTAGGATTAATTTATGGACATGATGCATTTTTTATTGCATACACATGTCATTTCTCAATTTGACATCTCATCTTCAACCATTATAGACAATTGTTCATCTTTCAAGATAAAAAAGTAAATAAGTTTTATGCAAAGTGTAATATCTACCACATATTTTTATTTTCTATTACCCCCCAGGGGAATGGTCAACCTAAGGCTAAGAATAAGATAATTTTGAACATCTTAAGTAAGACTATTTTTAAATATGGCGAAGACTAGAATAATCATGTTATTCATGATTTTTTGGCTTGTTGTATGTATGTTTGGACAATTATAGGAGCAAACTCATGTCATTGATCTTGAGATTCCTTCTATATGTGTATTTCTTAAAATTATTATCAATGAAAAGTAATATAGATAAAAAATATTTAATTAATTAGAATTGTTTGATAAAGTACAAAAACATGCTCTTGAGCATCTAAAAATTGATAAAAATCACCTAAAAAAACTTGAAAATATATATTAAATCAACATAATTTTCTTAGATAGGTTTTAGAGATTACAGGCCCCTACTTGATTTAAACCAAAGATCCAAAAGAGATAGGCTTGGATTGACAAAAAAAATCCACCAAGGCATTTGGCCAACCAAATTCACAAAATTATCAACCAACTTTATTTTTATAACACTACTATTACCAATTATAATTGAAAGATAATCATTTATTATTTTCAAAGAGAAAAGTACATAATCCCTATAATAAAATGATAACATAACCAAAAAACCACTTACAAAAAACACCCAACTCTCATTCTAACAGATCAACTTGAGCCCCACCCCAATTTGTGTCATAAATTCACTATCTAACATTTCAATATCACTTTTAGGCCTCACCTATCATATATCATCCTCCACCTCTAGAGTGGATGTTTCTTAGTCTACCATCTTCATCATCAAGCCTCCACTACCTAAGATCACAATCAAGAGAAAACTTACCATCACCTTCCTTTTTTGGTGATCCCCCTACTTGCCTCTTAGCTTTATTCTCTTTAAGACAAGGTGGATTTGGATACCACCCATGTACAAACCCATGAGTTAGAGCCTTCACCACTTGAATCCTCTTTAGAAACCTATAAATCACATGCCACTTGGATAGAAGAGGAAAGGGAGATTTAAAAATTTCCATAATAAGGATAAATATTCACCATTCTGCCTTCAATGCCTCTTCATTGGAACACCATTCATCCAATTCCTCAATAAAATTCAACAAAGTAGCATAACACTCATCTCATTCCCTAAACAAAGATACTAGAATGAAAACCAAACCAAACCAAACCACATTTTCATCATTTTAATTTATAAACGTACTTAAAGCCAACAATACCTAATGTAGACTCAAGATCAATAATCCCTACTCAGATAAACATTCATAGTTAAATTAAAGTCCCTAGTCCCATGATTTTAAATTCCTCCTTTTCATTTGTAACATAGGGTACATAGGTTTCAACCTCTACAAATGAACTGCTTGGCCATGTTTTTCAAGACCACCTTCCATTTCAAGGCCATCCTCTCAAATAGAAGTCTCATTTACATATCCCACTCCCATTCAGTTAGGGTTTTTTAGTGCAAATATTTTATAATCTACAAATATTCCATTTTTCAAAGTCAACATTTGTCAATTTTTGTGGAGTGGTTGATAAGGTGGGATCATCTAAATTTTTGGGATCAAAGTTAATTTTTAGGAGAGGTTCACCTACATTTGAATATAAATTTCATCATATAAATATAATTTAATGGTACCTCAAAATCTAATCCCAAAGAACTCACCACATACCATTAGACAATTTTAGGAATGTTTTTGGTGGTTTGTATTTTAGGTCCTAGGAGGGCTTCAAAAATCAATAATTTCTATCAAGGTATACAATGATATCCTTTAGGTGTTTGAATAAAGTCTACCAATGCCTAATAGTAACATGAAAGTAGATGATGATAGGTTATAGGTGGATGATGACAAGATGCTAGCTACTAGAGCAAACATTGGTAGTCTACAAGTAGATGCTGGTAGTCTATGGGTAGATGCCAATAGTCTATGGTCAAACATCGATAGGATATAGGTAGACATCAATAATCTATGGGTGGGTTCCAGTTGTCTATTGTCAAATGCCAATAGGCTCCCATTGGGAAAACTCAAAAGCATGAGAAAAAATACACAAATACATTCATTGAGAATCCTAATTATCAAATACCTTACAAACATGGTATGGGTGGCCACCAACACCATGAAGATGAATACCAATGCAATGTCGATGAGTGTAGATGATTTGGAATCCATTAACATATCACTGACATCCATCTACATTGAATAAACATCCATCTAATTGGTGTTGGTGTCTACTTGTACCATCCCAATAGTC
The DNA here is from genome assembly GCA_037957365.1 of Torreya grandis. Classification (NCBI taxonomy): domain Eukaryota; kingdom Viridiplantae; phylum Streptophyta; class Pinopsida; order Cupressales; family Taxaceae; genus Torreya; species Torreya grandis. The sequence continues at coordinate 3,778,101 of JARHVA010001050.1, read as the reverse complement.
ACCTGTATGATGCCAACATCTACCCACACCATGTCAGTGTTTGACTGTATTACACAAACATCCATTTGCATAGTGCTAGCATATATCCACATCATGCTGATGTTCATCTACTCTATGTCATCATTCACTCAAATCACATAGATGTTCACCTATTTTCTACTATCATTCATGTGCATCAAGTTAGTGTTTCCCTATGATATGTTAGCATTCTCCTATATCATGCCATTTTTCATCTATGAGGGTAAAAAAACTTGGAAACCCTTATGTGATTCACCATTTGGTATCGCATGATTTGTCTATGTAATGATATTCCTTCTAAACTTATTCACCACCATTGTAAATCCAATTTTCCTTGGGACCTCCATAGATTTGTTACATGGCCTACTAAAATGAACCCTACATTTAATCTTCCAGTATGACCATTTCAAGAACTTCAAGACAAATAACATACATTATGGAGACCACACCATAGAGGAATGATGCAAGCATTGGAAGTTATGCTCAACTCCTCTCCACTTTCCTATCATAATTCACACATAAGTGGAAAGATTTAAATGCAAGGAAAAAACATGCTAGAGAAAAGTCGGTGGCATAAAGTATAAATATTTATACTCATGACCCACATCATTCTTTGAGAATAACTCGCAAACATGAGAAGATTCAAAATGCTTTGTTCCTTTCACTCAACATTTTAAACCTAAATAAAAAATAAATAACTATGGAAAGAAGAAGGATTTCACCTCCTCATCAAAATATGAACACCAATGAGGAATTGAGCCAAGCACTACACTCATCAACATCTGTAGAGCATAGGTGACAAGGGGGTGAGATCCAATATTTCCAAAGGTCAAATTTGGGAACCATCAAAAAATTCCAAAACACATGTCTTTGAGTCTATTACTAGGTTGGTGAGTTGGGAATGGGGTATCAAAAACCCTTACAATGGCCCAAGGTTAAAGCTCAAACTGACTCAAAAGACCCAAACATCAACTTGCCACTCTTTATAGAGTAATAAGAGATCCAAGTCAATAAACCACCATACAAAAATTTGAGGAAAAACAAAGTTCAACCAAACATTTGATCTTAAATTAAAGAGGAAACATAGTTTCTTTCATACATTTACTATTTATTTATGAACATGAGTATATAAAACATTCCAAAATTGATTTTAGATCAAGGAGGATTACAAAGTTTCCTTTGTTGTAACTTATTTTTCCACATAGGAATTCAAAGAACATCCTCCCCCATAGTAGTTATAAGTTAAACTCCATGTCATAATTCTCATAAGGATCTCATGATAATCATGCTCATTTTTAAAAATGCATCATTAGCAATGAAACTTGCACTCTTAATGCAACTCAGGGTTTCAATGCAAATTGGGCTTGCAATGCAACTCAAGCTCACAATACAACTTGGTCTAGAAATGTAACTCAAGGATTCCAATGAAACTTAGGATCCTAATGCAACTTGGGATGGAAATGCAACTTGGGATCTCAATGCAACTCAGGATCAAAATGAAACTCAAGCTATAAATGCAATTTAGGCTTGCAATGCAACTCAAGTTCATAATGCAATTCAAGTTCACAATTTAACTTAGATATGGAATGCAACTCAAGCTCACAATGCAACCCGTTTTCACTTACCAACATCATATCGATTTTACATTGATAAGGAATATAGTTTTCTTCATATTAACTCATTTTCTAATCCACATGTATATCCCCACATCTAAAGAGCATCCTAATATCATTTTTTTGCACTGAGAAGGAAACATAGTTTCCTTTTTTTATAACTCATTTTGTAAATCAATGTATATGAAGCAATCATAAAGAGGAAATTTTTGATCTATCATCATCCCTCATCATTAAAATTTAATTTCAATGATGCAAGTGTAAAGAGGATATTATCTTATTTTCACCATGTAAATCATTCAATAATCTCCCTAAATTAATCCATCATGGCCTTACCTAATCTACCAAACATGATGGGAATAATCACTCTAGTACATTCCAATCACAAAAATAAAAATAAAAACACCATTCAATATTCATTTAAAAAAGATATTATTTAGTTTAAAATAAATTTTTACTGACTATTGGATATGAACACACTCTACTACATGATGGAGTGACTATGGATGATGAGGGAGTTATTAAGTATGATGAGGGATAATGAGGGAATGGATAGGGAAAATGAGGGAATGATTAGGTAAAATGAGGAGGGAGTGATTAGGTATGATGATAGATGATGAGTGTTGAAATGAGAGAGTGATTAGGGTTGATGAGGGATAATGAAAGATGATGAAGGATTGACTAAGGATGATGAGAAATGATGATGGTTAATGATGGAGTTATTAGGGATGATAAGGGATGATGAGGTATGATGAGAGAGTGATTAGGTATGATTAAGGATGATGAGGGTTGATGAGGGAGTGATTAACGACAATGAGGGATGATGATAGATAATGAGGGAGTGATTAGGGATAATAAGGGACAATGAGAGATGATGAGGGAGTGACTAGGGATGATAAGAGAACATGATGGCCAATGAGGGAGTGACTAGGGATGATGAGGGTCTATGAGGGAGTATCCTATGTAAATTTGGAATTATAAAATATGAATTTATTATATGTAACTTTGGATAATGCATGAGATTATAATTGAAGATGCATGGATTGACCCATCTGTCTGACATTTATCTTAGAGTGAATGGTATCTTTTTAGGATGAATTTTGAAAGGTTTTTCACTTCATCATATTTATAATTAGGTGTATTAAGATGAATAACTACATTCATGTTTGGTATAAGTTATCATATCATGACTACAAGTAGATGTCATGTATGAGTGATTGCATACATGCATATTGTAATAGGTATGTGGTAGATGTTGTGAATGAGTGAGTATATCATAACTATAGGTATGTTACAAGTTTAATGCTATAGGGTAGTCATTTATGTATATTTATATACCCATTAAATGAAAATCCTACAAATTATTTAGGAATCTACCTTCAAGCTTAAGTATTCAATTGGGTAGGGCATACTCAAGTAGGTAAAGTAGGTAGGGCATAATCAATTAGGTAAAATAGGGGGCATAAACAATGATATATATCTATTACATATGTAACATGATTTGAAACTTTTTTTCTCATTTTTTCTTCCAATCTTAAAATTTTGAAAACTAAGTATTGACCAGAATGGATTTTGAAAAACTAACTTCTAAATAGTAACTGTTACAGCTCTAGAATCAATTTCATAAGATACAGAGTGGCCCTTATTTGTTAGATTTAGTAAAATAAATTTAAAGTATAAGAATATAAAATGTAATTTAAATTAAATTTAAACTTATACTTATCACTAACAAAACCTCTTGTAACTCAAACCTAACTTAATCTCACTAACAGAATGACATACACTCACTAAAAGATAAATATATACTGTCATTAACATTTCCTTATAAAAATTGTCTTTTAAAGGGTGTACACAATTTAAAAAAGGGAAGGGTCTACACCATTTGAAAGATATGTTTTCCCTATAAACATGTATTTAAAAGGGTGTACACCCTTTTCAAAGGGCGTATGACCCTTCAACATTTTAGTCTTTGAATTTTGTGCTTTCCCTCCAAAATTACTTTGGGTATAGGCTTGGGGAGGTCCAAACCTAGCCTAAAATCAACCATGGAGTAACCCACATGGTTTTAAGGAAATTTAGGAGTATTTTTATCTTTGTTGACACATATGATTAGGCATATTTAATTTGAAAAAAATTATATGGGTCTATAGAGGGAAAAGTTTAATTTTTGATTATGTAATTTTTTTTTAATGTTAAACTATTGTTTTTAATTATTAGTTAATTTCTACACAACATACCTCATTATGGACTATACACATATCCTTATAGATACCTTTATAAAATTTTGATTGTTAATCAAAATTTTATAAAGCTTATATCTCAACAATCTACACATCGTCAGTAAAAAAAAAGTGGAGGAGCAGAGGAGCGAAGGAATGAAGCGTGTGGACAATATTTGAAAATAGTTTTTTCCCACCTAGTTGGGCCCCCTGAGTGTGACAGGAGGGACCACGGATCCAATGGAGGTCACTGTAGGTAGCAGTACCTCTAGGGATCTGTCCAAGAATCTATTAGGGGATAGTCCATCCAATGGGTGGAAGAAGACACTCATAGGTGAAAAGACGTGTCCATCAAAAGGCATGTCGAGCCTCCTTGTTCTCTCAGAGGGCAAGGTGTTGAGTATCCCAAATGATTTGGTGGAGGAAATAGTGGCATCCATGGACCTTACGCTGGCTGGTAAGTTTTTTTCTTTTCGTCCTAATACCAAAATGCTTAGAAGATGGATTATGTCTAGGTGGAAAGTCAAAGGTAGTGTTTCAATCACAACCATGGCTAGAGGTCTATTCTTTTTTAGATTTATGAATAGAGAGGACATGATCACTACCTTGCTAGAGGTCCCTGGCTATTTGGACCACATTCTCTAGCCTTATGCTCATGGAAACTAAGATTTGATCCTAACTCAAACCTCAATAAGATAACACCTACTTGGATAAGATTACTGGGATTCCCTTTGGAATTCTGGGATGAAAAAATCTTCACAGCCATTGGCAATTCTATTGGTCAATATGTCACCTCAGATCATATAACTAGAACTAAGTCCAGATGTGTGTATGCTAGACTCTGTGTTAATGTTGAAATAAATAAGACTCTCCCTACATCCATTGAGCTAAACTCTAAATATGGAACTTGGACTCAGCCAATTACTTATGAGAATGCTACCACTTTCTATCAAATATGTAAGAGGAAGGGACATTTAATGACACAATGCAAAGTGAAGCAAAGGGGGATGAAGGAGGATTCCCAAATTGTAGAGGAGGAGCAAGTGAACAACAAGCAGGAAATAGAGAATAATGTGGAAATTCCTGACAATACAGGAAAAAGGAGAGGAGGGGAAGGGAAAGGAGGCTACCCCTAGCAATGAAGCTGAAGTTGTCCCAAAGGAAAATATAGGATTAGATGATAGTCAGAAGGCTATAGAAGAAGGAGAGGAGGAGAAGATAAAGGAGGATATCATCATTAGTGAGGGAAAAGAGGTCCCAAAGGAGAATATAATATCTGATGATAGTCACAAGGCCAAATTTAACATAGTCTACACTTTAGAAAAATAGACTAATATGTTTAAGGGGCAAGAGGGGAACTTTTGCTAAAGTAAGTTAATGAAGATGACACAATTTCAAGGATTGAATAGGAAGAAGTAACACCTGAAAGTCACACTCAACGAGTAACAGATCCACAGTTAAATACAGACTTTTTCTATGATCTGGAAGATGGAGGCTAGGTAGGAAACTACTTAGCAATAGGGGTAGTAGGACAAGATGGTAGAAATGAATAGGAAGAATGGGTTACCCCAAAGAAAAAGATTTGGAAAGGTAAAAAATATGCAGATGTTGGTACTGAGCCCAAACAAGGGAGGCCAACCCTAAGGGAAACAAGACAAAGAGAGATTGCTAGGGAGATTGCCAGTGGAAAAAAGAAAACACTAGAGTCCCAACCCTTCAAACTATCTAAATGAGAATATTATCATGGAATTTGAGGGGCTTTAATAGTCCCTCAAAGTAGTTTGATATTAAAAACTGCATTTTAGATAATAAACTAGATATTCTATTACTCCAAGAAGTCAAGATGAAAGAGGAGAATTTTGTGAAAATTGCTGACTATATATGGCCTAAGGCAGCTTTTTGTATTAGTCCTGCTAAAGGGGCTTTAGGAGGGATTGTCATTATGTGGAATAGTGCTAAAATCCAAGGATTTCTTATGGCCCATAATAAGCACTTTTTGATTACAAATTTTTCCATGAATTCCTTGAACTGGATGTTGATAAATGTTTATGCACCGAATAACAGAGCTTTGAGACAGAAATTATGGATAGATCTGAGTAGCTACAGGAATAATCCTTAGATTCTAAATGGATGTTATCTAGAGATTTTAACACACCTTTATACCCTTCTAAAAAATAGGGTGGAATTATTGATTACTCAGACAACATGTTCGACTTTGTTGAATTCATCAATGATTGGGGATTATTAGACATAGAGCTGCAAAACCAAAATTTTACTTGGACCAATAGAAGAAGAGGAGATCAAATGATTCAGGTTAAATTAGATATATTTTTGATATCAAGCAACTGTAATGATTATCAAAATATGCAGGCACAGGCTCTACATAGAACCATGTTCGACCACTGCCTGATTATCCTCAATTGGAGAGATTAGGAACATCATGGACCTCCTCCATTCCATTTTGAAGCTATGTGGATTAAACACAAAGGTTTTAGACAAATGGTGGCTCAATGGTGGAATATTCCCATTCAAGGTACTCCCATGTTTAGAATAGTCAAGAAACTCCAGCACATTAAACAAGAAGTTTATGGCTGGAATAGATACAGTTTTGGGTAGGTTTTCCAGCAAAAGAAAAATATAATGGGAAAACTCAAGGCTATTCAGCAACTAATTGATCAAGGGGATGACTCTGAGGGCACCTTAGAAGAAGAGAATAGTCTGTCTTCAGAATGGAAGAATCTAATGGAAAGGGAAGAGGCTTTTTGGAAATAAAAATCCTGTGTTTAATGGCTTAAAGAGGGTGATAAGAACACTGCTTTTCTTCATCTCTCAGCTCTGAAACATAGAAAAGCCAACTCAATAACTAAGCTTGTCCTGGATAATGGAGATATTATTACTAAGGATAATGAAATAGGGGAACAAGCTAGGGTGTTCTTTTAGAATATGCTTATGGAAGAAAACAATAATGATAAAATTGATAGATCTATGAGTCAATTCATTGATAAAATCCCCTATTTGATAACAAAAAAAGACAATCTGGAAATGTTAAAGCCTATATCTAATGAAGAAGTACATGTTATTTTATTCTTGATGGGTGCTTTTAAAGCCCCGAGTCTTGATAGCTTTCCTCCTATATTCTTTCAGGAATATCGGGAGATTGTTGGAGCAGACCTCATGGCTACAGTTCATTACTTTTTCAAATTTGGAAAATTTTTAAAACAAGTCAATAATACCTTCATTTTACTTGTTCCTAAAAAATATCAACCTTTACACCTTGTTGATTTCAGACCCATTAGCTTATGCAACACTATGTATAAGATATGTACTAAACTGCTAGTTTTGAGAATTCAACCCTTGCTTGACAAAATTATTTCTCCTACTCAAAAATGTTTCATCCTAGGAAGATAGATTCTTGATGCTGTGATCACCACACATGAGACTATCCACTCCATGGATAAGAGTAGAATCCCTAGGATGGCCCTCAAGCTTGATATATCCAAAGGTTATGATAGAGTCTCATGGACTTTTCTATTCCATGTGATTAGAAAATTTGGGTTTAATGATAAATTATCTTGCTTATTATGGAATGTGGTCTCTTCTAAAAAATTCTAAGTGCTAGTTAATGGTGTTCCTCGAGGGTTTTTCTCTTCCTCGAGAGGAATTTGTCAGAGAGACCCTCTCTCTCCATACCTATTCATCATTATGGTTGAGGCATTGTGAAGATACATACAAGCTGATATAGTTTCAAAAAAGCTAGTAGGCATCAAACTTGCCTCTTCCCTTCATCTTATGGTTATACAGTAGTTTGTGGATGATACCATCTTATTTGGCATCTCATCAGTGATCGAAGGTAGAAGATGGAAGAATATACTTAATGATTATGCCAGAGACTCGGGACAAAGAATAAATTTTTAGAAAAGCAATGTGTACTTCTTCAACACTCCCAATGAACTTAGACATATAATCATTGATATCTTAGATTGTGCTGAGGCTGGCCTGCCAGCTACCTACCTAGGTCTCCCACTCTCAGTCAAAGAGGTATCTTCAAGTTTTTGGAATGGTATTGTGGAATGTACATAGAGGAAACTTCTTGGGTGGAAGGGGAAACTACTCAGTAGTGTGAGTAAGCTGCAACTTCTTTGGGCATCCTTGAAAGGTATTCCTACTTACTTCATGTCTCTTTTTAAAATTCCTATGTATTTTGATGAAAATTTGGAATAGATCCAAAGGAAATTTTTATGGATGGGAGTGGAAGACAAACAGAGAATGTCTTTAGTTAGATGGGAAAAAGTGTCTCCCAAAATTTCATGGTGGACTTAATATAAGATCCATCAGGAAAATGAATAAAGCCCTCCTCTTAAAAGTTAGTTGGAATTTGATTCACAACAATAGTGAGTGGGGGGAAATAATGTATGCCAAATACATGCATAGCATTGATGATTCCAACTTTCTTCAATAGGCAGGATTACCCCAGGGGTCTGTGATATGGAATAAAATGCTAAAAAGTAGAAGTCTTCTCAAACAAGGAATTAGGTGGAAGCTTGGGAATGGCCAACAAATTAAATTCTGGGAGGATAATTGGTTAAGGGACAAGCCTCTCATCTCCCAAGGAAACTATGGAGAAATTATAGACCTGACTACTTAGTTCTTTAGTGATAGGCTTAGTGATTATATGGAAAATAACAATGGGATAAGGAGCTAGAAAAACCTTTTAGATTGCTATGTGCATAGGCATGAGCTTATCCCAAGAATTTGGGAGATCTAATAATGTGTTTAGGAGATTAGAATCTTGCTCTTCCCTTGGGAGGATGAACAATACTGGTGGCCAGATAAGAATGGATTGTTCTCTATCAAATCTACCTATCATCTACTTACACCTGAAGCTCAGAATAAGGAGGTATGGAAAAAGGTTTGGAATCATAAACTCATTCCAAAGATTAACTTGTTTTGGTGGGCTGCTGCCCATAACAAAATCCTTACTTAGGACAACCTTCAAAAGAGGGGGTTTACTTTGGTCAATAGATGTTTTCTGTGTGGTTCTAGAGAGAAATTAGTTTCACACCTATTCATACACTGTGAGTTTACTTGAGATTTATGGGGCACAATACTTAACAACTTTGGCATTGAATGGGTTTGCAATTCTAACCTTAAAGAAGTAATTCTCAGCTAGAACTCAACCTTCACACATCCCTGGATTAAGGAATTATGGAAGCAAGCTCTGCCATGCTTGAGCTGGACTTTATGGAAAGAGCGAAATCACAAAATTTTCAGGGACACTGCTAGAAATGCTGCTCAGGTGTTTAACTCCTTTGCTAGGACCATCTTGGAAAGTGTTACAACAGCTCATATTAGTGTTGTGGAGAAACCCCTATCTAAATTTGAAAGTCAAATTGTGGCCAAATAGAAGGTTTTAAACCTTATCCTTGGGCATGAAAACTCCAAAATTATTCAGAGACTTCATACTAAATAGATACCACCTAAACCCAATTAGATGAAACTCAATTTTGATGGGGCATCCAAGCTGAGTGGTAAAGCAAGTGGAGGAGGAATAATAAGAAATGAAAAAGGAGGGATGTCTGTTGTCTATGCTGGTGGCATGGGTTGTTAGAGAAATAACTATGCTGAAGCTATGGCCTTACTTTGGGGATTAAAGTTAGCTATATCCCTAGGAATTAGAAATTTGAATATTTAGGGAGATTCTAAGTTGGTCATAGATGCCATTAATAAAGCATCTAACATTGGTATCCATCTAAAAGACATCATTACGGACATCTAGTTTCTTTTACAACAGTTTTCCAAAGTTGAGATTACCCACACCTATAGAGAAGGTAACAGGGTTGCTGATGCTTGTGCCAACCTTGGTCATCAATTCTCAAGATGGAGGGTATGGTGACAAGGGGCTCATATACCCCCAAACATTAGAGAGATCATTTAGAAGGAGATGACAGAGCATGAATGATGCACTTTGATGACGAAGATAGCTTTCGAAGGTGGTCCACGTGGAGAAGGCCATTGCAGATCATGGAAAATGATAACCTTAGTACTTCCTTGATTGTCATGATTAATTCTTGGTATCATGAGGTGGAGGTGTGAGAGTTGCATCATGAAAACCAAGGGGGAATTATTTTCAAGCATGAAAGTAGACCTCACCGCGGTGGGCCATTCTGTAAAATGAGCCTTCACATCTGCATTCAGTGCAAATGAAACCAAGGGCTTGTTACTTGTTCGAAGCTCAAGGTGGTAATTGGGGTATGAAGAGCCAAAAATTCTAGAAATTTCAGAGGACACTGGTGGGAAATAGGCTTCTTGGGTTTTTGAGGTCACTGAAGAGCAGGGTGCTGATTCTAGGGGAACTGCTGATGATAAGGAGAAGATGCATGTAGAAGAAGCTGGTGAGGGTTTAGAGAATGAGAATGATTGGAAAATAGATATTGGGGCCTTGAAGGTCCGCATTCAAAAGCTAGAAAAGGTCTTCCCTAAAGGCCTTTGAAATAACATTCTGCTGAATATGACTATGTTGGAAGCGGTGGGTAATCTAGGGAATGTTGACAATGTAGACAATGAGAATCTTAAGGATATTGTTAATTCTATAGTTATGTAGTTTCATCCTTTCTAACTCTGGTCTTTCCAGTGTTTTGTTTTGCTTTTGACTTTGTTTCTCGGTTGTGCCATTGGTTCGGTGCTAGCATCTTTTGTTTGCCAGCCTTCTTGTCTTTTTTGACTGTATAGGGTTTGGCCCTTGGTTTGCCACCTTAATTAATAAAAACAATCTACACATCGTCGACTATGCTTTAAAAAAAAGAAAAAAATGATTTTCATGAAGTTAAGGTAAAAAATTTGTGTTCGTATACTTGTAGTTCCAAATTTTTAGTTGCCTTTATTTGTAAATTTTTATATATAATAATAATAACAACAACAATAACAATAATAACAACAATCATAACAATAACAACAATAACAACAACAACAACAATAACAACGACAACAACAACAATAATTTTCAACAATCTTCGACATTTCATCTATCCATATATGAAATTTCATTCACCAATTCATTTGTTTACTCAAAAAAAGTGTGTTCATAAACATGCAATCTCTTTATCTTTTCACAAAAAAGTGTCAAGCCATTGTCATAAATGCATCCATTCCACATAATTTTATCATCTAGATATTGAAAAAAATACATATTTAGAAACTAAATTTAAAATTCCACAATTCATATTCTTGATCATTATCAAATTGATTGTCCAAGTGTCTCTAAATTTCTATCAAAGTTAAATAATTATTATTTTTAGGAAAAAAATATCTCTTTAAGCCCCCCTTTTGTCCCCCATTATCCTATAAATACTATTCTATTAGACCATAATCCTATCTACTTTAATCTGGAATGGTCTACCCCTTAAGTGAATATTACATTGACCCAATTTTACCTTAATACTACCCACCTTAAACATGAAAATATAATGGGGCACATTATTAGAATTCAAAATGTTTTTCCATGGCCTGAGGTGATACTGGATAGATCCAGTGGTGTTCAGATGCTCTAGCACACACTACCACCTTTATTCATGTCTATGGTAACTAAGTTACTTTTTTTATGGTGTCTTCATAATGCTACTAACCATGAATACCTCTAGTTATAATAGGATCTTGAATCTTTTCATTATAATGTCCAATTACAAAACCAATGAACACATTGGTGGCATGAGCTTAAAATGGAGGAGGCACACAATTTTAGAGGGGATCAACTATGAGCTCAAATGCATTGGCTTAAAATTGGGGACAAATTAACCAAGGAATTGTTTTCTATTCTGTGTTCTAGATAGGTTATTTGTTGGGATATTTTATTGATCCAAAGTATTAGTTTCATAGTTAATTTGTTTTCTTTTTAGTTATTCAAATTATTTTACCTACTAGTTGGTTTAATAACCAACTTGTTCTTCCACAAACCTTTATAGCTTGCCTATTGTACAAAAATAATACATAAGTTTTTATATTGAATATATTTTTATACATTATTCCTCCACTTATCTAGGCTATTAGTGGTATCAGAACCATAATATATTAAAGGAGGAAACAGATCAATTAAAATCTAAATATGTATGGCTTTTCATGAAAGAAACTAGTAGAGAACTGGTGGCTTTGTGTGGCAAACAAAGATAGAGACATCAAAGGCTATCAGCATCAAAGGTTAAATCTACTTTTCATATTTTTATTCACTATATTTTTTGATTACATAGTGAGTCTAAAATCATGCTTTGTCTAAGCTTGAAAGGCTAAATTTTCCTATGGTTGTATAGTTGGAATATGTGATTCACTGATATAAATTTATCATTGCATGAATGGTTGAGTAATTCATTGATATAAATTTATCATTGCATGAGCGACTGAGTATGATGTTTAAAAGTGATTATGGATTTCAAAGACATTTATAAATTCCTAAGTCCAGATAGAGTGCAGACCTGAATGGTAGCATTTGAAAGTGATCTTCAATGACACCACATATGTATTTCTTTGATTCAAATGGTGGACATAATATACTTTTGCATTGAAGAGAGATTCAATTTAAAAAGGCCACATTACACAACCTGGTATGGTATCATCCTATTCAAGGTGATAATGGTGAACTAATTTTGTTAATTAAGTTTTTTAAAAATCTATTTTTACCTTGCTACATGGGGCCCTCCATAAGAGCAAAAAATTTTATAAATTTTTACAATGAATCATTAAATATATATCAACCAAGTAAGAGGATGTAATTTTTTTTGCCATCATACTATCAAATTTGTTAAAGGTTTTTTTAAAGGTGAGTTTAATAGAAATTATTCTTGTTAGATACTTGTAAACAAAAAGGGTTTAAAATTTGTTGAAGAATATTTTTTTGGGTCAATTTTTTTGACTTTGTAATGGTGATATAAGGGTGTAATAGGAGTTATAAGGTATAATATTTTACAAGTCCTAGGATTCTCTTCTATTTGAAATCTATTTGGAAGGTTAAAAAAAAATCTCAATGGCATTCCTTATTCTTCAACATTGTTTTGATAAACACCATAGCTAAAATGGTGAGCTTAATTTTTGAAAATAGACACTTAACTCCTAAAAATTATAAGGAATGGTCAATTAGCATAGAAAATACATTAATCTTCAATGACTTGTGGGAAGTAGTTGAAAAACAACCAATATTACCCACTGATGCCATAAAGCTTGCAAAATTTCATAGACGTGACAAGTGTGCCCTTACTTTATTGAAATCAACTTGTAGTTGAAAATTTATAATTCACATAGGGGCCATCAAGTTTGAAGCTTGAAAAGCATGGAAATATTTAAAAGACTTATATGATAAACAACCTTCCTACAAGAAAATTGACCTTCTTATACTATTTCTCAACAGTAAACTAATATATGATGAAGATTTTTTTAGAATTCATGAATAAAGAATTTGAAATAAGAATATGGCACTACTGGTGGGAAAATTGATGATGAAATGCTCATTTATATTATTTTGAATAGCCTTATCCCTAGCTATAGTAACTTTATATAAATGTTATAACTTAATGATAGCCTTAAAAAATCTACTTTTGATTCCATTTGTGAGTTTTTAACTCAACATGAGTCAAAATTTATAAAGAAGAAAGAAAAACCTACTAAGGAGGCCTATTATAATAAAACATGTAATCCATTATATGAGCACAAAAGAAACCATTCTTAAAATCACTTTCAGAGATAGAAACACTCTTTGAGGCACACTTCTAAACATAAGAATCATTCTAGACATAGGGATAATTTTGGTTCTCTAAAGCATAGACATCACTCTGATTCTCAGAAGCATAAACATCACCACAAAAATTCACATGGACACAAGCACAAACACATGCATTTTTACTCATGTGGCTATTCTTCCTATAGTTCTAATGGATGTGATAAAACATGATACAATTTTGGTGGCATGAGACACCTCTCTACAAAATTCCCCTCCAAAAGGAGGTCCTCTCAACATTGATAGAAGGTAGAAGCACACTTTGCTAGTCACTCTAGTCACTCTTCTAGTTCCTCTTCTAGCTATTCTTATGCATATGATTCTGATGGATGGGATGAATATTAATTTTTTTGCTCCATGGATTCTAACTATATATTATTAGATGGTAACACACCCATCTTATGCAAGATACTAGGCTCAAGATTGGGATTTGATGTAGTAGCATTTTTTGGCTTGTGTACTTTGCTTTCATAGATCTAGTGTTGATATGATATTTGATGTGGAGTATTCAGTGGTTTGTACTTGGTTTATTTTCTAAAAAAATTCTCACCTCTTATCTGATAGGGGAGAATATATTTCATATTTATTTTTGATCAGTCATTAGTGGTTTTGGTATGAGTCAACATTGAGCTATTAACATTGTTAGTGTTGAGCAAAGGCCTGCAGGAGATGTTGGAAATTATTGGGCATGCATTTGAGATGTGACATAAAAATTATAAGGGAAATAACTTTTTGGATGGATTCTATGTGAGGATCAATGTAGTTGAATAGGGCATGATCTCTATCTATTTCAGTGTATGGATGATTGTGGTATTGATCAGTCTAGGATGTATAGTATACAAGTTACAGTTGTAGTAGAGTTTGGATGACTCATAGTTCATTGATTTAGTCTTTATATACCCATTTGGATCAAGGGGGAAGTTTTTAAGGATATTTTAATGATCCAAAGTATTAGTTTCATATTTAATTTTTTTTCTTTTTAGTTATTCAGGTTATTTTACCCACTAGTTGGTTTTATAACCAACTTGTTCTTCTGCAAGCCTTTATAGATTGCCTATTGTATAAAAATAATATAGAAGTTTTTATATTGAATATATTTTTATACATTGTTCCTCCATTTATCTATGCTATCATTATTGATATAATTAAATATGTTAACGAAAGAAATTCTCATATAAGCAAACTTCTTGACATACTTCAGGATTTTGTTCATCATTATCATAGAGTTTTATCAGCATAGGCCAACTCTCCTGAACAAGAAGTGGATCTCACTTAGTGTCTTGAGACTATTCCTTGTAAATTCTCTGATGCCCAATGAGTTACTTATGATAGGCCTTTATCTCTCAATGATATTCATGAGACAATTATGTAGATGGTTGTGAACACAACCCCATGTATTTATGGCTTCCCATGTGATTTTTATTAGACTTTATGGGACACTATGGGTCTTGATCTCCATGGGGTTTATATTAAAGAAATGTTAATGAATCATTTTGGGCCTCTTATGAATTAGGGTAATATTAAGATTATCCCCAAAGTTGGTGACTATGAGATTATTACTAATTGGAGGCCTATTATTCTACTCAATGTTTCTTACAAGGTTATTGATAAGGATTTATCCCTCAAAGTTAAGCATCTTCTTTTTTTAATTATTAGAAATGAGTAAATGGGATTTATCTAGCATAGATATATTATAGATAACATCATTACTATCTTGAAAGGTATGGAGTGGGCTCAGGGTTCCAATCAAGAATCCCTATTTGTTAAAATTGATTTTGAAAAATCCTATGATCGTATTGAGTGCCCCCTCACTTTAGCCATGCTTAAAGATCTTGATTTTGGTCCTAGGTTTGTGAAAATGATTAATTACTTTTAAAAGATATTGGGGCATGCATTAATATCAATGACACTCAATCCTCTTAGTATTAACTTTAGCATTCTATCCAACAAGGGTGTCCTTTAGCCCCTACTCTTTATGTGTTAGTAAAAAAGGGATTTAACTACTTGATATATAATTATGCTTCCCAAGGTTTGGTTAAAGGCATTTACCTCCCTTAATATGACTTATAGTTGATAAATGGGCATTTTGATGATGATTCTTTTCTCACTCTTTAGAAAGAAGAGTTAGTGAAGAATGCTATGAATTATCTTCATATTTTTTGTTTAGCTTCATGATCATCCATTAAATGGATAAAAACTCATTGTTATCACCAATATCTTGCTCCCAAAACTCCTTGGTTAGAGGAATATTAGTGGCCATGGATTATTTCAAGGGTCTAATTTAAATTCTTTGGCATCCCTTTTGCTTTCAGGGCTTCTCTATCTGATCTGTGGTATTATGTGGTTCAAAGGGTTGATAAAAAAATCTCCTTCCAGATCACTAAGACTTTATCTTTGGTAGGTAATTTTTAGATTTTCCCTAAGGTATTGGTAGCTACACATGTGAATTAATCTTCTTATTTGGCTCCTTCCAATGATGCCTATAGTAAGCTAGAAAAAATCTTAAGGGATTTCCTTTGGGCCAATTCTGAAGGTCAAAAGGGTTTCCATAGAGTTTCTTGGAATTTTTTTTGTAATCCCAAGGAGGCTGGTGGTCTTGGTCTTTTGGAAATTCAAACTCAAGGTCTTTCTCTCAATTCTAAATGGGTTATTCATGGTTTGGAAGGTGATGAATTATAGAATATTCTTCTTCATCATAACATATCTTAGGGAGTTTGTTGTGGTAGAAATGTTTGGCAAAGCCTGGTTCTTCACACCCTTCTCATCACCCTAGTACAAGTTAAAATTAAGGGTAATTTTGTTATTCAAAGTTTATGGAAATATTTGGAGAAACTCAAACCCCATATTTTTTGGATAGGGGAGGGTTTTAGGAATGGTCTTTCTCTTAATTCTCATACCCTTTGGTGGTATCCTTCCCTGAAATTTCACAATGTTCCTTTTACCTTAGTCCTTTGGATTAAAAGTTTAAGATTGTTCAAGAAAGGTGTGATGTTACATGAGAATTCCTCACTAAGTAAACTATTCTACTATCTGTGGATAATTATAGTTGACACATCTAATTTGGTTATATTTTGACTAAGTTTTGAGATATATGTTGTTATGGGACAATAAGATATTGCTTAAGTTACATGATCAAGTTGCTATGAGTTAACTGTAAGTATATGTTTACTTTATGATCATGTTGGTTTATCATTTTAGCTATATTTTATGATGAATGTATAGTATGAATGTTATGATCTAACTACCTGTTGATGCAGGAGAACCCATCCCTTAGAATGTGTTAGAGGGAGAGAATCATCAAAGAGGGTGATGTAAATGGAGATGTTGAAGGATGATAAAATATTAGCAAGAACCTTTCACACACCACATAAATAATGCATGTTAAATGCATAATCTGAATGGTTAGCATGATGTATTTAATTTTGTTACATTTAAATTCACTTACACATGGTTAGTCTAGCTTAATGGTTAATTAGGACTTGTTTTGTGTGGGTGCTTGCTAGTCATATTTATAACCATTAATATTTTGTAAATTGTATAATTAAAATATAGTTGAATTTATTGATTAATGTATTTATCAATAAATCATATTAATATTATTAACTAAGTCAATATAATTAAAAAGTATATAAAAAGGAAAAAGAAATAAAATAAAAAGGGAAAGTAAATACTAAATTTTTAAAATCAAAAGGAATTAAATATATTAAAAAAATAATTAAAATAAAAATAAAAAAATCCTTAAAACAAAAAGGACTATGCCTATTTTATTATAAGGGGAAATTAAAAAGGAGATAAGATCATGAGAGATTGGGGGGTTAGTTTAAAATAAAAAGGCATGGCGCTATAGGCAAAAGAGGAGAGGAAAAGAGTTAAGGAAAATAATTCTTTCTCGACCATACTATTCCAGATGGTGCTTAACCAGGTATTTATTACTCTAAACATTCCATGTTATGGAAATAGCTATGTCTTTCACTATGATAATTAAAAAGGGCATGCAAATTTACTGTCAATAATATTTTATATTAGCTGTTTAGTTATGTACAATGAATTTAATAGGGTTAATATAACAAATTTAAATTATTATCAGTATAGTAAGTAAACACCCATTAAGTTATAATAGCAGTTTAAAATTGATAATAGTAGATTTATTGAAATTATCTAGTGGTGATATAAAGTGATTTGTAGTAAACTATAGCCAAATATAAATTAATTCTCTTTAGGACTTGGAATTACATACCATTAGAGTACAATGACTTATGTAATGAATTTATTAAGCCAATTTATATACATTAGAAGTCACTAAGTTTTTTATATTGAAATCACTGTGTGTAGTTTATTGAAATTATTCACTTATATGACTACTTGCTGAAACTTGAAATTAGTCACTTTAGATTGATAATTTAATCCTTTCTTTTTAGAAATATTTAACAACTTTCTAGCATAGTTTCAATTATTATTAAAATGCTTAATCACTTTAATGAATACAATGATTCCCTTTAAGAATGTATTGACTCATAAGAGGTGTAATGACCTTACACAATAATTGATAATTGTAGCAATATAGATTGTGGAGGATTTTACGTTGTCGTTATGAGTTAGCTATAGCTAAGATTGGTCATATTACTTCATTATTTAAGTAATAAATTGAATAAATCCTTAAGTATGTGATTTGTAAAAGTACACAACTTAATATAGTATACAATGAATTGGATAATTACACTATGGTTGGATGATTGTATGCAAATTTATCTATTTTATAATTCGTTCCACAATACATAAGTCGGTAACTGATCCTATACCCTGCTGTTGAAGGAAATATAATGATATGGTGAATTTAGGATGTGCGAGTTGAAGAAATTTGGTGCATGTATATAATTAAGTAGTGACTTGTAGATATTATAATTGGTAAAGAGGGAAAAAGAATTATATTATTACCCATATTATCTATATAATAGTCAACCTACTAATAGTTAAAGAGGCATAGCCAGACAAAGGATGACGTTATAGATTTACCATTATTTAATACTTGAATATAAAATTATATAGCTAATAAATTATGGGGTTACTATAATATATTATAAAATAACATAATCTAAGTATTCCAATTACATGCCATAAGGTCTAACCATACTATTTTGATATTGTTACAGTGCATAATAATTTTGGGCATAATAAATATAATAGCTAGTATGAACCATAGTTTACCTATATATATTTAACATTGTATTGTTACCAGTGTGTTAAGTTACAATGTAAACCCTTATAGATAATCAATAGATGGTGATACAATCTATGAGTTAGTCTATATAGCTATAATTACTATGGAAAAATTTATGTAGGGCTAAGATTCCTAATATGATGTATTATAAATTATGAAACATGAAGATAGAGATAAATCTTGAATAAGAAAGAGAAAATAAGAATAATAGAAAATTGAAATCAAATTGAAAGCATTTTGACAATTAATTTTTAATGAAGATATGTAGTATGTCATATCTATGCATGAGTTTCTCATTTGTGTCCCGCATATATATATATATATATATATATATATATATATATATATATATATATATATATATATATATATATATATATATATATATATGTAACATTGTATATCTTGGAATAGTTTATTTTTAAGGCATTTATTACATGTTATACTTATATATGGATTTATATATATAGTGATATCATTGATAGATCCAAAAAATTTGGAGTCCTTAAGTGTGCATAAAAACCATTTTCAATAAATCAACAAAACCAAGATTTCATGGAATAATATGCATATATGGCAATAAAAAATTAGGTGTACTAGGTTGCATGCCTCTAGGGTTTGCTAACTACTATAAAAAAAAATGGTCATGGGACCTAAGAATTGAGAAAATGTTATTCCCTTTCAGTAAAATTAAATTTTCATTAATAATATGAAAATATTATTAGGATTAGTAATAACATGTCAATAAGATTTCATTAACCAAGTACTTGGCTGAGGACCATAAAGGACCTTCTCTATCTTTACACTATATCCAAATATATCATAGAAATATATTTGTTTGAAGATTTAGATACTTATATTTATAACATTATGGATGTATTGGGTGGTGTGCGTATATGTGTGATTAATGAATTTCTTGAATAAAAGTGACCATTGGATTAGTGTGACACAAATTGTGCTAAAAATATACTTATATTTATATATGGATTTAAATATGCAATATATGTACATAAAGAAAATAGTTGTGTTGGGTCATAAGCCTAAGCTCATAGCTATAAGTATGATTTATCTAATCATCAGGTGTTTGAGGGATCAAAACTATAACCATATTAAATTAGTCTATTAGAAAACAAAATGAGATGTTTAAGTGAATGTTATAATGGGTTTATGAGTTCTTTATTTCTTTGCAAATGATTGATTGAATGTTAGTTAAATGTATTTAGTATTGAATACTTGTGTGCAGTACTAGTTATGAGAGTGTTAATATGTATAAATGCTTGGTTATATATAGCATATAGTAAATGCATTGTGATGCATGCTTATAAGTTATGTTGCTTTGAATGTTAGTATGCAGTTTAAACTTAGAGTATACCTATGTGGTATAATCCCCTACTTGCTTGATTATTATTATGTATGTGGGTTATTTGATTATTAAAATTATAAGTTTGGTTATATATATTTATGTATTTGTGAACTATGATAGTATGAGATATCATAGAATACTATAACATAAATGTATGTTAAACGCAAATGGTACATACAGTAATTGATATGTTTAGACTTATACTTACATTTGACTGATTTAATATAGACATGATTGTTATTACTATGAATAGCATGTTTTGTGATAACTGGTAGAAATTTGTGTATGCATGCATATAACCTTGAGAGTGTATCATAAGTTAAGTTAGTATATTATTATGTTCCATGGGAAATGTGACTTAATTTGTTATGTCTTGTTGCTTAAATAGAAGCTTATGTTTCCATGTATTTAAGACTATTGTATATGATTGATTATGGAAAACTAGTAGTTATGTCTTAGAATACTTTAATATGATAATATGGGTTATAATAGAGTATAGTATGTTTGGAAACTAATTTTAGTATAAAAAATCTATAGTTAAATGTGTATTTAACCAGGTGGTATAAACTATAGTCATTACTTCTAGTATGAAATAGAAAATAATATAAAATTCATTCATGCATTTGATAAAATAATTGTATGCTTTGGTTACTTCTACATTTATCATGTTATATGATGTGGTTACTAATAGGATGTAAATTAAATGAATATTATGGTTGAATTATATTTGACCAATCTACATTGTTGATTTAGAGTAAGGAGTGAGATGGAATTCAGTGGGTTACTAGCACCATAATGACAGATGAAGGCAGTCTGATCAAGTGGTGTGTATAAATTTGATTGATCTATAGATCATTATTATTTATTATTCATAAAAATTTGAGAAAAAGTATGTTTAGTGAGACATTATAATTTTATGAGTATGAATTACATGGCTGTGCGATATCTTGTAATAGAATAGTTTTCTATGATACACTACATGTTTAGTTTAGAAATAATACAACACATGGGTACTTGCTTGTTTCTCTAGATTTTTTCACCATCACTATCTAATAATCCATGAATAGAGGGCCATTTCTTGATGAGATTAGTGTGGGGGATTATTGGTCCATGGTTGGTGTGAAAAATCACTCAGATGATGCTCTCCCTCCGCAGAAAAGTACTATATATTGAGATGCTACTTGAGATTGCCACAGATACTTGAGTTTGAAAATTATGCTTTGAGAGAGCCATGTATTGAATTATACTCATTATTGAATATTGTCAAGAAGATTTGTAAGTACTTATTATTGAACATTGATAGTGGTTGTTATAGACTTGTATCAGTCATCACTGAGTTAATATAATTACTTTCTATATTTGTATTTTGATGTGCTCTCATAATATTAGAGATTAGTAATATGTGATGTCATACGATTGTTTGTTTTTATCATGCTTTGATTATTTCATATGATATTTGTAGATTCTCATGATGTAATCTATATTTTGTATATATGTTTAATTAAAAAAAAATTCATATATTTTTAGTTGGATCCCAACGGGGTTGTTACATGTGGTATCAGAGCTGTGACTCGAACTCTAGGACCTAATGAGTTTATTAGAATTTTCATGTCTTTTTGTTCACCAATGTAAACCTAAAGACATGAAGTATTGCATTGGTATTTTGGATTTGTAGTGCCTCAGTGTGGAACCATTTTACAACATGATTGAATTTTTGAGACATTTTTGAAATGTTTATGGGGAACATTGAGTGTGTACCCTCAGGATCACTTGTACCCTTTTGAGTTGTTAATAGGTTGGTTTATTAAGTTTCCCAATGGTGATGGTTGAATATGAAGTTTGGGTAGGTGAGTACATAGAATATTTCATGAGTTGTGAACAAGATATTTCTACCATAGTTGATCACTTAGATCAAACACCTCGAGTATGACTACATTCTTCTTGGTAATCAAGTTACCTTCACCATTTGTGTTTTGTGTTGTGAGTGTGTAAAACATGGGATGCCTCTCACTTAATATACATTCTTAGTTTTTTTGTTTTATATTCATAAAACCTAGGAGTAGAAAATTTTGTAAGATCATTTTTAGTTAGTACCACCTAGGGTGGTGGGAATTTTCTTGTAGTAGAATGTTGTTGTCTTGGTTGGGAATTTTCTTTGTGTTATGAGTCTGTTTATGGATTGGCACCCTTAAGTTATGTGGATTAGGAATAAGTTATATCTCTCATCATTATCATAGAGGTGAGTTGTCACTCCATCACTTTATTTTGACATAATTATAAGTCATGAAGAGGATGCATATTTCTATGATGTTGATTTAGTATTTCCTCAAACGAGAACTTGTTTTTGAAATATTGTTTGACATGTTACTTGGAGATTATAGGATAAATTTCTTATACTTCTTGTTGAGAGAGAAGTTGTAAGATTGGATAAATAGATACATCTTTATGGTTATTATATTTATTTTCTATTTATGGAAATAGATTGTGATACTATACTTACAAAATTTGGTAAGTATGTAGTGATTTGGAGACATTGAGCTATGGTGTTTTCTTTTTACTTTATGAGGGTATGTAGGATTTTTTGAGATGATTGTTTTATAATTTTCAATTGTGACTCTTTAGGGTCACTACTTTATCTAACTTGTGATTTTAGACCACGTGGAGTGGCAAACCTTGAATTTATATTAATTATAGATTAATAATTATAATTTGATTATAATTATTATGATATTATTTACCCTTGATTAGATTGATATTAATCTCTTTTTGGATTAAAACATGTTGTTTTGACGAGTTATTTTTATACTTTTCATTGGAAGTTAGTAGGGTATATGATGTGTAGAACATCTTGTCAATTTAAGGGTTGAGATAAAATTTTAATTTATTGCATTATAGCCGAGCTAATAGGGATATGTTGTCTCAATTATTCCCTTATGAGGTTGAAAATATGGTGTGATCCTTGTCATTTGTATGCTATGTTCATTTTAGCATTATTTACTCTTAACTATGAATATAACACTATAGGTTAAGTTGTAAAATATGATACTAGTTATGTTTGGATCATGGCAACTTAACACAATTATGAATTGATTGTATGATTTCTCTTATATGTATGTTGATACATCTAGAATTATTTAGCATATAACATTACTTTCAATGATCTGTTAATATAGAATTGTGATTAATTTAGCATTGTGCACATGCTAGAGATTATTAGGTTGTGGATACCTAAGGGAAGAGTGGTGAATTAGGAATGTGAGTGCTAAGTGAGGAGTGAATCCTACTTAGTATCACATTAAATTGACAGTCACTGAGTTTAGATATGATAGATGGATTTATTGAATTTGTGAATTGACAGACAGACTTGTCAAATTCAATCATATGGCCATACACATGTATATAGTAGAATGTTTATTCCTTAATTTTGTATACATTGAAAATGTAGTATTTTCAATTCCTATTCATCATCATACTTGTTAGGAGATCTTTGGAGTAGTGACACTATTAACATGTTATACTTATTAGGGGCTATGTGGAATAGTGATAGTATTAACTTATACACATCATTCTTAATGGATTCCTTAAATACATTTCTTTGAAATGAGAATAATACTCTCTAGGTTAGAGAGATATGCATAAGGGCTAAAATATTTTTTGGAACTCTCTTTGGTCATTTGCTTTGGCTTGTATGATGATCTCATGTGCTCTTGAGAAGTTAGTGAAACTTTCACTGAGATATGTGGGACCCTTCAAGGTAATAGAAGTGGTTAGTTTTATAGTATATAGGCTTGTCTTTATGGTTCTAGACCTCAGAGTGGTCATGACATAATCAATTAGAGTAACTCTAGCAAACCTTGTTTGCATAATAGGGAAAAGTCATAGAGTAGGGTCTTATGGGACCAATACTATGAGAATAGTATTACTTGAGAGAACTCTAAGAAGTTTTATAGGTACATTTTGCATTTATTAACTAATTTGATACTATTATACCATGTTAATTTTTATGTTGAACAATGATTCTAATTCAAAACTTATGTCCGGAAAAGAGTCATTTGAGATGATGACTAGCTTTAGGGGGAAAGATGTTACATTCTGATTCTTTGCTAAGTAAACTATTTGACTATCCATATATATTTATAGTTGCCACATCTGATTTGGTTATATTTTGATTAAGATTTGAGATATACGCTGTTATGGGATAGTAGGATATTGCTTAGGTTACATGATCACACTGCTTTGAGTTAACTGTAAGTATATGTTTACTTTATGATCATGTTGATTTGCCATTTCAGATATATTTTATGATGAATGCATATCATAACTGTTATGGTCTAACTACCTATTTTTTTGTGAGGTTGATGTAGGATAACCTGTCCCTCAAAGTGTGATAGAGGGAGAGCATCATTGGAGAAGGTGACATCAAAGGATGATAGAGGACTGGTGAGAACCTTGCACACACCACATAAGTAATGCATGTTAGATGCATAATCTAAATGGTTAGCATGATGTGTTTAATGCTATTACATTTAGATTTACTTGCACATGATTAGTCTAGTTTAATGGTTAATTAGGACTCATTTTCTGTGGTTGAGTGCTAATCATATTTATAACCATTAATATTTTGTAAATTGTATAATTGAAATATAGTTGCATTTATTGATTAATGGATTTATCAATAAATCATATTAATATTATTCATTAAGTAAATACAATTAAAAAGTATATAAAGCAAAAAAAAATAAAAAATAAAAAAAAATAAAAAGGAAAAGTAAAGACTAAATTTAGAAAATAAAAAAGAACTAAATATATTAAAAAAATAATTAAAACAAAAATAAAAAAAAGAATCCTTAAAACAAAAAGGACTATGCCTATTTTATTATAAGGGGAAATTAAAAAGGAGACATAATCATGAGATATTGGGGGGTCAGTTTAAAGGAAAAAGGTATGACACAATAGGCAAAAGAGGAGAGGAAAAGAACTAAGGGAAATAATTCTTTTTCGGCCATACTATTCTAGATGGTGCTTAACTAGGTATTTATTACTCTAGACATTTCATATTATGGAAATAGCTATGTATTTCACCATGATAATTAGAAAGGGCATGTATATTTACTATCAATAATATTTTATATTAGCTATTCAACTATGTACAATGAATTTAACAGGGTTAATACAACAAATTTAACTTCTTATCATTGTAGTAAGTAAATACCTGTTAATTGATAATACTAGTTTACAATTAATAATAATGAATTTATTGAAATTACCCAATGATGATCTGAAGCAATTCATAGTAAACTAAAACAAATATAAATTAACTTTCTTTAGGATTTGAAATTACATACCATTAGAGTACAATGACTTATGCAACGAGTTTATTGAGATAATTTATATACATTAGAAGTCACTAAGTTTTATATATTGAAATCACTATGTGTGGTTTATTGAAATTATTCACTTATATGACTACTCACTAACACTTGAAACTATTCACTTTATATTGATAATCTAATCCTTTCTTTTTAGAAATATTTAGAAAATTTTTGGCATAGTTTTAATTAGTCTTAAAATGCTTAATCACTTTAATAAATACAATGATTCCCTTTAAGAATGCAGTGACTCATAAGAGGTGTAGTGACCTTAAAAAATAAATGATAGCTGTAGCAATATAGACTATGGAGGATTTTAGGCCAGCATTATGAGTTAGCTATAGCTAAGATTGGTCATATTACTTCTTCATTATTCAGATAATAAATTGAATAAATCCTTAAGTCTGTGATTTGTAAAAGTACACAAAAATTACTAAAATATACAATGAATTAGATAATTACACTGTGGTTGGATGATTGTATGAAAATTTATCTATATTACAAGTAATTCCATAATACATAAGTCTGTAACTGATCCTATACCTTACTACCGAAGGAAATGCAACAATTTGGTGAATTTGGGGTTTACAATCTAAAGAAATTTGGTGTATGTATATAATAGAGTAATGACCTATAGATATTATTATTGATAAAGAGGGAAAAATAATTATGTTATTACCCGTATTATCTATATAATAGTCAACCTACCAATAGTTGTCAAGGTATAGCCAAGTAGAGGAAGACGTTATAGATTTACCATTATTTAATACTTAAATATAGAATTATACAAATAATAAATTATGGGTTCACTATAATATATTGGAAAATAACATAATCTAAGTATACCAATAATAAAATTACATGTCATAAGGTCTAGCCATACTATTTTGACATTGTTATAGGGTATAATAATTTTGGGCATAATAAATATAATAGTTATTATGAATCATAGTTTACCTATATATTTAGCATTATATTATTACCAATGTGTTCATTTACAATGTAAACCCATATAGATAATCAATAAATGGTGATACAATCTATGGTTTAGTTTATATAACTAAAATTACTATGGAAAAATTTATGTAGGGATAAGATTCCTAATATGATGTATTATAAATTATGAAACGTGAAGATAGAGATGAATCTTGAAAGCATTTTGACAATTATTTGTTAATGAAGATATGTATTATATAATAGTTATGTATGAGTTTCTCATTTGTGTCCCCCTCACCCTCACCCCCTTGCCCTCCCCCCCACACATATGTGTAACATTGTATATCTTGGAATAGTTCCATTTTATGGTGTCCATTGCATGTGATACATATATATAGATTTGTATATATAGTGATATCATTGTTGGATCCAACGTATTTGGAGTCCTTAAGTGTGCATAAGAACCATTTTTAACAAATCAAAAAAACCAAAATTTCATGGAATAATATGCACAGATGGCCATAAAGAATTGGGTGTACTAGGTTGTATGCCTCTAAGGTTTGCTAACTGATATTAAAAAATGGTCATGGGACCTAAAAATTGAGAAACTGCTATTCCCTTTGAGTAAAATTACTTTTTTCTTAATAATATGGAAATATTATTAGGATTAGTAATAGTGTGTCAATAAGATTTCATTAACCAAGTAATTGACTGAGGACCATAAAGGACCTTCTCTATCTTTAAACTATATGTAAATATATCATGGAAATATGTTTGTCTGAAGATTTAGTTACTTATATTTATAAGATTATGGGGTATATTAGGTGGTGTGACTATATATGTGATTAATGGATTTCTTGAATAAAAGTGATCATTGGATTAGTACAACATAAATTATGTTGAAAACATACTTATATTTATATATGGATTTAAATATGCAATATAAGTACATATGAAAATGGCCATGTTGGGTCATAAGCCTAAGATCATAGCTAGAAGTATGATTTATCTAATCATCAAGTGTCTGAGGGACCAAAACTATAACCATATTAAAATGTTTTGTTAGAAAATAGAATGAGATATTGAAGTGAATGTTATAATGGGTTTATGATTTATTTGTTTCTCTATAAATGATTAAATGAATGTTGATTATATGTATTCAGTATTGAATAATTGTGTGTAGTACTAGTTGTGAGAGTGTTAATATATATAAGTTCTTGGTTATATCTAGCATATAATAGGTGCATCTTGATGCATGCTCATAATTTATATTTCTTTGAATGCTAGTATGAAATTTAAACTTAGAGTATAATTGGGTGGTATAATCCCATACTTGATTTATCATTATTATGCATGTGGGTCATTTAATTCTTAAAATGATAAGTTTTGTTATGTATTTATGAACTATGATAGTATGGGATATAATAGATTACTACAATATAAATGTATGTTAAACCCAGATGGTACATACTATAATTGATATGTTTAGACTTATACCTACATTTGATTGATTTAATGTAGACATGATGGTTATTACTAACAATAACATATTTTATGATAGTTGGTAGGACTTTCTGTATGCATGTATAGAACCTTGAGAGTGTAGCATATGTTAATATAATATATTATTGTGTTTCATGGGAGTTGTGACTTACTTTGTCATGTCTATTTGCTTAAATAAAAGCTTTTGTTTCCAAGTATTTAAGACTGCTATATATGACTGATTGTAGAAAACTAGTAGTTATGTTTTAGAATACTAGACTATTGTAATAAGGGTTATCATAGAGTATAGTATGTTTAGTAACTAATTGTGGTAGAAAAAATCTATAGTTAAATATGTATTTACTTGGGTGGTATAAATTGTAGTCATTATTTCTAGTATGGGATAAAAAATAATGTAAGATTCATTCATGCATTTGATGGAATAAATGTATGCTTTGGTTACTCCTAAGTTTAACATGTTATATGATATGGTTACTAGTAGGATGTAAATTAAATAAATCTTATGGTTGAATTGTATTTAACCAATCTGTATTGCTAATACAGAGTAAGGAGTGAGATGGACTTCACTAGCTTACTAGCATCACAATCCTAGATGAAGGCAGTTTGATTAAGTGATGTGTATAAATTTGATTGATCTATAGATCGTTATTATTTATTATTCATAAAAAATTTGGCCAAAGTATGTTTAGTGAGATATTATAATTTCATGAGTATTATTTACATGTTTGTGTGATATCTTGTAATAGAATAATTTTCTATAATACATTGCATGTTTAGTTTTAAAATCATACAGCACACATGTACTTGTTTGTTTCTATAGATTCTTGCACCATCACTATCTATTCATCCATGAAGGGAGGGCCATTTTCTAAAGGAATTAGGGTGGGGGATCATTGGTCTATGGTTGGTGTTGAAAAGTGCTCAGATGATGCTCGCCCTCCCCATAATAGTACTAATTATCGAGATGACACTTGAGATTTCCACAAATACTTGTGTTCAAGAACTATGATCTGGGAGAGCCATGTATATTATATGTACACTATAATCATTATTGAATATTATCATGAAGAGTTGTAATTAATTATCATTGAACATTGACATTGGTGGCTATAGACTTATATCAGTCATCATTGAGTTAATATAATTACTTTTATATTTACAGTCTAATGTGCTCTCATGATATTAGAGATCAGTAATATGTGATGTCATATGCTCATTTGTTTTTATCATGATTTGATTATTTCATATGGTCTCTATATATTTTCATGGTATAATCTATATTTGGTATATATGTTTAAAAAAAAAATCACGTATTTATAGTTGGACCCCAACGGGGTTGTTACATGTGAAAACTATAAGGTATATTTTCTATAGGGTGAGATGATCTTGGAGTTCTTGTAATCAAGTTTAGAACAAATTTAATTTAAATAATTTAGATGTTGAGGCTATTGCATAAATTCAAGCCTCCATACCTGATGAATATCTTCATAATGTAATAACATCTACAGTGATGAAAAAATTTGAATTTAGGGGTGGGAAGGAAAGTGCAGAGGAGGAGGGAGGTGACAAGGAGGACATAGAGGATGATGAGGATCAAGGTTGCAAGAGGATGTATAATGTAGTGAGGATTATAGCATCTATTGTAGATTTTTTTTCAAGAAACATCACTAATGCACAGTAGGAGGAGGAATGGTGAGTGCTGAAATGGAAAGAGGTAGAATGGTAGGAGGTGGAATGCATTATTCCTTTGATCAATGGTAGAATTTGAACTCTGGGAAATGACATTTCCCTTCCCTCATCCAACTCTAGAATGACAAAACTATAGATGATGTCTATGTTGGGCTGCTGGACAATTTCATTTAATGGCTACATTGTCTCAGTCCCTTGGCTAAACAAATTATCTTGGTGAGATTCCTCTAATAGTGAAAAAAATCTATTTACTTGGAGAAAGCATGGTGTTTTCATGTTTAGTTCATGGTTTTCAGGCCTTGGTAAGGATACTAATTGATACGCTACCCAAACTTTTGACTGTTGGCATGGTACTCTTCAAATACTTTTTAATTGGTTTAATCTCAGGACTTTTCATGGTTATGGGAGTTTTTAAAGTAGTAGAGGATGTAGGCCATTCCTCTATACCTTAGTCTCTTATGGATTGCCTACTTTTTTGTGTTCCTTCTTGGGGGTGGATGATGGAGGATCCCCCCTAGGATCCCTTTTTGGGACAAGTTGGGTGTTAGAGGATCTCACTCCTATTTTTCCACTACTCTATTGGTCTCTTTCAACTTGGTTATCCTTTTATGGTCCTTCAATAGGGATGATGGTGGATATCTCCCTAGTTCCTTGTTTCTAGGTAAGATGGGTATTAGAGGAACCCACTCCCCTAGTTTGTTAAGTGGTATGGCTATTAGAGGAAGCCATGTTTTAACCCTTGTAATTTGATTGGAAAATGGAGGACCTAGTTTTTCTATAGCCTTTTTGTGATTTTTGGGGCTATGTTATGATCTGTAATATTTCTAATCCTTAGTGGGAGGAGAATTCCACTCACTATGTTTTGGCTGAGTGACAGTCAGGTGAAAGACTCAAGTAGCAGAAGGGCTCCCTTTTTAAAATATCCTTGATCTAGTTGTGTCTTCAAAAAAGACATGATGAAGGGTGTCAGCCCTTTCAAATCCACTATTTTGAAGCTTATTTGTGTTCTCAAGGTTATGGGATCCTTAAAAACCTTGGTTGTGGGTACCTTAAAACCCTCACATTTCATGCTTAAAGGTTGCAGGAGCCTTAAATCTGCCTTATGATCTAAAAATATTATGGCTATTAGTGGAAGGATCAACCCACTTGCTATGACTCAGCTATGTGAATACTCCAAGAGGTAAAATGCCTTCATTTCTAGTTAAACTTATGTTCTATTGTTTGTCTCTTGTCGTGCTTTCTCAAGTTGTGATTCTTAGTGGGATGATGAACCCTTTTGCTATAATTCTACTATATGATGGCTATGTGGAAGTCCATAGTGGAAAAATACCTCCTTCTCAAGTGGTTCTTCTAGTTTTTAGTGCCCTTAGAGAAGTCATGATGAAGGGAGACTACCCTTTGAGATTTACTGTTTAACAATACCTTTGTGTACCACAGGGTATAGGAACCTTAAAACCCATGGTTGTGAGAACCCTTAAAACCCTCTTATTCTCTAGTCTCACTTGAATCTGGGGAACCTTTAATTCACTTGTAAAATATTGGGGGAGCC
This sequence comes from Torreya grandis, assembly GCA_037957365.1. Lineage (NCBI taxonomy): Eukaryota > Viridiplantae > Streptophyta > Pinopsida > Cupressales > Taxaceae > Torreya > Torreya grandis. Next base: position 3,746,867 of record JARHVA010001050.1, on the reverse strand, counting down.
TTAAAAACTGTCTTTACTATACTTTTAGGTTATGAGATCCTTAAAACCCCTAGTTGTGGGAATCCTTAAAACCCTCATGTTCTCTAGTGTCATCATGGTTATAAGTACCTTTGCTTCTCTTGTTATAGGTTAAGGGAGTCTTCAAAACCTCTTTTTCATTCTTGGTTGTTTGGGGATCTTTTACCCTCTTTGTTGTCCCTGGATGTGGGTCCAGTTGTCAAAACCCTCACTATCCTAGTTCATAAATCTTTTTCAAAAGCATTATTACCTTATCAAATAGAAAAATATATTCATAATATTAGGCTAAAATCTCTTACTCTTTGGTGGAAATATTGGCACTAACCTACAACCACTCCCTTCACTTGGTATTATCTATGACTAGGATATAATTTACTAGCTCCCCAACATATTTTAGATGAGGTTCTCAACCACAGATAAAACCTGTATTCCATCCATGGGGTTTGGTCCAAAAGATTTCACAATGTGTGGATTGCTCTCAATGAACCTAAAAAAACATATTTTCTTTGGCATGATCTCTATTAGGGATTTCCTATGGATGATCAGCTTAAGCATATGGGGGTTTCAAATCCCATTTGTGATGCATAAAAAATATGCCAACCTTCCAGAGGCCATAACTTTTGACTCGTAACTCTGTTTGAGCTCTTCCATGCACCAAAATGACTATATCAAAAAGATTGATTCAACCTTAAGCTGCTCTATCCACTTAGATTTGATTTTGATATTTTTTAGAGGCCAAACATGATCATTTGAGGGTCTAAAATTAACTTTTAAAGTTTTTTCCAAGAATAATTTATTTTTCAAAATTGTATAATTTTAGAACCAAATGTCAAATTTAGTTGACTTTCATCTCATAGGCTAATTTTCGTATTTAGGATATTTTGGAAATTTTTAGGGCCGTGTGTACTTTTATGCAAAAGATACCAAAAATTGAAGTTTTTTTTCTAGATTTTAGTTTTTTTCTAAAAATAAGAAGTTTTTTTCAATTTTTTTTAATAAACTTGAAGTGATGAGTTGAGGCTTATTTAAGCACAGTTCAAATTTGTAATTATCATCACATTATTCAATACAAATTATTATTTTGAAATTTGGCCTATTGGTAATTTTAATTTGTCTTGTTAGTTTTTTAGTTTCATTATCTGGTATCAGAGCAAGTTCAAATCTTGGAGGAGTAAAGAATGGTGAGAGGATGAGGAGGTGTTGCATAGATGAACCAAACTATAAAAGAGTTGTAGAGGCAAGTTCAAAAATTAATAGAGGTTATCACCAATCAATATAGAAGATAGGATCATGATGAGGAAGATGATGAAGAAGTTCAGAAAGAAGATGAATAGTAAGAGCAGCCACCATCGATGGAAGAGAGGGTGGTTTGGGCTTTAGAAGGAAGGAATGAAAGAATCAAGGTTGATGTTCCAGCTTATGAAGGTAGTTTAAAACTAGAGGAGTTGATAGATTGGATGAATAGCATGGAGAAGCTATTTGAGTGGAAGACTATGAGAGAAGACAAGAAGGTAAAGTTTGCATGCACGAAAATGAAAGGTCATGCAATGATTTGGTGGCATCACTTAAAAAAAGAGAGATAGATAAAAGGTAAAGAGAAGATTAATTCATGGAAAAAGATGGAGAAGAAGCTGGGGGAGAAATTTCTTCTTGTGGATTACGCACAAACCCTATATAGAAGATTTCAAAATTTGAGGCAAAGAGATCATAACATATAAGAGTATACATATGAATTTTATAAGATTTTTATACGAGTGGAGCATGATGAAACAAAAGAGCAGATGGATGTAAGGTATGTAAATGGTTTGAAATTTTATATTCAAGATGATCTAAGCATGCATAGAATACTTAACATGGAGGAGGATTATCAATTAGCTTTGAAGGTAGAAGAAAAGAAAAATAGACAAAATTTTAGAAGAACATCTCCTGGTCCAAAAAGAGGTGGATCCCCTTCAATAAGGGGATTAGGTGGGTTTAATACCAATAGAGGTGGATTTAATTCTAATAAAAGTGAATCGTCAAATGGTTTATAAAGGCAAGATGATAATAAGCAAGGGTTTAAATACCAACAAAGATGAAGATGATTTTAAAGAGGATGAGGTTATGGTGGTGCTAAAGGATGGTTTCCAAATCAACCTAGATCCTATATTTGTTATAGATGTGGAGAAGAAGGGAACATAACATTTGAGTGTCCACACTATCAAAATCAAGAAAGGAGGCAAGAATATCACCCAAGAGTAAATCTAGTTGAAGTAGAAATAAAAGAGCAAAATAGTGAATTTGCACCAGTAGATGTTAGAGAGAACATGATGAGAAGAACCATGATTGATCTAAGACACGATCAAGTGCATAATAAGGAAGGTGGTGATGCATGACTGTGATAAAATATTTTTTGAATAATATGTACTTTGGGTGGAAAGGTATGCAAAGTAATTATAGATGGTGGTAGTTGTGAAAATATGGTTTTTAAAGAAATGATAGAGAAACTAAATTTTCAATGTGAAAAGCATCCTAACCCTTATCAAATTTCATGGTTTAAGAAAGGGAATGAGGTTATAGTAGATAAAATGTGCTTAATCAAGTTTTCTATAGGAAAAAGTTATAATGATGAAATATGGTGTGATGTTATTCTGATGGATGCATGCCATGTGTTATTGGGAAGACCATGGCAATTCGATAGGAAAGTAATTCATAATGGAGCAAAGAACACATACACTTTTTGGAAAGGTGGTACAAAGATATTTTTTTTACCTCTGAAAGAAGAAGAAAAGATAGAAATCATGCTCTCTACTAAAGAATTTATCCAAGATATGAAGGTAGTAGGGTACTGTTATGCATTAGTAGCAAAACAAGAAGAAATAGAAATGGTGCCAATACCAACAAAAGAAACAAGAGTATTGATATAATATGTAGATGTTATGCCTGATGAGTTACTAGATAGTTTACCACCAAAGAGAGATATTTAGCATCACATTGATTTGATTCCAGGATCAGCTCTACCCAATCAAGTAGCTTATAGGATGAGTCCAATAGAACATGTAGAATTAAATAAAGAGGTTACTAAATTGCTAATAAAAAAGGTGATAAGGGAGCGTATGAGTCCATGTGCAACACTAGTGTTGCTAACTCCAAAAAAATATGGAGGATGGAGAATGTGTGTGGATAGTAGAGAAATTAACAAAATTATAATAAAGTATAGGTTTCCTGTACCTCATTTAGATGATATGATGGATGTGCTTGTAGGAGTAAAATATTTTACCAAGATTGATCTAAGGAGTGGTTATTATCAGAATGAATTCATGAAGGAGATGAGTGGAAAACTCCATTCAAGATTAGGGATGGTTTATATGAGTGGATGGTGATGCCATTCAGATTATCTAATGCACCTAGCACATTTATGAGGATGATGAATAGAGTGCTACAAGAATATATTAGTAAGTTTGTGGTTGTTTATTTTGATATTAAGTAAGACTAAAGAAGAACACTTACATCATTTGAGAATGGTAATGGATTTGTTAATAAAGGAGAAGTTATATGTAAATTTGAAGAAATGCAGGTTTATGCAAAATAGTTTGGTATTTTTGGAATTTGTAGTTTCAATAGATGGTGTGAAAATGGATGAAGAAAAGATAAAGACAATTGTTGAGTGGCCTATTCCAAAAAGCATTATAGAGGTGAGAAGTTTCCATGGTTTAACAAATTTTTACCAAAAAATTATTAAAATTTTTAGTACTATTGTGTCACCAATAACAAATTGCATGAGGGAAGGAGTTTGCATGGACTAGAGAAGCCACAAAAAGTTTTGAAAATTTGAAGAAGATTACAAAAAGGCCAATTTTAGCATTACTAGATTTTAACAAAGTATTTGAGGTTGATTTTGATGCTTCATTTGTAGAAATTGGTGCTGTGCTAAGTCAAGAAGGAAAGCCAATAACATATTTTAGTGAGAAATTGAATGAGGTAAGAGAAAAATATTCTACTTATGATGTTAAACTTTATGCAATTGCACAAGCATTAAGACATTGGAGGCATTAATTGGTGCCTAAGGAGTTTATACTATTTATAGATCATGAGGTTTTGAAGTATGTGAATACACAAAATAAGTTGAATAGTAGACATGCAAAGTGGATTTGTTTCTTGTAGGGGTATAATTTTGTGTTGAAACATAAATCAAGAAAATAGAATTAGGTAGCTGATCCATTGAGCAGAAGGGCAACATTATTAACTGCTATGGTGAGTGAAGTAGTTGGATTTGAAGCTATTAAAGAATTATATGATACTAATCCATATTTTAGTAAGGTCATTGAGAAGTGAAGGAATCCATTAACTGGTGGGACAAATGCTATTAATGATGAGTATCTTATGTAAGAAGGTTATCTCTTCAAAGGGAAACAATTATGCATTCTAGTTGGGTCTCTACGAGACAATATAATAAGATAATTACATAGTGGTTGTTTGGATGGACATTTTGGTAAGATGAAGACAATATATTTGGTGGAGGAAAAGTATTTTTAGCCAAATATGAAGAGAGATGTGAAAAGGTATGTTTCAAGATGTAGAATATGTCAGGTGTCTAAAGGACATGCACAAAATACTAGACTTTACATGCCATTACCGGTTCCAAGAGGGCCATGGATAGATTTGAGTATGGATTTTGTGTTGGGATTGCCAAACACACAAAAAGGTAATGATTCAATTTGTGTTGTTGTAGAATATTTTTATAAAATGGTTCATTTGATTGCATGTAAGAAAACCAATGATGCCACTAGAGTTGTAGAATTATTTTTTAAAGATATTGTGAGATTACATGGTGTTACAAAAATTATTACTATAGATAGGGACACAAAATTGCTGAGTCATTTTTGGAGGACTTTTTGGAAGAAGATGGGTACTAAGCTACAATTCAGTAGTGCATATCACCCAAAAATAGATGGGTAGATAGATGTTGTCAATAGGAGCTTGGAAAATTCATTGAGATGCATAGTGGGAGAGAAATTGAAGTAATGGGAAATGGCTTTACCACAAGCTGAGTTTGCATATAATAGTTTAGTGAATAGATCAACAAGAAAGTCACATTTTCAAATTGTTTATGGTAGAAATCCTATGGGTATTCTAGATTTGGTACAATTGCCAATTGTAGATTGGATTAGTGATGATGTAGAAGCATTTGCAAAACATATGCAATCACTACAAGAGGGAGTAAGAAGAAAGTAATGAGAAATATAAAGAAACAATAGATGCTAGATGAAGATCCAAGGTATTTGAAAAAGGAGAGTTGGTAATGATTTACTTGAGGAAAGAGATATTTTAAAAAGGCACATACAACAAGTTAAAGTACAAGAAAATTGGACCATGCAGAATTGTGAAAAAAATTGATGATAATGCATATGAGGTGAGTTTACCACAGAATTTTGATATATCTCCAATATTTAATGTTTCAAATTTATATGAATTCCATGTAGAATATGGTGAAGATGATGAAGATGAAGAATTAAATTTGGAGCAATAGGTTCCAAATAAGAAGAAAGAAAAAATAGTGCGGGTTTTGGATAAGAAGACAGTAAGCACAAGGCAAGGAAATTATAACAAGTATTTGGTGTAGTGGGAAGGATTGCAACAAGAATACAACACATGGATTATATAATGGGAGCTAAATAATATTGAGAAAGAAATATGGTAGAAATATAATCAGGGTAACTCGCAGGAGCTAAGTTATTTTCAACTAGAGGAGAATGATGTACAAAAAATAGGCTAACCTTCTAGAGGCCATAACTTTTGACTTATAACTCTGTTTGAGCTCTTCCACATGCTAAAATGACCATATTGAAAAGTTAAATTCATTTTTAAGCCACTCTATCTGCTTATATTTTATTTTGATATTTTTTGGAGGCCAAACATGATCATTTGAGGGTGTAAGATTAACTTTTAAAGTTTTTTTCAGGAATTTTCTATTTTTTGAAATTGTATAATTTTAGAACCAAAATTCAACTTCAGTTGAATTTCATCCCACACGATAATTTTAGAATTTAGGATATTTTAGGAAATTTTTAGGGTTGTGTGTGATTTTATACAAAAGATACAAAAAACAATAATTTTTTTTCTAGATTTTAGTTTTTTCTAAAAATAGGAAGTTTTTTTAGATTTTAGTTTTTTTTTTTTTTTTTAAACTCAAAGTGCTGAGTTGAGGATTATTTAAGAATGTTTTATATTTTTAATTATCTTCAAGTTATTCAATACAAATTATTGTTCTAAAATTTGGCCTATCGATAATTTTAATTTGTCTTGTTAGTTTTTCGATTTCATTGATTTGCCTAGCTTTCCATCAACCTAAGACTATTAAACACCTTTTTAGGTTTTGCATCCACACTTAGTCTACATGGAACTAGATTCATTCCCTTATTCAACCATTTAGACCTGAATTTTTTAATGGAAGATGTATCTCTTGGGGGACTCTACCCTGATTTCTACAAAATACAACATATTTTGGAATATTTTTCATGCTGACATTTTATTTTAAATATGGAAAATTAGGAACTATGATTTATTTAATCATGAAGAAATAGGCCATAGTTTTTTTATTTCTAATAAAATTATTGCTCTCTCTAATGTTACTCTCCATATTCAAATTCAAACTGACACTTGGAACTCAACCACCTTTAACATCTACTTGATCACTGGGGAAATACGCCATGTGTAGTTAGATGAGAACCTCTAGAGGAATCATGTTTACCTTCACCTCTTCAAGGCAAAAGCCATGGTCTATGCTAATAACATTCCTAAAATTGACACATGAGTCTTTCTCATCATATATCAATACCTTGATGGTCTTCCCCATGATGCGGTTTACCAAGTGTATCTTCCAGAAGTGGAGGTGATGATAGGGGATGATGCCCTCTCTCACATGATTATGGAGATGATAATAAGTGTTGGGGTTCTTCTCCCCAAAACAAGTTTCCTTATCTCAATCTTGTAATTTATCTCGATATAAAAAAGGATGAAACTAATGCTGAGCAATAAAATTATGGTTGGGAGCCATTATCCATGAACACTTATCCTCTTGTTCAAGGAGGATGGGGAGATAAGTTGTAGGATCCACCTTATCCATCACCTCCTTTGATAGCCATGTTTGTTGTGACAACTTAAAATTTCTTTTTATTTTTTATGTGCTCTTTTATTTTCTTTCCTAGTTATTATTCACTATTGATTTGATGTTTTGTTGAGTGGTCTTTATTGACCCTCTGTTGGACTATGCCTTTTCCTCAGAATTGTTTATCCTCGATATGAATTTGTTCTTGGGGTATGGATTTTACACACATTTTTTTGTATGATTAGTGTTGTACTTAATACTTTTTTATATTAATATAGATACTCTCTTCAATAAAAAATCAAACCCACTTATCCTAGGATTTTGTTGCACCCTATAAAACACACAAATTAATGTATTATTTCTAGGTTTTATATGAAAAAATTTAGTATTAAAAAAATAATTATATTATAATATGTTGTGTTTATTTACTTACAACACATAAAACATGCACTTTAAGGGTTTAAATCATGTTCATAATAGCATCCAATGTGTTGGAGGAGATATGTAGATTGAAATCCATCCCAAGCTAAAATTAATCATTTTAAAATGATTATTAAAGACAATTTATATGTCAATTTCCTTTAAATAATTTTAATTAAAATAATATTTAAACATTATTTATGTATTATATGTGTTTATAATAGATATATTAGGTTTATCATCATGAATCATCCTTGTATAATGATCGATAACAAGGGAGTCAAGTTAGAAAACTATCCCTAGTTGTCTCAAGATGACACTGATGTGATTGTGGTAATCAAATATTATGAGAAATATTTTAGATAATATAATAACATAGAGTGTGAAAATTAAATTAAAATATTAATTTTAATTTAATCATTCAAAAAAATATTTATTTTTAACTTGTATATAACCACTAAAACTTACCATTAAAACTTACCCTATGTCTAATAGATGCAAAACTAGATGGATCATCGACACATGCTTCGATAAAATTCACTACAACATGTCCAAAATGACTAAGGATGAGGCCTATATTGGTATCCAATAGAATAAAAACCATGTGATTCATTGACACATGCCTCCACAAAACTGGGTAGAGCATGCCCACAATGATTATCTCAATCAAACATCTACCAATGTCTAACATATGAAAATTCATGTGCATTTCCAACACATGCCTTTGTAAAATGAACTGCAACATGTCTATAATAACTCTTATGATTTGTAAATTTTGATGTCCATATATCATGCTAATCTTGTACTCAAAACATTCTCACAATATTATGATTGGGATGCCATGTTTCATACTAGAAAAATACTATGCCCTCACATGGTCTGCAATGACATATTGGGCCATATAATGAAAGATTGATAAATCATGAATGTGATATATGTCATTGGGAACTAATAATATAAGATCAACGAGCCATTTCCTCATATTACCTTAAATATTTATCAGTCTCTATGGAGTGGACTGTGAACTACTACGATGGCTCTCCAAAAAACTATGAATGCGGTCTAAATATATACTATGAAGTTGAGTGGCCTTACTCTCCAAAATAATAACATTACCTATTACAATAGTAGGCTTGACAAAAACCTCAAAAAATGAGTTGAAGGACTCTAGATTTTTATTGAACATTTGCTTCTTGTTTGGGCAAGGAGGTTTGTCTATGGGTTTATATCTATCATGCAATTGACACTTCTAAGACCACTAGAATTTGGAATTTTTGTATAATCTATAGGCATATGTAAATATAAATTATCATATGGTTATTTACAAAAATTAAAGGAAATGCATCTTTCTGTGGACACATCCCATGGGTAGCTATGAACCAAGGGTAAATATTATGTGCCATCAAAGGGTCCTTACACATCATCACATAATAATATTTTAATCTAAAATAAAGATTAAGTTTTAGAAATAAAGGTCTATCATCAATAGTTTTATCTATGATGTTCACCACTACCAATGGTATTAATCCCTTGACATTATTTTCAAAGGAAATATATAATTTTTTTAGGTTTATTTCAAAATATGGGATAAATTTTTTAGTATTCTCTAATATTTTGTTTAATTCATTCTTAATAACTAGTAAATTTCCATGATGAGGGGATGTAGTGCTTGATGCTAATGTTTTCTCTAATCTAGCCAATGCTCCATGAAAATTATTTCACAATCTTTTTCTAATACATCTAGGATCCATATAGAAAAATAACAATAAAAATAACTAAAAAAACAAATATATAATAACAACTTACCTTTTTCTAATAATATCAAGACAAATTTTTAAAAAATGATATTTTTTAATAACAAAAAAAAAACCTTATTTTATAGGTAATAGAGAGGTGGAGTGGGATACTTAGAATATTTATGGCCATAACTACTTCAAAGAGTAGCTGAAAAATGGTTTTTTTCTTTTTTTGTTTATTATGTAAGTGATAGTTATGATTATAATTTAGGGGTTGAGAATTACAACTATAACTCCTTAGTTATATCCTTAATTTTTTAATCCATGTTAGCTAGGTATGCCCACAAAGGCATAACCATGTCAGAATTAAAATTATGTTTTTAACTCTCTAAAGATACTTATGAGGTTTTAATATTTCGTACATTCAAAATTTTAAAAAATAATGAAAAATGTCATAAAGTGTGCCATAATTTTATGTGCCCACCCTCATGTAGAAGCATCTAGATCCTTGTGTAATATTACAATAATAAAAAAGGAGTAGTTAATTTTAATAAACATGGTGAAGTATTTTGTTGTTATAATGGTTTACAATATGTTTTCAAGCATCATGAATCTTATTTTGATTGTTGCATGTTTTGTTTCTTTCTACATTATCTAAGGATAAAATGTGCTTGAGGGTTTCCTTAACATATACATATCAGAGTTGTTGCCAAAATCCAGATAATACGAATGCAATGGAGACGTGATCACACGAGATGAAGCAAGTGCACACCACATAAATGCTAAAGCAATTTGAAATTATACAAGAAGCTAAATTACACAAGACAAAATGGAGAAAACCAAAATCAGATTAACATGAGATGGCCAAAGTGAGGAATACATATAGGAGAGTACGTAAGTAACTCCTCCACAAAAGGTGGACAAGGCACCCCAAGAATAGACTGTAACTCCTCTATGAAAGGTGGTGACAAGGTGATACAAATAGAGAAGTAACTCCCATCAAGGGAGTTACATATGACATTCTTATGACACCTATGACACATCTATGACACACACCTCCACATAAGCTAGCCTATCCCACAAATGTAGGAAAGCTCCATGTATGCACAATAAATACAATTTACCTAATTAAAAAATAGGGAAAAATAAAAACCTACACTAATACCCCCCCATAAGTGTAGCTTAGGTGGGCAGTGTGGAAATATAAAATGGGTCCCGATAACTAGGCCTGATGAGGTACCCATGTACAAATGTAATCTCCCATAAGATAGAGAAAAGGAGAAAACCCATAGGAAAAAACTCCCCCCCAAAAGAGAGACATAAAAGAAAGAAGAGGCTAGTGGCCCCCCCCAAAGATGATGCTGCTACAGATGTGGACTGCACCCCAAGAAGAGCTCATAGATGAATGAACTTGCTCTCAGTGAAAGGTTTGGTGAAGATGTCTGCAATCTGCTCTAAAGATTGGCAAAATATCAAGTCAATGACTTTAATATGAATAATCTCCCAAATTAAATGCATGTGAATCTCTATGTGCTTGGTCCATTGGTGCTGAACTAGATTCCTACAAATCTGAATGGTACTCTGGTTGTCACAATAAATGATGGTGGGCTGCCTGATAGGAATACCAAACTCAGAAAGAATCCCTTGAAGCCAAATAGCCTTAGTAGCTGCATTAATAGCTCCCCTATACTCTGCCTCTATGGATGATATAGTAATAGCACTCTGCTTCTTGCTAGACCAATTGATAGGACCAAAACCTAGAGAGAAACTGTAACCAAAAGTGGACTTGCGAGTCTGTGAATCACCAACCCAGTCTGAATTTGTATATCCAACCAAGTCAACTTCTATGCCAAATTTGTAATGAATCCTGTATCTATGTGAACCCTGTATGTAATGCAAGATCCTCTTAGCTACTTTTCAATGTAGCTCATGAGGTTCCTGAATGAATTTGGAGACAAGTCCCACTATATATGATATGTCAGGCCTGGTGTGAGTCAAGTAGATGAGACTACCAACAAGTTGTCGATATTGAGTGGCATCAACCAATGGTGAAGAATAATCAGCCTCAATCTTGACTCTTGATAGAAAGGGAGTCGAAGATGGCTTGCAATCAACCATGTGAAATTGAGCCAATAAGTCAAGAGCATACTTAGGCTATGCAAGAGAAATCCCTGAATCTGATTGTGAGATCTCGATGCCAAGGAAGTAGTGCAAAAAACCCAAGTCTATCATGTCAAATCTATCCTGGAGAGATGCCTTCACCACTACAATAGCCGATGAAGAACTCCCGGTGATCAAAAGGTCATCAACATATAGAACCAAAATTAGGAGCGAATCATCTTGCCGCAAGAAGTAGGCATTGGGATTAGAATGGCACCTAGTGAAACCTAATGTGAGAAGGAAGTAATCCATCTAGGCATACCAAACCCGAGGGGCCTGTTTGAGGCCATAGATAGATTTCCTAAGTCTGCATACTAAGGAAGAATCCTAAACAAATCCTGGCAGCTACTCCATGTAGATCTCCTCCTCTAAGTCTCCATGAAGAAAGGCACTCTTCACATCCATCTGGTGCACATCCCAACCATGTGTTGTGGCAATAGCCAAGGTGAGTCAGATAGAAGTCATATTTGCAATGGGTGCAAAGGTCTCTGAGTAGTCAATGCCTACCACTTGTGAGAAACCCTTGGTGACCAATCGTGCCTTGTACTTATCAACCGACCCATCTACTACAAACTTGGTCTGATATATCCACCTACATCGAACCATGTTTCTTCCCTTAGGAAGTGAAGTCAAATCCCAAGTGTGATTTTTGATTAAGGAAGAATATTCTTCCTCCATAGCACTATCCCACTCAGGTACCCCTGATGCCTCTCAAAAAGTCTGTGGATCTGAAACTGAAGCAAAGAAGGCATGTGGATCTCTCTGAAAATACCCCCTAGTATGTCTATCATCTACGGGATCTCTTACCCAAGTGCCAGCACTCTCAAGTGTCTGTCTAGCCCAAAGTGGCCCAAAAGTGGGTGAGTCAGGTGCTAACTCCTCATCCTCTAACTGACTAGAGGTGGATGACTCTGCATCACTGTCCTCACTGTCTAAACTCGAAGAAGAAGAAGATGTCTCTAGCTCAAGAACCTACTGTGGCTAATCTGAATTTGATGAGGAATCATCATGAAGAAGTAGATCTGATGAGGGTGAAGAAGTGTCAAGTGTTGAGTCTCCAGAACTCTCCTGAAAATGGACACTTCTCTCAATGAACAACTCATGAGTGACTGGATCTAGAAGGTGATATCCCTTAATACCATCCAGATGTCCTATAAAGATGCAAGGCTTGGACTGTCATTTTATAACTTTGTGTTTCTTCTTCAGAATGCAGGCCATGGCTGGGGATTTTGAAAACTCTAAGGTGATCAACATCAATTTTCCTTTTATGCCAAGCTTTAAAGGGTGTTATCCCTTTCAAAGCTTTGTGAGGAACCTTGTTTTGAATGTAGCAAGCACAATTGATGGCTTCAGCCAAGTATTGTGGTGCTAAGGATTTGGAGTGAATCATATAGCTACCCATCTCTTTCAAGAACCTATTCTTTCATTTTGCAACCCCATTCTGTGAAGGACTGTAAGTGACTGTGCACTACAAATCAATCCCCTCTGTGGTGCAAAATTGCTCAAACCTATTGCTGACAACTACCCTCCATTATCAGTTCGAAGAACCTTGATGGATTTCTCACTCTGTTTCTCAACAAGAGCCTTGAAGTCTAGAAAATTTTTAAACACTTCAGACTTTTGTCGGAGAAAATATATCCAAGTGTACCTAGAGAAATCATCAATGAAAGTGAGGATGTACTTGGCCCTTGTGAAAGATGGTTTGGGAAAGGGTCTTGATACATCACTGTGGACTAATTCCAAAGGTTGTGAAGCCCTCCAAGCTTTGCCTTTATCAAATTTTACTTTGGGATGCTTCCCAAGGGAGCACCCCTCACAAAGTCCTTTTGAGAATTGGACACGAGGCAAGCCAATGACCATGTCATGTTTGTAAAGTTGTTCAAGGTAGCGGTAGTTAAGGTGGCCAAACCACTCATGCCATAATTTGCTAACTCCATATGAATGAGTTAGCAATGTTGTTGGAGAAGAATTTGGTGAAAAATGTGAGGTGTATAACCTGACTTGGTGATCTGCCCTACCCACTACCACTGTAGTATCACTATGCAACTCCCTAATAGCCACTGAATCTGGTGAAAACTCAACTCTCATGCCTCGACCAATGTGAGTGATTTGGTACACTGATAGGAGATTGGTTAAAAGAGAAGGAACACTTAGAAAATTATTGAATGTTCCTCCTTCCATTTCAATTGACCCTCTCCCTGCAATAGAAACTGATGTGTCATCACCCAAACTAATTGAAGTCATGCTACAAGGCTCTAAAGATGAAAAATCAATTAGTGAAGAGCCCATGTGGTGAGAAGCACTCAAATAAATGACCCATGATGATGTAAAAGCTGTAGTAGCTATAAGGGCCTTGCCCTTTTCTTTCTCCTTACCCTTGCCTTTTGCTTTGGTGGAATCTTGGGTAGATTAATTCTACTTGATGGACTCAGGAACACCTATGTTGTGCTTCTCTAGAAGATGAGTTAGGTGATCTATTTGTTTCTTCATGCATTTGTGTTCATTATGCCTTGTATTTTTATAATAGGCACACTTAACCTTCTCCTTCTTTGGTTTAACATTGGAGGATGAAGACTCAGTGTTGTTTTTGGCAGGATTGTTGTTTTCTTTCTTCTTCTCCTGGTCCTTGTTCTTTTTCTTCTTCTCCTTTGTTGAAGTCTTATCCTTACCATTTCCAGCTATCAAAGCTTGGGGTTGAGTAGACTTCATTGTGCCCATTTGAATTAGCTTATTGTGCTCCCTAGTCAAGTTGGTAATGAATGAATCCAAAGAAGGCATTTTCCATGTAGTGCCAAGGGCACTTTTTGTGGCATGGAAAGTGGAGACAAAGATTGAATAGCTTGGACCTAACTTTGTGAGAATAGAAATGATGAGTTGATCATATTTCTTCTCTATCCCTCATTCTTTCAATTACAATCTAAGGGCCTTAAACTTAGTGAAGAAGTCCTGTAGGGTGTCAAAGTTGTTAGGACTTAGACTTATGAGTTCATTTTCAAGCTCATGACCTCTCATCTCATCAAGCTTCCCAAATAAGTTTTCTAAGGTGTCCCATATGTCATTGGGAGTCTTGAAGGATTCTAAATAGAAGAGAAGTTTTGGAGATACAAACAAGCTCAGTAATCCATAGGTTCATCACTACGGTTGTACCACTTGACCTTTTCAACATCAGTGTTGGGTTCTACTTCAGTACCCATGGTGATCTTGTACAACCCTTTGATTCTAAGAATAATGGAAATTTTAACCTTTCATTCATGATAGTTGAAGGGTGTTATGGGTTTAAGTTGAAAATAATCCATTTTTATCTGAATTTAGGTGAAGTTGTGTTGATTACAAGTTGTGAAATTATGCAAAAAGGAGAATGAAAGTAAAGATTTATAAGTTGTGAAAAGCAATCACACCCCCCTAAAATATTGAGCCCCCCAAAAATATGTAAGTGCATGCTTAAAATATGTCAAGCTCAGCCGAGAATGCGTCTTAGAGCAATCAGTGCAAGACTAAAGCAAACAGGACATCGGACTCAGCCGAAAATGCGTCCTGAGAGACCCAAATTTTAGGCACTTTATAAAATAGTGCATTTTTAATAAATAACAAGCCTAAAATATAGAAAATTTAATAACAAACACTTTTGCAAAAAATGACACCCAAATCCGAGCTACCGTTTGCAAGATATTAAAGGTTCAATTTTCTCGTAAACTAGTGTTTTTGCAAAAAAACACTAAAACATTAAAAAAATGCCTATTTTGAGAGAGAAAGTGGCCTTCCAACCACTCGTTGGATTTGACATAGAATGAGGAATCCAAAGGAGGTTTATGTGAGGGGGAATTGGCCTCCCGCTAACCCGGGCCTCACCCTTCATCTTTGACAGACGAAGATACAAGTTTTAAATGAAAACCCCCAAATTATCAAATTGTCTAAAAAACTAAATATTCAGTCGAATTGACTGATTTTTGTTTTACAAGTCAATTTTTAACTAAAAAAATAAATCAAAGACAAAATGAACGGATGCCAAGTGTCCAAGGGCCCACATGGGACGCCGAGCAAGGAAGGGGCGCCATTTAAAAAAAAAAGTGCTGGCAGAAAAAACAAATGAACAACAAATGTGGAAGAATGTTTTCAACAAAAACAAGGGCACATTTCTAATTTGCTGGGCAAGAAAAGGTTATTCATTCTGCAGACTTCAATGCACAGTAGGTTTGGGTAGAAAAAGACTAGAAAAAGTGCCATTTTTAGAAAAAAATAGACCTGACTTTGCTGGATGCTGGGCACCATATAGCTGATGGCATGGCTGTAGAAAGGACTACTGCTACTACTGCTTGGCGTGTTGGAAGGACTGTTGTTGCTGCCTGGCGTGGAGTTCTAGAAGCTTGGCGCAGACTAGAAGAAGGTTGGCATAGAGTTGCAGAAGCTATACCTGGACTGAATGAGTGAAGTGCTGCCCCTCCCTCTGCTCACAACAATGGCGCCCAGTAGCTTGCAACAAAGTCAGCCCCTCCAATGTCCAGGAAGAACACCAGATAGCAAAAATCTTATCTTTTTCCTATAGAATGACCAAAAGAAAAGAAATTCTTCTGCCTTTGCTAAAGCCACAACAAATCTAGACAAGATGTCTTGGCAAATTCTAACTTAGAATTAATTTTTTGAACAAGTTTTCGTATGGATTTGCATGAGTTTTCAAAAAAATCTACCAAAACAATGGAGTTAAGCAACAAAAAAACTACTAAGAAAGCAAAGTAAGAATTTTAGAATAGCATAACCAAACACGATTACCGGAGTGGATCTGATACCATATCAGAGTTGTTGCCAAAATTTGGATAATGCGAATTCAATGGAGACGTGATCACATGAGATGAAGCAAGTGCACAACACATAATGCTAAAGCAATTTGAAATTATACAAGAAGCTAAATTGTACAAGACAAAATGGAGAAAACCAAAATCAGATTAACATGAGATGGCCAAAGTGAGGAATACATATAGGAGAGTACGTAAGTAACTCTTCCACAAAAGGTGGACAAGGCACCCCAAGAATAGACTGTAACTCCTCCATGAAAGGTGGTGACAAGGTGCTAAGAATAGAGAAGTAACTCCTATCAAGGGAGTTAATTATGACATTCTTATGACACCTAGGACACATCTATGACACACACCTCCACATAAGCTAGCCTATCCCACAAATTTAGGAAAGCTCCATGTATGCACAAGAAATACAATTTCCATAATTAAAAAATAGGGAAAAATAAAAACCTAAACTAATAATACACACACACACACACACACACACACACACACACACACACACACACACACACACACACACACACACACACACACACATTAAGTCAAATGATCTATGGTAATTTGTAGTGAAGTTTTCTCTAGAATTAAATTTAGTCAATTACACAATTTCTAAAAAAATAATTCTCAACCATGGCTCCAAATATTCTTATTTCAAACTCCATTGAGCTTAACATTGGTCATTTGGACATCTTTAGAGGTTAATTGGTATGATGTTTATTTGGACAAAGCTAGTGGTGACATTAGGAATATGTGAAGGAGTTCATGATGTGTTATGGTGTATCAATTATGTGACATGTTATCTTGTGATGTATTAGAATTGGGACTAGTGTGCATTTTAATCATAGTTAGTGGCATGCTTGAGAATTTAATGTACATGGGTAGACTGTGTGTTTATATAAACACATCCCCTAAATTTGATAAGTCATTCAATTCTAGATTGTGAGAATAAGTCTAATGTGTACTTGTAAGGAGAACTACAGTTAGATCTATGAAAAATTTGAGAATGGCTATTAGGATTGATTCATTCAGGACCACACTATAGTGTTGGGTTTTTATTTGTAAGTATGTGGTAATTTATGCATCTTTGTTTCATTTTAAGGTTGTCATTAGTAGTAAATCTAAATGTTTATATATCTTTGTTTGATGAAATAAAATTATGGTTTTTTTATATTTCCATTTTTTAATTACCAGTTGTGAAATAGAAGGTATCTCGTAATGATGACCCATAATTCAAATTGTATCATTTGGTATCAAAGATGAAAATAAACTCTAGGGTTGAGATATTGAGGTTTTTTTCCTCCATTATTTGAGAATATGGGTAGATAACAAGATGAGAGTGAAATAGAGGTCTAAATATGATTATGATTAGCACAATAACAAATCTTAAGGTAAAAAATTAACATGATCTACATAGGTTTTCAAAAGGTGTAGTAGTGTATCTAAAGGTTTCAAAAAGTCAATGTGATTTCAAAACGAGTAGGAGGAACAAGAATATTAATTACAAATATGAATGGAAGACTAGATGATATCACATAAATGTTTTGAGCTATGCAGATAAGGTTGGTTTTAATAGAGGAATATAAAATAAGAGATTTATCTTGAGGGATGATGTGAGTGACACAAAGAATGAATCACAAGAGGATAAATAAGAAGATACAACATGAGAGTGATGGGATGAACGATAAGAAGGGCTTATCAAATCCATATTGAAGATTAGGGGAGGAACCTAATTGAAGACTTCATTATTTTACTAGAAAATTGACTTAGAAGAATTAATATATTATCTCATGGAGATGGAGGAATAATTAGAGTTTGAGGAAGTAGCATATGAGAGAAAGATAAAAGGTCATGCAAATGAAGCTAAAGAGACATGTAGATATATAGTGTAAGGAGGTAAAACATAAGAGGAATCATAAGGATAAAAATAAAATTATTATAGGTACAATCATTGAGAGGGGGGTGAATCAGTGATGCAAGCAATTTAATTCCAATTCCAAAACTTCAAACTCTCAACCAATCAACAAAAGCATTCATGAAACATGTAAACCAGTTAATGCAAAGAACAAAGGAATTTATGTAATATCAACACACATAACACATGGATTATGTGGGAAACCATCATAGGGGATAAATCCAACTCTAATGTCTACAAAAAGTAGACTACAATCTTATAATATATTTACAAATAAGAGACTTTAGTGAAGCACCCACTTCACAAGGAGCACCAACCCCTAAGCAAGAACAAGCACCCACTTGTCTTAGATGTTGAGCACCCACATAACACCTTATGATATCAGCACTTCCATAGATATGATTTACTATCAATATGATGGAGAAATAATGAATAACAACTCTCTTCAACCCTTCATGCCGTCATGCACAAGCAATGTATCCAAATCAACCTTTTAGATCACTCTACACTTCTTCGCTCATCCTCAATCTTAAACCCTATAATAACATTAGAAAGAAATAACCTATAGGTCACATACATATTCCTCAAAATGATCTATTCTTTAATCCATTCACCAAGCACACTCAACCTGCTCTTTTCTATGCTTGTCAACTCTAGAAACCTTCATATTTGTTTATGCTCTTTATAGAGCCTTCATGATCACCATCTTCTTGGTTGGATATAATACATACCTTAACTCTTAATTATTATATAACACTTAGAATAAGATTAATTTCATCTAAATTTTTTGTGAATAGCTTTGATATATCACCCTTAAGCAATAACATATTTCAATTAGGCCTAAGAAGCCCTTATAGGTCCATAGAGACCTATTCATCCTTTTAACACTTCATCAAGCAAAATTTGGAACACAAAAGACCACTTAAAAGCACATATATCCTTGAAATATGATCCCTAATACACACTCAAGTTATTACATTAATCACTACACACCTATGCATATGTAAAACCTATCAACCATTTGCCTTATACATGAAAACACCATGAACGAATCAAAAGTCAACTTGTAATAAATTGTTCATACTGAAGATGGATTGGTCAAAACTAAAAAATCCATACAAATGATATTTATGGAGTATAAAACACTCCCAAATATATAATGCACTTTGAAGCATCCAAAAACCATCAATTAAAACTCAAACATCCTTCTTGGGTCATTTGTAGAAGATAGTCAAACCCTCAGTTAACTTTGAACTGCAATAAATGCAGGTGTACGACCAATCAAACCTATAAATCATTTTTATTAGATTGACCTTGAATTAATATAACACATTACCACCATAAAATTCATCCATCATCAAAATTTAATAAGAAAACATTACAGACTAGTTTTCCTTTGTAAATTCAAATATTTGAATTCCAATGGTCACTTTTTAATGCAAGTTTGACTATGGAAACTAGTAAAATCTTCTTGAGGGACCAAATTTTCACTACCATAAAATTTTATATACATCACTTCAAGACCTAAAATTTTAAAAACATTATATAGGTACAAATATGAACAAACCCATGTGACCACTTTCTTTTGACACCTTCACATGTTTGAATGTCGATGTCATCAATCTGTTTACTTAAGAAGTTCTGCCAAGATGACTAGGATAACCTAGAAATTAACAAGACTAAATAGATGAATTAATTTAAATTTAAAAAGTATACCAAACATTATTGAGTCCTCATATTACCCTTTAAACATGGTCAACACATCACCAACATCCATCATCATGCCTAATTAAGCAAACACTGCAAGGTCCATGCATGATCACTAAGAGACACTTTATCATTGAGAGCCATGCATACAAATCAACTCATGAACACTCTTGGCCACCTTAGGGAATAATTTACAACACCTCAAAAATATACCCATTTATCATTGATGTCAACACTTGTAAATGTTTTCAAATCCAACAACAAAGCTTATGCACATACTTTTTTCCCTCTACAAACACTTTCTCCCCTTTGACATAATGACAAAGTGGGATTACTTGCTGATCTCAAGGACCTTTAAATGTTTTCAAATCAAAAATAAAGAAGGTATCTCATCTGATAGATGACATAAAATCCTCATATCACTTTTCATACCATTCTTTACCATGACTACCTCAACCCTGCCCATTGATAACACTCTTCTTTGACCAGGCATTGCTATATGAACAAGAAATGAAAAATATGAATAAAATATGAGTGATAAAACCTTTATAAAATTGAGATGGAATCCCTTTAAGTCACTTGAACTTGGGCACCCCTTAAGCATCTTCAGACCATCTCCAATCATGATGAAATTTCATAGTTACTTTCAAATTTTCTCTCACAAGCCACCCATAAAATGAAGAGTAGACATTCAATATATTTATTAAACATAGACATTAAATATATTTATAAAACATATATGATGCATAAATCCAACTTAGAAACATATTCAAGGACAACCATACCTTTTTATTATGAATAAAATGACCACAAATTACTCTTCTTCACACTAACCTTGCCTAGAGGCCTAGTAGCTCTACTTGAACCTTGCAGAGCCCATAACTTTATATGTATGCACCATCATGACTTGAAATTTAATATATGGAGTAAACTAATATTTCCCCTTACTCATGGTAAGAATAATCATCCAAATCTTCCTTTACACCATAAATCCTTCACAAACTGACCTGCCAATTAGCCCTCCATTTGCATAAAAGCTCAACCATAGGACAAACTATACACTTCTAGATGACTGTAAAGAACTTTATGATCATCATTTTGGCCATTTAAATGGATTAATTAGCATCAAAATTAAAATCCTTTGGGAAGGTCACTAACCCATATGGTGCAAAACCTATGACATCAAAAAGAAATAAGGTCAGCTTACCACCTTTCGATCAATTCCAATTCCTAAAAATTCTCTCACACTTGGAAGAAAAAAATACACACTTATGGACTAGTTTTTGGGGTTTTATTCCTTTGGTAACCCATATAACAATGAAATGGTTTTTGTCCTACTATTCCTTAAGCAAGGACTGTCATAGCCAAGAGCCTTAAAAAATATTCAACTTGCCCTCAAAAGACCTTCAAAGACTAAAACCACACAAAGCACACTTTTATGAAGTCAACACACATTTTTTTTGACAAAATTCATATTTAACACTCACCAATATATATTTGACACCTGAAACTAGTCATATTGTGCATATAGACCCAATGTATACCCCTATCACTATGCCAAAACACCTTCAACTGATTATGGATGCCTTATAACATTTAATAAACACTTTTTAAACATGGAAACATAAACTATAACTTACTTCTACCCTTATTTATCTTCATATACCTCAAATTCATCAATTTTGAAAGATGAACACACATTAGGAAGTGAACATTGAATATAATGGTCAAATTGAACAAATGGTCATGAATGACTCTTTTGACTAGATGAACACATATGAACCCATGGAATATAATTGGATAAGTCCTATCCACACTACATATCAATATTACCTTCATTAGTCATGATTTGACCTTCTAAACAAAGAAACTAACTTTGACTAAAACATGCTTTTAGGACCAATGTCCCTGAACAGATTTTTTGAAGCTTTTCATCACAAACCTATGGAGTAAGCTCATGAAATTGTTGTTCCCACTTAACCAATGACCTTATATTATAAACACAAGGCTTGGTAACATAATATCATATATTATATACAAATATGGAATTGGTCTTTAAATACCAATCAATAACTCTGCCTACCCCTGTACTTTGTTCATCACCTAAAACACAGACATTCTACATATGAAATATGTATCCTAAAAAGAATAGGTAGATACACCCACTTATCATAGACATACTAAAGGTCTCAAAAATAAGGACACTCCCACATTTCCATTCTCTCACTTGACTTGTAGTCCTACATCATCATCAAATTGACTTTGACTAGGTTCTTAACTTCATTCTTTCCTTTTGACTCAAAATCCTGCTTGAACTTCTTGTTCCCTTGGGTAGATAAGACTTGATATTTGACACTTTAATTTGAACATTATTCTATCACGACAAATATTCGATTTTGAGCCTATTTTTAATTCACCACCTTGTGTATCCATTCGTTATGTCTCCTTTTCTTCATACTATGACAGTCATTTTTTGAAGTAGAATTCTAACCATTCCTGCAGAATCTTGCTATGTGACCACTCTCTTGACACTTGAAATAAATGAAGTTTATATAATTGTATATACCTTTTGTATGGGCCATATTATCAATCCTTGAAGTTTCATTATCCCATTCAAACACTCAATCATATGATTTCCTAATGAAGGTATTATAAGACCTTGTAATATGACTAATCCCTTGACACCTATAACACAAGATGCCATGCTTTTATTATGGACCAGTTGATTGTCTTGAGTGATGATATTATTCATGTTTATCATTATCTTTCTCATAATTCCATGCAATCTCTTACTAGGAGCTTTTCTCTTGCAGTCAATGATCCTATGTCCAAATTGATGACAAAAATAATAGTAACCATTGAAGGAGTTATCATACATTAATGTATTGGGATGCTTGATTTGATTTGAACTTTTGTAGCTTTTAAAGTTGTCCTTATTATTCATAGTCATTCTTATTGTCTTTACTATTACTCTCCTTAACATGATTAATCTCCTGATCTATCATCACTATTTTCTCAATATTCTTATCCTTTTGAACATCTTCATGGAACCCTAGGATTGATTTTTCATTTGAGACCTTTTGATTGCTCAATAGGTCATTAATATCAAATGTAATTTTTTAAAATTTATGATATGTTTCAAGATTTCTCATATCTTGATCTAGTTTCATTTGTAAAGACTCCATCTCTAATTTATATTTGACACAATATTCATCCTTACTCTTTACCTCTTTAGCAAGGGTGCAAACTTGAGTTTCAATATGTTGAGTGATATCATCATGCTATTTGAATTCATTTCTCAACCTTTCTTGAAAGAACCTAATTTGCTACTCATAGATCTTGATAAAGGATGCTTATTTTCTATTTCTACCTTGTAGAAGCTTTAACTCTTCCAAGGTATTCAACTATTTATCTTCAAGAGTAACTTACTCATCTTCTTCCTCTAAGATATCTCCACCAAAGAGATATCTTCCTAAAGAATGTTCAACTTCATCATCCATAAGAGCCATGAACAATGTCTCCTTGTCCTCATCATGAGATGAATTGTCACTATCTGATGTGTTTCCTTCTTCTTCAGTAGATGAGTTAATATCTTTTTCATGGTAAAGGCTCTTACTACCTTTGTATGACACCTTATTTCCATTTATTTTATTGAATAAATTTTTATACTTTCTAGAACCCTCATATTTATTATGTTCATCCTCATGAGATTCCTTCTGAGTTTCCTTATGTTCAGACTTGCCTCTATCTAGGAACTTAGCTAAAAAATGGCTAACTTTACCACATGAAAAACATTTAAAAGGAAGCTTCCCTTCATATTTACTTGATCTTACATTCAATTTTATTTTAATCATGGCTTCAAGTTGATCTTCATTAAGATCAAAGTCTTCAAGACTTAACTTGCTCTTCTTGCCTTTTATCTCCTTGATCACCTTGAAGGTTGATTCCTTATTTAGTGGTTTGTCCTCATTGACTCTCATCTCATAGGAAGTAAGGATGCCATGAAATTCATCCATATTCATCTTGGTGAGATCATGACTTTCTTATACAATAGAAATATTTAAATCAAACTTGAGGGTGAGAGACCTTAATACTTTATATACAATAGTAGCTTACTCAATCTCCTATTTAAGACCTTTGATCATGTTTACCACCTTATTAACCCTTAGAATATAGGATGACATATTATCTTCTTTTTTAGGGATTAAAATTGCCTTCAATATGTCTATAATTTAACCAAATTAACCTTTTAATCTCCTTCATAGATGATCTACAATTTATCCCAAATTTTATTGGAAAATTTTCAATGGATTACCTTGGTGAACTCAGCCTCTAATAGGCCAAAAATTATAGAATTCATAGCCTTAAAATTATTATAACTCAACTTCTTGTTAGTTGTACTAATTGGAGGAGTAGGGGTTGTGGAATAACCATCCATAACAGATTTCCAAATGTCAAAACCTAGATACATGATGTAGATCCTCATCCTTACACTCTAAAAAGAATATTTGGATCCATTTAATATTTTTTATTTCTTAGTGGAGAAAACACCTTGCATTTGATGACCACCCATTGTACCTTTGATCACCTTCAAGTGGTTAAACTTTACAAATAAGGTATGGATTTGATACCAATTATTAGAATTACATTCACTGAAGGGGGGGGTGAGTCAGTGATTTAATAAATTCAATTCCAACTCTAAAACTTTAAACTCTTAAGCAATCAACAAAAGCATTCATGAAGCATATAAACCAGTTAATGCAAAGAACAAAAGAAACTATGCAAGATCAACACACATAACACATAGATTATGTAGGAAACCTTCATGGGGGATAAAATCCACTCTCAAGTCTAAAAAAAAGTGGAATATAGTCCTATAAGATATTTACAAACAATATACTTTAGTGAAACACCCACTTCACAAGGAACACCAACCCACAAGCACCCCCTTGTCCTAGATGTTGAACACCCACACAACACCTTTTGATATCAAAACCTCTATATATATGATTACCTATCAATATAATTGATAAATAGTGAATATCAAATCTCTAAAACCCTTAAATCATTCACACATAAGTAATGTATCCAAAACAGCCCTTTAGATCACTCTACAATTATTCACTCATCCTCAATCTTGAACCCTTCAAGAACACTATAATACCATCATAAATATGACCTATAGGTCACACACATATTTCTCACACTGATCTACTCTTCAATCCATTCATAAATCACACTCAACCTTCTCTTTTCTATGCTTGTCAACTCTAGAAACCTTCATCTTTGGTTATGCTCTTTGTAGAGCTTTCATGATCACCATTTTATCAATAAGCTATAAGACATAACTTAACTCTTAAGGATTATATCACAATTATAATAATATTAATTTAATCTATATAGGTTTTTCATAGGTTTTATAGATCATCCTTAAGAAATAACATCTTTCAATTAGGCCTAAGAAGCCCATATAGGTCCATGGAGACCTATTCATCCTTTTAACACTTCACTGAGAAAAACTAAGAACATGAGACCACTTCAAAGCACATTGGTCCTCATCATATGACCCATAAGACACCTTAAATTTATTAAATTCATCACTACACACCTTTTCATATGCAAAACCTATTAATACATGAAAACACCATGAATGAACCAAAAGTCAACTTGTACATAATTGTTCATACTAAATATGGATTGTTCAAACCTCCAAAATCCATACAGATGATATTCAAGGATTCTAAAACACTCTCCTATATATAATTCACCTTGAAACATCTACAAACAATTAATAAAAACTCAAACATCCTTCTTGGGTCACTTGTAGAAGATAGTCAAACCCTTAGTCAACTTTGAACCACAATAAATGTAGGTGTATGATTAGTCAAACCTCCAAATCATTTTTAATAGATTTCCCTTGAATCTATCTACCACTTTTATTATACCACCATAAAATTCATCCATCATCAAAATTTATTAATAAAACATTGCAGATTGGTTTTACTTTGTAAATTCAAATATTTGAATTCCAATGGTCAATTTTTAATGCAAATTTTACTATGGAAACTAGTGAAATCTGCCTGAGAGACCAACTTTGCACTACCATAACTTTTTCTAGATATCATGTCAAGACCCAAAATTTTAAAAACATGATCTAGGCACAAATATTAAAACCTTCACACATGTGAATTATGATGTCGTATATATGATTACTCATGAAGTTTTGCCAAGATGACTAGGATAACCTAGACATTCACAAAACTACATAGATGAATTAATTTCACTTTCACAAGTATACCAAGCACTCTTGAATCCTCAAATGAACCCTAAAACATGGTCAATACATCACCAACATCCATCATCTTTCCTAATTAAGCAAACACTATGAGGTCCATGCATGATCACTAAGACACACTTTATCATTGAGAACCATGTATACAAATTAACTCATGAACACTCTTGGCCACCTTAGGTACATAATTTAAAACACCTCAAAAAAATTACTCACTTAAAAATAATGGTTGTGAATTTTAAAGGAATTTTTTTGCCTAAAGATTATTAGCTAGATCTATTGAATAGGTTTTAAAATCTATAACAAATCAAGTTGAGTGTAAATGAGTATACAAAGGAGTTTTAAAAGATCACTATTTAGGTTGGTCATATTGAGATGGATGAAGAGAAGGTAATGTGGTATATTAATAAACTAAAATGCATCATCCAAGATGATATCATCATAGTGAGATTATAAATAGTGGAGGAAGCATATCAATATCTGCTAAGAGTAGAAGAAAATTTTGCATTATACAAGATACTATGAGAGGTAAATTAAATGGTGATAATGACAGGTTAATTGGTTCATAATAAAAATGAATATGGAATAATGGTACAAGTGTCAAAATCAAGGGGAAGATCATATTCTATGAGAGGTGGTAAAGTAAGAGATGTAATGTTCAACAAAACATTTTTTAGATGTGGAGACATAGGAAAATGCGTAAATGAGTGCCCTCAAGTGCATATGGATAGCAAAAAGAGAGGAAGTAGTGGTGTCTAAATATTATAAATAGAAAAAGAGTTGATAGAGATGCATGCACATTAGATAGATGAGTATGATAAAGGAGGAGAATTTTTTTGGAAAATGAGAATCTTGAAGGTCACAAAAAAGATCAAGACATATTTTTTGTAAATATAATGGAAAAGATGTAAATGCCATATAGTTATGGTAGATAGTGGGAGGATGATAATTTAGTATCTGTGAAGATCATGTGGAAGTTAGGATTAATGAGAAAGCTACATCCAATTCCATACAGAGTGGTATAGTTGGTAAAAGGTCAATAAAACATTGCAAAAGAACAATGAAAAGTGGAGATGAAAAATAGTAACTACATGGACAAGGTTATATGTGGTGTTAGATATGGAGGCATGCCATTTTTTATAAGGAGTTCATGGCAGTATGAATGTGATATATTATATAATTTAAAATCTAATACGGTTCAAGTAAGGATGCAAAAGTTCATATCCGAAATCCACTAGATATGGACAAGAGAGAAGATGCTCACAAAATTCATTTCGTATTTAAAGATGAAAAGTATCACCATGAAAATAAAAAGAGTGATGAGGCAAGTAAATAATATTACCATGAAGAAGAAGGTAAATGAGTGTGTGACATAAACCTAGGATTGTTTTAGTGTGTAATATCATAGTAGAGGAGTGAAAGAATGGATTATGTAGTGCAGATAGATGAGGTTGACCCAGTGAAATTTGAACTTTCACAACATTGAATTAAAATTTTCTTATATGAAGAAGTAAAATTTTGACATGCTCTATTATCTAAATGAACTAAAAAGTGAGAGTCATCATACATGATGCAAAATAATACTAATAACTTAAAATGGGATCAAAATATTTGGTTTCCCACTCATCCTAAGTGTGTGAGCACTATTCTCATGTATTTTATTACCATGGGTGTATGATGTAGGAACATCTAGGTCAACATGTAATCTTACATTAACCAAAAACATGGGTAGTTTTTTTTTTTGACTGGTAAAATAAGGGTGAAGGGTCCCTTACCTTTTTTTATTAATCTCATAAAAAGGGGGAAAAATACCCAAAGGCATAGTCAAATAATAAAATTGAGTTACCCCAAGGGAAACACCCAAAAAACCCTAGCTTTATAAAAATATTTAACATAATAAAACCAAAGCTATCTAAAGTAAGTATGGATAAATTATTTTGTATCAGAAAAATAATAGCCCATAAGAAACAAGGAGAGTGATTCAAAAACTCCCCCCTAAGATCTCCACACATGAGAAGTTAGTTTAATAAATAAAAGTGAAATATTTTGTTTTTCTAATGGTTTACGGTATATTTTCAAGCATATAGATTCTTATTTAGGTCTTTGCACATTAAATTTATTTCCACATTAGCTAAGAGGTAAATGTTTCTCAGGAGTACCTTGTGTAATTTTTTTCCTTACATCAAATTCTTTGTGATAATTTTAAGTAAATTTTTATTTGGCATTAGATTTAGTCAGTTGTGTAGTTTCTATAGACTGATCATGGATTTGGATATTCTTATTTCACACTTCACATAACTTGACGATGGCCATTTAGAAACCTTGTGATGTTAAATGGTAATATGTTTATTTAGGATAATATTGGCGATGATATTAGGAATAGGTGAAGGTGTCTATGATGTGTTATGGTGTATCAATTTTGTGATGTATTAGCATCATGCCTACTATGAATTTAATCATTATTAGTGGGTTATTTTAGATTGTAATGTAAATTGGTGGATTATATGTCTATACTCTACATTTTATAAATCATTCTACTCTAGATTTGGATTATTCTAAAATGTGGTTATAAGAAGAAAAATAATTAGATCAGTGCGTAGATCTAATAAGTGTTATTAGGATTAACTTGTCTAGGGCCATACTAGGAGATGGATTTTTATCCATATGCCTATGGTAATTTATGATTTTGTGTTTGGTTTTAAGGTTTTATCATTAGCAATTGGTCTAATTTTTTCTAGATATCTATTTGAAGTAATAAAATAAAGTTGGTGTGTGTATATTTATGATGTGTAATAGTGAGTTTCACAATAGAAGGCATATATTAAATGATACCTCTAACCCCAAATATATCATAAGTAATTTTAACACCTAAAAATAATGGAGAATAGAAAATGTGCTATGATACCAAATGATGGATCCATGATTATGGGTCTGAATTGAAAGATAACTTAGACAACACAACCCTAAAAATACATAGTTGAATATAAAATAAAATGCATCAACACAAATCATAACTTTATTATATTTAAAAAAATGAAATAAAATATGCACAAAATTCATAATGACACTGCATCTCAAAAATATATGCATTACAACTAGATTTGTAGATATCTGCTTGTTAACTCACAATATTTACAAGTGTAGTCTAACTCTCATAAAAATCAATTAAATTTTTTCTTAAGCTCTAATATTATTTATAAAATCCCTTGCACAAGTTTAGGGTCATTTTTATAAATGAAAAAAGACACACCTACTTACATTAAGTGATTTAAATCCACTAATATCATTTAACACACCTTAGTGCACAATAAATATTAAATGTTTTCTCACAATTCCAAGGCACTAACATGTTATTAAATCATAGGAAATATAAATGAATCCATATCAACTTCCCACGGCTTAATTGAATTTCAAATAATAAAAAATGAATCCTTTCATAACACATCACAAAGATATATGTGTCTAAACCAAGTTCATAGGAAATAATTTACATGAAGGCTGTGCTTGCAAAAAAGGTCAACATTATTTATTATGCAAATATTTTATAGATTATTTATAAAAACATTATTTAAAAATGGATGTGAAATTATATGTTTGTAGCATTAAAAAAAAATGTGTGTCCTAGGCTATGCAAAGTGACACAAAACAAGTGAACACTCAAAGGTGGTACAAAATAACATAACAAGGTTTGGGCATATATAAGACTTATGGAAACTTAAAAATAAATACAAAGGCACAATTATGAAATTTCACTAAACAACACATATACATTATTCCTAGACTATCATATTTATTGTTGATGCAAGATTACATGTGAACACGAATATTCCTACATCATACACCATGGGTACAAAATAAACATGACCTCCTACTTATACACCTTCTAAGAGCTCTATTATGGTATTTCATGTTTTTTTAACTTATAATTTTCTTATCCATGTCGTATATTCTATTCCTTATCCTTTTCATTTTACCAAATACTCTATTTGTTCATTCTATGTGTAATTTTTACAACTCACATGCCACTCACTTGTTCTACTTCATCACACTATTTTTTAGAATTTGAAATATACAATTTGTTTCTTCAAAATCTCCATTTTCACTTTCATTAATTTGTCCTTCAAAATATGGATACAAATAATTCACATTGAACATAGGTGATATATCAACCCCTTCAAGTAACTCTTATTGATATTATACTTTTCTTCTCTTTGTATTTGTGTGTTTTTTGTATAAGTACTAATTTTATCCATTAGTTTATGCACTTGCTTATGCACTTCTCACATATGCTCTAAAAAATCCTCTAGTTCAACACTTTTTCTTGGCTCACTTTTCATGTCATGAAGCTATACAACTCTTCTTGGAATTGATCCATAAAAACCATGATTTTTTTAATTTCCTGTACTCCTATTCACTAAATTATTATATGAAAATTCAGCCTTCATCAAAATATCATCCCATGTTTCTACTTGCCTTCAATTAAACATCCAAACAAATTATTCAAATTTATATTGACTACTTTCATTCATCCATATATGAAGATGGCATGCTAAACTAAAATGTAAATTTGTGTTCAAATTCTTCCACAATTTTCACTATAAATATCTAATAAATTTCACATCTCTATCAAATTCCATGTTATGTCACAAACCATGCAACCCAAAAATATCCTTGAAAAATAAGATAACAATATTAGTCACATCTCTAGTCTTACTAAAAACAACAAAATATGCCATATTTTAAAATATTTAAACTATTATAAATATGGAATCATCTCTTCTCTATGTTATAGCTAATCCTAAAACAAAATCCATAATTATATCCTCAATGATTTCTTTAGAATAGGTAATGGTTAATACAAACCTGCATTCTTTGTCTTTGTTTCTAAGTTTATGCAAGTCTTATGTATATGTTATAAGTAATGTTACATTTTTTCACAAGCATAATCTTGTTGTGATTTACAACAAAAATCTATAAGTATATGATATCTCATTGATCAAAACAATATTTTAATTGAGCAGACATAAGGATCACTATACAATGTTTTTAAGTGCATTTATTGGTTGTGAAGTCTTGTGAATTTATGCAAATTTATTCATGTGCATTTGTTTTGGGAACATATATATTTGTGATGCATTATGAAAGGATCCATTATTGATTTTTTTTGAATTTAATTTTAAACATCATGGGAAGTTGATATGGATTTAAGTAGTAAGTTATGATGCATTAAGTTATAATGTGTTGGTGCCTTAGAATTATGACAAACATTTAATATTTTTGGCACACTAAGGTGTGTTAAATGTTTTTAGTGGGTGTAAATCAATTAGGTGGGTCTTGTGCCTTATAATCATGCCCCTACACTTGTGCAAGGGACATTAGACACAATATTGAAGTATAAGAATAATTATGAGTCAAATTATGAAAGAAACTATCCCAAATTTCTTGAGTTAGTCTTTTTTAATGGTGGTTAGACATTTTATTAGGTATTGGTTTCAAAATATTTTCATTAACTTTTATTAAGTACTTACCTTTTATATGCACAATTCTTGGAGGTGTTGTTATTGGTAGAACTTGTTGAGAGGGTGTTTCAAAATTTTAATTACTTTCATTGATTATTGGTGGGATAACATTTTATTCATTATTTATTTCCTCATTATATGCTTCGATGAAATTTTATTCATTGTTAATTTCATCATTATTTCTTTTCATGAATATTTATTCATTTTTGGGTATAAGGCATCATTAATACAGTTGTCATCAATAATATAAAAAAAACTATACTTTGAATGTGAGTTTCTAACATTATCTAACTCATTGTTGTAAATTTCATCACAATGTAATTCAATATTATCAATTCCATCATTATTTAATTGATTATTTTCAATTTCATCATTATTCAATTCATTATTATCAATCAAATCATTTTATATGACATTTGGATCATTAGAGATAGTTTTTATAGCTTATTTTAAATGAAGTAGTTGCATTCATACCTTATTTTTATCTCTCACATATTTTATTTTCTCAAGTGTTTTGTTCTTAAACTTCTTTCTCTTTCTCAAATGTGATCGATCACCCATTGGGTGATTAATAACCTTTCAATGGTGGGATCTAAAAAAACACTTGATAACTCTTATCCCCAACTTATAAGTACTATAGAAATGTGTAGATAATGTCTGTTGGTATAAATTTTTTAGTTTAAATAAAAATGTCCATTAAAAGTGATTTTTGTCTATATAAGGATAATGTGTATGTGTTATATTATAACACATATGTGTTATGTAATGCTCAAATGTTATTACATAATGCATACACATTATAAATAACTCATACATGTTACATTTTCAAATTTAATTTTTGAGCCTTTTGGCTCAAAAATGGCATGGATTCTCGAGCCAAAGGCTTGGACCTATGATTATAAAATTAAGTCTAAGAGGTTAGGTTGAAAACAACAAATTTCAACTTCCTTCACCAAATACACTAGGAATTTCATTAACCAATTTAGAAAAACTATTACTATGATGACGAGCATGTTCTCCTCTTTTCAAATATATGATTTTTATAATTTTTGGACTATTTTAAGGTTGCAAACTATGTTGATTTCTAACTATAGTTTTTTTAGGCCACCACATGCTATAAATATACATGCCTATACATGTTAATATAATTTATTTTTAGTTAATCCGAGGGTGAAAAAAATTATATGGTCACAAACTAGGCCTAATTATACACATATTCAAAAAAAATACATTTTCATTTTTTTGAGGTAGTTAGGGGGGTCCACATGGTTTACTATCCATTTTTAATCATTTTTTAGGATCTATTTACTTAAAAAATTAATAATAGAAAAATATTCATTAATAAAATAAAAAATATATAGGTCATAAACCGTAAGATCTTATCTAAATATTCACCAAAGGGTTTCAAAAAATATTAAATTATGATAAAAAAATGGTGGGCCACACGGTCGTTTATCCAATGTATTTTATTGAAAAAAATATGAATTCCTATTCAAATTTTAGATGTTTAACCTAGTTATATTTAATCATTTTTTTTTTTTTTTGGAAACTAATCTTGATACGATAAAATTCATGTTCTTATATCATCTTAAAATTGTGAGTGTATCTATTTCAAATTATCTACACAAGTTCATTTTTATGAAATTTTAGGAAAATCATGTCCATAGGTAGCTCTTTTTTGTCTCCCAACTTTATGCACTTACCCAAAAGTGGAGCTTGAAAAAATATCAAAAAATTATTAACTAGTGCTTATGAAATTGAGTTACTATAAGGAGTAGATATCTCCAAATTTTTTAATATCTAATTTGTATATATATGCGGTGGATAAAATAGAAGAGGAAGACTCAATCATGTATTCTCCAAATATTGTTTGGAAAGTACAACTACTAGTCAATAAAAATGAAGAGATAAAAGTCATTTTGGGCACAAAGATTTATAAGGAGAAAAGGGGAAATGATAATTATGACTACTTAGTGAAGTGGGAGAACTGAGCAGCTAAAGAGAAAGTTTCTAAATATGGAATATTAGTCAATAACTTAGCAACAAATTCATGAGTAGGAGCTCATGGATAATTTCATTTACCATGGGTGTCTAATGTAGGAGCATCCAAGGTAAACGAGCAATCTTGCATCAATCAAAACATAGTTTTGGGTCACATTTCTCTTCAAAGTAGTAGTGTTATGAAGGCCATGCATATTTATTTAGTTCTCATGATGGCCTCATATATTCACTTAGTACTCTCTATGTTAACTTAAACCACATATAGTATAAGACTCATTTGACACCAAGTATAAAGTTCACAAATTTCATTATGAAGAGAATGTATTTATAAGCTAAAATTTATAGTTCCATAGGTCCACAACCTAGGGAAAGCTCCAAAAAATTATATAATTTTACATATATCCACATAACCTACAAAGTGCACATATTCACGAAACCAAAAAAATATTGAAGTTTATGGATAGAATAATGGAGCTCATGGCCTTGATATCTTCACATGGAGTCCTTAGTGACCACAAATAATTAACAATGTCTATGATTCCATGAAAAAGGGATAAATGTCATAATCAGAATCAAATCAGAGTGATTGACCTTAGTAAATCTACATGAGGTCACAAATTCCATAAATCTTGAAGAGAACCCACATAGTGTATAGTCACAAAGTCTGATAATGTTGAAAACAACTTATAAAGTCTTTGGTTCATGGAATGCACAGTAGACATGGACATCAAAATCAATTTATTATATAATGAACCCTCAAGTATGACAGGTGTCATAATATCACTTAGAAAAAAGATATATGTTCACATTAGTCACAACATAGTGCATGTGACACTAAGGACATAAGGAGACCGTAGATCTCACATGTGGTAATAATTATCAAATATAATCATAGTGATGGGAAATGACACAAAGATATCCAAGTGCTACAATTTTCTTGAGAAGGTGTCAAATGAGGCATTCCTATTCTCATTATAAAGTTTTTTATGATATCTTTGATTTGGTTGTGTCCATGAGATAGTTAATTCAACCATGTGGTCAATGTTACAATGAATTCCCTAGGAATCATAGATATCTTTAGAGAATAATTGATAAGGTCAGTGAGTGGGGAAATGAAGATCTTAGGATGAGAATTAAAGGGGGGAAATCTCTAAAAATAAAGTGTGGATATTAGGGGAGAGTCAACATATTATAGAGATAAGTTGGCAAAGAGTAGATAGAGGAGATCAAGGGGTTTCCAAGAAGGGAAAAGGAGAGCAAGAAGTGAAGGGAGAATAGAAAGAGAAGAATGCACAACTTTAGGCATGCAAATGTAATTTGGGCACTATGATCCTAATTTTTTATGCAATTGTAATTATGTCCCCAATTCAATAAAGGAAACATTTGTCTCTATTTTGTGCCTTTATTTTTAAAAGAATGAGTAGAATATCACTCCTAGGAAGTGAGACAACCATTAATTTGGCCCCTTGTACCTATGGTCTATACTAATTTATATTCCATGCAATGATATTGTATGTTATGCAATGCTATTATATGTTATGCAATGCTATTGTATGTTATGCAATGTTAACATATGATATGTAATTATTTTGTATGCCATGCAATGTTATTCTATGCTACATGATGATTTCATATGTCATGTGATGATATTATATGCTACATAATGCTTTTGTATGTGATGTGGTGTTATTGTATGCAATGCAATGTTATTGTGTTTGCATCAATTTTTCAATATTTTGATGCTTCTTGAAGCTTGCACTACTTTTCCAATATCATGATGATTTTAATGATAGCATAACCATAACCATAAATATATTAAAATTAAGAGTAAGAATAACAACATATTAAAATCCAAGAATATTACAATATTACATAATGAAAAAATGATAAATTAAAATATCAAAGGTGTTGTAAAAATGGCCTTTGCCTCCAATGGATACCCTCACAAGATTTTACATCTTGTTGAGGTGAAAATGGTAGCATCATCATTCATTGATATTGAGCAAGATTTTGGAGCAAATGTGGGAGCTAAAGGATCTAAAATTTACTCAACATGAATCATACCACCCTTTGAAACAAGGGTGAGTAGAACCAAACAACCTAGGATGCCCAAGGTAAATGCTTAATACTTCTTCATGCTTTTAGAAGACCCAACATTTTTCCCTGTGTCACCTGTTTTGGTAATATAGGAATTAAGATTGTGACTCTCTCTTCATGTTAGGTAATAAGATGAAAACACATTATTTGTCTCCTTTCCATTTAATTATTTTATTGTGACTTCACAACCTTAAAATCATGCCTTTAAATAGAATGATGAGTGGTGCTTATTTAATAAAAGATGAAATATTTTTAAATAACCCTTGAAGACTGACTTGTTTCACTTTCAACTTAGTTATCCATTAGTAAAAACACCTTGTGCATTTGTCATCTTACACAAATGACACCTCATTATAAACATATCACTAATACTTGAATATATTAGATAAGTTTTCTATCATGCACTTGAGTCCATAATCCTAAGATGATAACTGAAATTTACCAGAATACTTTACTAATTTCTACAACTTACATAAGATTCACCTTTACATCCACAATAATTTTATATGTTTTTTCCATTTCCACGCCAACGAATATCATTCCAACAAGATTCTCCACCAATTTTATAACATTTTTTCCCATGGTCCTTAAAATTTTACCTACCCATAACTATTAGGAGAGGGGAACATAGATGAAGGTAAATAAGAGAGCATGATCTTAGAATGAACCCATCAAGAGGAGTAGGTGTGTTAGGGGTAATTTTGATAGGGCTCAAGAGCATTGAGAGTGTTCTTGATAGGGATCAATCCAAACAGATGTAAAAGCATTGAGAGCACCCTTAATGGGAAGCTTATCAAGTGTGGGAATGAGGGAGAATTATCCAAAAATACCAAAAGAGACAATATAATACTATTAAGAGTCATCAACATACACTAATAATACTTAATTTGAACCAACATGTTTGCTTTAAGAAAAAAGATAAAAGAACTACTAATAAAATGCCATTGATCCATTTTTAGGTGTAGGTGCATGTTCTCTTAAAGAATAACTTACTTTGATGTATGAAAATGTCGTACTAACAAACATGTGAAGTCAAAGAAATCACTTTCCTTGAGAGAAAATGTCATTTTTTCTTAATGTCAGAACAATTTCACACTAGAAAATAATAATAACAGATGATCCCCTCCATGAAAATAATAAAAATGGATTCCAAGCCCTAATTTGATGGTTGTATGGCCGTATTTGTGTTTTTAAGTCATAAAATACAATCATTTAATAAAAAACCATATTTTAAAAATAAGATAATATTTTTAGTAGACCATCTAAAATTATATAGAATTATAATAAATATATCTTTTCTCTAATATTTCCTTCTTTTATTATGAATAATATTAACATTTGAAAGGTAATGTTAAATAGATAATTGACATTATAAACATTCATGGCAAACAAGATCCACTATCAAATTTAGGCCCTACCATCCTTCAATCTCAATGCTATTTTTTGGTTAGAAAAGAAATTATGCATTAAATTCAATCCCATAGAGGAAGTATGATATTATGTTCACACATAACTAAATGGGTGTGTGGCACTATAAAATTAATGCTAGCTTGGGTAGTTGGAAGGAGTATTCAAATAAAAAATGTACACTTTTAATGTGTGATTATGATATAAAAATAATAAATTAAAAACTATAGAAATAGTTTAAATATATATTTTTGAAATACATCAAGAGTAATTTTTTCACATAACATATTGATTAATATGTTCTTTGTTAATTTCTCACTCGTTCATGATAAATGGCATCAATTTAACTAATTTTTCACTCATTACTGTTATTTTTAAATTAGAAAATAAATTATATCTTAAATTCAATCCCATAAGAAAAGTATGATATTATGTTCACACATAACTAAATAGGTGGGGGGCACTATAAAATTAATGCTAGCTTGGGTAGTTGGAAGGAGTATTCAAATCAAATTGTATACTTTTAATGTGTGAATATGATAAAAAAATAATTAATTAAAAATCAGAATATATAGTTCAAATATGTTTTTTTGAAATATGTCGAGAAATATCAATCTAGAATATTTTATCTTAAACTTTTCACATACCATATTGACTAATAAATTCTTCGTTAATTTTCCATTCATTGGTGACAAATGATACCAATCTAGCTATGAGAGTGTTGGGCTCAAAAAATTATTTCAAGGAAAAAGAAAGCGCTCCAAACTTCACCATATGGCTAATACATTACAATTTTTCAATTGAATTCTCCAAGGAAAAAAATCTAACCAAGGGTCAAATAAAAATCAAATTTAAGGTTGATATTCTCTACGATGATCAAATGAACATAAGATTTAAGGTCAAACATGTTTATGAATAACTCACTCCATTACACTCCCTTACTACCATTGTAAAATATCTATCAATGTAATTTTAATATAATATTGAAAGAAACATTACTTGTATTATTTAATTTGAAGAATGTCTTTAGCATTATGGGGATTTAATGATGTTATTTATGAAGGTTGGGCTTTATCTTTAGTAACACCCAAAGTTATTAAAATAATGGATGAGTTGATTTAGTTATTAAGGTGGTATGAGTCCAAAGCATTTTTTAGGGGTTATTTTTTGTCAATTGGTTACTTTTTCACTAAAAAAATAAAAAACACAATCACCAATCACTATATTTTTGATAACTTATTTGCCATTTTTTTTCGAAAATGTACATAAAGTTGGTAGAATCAACAAATTATACATATATCAATGGTACATTTTATTTTTTGCCTCAAGATTCACCAAACTATACATCTACCAATTGTAAATTTTATGTTTTTTCTCAAGATTCACCTGTAATACTATATTATTTTTAGGCTTAAAATAGTCACCTACCATTTGGTACTTGTAAGAAAAATTATATTCTTTAAATTTTTCGCTAGGTACAATCTTGATGAGAACATCTCAACCTTCAATCCATGTTAAAAATTTGCTCAAAGGGTTTTAGTTTCTATCTAATAGTGAATACAATACAATATATCTTTGTACTATCCTAGTAGTATTGCCAAGGCAATAAGAATGATTTGGGTTACTCGCAAGGAGTTGAAGAATGTCTCCAAGATAGAGTGAGAATGGCTTGGGCTAAGGGTCGATGGTGATGACACCCAAACTTGTTAATCAAGGTCTAATGAGAATATCTTGACCTCCATTGTATGCTAATGATTAGCTCAAAGCATATTGGTTGATCTAATAGCAAATACAATGTCTCTCTACTGTCCTAGTAACATATCCAAGACAAAGTGAGAATGACTTGGGCGAAAGGTAACGAGTGACAATACTCCACAAAATTGTAGAATCAATGGTCAAGTTAACATATCTATTAAGATAAGTCTATTAAGAATATCTTGACCTCTACTTTGTTGTTATGATTAATTTGAAGAGACTTGATTTCAATCTAATACATATATAATAGATAGACGACAATAGATCTCGACCTTTCTCAACAAAAAATGATATTTACTTACATATTCAATAGATAAAAAAGACCAAAGACTTCCATTTATTTCATCTTCCATTTCAATCAATCAAACCCCAAACCCTCTTTCATTAAAAAAGTCCCTCCCTGTCTGGTAGGTCCCCCTCTCCAAAGCCATTGATTGAACGGTTCATCATGTATCTAAGATACCAAATCCACTCAAAACATCTAACTATTCCCATTGGGTGAAGATCACATTCGAAACCTGATTTAGGCCGCCTCCGCTACCTTGGTGCGACATTTCTCAAATATGTCGCTTGGTCGTGGGCAAATGCCATCAGAATTGCCAAAGCTGACTTGATTGCCAGTGTGTACGATACCTCCCCTCGTGTGTCTTTTTAAAGTCACCCAAGTGTGACCCCATGGCGAATCAGCAATACGTAACATCCCAAAACGCTTGAAAAAGTCTCGATGCGGGAAAGGGTCGATGGAGGAACCTGGTCTTCGCAGGCCCACCTCCGTAAGACACTGAACTTTCCACCCAATTCATTCATGTGGACGATATTAGTCACCACGGTGGGTTTTAATTCATAACAACTTGAAAGCTTTGTTTTTTTTGGCATTGCTTTCTTCCGTGATTGCTGCTGGCATTGCTTTCTTCCGTGATTGCTGCTTTCCCAAGAAGTCAAGTCACAACAAAAGTTTCTAGTTTCAGGACTACATTCCGCGCATGCTAATTTAAGTGATCTATTGAAATAATCAAATAAAGATTATATAGAGTGGGATAGTTGTTTAAATATTGTTTATAGATCTTAAATAATTGATATGATTTATTAAAACAAAGGTTGTTTAGTGGATAGTTCCTATTTTTGTATTAAAAATTGTTTATGATTGAATAATTATTTATAAGTATAAGAATTACAATGTATTTAGTCTTACTAAAAAATTTCCAAAAACATTTAAGATTTTAAGCTTTACTCATCATCTTACTGAACCTGACAAGGAAATTCTCTAATTTAAATTAATATCCAAACTTATCAAGTTTACAAGAATCATTAAGGTCTTACATAGTCAGCCCAAAAATCGCTTCAATATTGACCCAAAGATTCTTCGATCAACTAAAGACAAAAAAATTTATAAATGATGGTAAAAGGACTGTCAAACTTTATGTAAAGAAAGACAATTTAAAGAATCTAATCTCGAGGTTATTAGTAGAAAGATCAAGCTTGACAAGTGTGGATGACTTCTAATAAAATGCCGTTGATATCAAGCATATTAGAGGCCATTCTAAAGGAATTAACTTGATGTGTAGTTGCTGTAATTTTCTTCACAATGTCTTGTGTTGACGATTTCTTCTCCTTTGACTTTATTATGAACAACTATTTACAAGAGAAGCAAAAGCTTACCCTTAAGCCTTACTATTTAGCATCATTATCTATGTCCACCTGAACCGAAAGATCACAAATTGCATTATGTTGTTTCTTTAAAACTTAACACCACTCGCCCCCCAGCTGCCAAAAAAGCCAAGAAAATTTTAAACACCATAAGTTTATTATGTGACATAGCATTTCAGACCTAAGATACGAAGTAAGCTATTTAATTACTTGCACACATAGTATTAGTGTAATTTTTGTGTATACATGTTATTAGGAAAATTTTTGTTTTAAATATTAAAAAAAATTGTACTATGAGAATTTAAAAAAATTGATATATCTTTATTTTTCAACCAATAAAACATTAAATAAATTAATTTTAATTTTTTTATTCCAAAAAAAATTTCAAAAATGAATATAAACATTTAAAATGTCATTGTTAATAAAAAATAGTAACTTTTGATTAGTCCATTAACCAAAATTAATTCCATAACTGACTCCGGTCATTACCTGGTAGCAGGAACTAATAATCAAAATCCAGATAGATTACTTAAATATTGCCTATTGACAATGGCACGGAGAGTTGGTCATTAAAAAAGGCCAAAATTGAAATTGTAAGGGCAAACAAAATATTGCTCTCAAGTTTGGCGTTGAGTGCACAAGCTTTTATTTGGTTAACTTTAAACGAATTGTTGAGCTTCACCTGCAGCGACAACCAACGGGAGTTTTATACAGTAAGACAACATTTCTATTTCCATGTGATAATCTCAAGGAGTAATATATTTTTTAAGGTTTTCTTCCACACAATGGAAATGTTAATGAGATTCAAATTTTATGATGAATGTAGGTGGCGGGGATTCAGGTGAGCTATACTGTTTCCTCTTAATTCATTGGATTTTATGGCGCTCCCTTGTTGGGTTTTCCTAACATTTGGTTTGTGGTAGACTGTAGTATCCATTCCTTGCGTAAATTGCGTTATAGAGTTCGGGAACAACTAGTTCGGTAAGAAAACCAACCTCCAAGTTAGCCATACTCATTCCAATGTATCTTTTAGTAAGTTATTTTCTCATGTTTTTTATTTAAATTTTGCATACTTATTCGTTTAATTCATTGTATTGTTGGATTTATTTCTTCTAATTGTGGATGAGTTTTTATTTTAATTATAAATCATGGATAACAAATTAGTGTCTTTTGCATTGTGGTGTAACGATTAAAGTGGATGCATTGTTTCAGATCAATCTTTCAAATTATATTTCGAAGTCCATCTTCAAGATTAAATAATTAACTTAATCAATATATAAATAGTTTTATAATTTAATCATTCAATCCTAAAAATGAATCATGAAAAAATTATATCACTATATACCTATTCAATGTTATTTCCTAATATTTTTTCTTTCTTTAATGTGTTGAATGCTCCAATTGCCTATAATATTTTTATTAAGCTATTTGTTCAATTTATGGACATTAATATACTTTGTTTCTTTTTTAGATTCCACTAAAAAACAATATGTAATTCTAGATTTTCACCATTCTATTAGTATATCTTCCACTTATGCCTTTGACCATAGAGCCTTCTCAGCAAGCGTCGTCTTCTTCGTCTTTGATATCACCTTCCATTTACAACCTGGTAGAGTGCACATCAGAAAATAAAAATGAAAAATTAAACATACCTCCACATTCTCTCTCAGTGTCTGAATCTTTCCAACCAATTCTTGCCATTCTTGCAACCTTATGCAGTAACCGAATATCAAGCCCCATTAATGAGAATACCAGTTGTGTACATATCATAATGAGCTCCACCTAAACATATAAGCATACCAAGTTACCAACCACATATGTTGCTAATTCAACCATTTACGCCATTGACATGTGTCTCTGCATTTACCTTTGCCTCTGCATCTACGTCTACCTTGGTGGTAAGTTCAGGTATTCATTTTTTCCTTTTATTCTAGTACTTTCACTTTGTTACATTACTAGAATAAAGGGGGGGGGGGTGGAAATGTAGACATATAAATTAACATTTAAACTGAAATAATATACTTTTCACTATTCCTTATGAACACCCAACTTACACTCAATTCCATGGTCCTTAGTTGCCACTCCTTCACTTCTATGTGGATGACATATTCCTCCAAACAACTAATGATCTTAAAATATCCCTATTTTTCATTTCAAATAGCTCAAGATTATCCTTTGACTGATCCACACTTCCATCTCACTTG
Source organism: Torreya grandis (assembly GCA_037957365.1). NCBI lineage: Eukaryota > Viridiplantae > Streptophyta > Pinopsida > Cupressales > Taxaceae > Torreya > Torreya grandis. The sequence continues at coordinate 3,704,109 of JARHVA010001050.1, read as the reverse complement.
TCTTTGTTCTTCAAATAGTTCCACTCCTTCAGGACAATCTTGCTTGTCAGTAGTGTCTGAATTCACTGGTCTTGTCCTCCTACCAAATAATGATTAGTTTATTATATTCAAATTCACCTAACAAGTCATCATGCACATTTATCAAGCCCCATCTAAAGGAATTCCAACATGATCTCTATAAATCCATATTTTCTAACCATTATTCACAAGACGCTGATTCTTCAAAAACACTAGAATATCTAGTTAGACATTTAGGAAACAATACATATTATTCCCAGCACTGAGTTCTTACAACCTACATATCCTTGAGCTAAATCTATATACCATGTCAACGCCACAAGTCATTGTTGAAGTATTTAATCACACCAGAATTGCACCAGCATACAAAATTACACTAATTTTTCATATGCACTATAGTATAATGTGAGAACTACATGGAGTTTGATCCCTCTTAAAAGTATTAGTATGTAGGTAGAATTTAATATAGGGAGTGTTGAAATTGAGCATAACTTCAACTACTCACCCATTTTTTTTACTTATTCTGTTTGTTCATAATTTCCTATTGAGCTAGGGTTCCAAATGAAGAAGAAGACACATGATGGATTCCAAAATAAATCACTTATATTTGATCACACACACAGGACCAACAGGCGAAGGTACACAAATCCATATTTTCATAGAAAACTAAAAACCTATAAGACGTCAACATGCCACCCTATAAATGCCAGTGCAAATTGTCTATGTCTAATTAACATGACCTTATCTAAAAATTAAATGAAACCCTATTTTTGATTCACAATCATCTCTTAAAGACACACAATCATTTTCATTGTTGTAATTACAGTCCTACATATATGTTTTTTCAATTAAGTTGTGCTTCTTTAGTACTTAATCTTTTTAGCATATTTCTATACTTAGCAAGTTCCAAATTAGTATATGTCACTTATTGCATATTTGTAACACTTTGATTTTATATAAAAAATTATCTTGAATTAAGGTTAAAAATCTTAATCCAAATTTTGATAAAACAATGTGCTTAAAATAACATGATATATTCTTTTCCAACATAGGAAGTCATACATATGTTTTGGATAATAACACATGATGACTAAATTATTTTGTCTTTAATATGGTTATTTTAATATGTTATTTTGAGAGTAATTACAACAATAGGGTCTTCATCCCTCACTTCAACATAAGGCATTTATAAAGGCATTTTTAAAATACAAGATATATATGTCTGTTATTATTGAAGATGAGATAATTAACTACTTCCTTGATAAAAAAGTGGATGGAATGTTGATGACTCCATGAAAAGTGTCTTGGATATGTTTCAAGTATTTTTTAAAAGTGTAATATGTGCATGTAGGTCCCTATTGACTCTCATGAGAAAGTGTTGGGATATGTTTTCAACACCTATTAAAAGTGTTGTGATGGAGCAATTATGGTTGCATTTGTAGGCAATAACAAACAAGTTTATTCTTTCATATCCTTCCTTTCAATTCCAATTTCAAGAGTTAATTTAAAATTTTAAAATTTCAAAATTTTCTAATAATCAAATGTATATCGTGATCAATTTAACTGCCTACAACAATTGACACTTGTTTCAGACAAATCAGCTAATCAAGTGTGGATGGAAACTTAGCAAGTGTAAGGTCAAATGCTTTACTCTTTCTTATGTAAGAAAATATATGTATTTAAAATTATTTACAAGTATAATTTGATGCATTCATACATTTCAATCACATACCCACATCAAAGTGGGGGCATTATGTAGACACCCAAATTTGGCAAAAAACCCCTACTCCCAAATTTTATTTCTGATTTGACTTATGATAAAAATTGTATATTTTTACCCATTTCTACGATGGCCTTAACCCCACATGAATCTCTATCTGGTCCGTTTAGCCTAAAAATTAACTCAATACTTATCCAAAATGCACCTATTATTACATTTGAATTATTTATCACATGTTATCTAGCCTATCTCAAAAATTAAACTCTGCTTAGATAAGCCCATGGTTATACGAGCATACCCAAGATAAGCACGTAGTCCTAAGTGCTTATCTATTTATACTTTTTGGTCCTTATACCCATTTAACCTTAATTTGTGCCTTCACCCTTCTCACTTGCATTTTCAAAAGTCGGTTGGTACACATGGGTCACCCTAAAACATCTTATAAATACAAGGTCTTGCCAATCCATTTAGAAAATTAAGAATGAATCCATAGAAAACTTCTAAAAATAAATAGAGAGAGCATCCTTCATGAAGTGTCAAGACTAGAGCCAAGATTCTCCATTCAAGTTATGTTTCACAATACTACACACTTATGACACTAATATGTCTTTGTCTCTTTACACAAACCCTTGTGATAAAGGAAGGTAATTAAAATTTCATAGTTGCATTGATACATTTTAAGTTAGAACCTTTATTCAAGCTATTCCATCCACACACCATAGAACTACATGGAGGTTTGATTTTGAAAGACTTTGAAATTTACATCCACTTCATTCATGTGGATGATAGCAGTCACCACGATGAGTGTTGTATAGTAAGAAAACCTTCCTATTCAAATGTGTTAATCTCATGGAATTTTAATTTTTTTTTTACTATTATTATTTTATAAGTTTTTATTCCACATAATGAAAATGGCAATGCAATTAAATTTTTTTGATGAATGTAGGTGGTTGGGATTTAGGTGAGTTATACTATTTCATGTCAATTCATTGGATTTTATGGAGCTCCTTTGTTCGGTATTCCCAGCATTTTAGTTTTTGGTAGACTGAAGTATTCATTCCTTGTGTAAGTGGTGTATTATAGTTGGGAACAATTAATATGGTAAGAAAATGAATCTGCAAGCTGGCCATATTCATTCCAGTATTGTAATCTTTTAGTAAGTAATTTTATCTTTTTTTCTATTTACATTATGCATACTTATTAGTTTGATTCATTGTATTGCTGTATTTTTTCCTTCTAATTATGGCTGGGTTTTTATTTTAATGATGAATCATGGATGAAAATCTAAAATTTCTATTAAAAAAATCATACATAGTTGTTTCAAAAAATCTATCCTTATTCATCTTGAGATCAGAAAAACTAAATCTTATTAATTTATAAAATAAATTGTTCCTAGGTTATGGTGTAATAGTTAAAGCAAATGCTAGTCCATATTAAAGATTAAATAATTACATTACTCAATATATAAATAACTCTATTATAGAATCTAATAATTCAATCCTAAAAATGAACCATGAAAGTTATATCATTGTAGACCTATTTAATGTTATTTTATAATATTTATTATTTATTAAATGTGTTGAATACTTCAATTATATATTATAATTTCATTAATCTATTTGTTTAATTTATGAAAATTAATATACTTTCTTTATTTTTAAGATTTTATAAAATGAATATATGCAATTCCAAATTTACACCATTTTATGAGCATATCTTCCACTTGTGCCTTTGCCCATAGAGCAATCACGACAAACTTCATCTTCTTCATCTTTGATATCACCTTCCATTGACAACCTAGTTAAGTGTTTATCACAAAATATAAATGAGAAATTAAATGTACCTCCACATTCTCTCTTAGTTTTTAAATCTTTCCATCGAGTCTTGCCATTCTTGCAGCATTATGCAACAACCCCATATTTAACTTCATTGATGAGAATACCAAGTGTGTACCTAGAAAAATGAGTTCCACCTCTGTGTATAAGAACATTAGGATAGTATTAACATGTGTTTATGATGTAAACATTTACACAAATAACATCTGCTACTACCTCTGTGGTAAGTTTAGGTATGTTTTTCTCCATTTTACTTTAGTAATTTCACTTTGTTTCATTACTAGAATAAAAATAAGGAAAATATAAAAAAATAAATTAATATTTAAGTTAAATCAATACGTTTGTGACCATTCCTTGTGAACAACCAACCTATACTCAATTCCATGGTCCTTGATTACCACTCCATTTCTATGCAGATGACATAATTTCCTCTAAGAAAATAATGATATCAAAATGTCCCTATTTATCATTCTAAACAAATAAATATTATCCTCTAAATAATCCAAACTTCTAACTTAGTTATATTTACTCTTCATATACGGCTACTCCTTAAGGACAATCCTACCTATGGGTAGTGCCAAAATTTGGCAATCTTATTCGCCTATCAAATAAAGTCTATTTGTTCAAATTTAAAATCACTTAACATATAATCCCACAAGTTTAGCAAGCCCCATCTAAAGGAATTCCAAAATGATCTCTACAAATCCACATTTTCTAACCATTATTCACAAGAGGCTCATACTTGAAAATTACCAAAATATATAATTGCACATTAAGGGAAAAAAACCTATTCATCCCATTTTTGAGTTCTTACAACCCATAAATCCCTAAGCTAAGTGTGCATACCATTTCAAAGTCACAAGGCATTATTGAAGTATTTAATCATACGATGAATGCACCAATATATGGTATTACACCATTATTTCACACACACCAAAATAGCATGGGATAACTACATGTATTTTAATCCTTCTTCAGAGTATTGGTATGTAGGAAATGTTTAACATATGGGGTGTTGAGGTCAATCACAAATTCAATTGCTAATCCCCTTTTTCTTGGTTTATTATATTTTCCATAATTTCCTATTGAGTTAGGATTCCAAGTGAAGAAGAAGACACATAACGGGTTCTGCTATGAATCACACACACAACACTAAAAAGAGAAAATGCATAAACCTAGATTTTCATAGAAGGCTAAAACCCTAGCAGACATTAGCACACCACCCTACAAATCCCAATATAGATCACCCTTTTCCAATTAGTATGGCCTTATATATAAAGAAATTGAAGCCTTGTTCCTAATTAAAAATGACTTCTTAGATCATTACATTCAATTTCATAGTCATTCTTACAGTCCTACATATATGATTTTCTAGCTAAATGATTCTTATTTATTACTTTCTATTTTTAACATATTTCTATATTTAAGAATTTATAAATATGTGTCATTCATTTTTATAAATGTACCACTTTAAATTTACACAACATTTTGTCTAATTAAGATTAAAACTATCTTAATCAAAAAATTGATAAAATAATGTGCATAAAATAACATGCTATATTCTTTTCTAGCATATGAGGTCATTTTTTCATTTTTTTTTGGATAATAACCCCTGATGACTATATTATTTTATCTTACATACAATGATTTTAATATGTTATTTTGAGATGAGTGATTGTAGCAATAGGGTCATCATCCCTCACCTCAAAATAAGATATTTATAACAATATTTTTATAATACAAGATATGTCTATTATGATCGAAGATAAGTTAATTAATTATTTTCTTAATCAAAAAGTGGATGGGGTGCTGATGACTCCATGAAAAGTAGTTTGGCTATGTTTTAAGCTTTTTTTGAAAGTATAAGATGTGTACGTTTATCCCTAGTGACTCCCATGAGAAAGTTTTGGGATATGTTTTCAAAATATATCAAAAGTGTTATGATGAAACAATTATGGTTGCATTTACAGTTATACCAAAAGGTTTATTCTTCATATCTTTCCTTTCAATTCTAATTTCAATATTTAATTTATAAAATTTAAAATTCAAAATTTTCAAATAAATGCATGTATATCATGATCAATTTTACTACCTACAACAATTGACACATGTTGTAAGTAAATTAGATAATCAAGTGTGGATGGAAACTTAGCAAGAGTAAGGAAAAACCCTCTATTCTTCCTTAGGTAAGAAAAGGTGTTTGTTTAAATTATTTACATGTATAATTTGATGCATACATACATTTCACTCACATATCCAAAACAAAGTGGCGGTATTATGTAGACATATAAATTTATCATAAATCCCTTATTGCCAATTTACTTATGGGAAAAGTTGTATATTTTTACCTATCTATAGGATGGCCCCAACCCCACATGAGTCTCTATTTGGTCCACTGAGTCTAAAAAGTAACTCGGTACTTATCTATAAGGTACCCATTAATATATTTGAATTATGGTATCCAACCTATCTAAAAACTTGAACCCTACTTGTCTCTTAGACAAACACATGGTTTTTTGAGCCTACCTGGGACAAGCCTATAGCCCTAAGTGTTTATCCCTTAATTTATTCCTTAACCCTTCGTATTTGCATTTTAAAAATTATTGGTTGGTACACATGGGTCACCCCAAATCATCATATAAATACAAAGTCTTGCCAAATCATTTGGAAAATTAAGAAGAAATCTATAGAAGACATATAAAAATTAATAGAGAGAGAATCCTTCACCAAGGATCAAGACTAGAGACAAGATTATCAATTCAAGTTATGCTTCAACATACTACACACTTATGACACTAATTTATCTTTATCTCTTGACACAAATCCTTGTGCTAAAGGATGATAACTAGCATTTGCCCCAAGGGTGCAAGGAAAACACTGAACATAATGTATAAGTTTTTTATTTTCATTTATAACATATGTTCCCATTTTAATTAAGATGTGGTTACCCCCTAATGCTTGAGACCTAAACCTACCAACCCTCTCTACAACCTATGACCAATTATTTCAATCAGTGACTCCTCTACCTTGACATTCATATTGTATCACAAATGAAGCCCATTGATGCAGCCATGTGCCATGCACTTTGCAAAACCTTTTGTACTCACTTCAACCACAACGAAAGCAACTAGATAAAATCCATAACCTCAATGTCTTGGCCCCACATCAACATCATTGCATTGTTGATTCAATTCACACATTGGACACGGATTCTTTCTGTAATCAAATAGAAAATAATTAATAAAATTGATTCTTCATCAACCACATCACACTGTCAATTTACACTTGTTCACTTTATATAACTTATTTTACCAATTTATATATATATATATATATACATATATATATATATATATATATATGTATATATATATATATGTATATATATATACATATATATATATATATACATATATATATATATATACATATATATATATATATATATATATATATATATATATATATATATACATATATATATATATATATACATATATATATATATATATACATATATATATATATATATATATATATACATATATATCTATATATATATATACATATATACATATATATATATATATATATATATATATATATATATATATATGAGTTATTATATTAATATTATATAATATATTTTAATATTAGATTATATAATATATATTTTAATATAAATTATTAATATATTACAATAATAATACTCATAAATATGTTACAATAAATAATATAATAAACTATAATAAAATATTATTTATAAATTATAAACTTTATTATATTATAGATTAAATCTTATAAATTTATTATTTTATTACTAAATATACACAAGCAAAGGGTAATCATGTGAATAATGTGAGTCAGATGGGAATAACTCCATGGAATGGATCCACATGCAGTCGCTGATGAAGATTCAATGAGCTATGTAGAGGAGTTTCACAAAATTATGTTATCCAATAGTGAACCCATATATTTAGAATACTGGTCATTGATCTGAATTTCATTCTATTTGATCACAGAAGACAATGTTAGTAGTTCCCCTAGTTGATTCTCCTCCTACACCCATGATGACAACATCCACTCTAGCTTTGACTTTCCATCAAATGAAAACATTTTGGTTTGATGTTCATCATACCTTTATGATTATTATTTCCTTTAAATTTAATGCCCATCAGTAAGACCTCCCCTACCTCCTCTAACACGTGGTAGAAAATGATGCATTTAAAAGAAATTATGTTTTATGGGAAGAGTTGTGGAATATACCATCGTGCAAGATGAATCATTCCATACTTTATCGAATAAAACACCTCCAATTTAATTAGAATACAATAGATGCATTGATTAATTCTAAGTTGGGACCTTTATTCAAGCTATTCCATTCACACACCATAGAGATATGCGGAGGTTTGATTCCGAACATATGAGATAAAGAGTTTGTAATGTTATTTCAGTTATTTTCCAGCTCTATTATTATTATTATTATTATTATTATTATTATTATTATTATTATTATTATTATTATGTTTTGGAGTGTGAAAGTTACATCAAATGAAGATTCAACTATACAACATATTATTTTCATCACATCTATGAATTGAATGTATAATCATAATTAAGAATATGCAAGACACAAACACCATAAAATCCACACCGTGAAACCCTATAGGGATAGGCCTAATGACATAGAGACAAGATCGATACCACAGAGATGATATTGGTGCATCAAGGTTACATCCGTTGAGTGTGTACATAACATGTCCATAAATTTAAAAGTCAAACATTGTCAACACAGTCATAATATAGTCTCAAATCTATAGTATAATCAAGGTGCATGAGTTTCATAACCTATTTATTAATGTAGGTATTAATTTTCTTAGATTTAATTATTTGAGAATATTATATTTTCTCACATTAAGTTTTCCTACATTTGAGGATATGTTTTCTTAGGTGAAGATAGTGTGTCATAGGTGTCATAGACATGATCGGAAAACTAGGATGTACCTCTTCTAACCACCTTTTGTGGAGGAGTTACACCTCTATTCTAAGCTCCTTTGACCACCTTTTATGAAAGAGTTACGTTTCTATTCCAAAAGTGATTTGACCACCATTCGAGAAGGAGTTACTTGCTCTCCTATTTTATGCTCTATTTGACCTTGATTCTCTTAATGAAGAATGGTTTTTCTTCACTTGGCTTGTCTCTTGCAATATTATCATTCTATGATTTCATCATGCTTTAACAAAATTATGGTGTGCATAAGCTTTGTCTCGTCTGATCCTTCAAACATTACATTTGCAGTGTCCAAACTTGATGACATCTCTGATATGGTATCAGAGCCACCCCAATAATCATGTGTCTATTTTTTCATTGATGTTACACTGTTATTGAATCTAGAGTTTATTTGCATATTGAGATAATATTTTTGTGGGTATGAAAAAACTTTTTGGGGATCTTTTTGGAAATCTCAAAAACTTAAGGGTTTTTTTTTTCTATAATTGGATGTATTACTTTATGTATGTGATAGTCATTTTTTGGGTCGGTTCTCTCGTGTGTTTGCAGGAAGTTGTTTGTTTTCTAGACAAGGATATAAGGAGTAAGTGTAAGCATATGGTGGAATCCACGACCTGTTCCTTAGTTTTACAGACTGTTTTGGGATTTAAATGACCTGATTGGTGATCTCCACGCCCTGCTTCTACTGTTCTTAGCCTCCTCATGACCTTCAAATCTTGCGCTGAGTCTTCACGTCCAACACACTGTCAAACGCCCTACTCACGTACTACATGTCATCCTTGTTGCTTCTAATAGTTGCACGGCCCCTTTTGGAGCTTGGAGACCTTAATGAGACCTGTGTATAAGTTTCATAGCCCACTTAGACTTTGCAGTCCCCTCAAGTCCCTCTGGTTCACCATTACATATAGTCTTCTTCACTCTGGTTTGCCGTTACCTGCAGTCTTCTTCACTCTATTTCGACGTCAACCTAAGACACCCGGTTCATCATTCAACGGCCTTTGTTGACCTCCAATCTCCACACTCAACCCTCCTAGTCAGTCGTTTTCTTGGTAAATGCTTCTTTTAGCGCTATACCACCGATTGGTTTGAAAACCACTCAAAAGGAAATATATGGTATTTAGAAATAAAAGGTGGTTTTGTATTTTGATTGGAGGGAAAAGTCCTTTTTAAAATCACTCATTTTTTTATTTATTTATTTTTTCAATTTTTTACATTATTTTGTTTTAATTTACCTCGAATATTTTAGTATAAAATGCCTTTAAGGCGATCTTATCTTAAAAAGTGGGGTGCGAGATTATTCTTCATGGAGGGATTATTTTTTGGGGAGGGAATCTATTGTTGTTGGAAGGAGTAATTGTTTTTTTGGGTTCATAAAAATAACGCACAAGTAAAAGGGGTCATTAAGTCTTGAATGGTCTATTCTATTCTATTCAATTCAATTCAATTTAATTAATTAATTAATTAATTTATTGTTTTTTCAATAAAATAATATATTTATAAGTTTTTAAATTATTTTTTAGTAAAAAAATAATATATTGTGAGTATTATAATCAAAAGATAAGAAAAGTTATTTTTTGATAAATTTTTCATCTCTTTGTTAGTTGAAGATTGAAGGGTGAGGTCTGGTTTGGTAGGGGGTCAAACTCCCTCGAATTTAAATAAATACTTTTTTTTTTCTCTTACTCACATCATAATTATTTCTTTGAATATATTATCGACTGAGCCCAATGGCCTCACCTTATTTTACAAATGACATCTTTTATGACTTGCACATATTGCTTTAAACAAGGGTAAATTTTAGTAGCGAGTATTCATTAATTCATGAATATTCCATTTTTCAAAAAAAAAAATTTGTGATTTTTTTGAGTTATTACATAGGTCCAAATCACCTAAAATTTAGGAATGTAAATTATTTTGGGTGTTGAATCGTCAAACGTTTACAATAATTTCTTAGCTTACAATAATAGAGGATAAATAATAGATGGGAAAATTAATAGGAAAAAAAGTACAAGTGACTAGCTAGAAGAACAGGTATGAATGCCTATGTTTGGTCAAATGGAGATGCCATTAATGGGTAATATCAGCCATGAAGGACAAAGATGAAACATTAGTTGGTAAAAAAACTTCAAATGGTGGTAGTTAGAGATCATGGAAGGGAGTGCTTTCACATCTTGTAGATTGGGTTCTAAGATATATCAAGAAATGATGCTATAGGCATTGGCCAATCATTTTGATGCAATTTTTTTTGTATTTAATAGCAGTGCAATGGCCTAAGGCTCATCAATTAAGGATGCAGCGCTGCTGAAGGAGGCCTTAAAAAATGAAAGCAAATTCCTTTCCTTTAAATAAAGAATAGGACATGGGATAACTGGGCATCAAAAAGCAGTTTGACATCGGTTATAAAGACATAAATATGTGATTTTAACTCATTGACTACATCAAATTCATAGTCAAAATAGGATTTACCAACTGTACCTTCATTTCCTACTGTTGTTGCAATAAAAGTGCAAACCTTTAAAATAGGCGATCACGTAAAACATGTTAGTTATTCTTAGAATTAAAGTTATCTATCTCCTCCCTAGGATCCTTTGAGGGGTATAACTTTTGGTTAGTGAGGGAAAGTACTTTTAGATTTTGAGGAGAATGGTTCAACTAAACTTGGTGTACAATTTGATAAGCCAATTCTAGAGGGCATCAACTTGGGAGGTCTATGTGAAGAAGATCATGGTTTTTTCTACAGTGTAAGTGAACTTTGGTTAGAAAGTTCTGCTGGAGAGGACATGGACAAGCTATTTATCAATGTTATTTTGAGTTTGTGACTAAGGAGAGTGAAAATGATCCTTTGATACTTTTTATCAAAGATGTTAAAAAGTCAATAATAGGAAATCTAGATTATCATGCTGCATTCAAGAGCAAACTTGAAATGTTGTCTGATATCATTATCATTGTTGGCTCTCACACATACGCTGAAAAAGGAAGGAAGGGATCACTTTCATCATATCCTAGTGTTTCCTTTTCAAACACCATAGTAGCCATATATTCATTTGTTGGATTTCCTTTTGGATCAAATATTATTGCAAGGCTGTAAATACATGTGAGAATAAAATCTTCTAAGATTGTACTTGGTAGCTTAGCATTCTCATTTGGACTATGAGACTGGAAGCTATAAAGATGGATTATTGTGTTTAAATAAATAATGGCTAAGGAAAGGGTTGGATTTTGAGAATCTTTTTGAGAAGGTACTTTACTAAACTAGGTTGGAATGGAGTCAGGTGGAAAGTCAAGAAAGGGTAAGTTTCAAAAATTGTAAATGAGGCTCCAAAGTCTATGGGAGATTTTGGTGGGTGAAGTAACTTGCAAAAGTAAGTCTTCAAAATAAAAGTTGTAATATGCAGTCTAACTTCCTAATCCTGTTGATCAACTCAAAAAAGTAAAAGAAAATTCAACTCAAATAGAGCTCTAGGGACATTTCAAAGAAGAATACAATTTTGTAATTTTATAAATATGCAAATTGTAGATCACACTTGGATCTCCCAAACCTACCAAATAATTCTGATCAAACATGAGGTCCCAATTCAAAGTAGAACTTCCAAGGCCAATTGCAATTTTTCATTTTTGTAAATTTCACTTGAAGTTCTCAAGTCTATTGGGGGATATTTTGAGGGTAATTATAATTCCAATTTACAAGTTGCACATTTGTAAATTGTAATTTTTACTTGGAGTTCCCAGTTCCCTATGGGAATGTTTGAGGGGCACTACAATTACAAATTTTGGTAGCTAATTTACAAGTTACAAATATGTTACTAAGTTTTGGATTTCTACCATACAAAGGAAGTGTGAATTTGCAAATTGGACCCAGAGTTCCCCTTAAGGCTAAAAATTGAAAAGTAATGCATTTACGCATTAAATTTTTTTGGTGGCAACCCTAAAAGTTAAAAATTGAAAAGGCAAAGTGTTGAAAGGCATATTGGATCCAAAAGGTAAAACATAACCTAAGTCTTACATTTTCTAATACTTTACTTGTATGGAACACATAAATGGGAGAGGTTTGCAAGGTCAAGGTGGGCCATTCTAAAGAAGATCATTGAAATGGCCATGGATCTAGAGTATTCCAATGCCATCATTACAAGGTAAGGGTTATTCTTTGGCATGCATAAGAGGAAGGGAACTGTCCAAGAAGATTTTAGATTTACAAATGAGTGATCAAAGGTATGTCAAGGTAGTTGCACAAGAAGACAAAGGGTTTGTTTGGCTCCAAGATAAATATTTTCCTTCAAAATCAAGTAAAAAACATTTCCAGCCAAGCGCAACAAGGGTTTATTATAAATCTTCATCATTACATTTAGAGGTACTTACTAGAATCATTTTCCTTGCAAAAGCATGAAGATTTCAGGCATGGCAAAGGGGCATATTCTAGTTGGAGGAATATTTGTGGAACTTTAAGAGTTGACTACAAGTTTACAATATTACAAATTGTAACACATATTCTTGGGTTACAAAGGGGTGATATTTTTGTATGAAAAGAGGGATTGTCCACTTTTTCAAGGTTGTTGATTATTGTTTATTATCTCTAGGTCTAGACTCTTCCTAATTTTGGGATCCATCAATGTGTGTGCATTTTGTCTCTCTTGCTAAGGTGGTTACATTTGTACATCTATTATCAATCTCTGAGAGCATTGTAATTTGTCTCTCCTATTCAAGGAGCAAAATCACCATACTTGTCTCCATGATGTCATTATGAAATAATGATATATGTAATATTTTATTTCAAAATAATGGAAAATGCTTATGGATTTTACTCTTTCCTATTGATGAAATGCAATGATATGTTTTGAAAGTTCTGTTGATAGGATATATAGTTTAATGCTCATGAATGGTTGTCATCTTAGGTGTATATATAGGTTATAAACCCCTTTCTACATAGTGATTTGGAAATGTGTTGTTGAATACCTTTTAAGGGAACACTAGGTTTAGGGATTTAATAGGAAAAATAATTTAAAATTCTATTTACAATTTATATTATAGGATTTCAATAATCATTTGGGTATTTGCATTTTATTGGCACCAATGGATGTAGATCACTCCTGATAGTTCCCTTTAGCTTGTATTTTAGTTTTTTTACATCTTTGCAAATAAGTGATGTCATGAATGTTGAAAGAATCCTTGCTATTTCAAAAACCACTAGCACATCACTCTTTTTTTATAAATATCCAACTCATCCTACCATATTCTCCCTTGCAAATAATATAATTATTGCATATCTTGAGTGTTATTTGCCTGTAGATGCATAAAAATTACATATGTAAAATGTGTATGTATTTTAATCTTTTAAGTTTAGCATTGTAATATCTCATTTGACCCCTATTGTTGAAAAATTATTTAGAAATGAAGGTTGCAAGCACATCCCCATCTGTCTTCAGTAGCTTGTGTCTACCCTAGTATATTTGTTCATTTTGTGTGACAACCCTTCATGGACAAAATGAACAAGTTTAGCTATGCCCTAGTCATATTTGTGTTATTTTATGATAATAATCCCCATGGAGATTAAATTAAAACATTCCTCCATATAAGCAAGCTACCCCTTAGGTCCTCTCACCTTGGTTCAGGTAGATCCAGAAGTAGTAGGGAGCTAACCATACTCTATGTCAATGTCTCTCATTCATTGTCTATGTCCAGTCCATCTATGTGTTTAACCCTTCCCTAGATATAATGATATATCAATGGGTTTATCATCCATGTTTTCCTTTTTTTCTCAAGTGTATAATGATGAGTGAAAGAGATGTATTATTAGGAACCAAAACTCTACTGACACGATTGTTGGGGATACTCCTTATCAACTATGTTTCCAGGGAATCTTGTAGAGAGTTATTGTAAATTCAAGTTATCAAGTTCTCTACCTTGGAATATTTGATGCAAGTAATCTCAGTTGTATTTTCAGACAAAGTTTATTCAAATTATCTCATATGTTTGAAATTTGGGGTTATTTGAATGTGTTTATGCCATCTTGGATGCCAACTACCCAACACTCTATTGAGGAAGTGCCAAGAATTGAAAGACTTGATAATTTGACTTTTGCTACATTTCTTACAAAGATCTATTAACTTGTCATGTTGGAAGGTGATTTCCCATTTTGAATATAAATATAAATTTGTAGTACCTTTGTTTTATGTCTCATCAATAATTGTTAGCAAAATTTAATTTTAGCATGTATCATAACCTGTTATATTCTAGAATTTTACTTCTAGTGGCGAATCTAATAAATATCAACTAGTTTGAAAGAAGATTAGTTTCCAATTTGAATATCTTAAGTTTTAGCTTTGAGTGTTTTCTTGTTTGCAAACCTAGAAGGACTAAGGTCATCCTTCAAAAGTGACTCATCAAAATAGCTTGTCTCACCCTTAAGTATTCATCAAAGAAGAAGGAGACAAGTTTAGAGGATGATTGAAGGATAAAGTTTAACAATAAAGGATTGCTTAGGATGTCAAGATCCTCGTACACTTGAACTTTTATTTATCAAACTTCTTATTATTGAAGATCATCATATATCTCTTTATAATTCAGAACCTTGTAGTCCAATTTAATATCTAGCTCTTTCTTAACTAGTTGGGTCTCCTCCTAAGTTTGATCTACCAAATCCATCTCAATCATCCCCTCACAACCCTTTTCCATTTGATTTCGAACTCACCATTCAACCAATCATGAGGCATAACAATCAAGATGAGAATGAACATCTTATATTTTGGATTACTAGATTTAGACCTATCAATTTTGATGAAATGGAAGGTTATCCTAATGAAGTCCTAAATGAAAAAGGAACCGTCTCCTTAAGTTTCAAGGGAATAATGCAGTGACAGGTGATCAAAACTTGAGGGATTTTCACATTATAATTTAATATTATGAGGTTGAGCATGAGGATGTTTGCATTAATTTTTTTGTGTACATGCTAGAAGAAGATGCTTATGAATGGTCTAATTCCCTTCCCTATGGATGCATTAACTCATGGGAAGAAATAAAGAATATTTTAAAAATTCAATACGGTGATAGAATTGATCCTAAGTTTCTCTTGGAAAATTTTGAAAACATAAAGAAGAACCCTAATGAGTGTGTGAAATATTTTATGAGGCTCCCTAAGAACATTAGGCCTAGTGATACAATGTGATTGATTAAATATTGTGATGTTTTTGATAAAAAGTATGTGTACTGATTGAGGGACAAGGCTATTAAAAACATAAGATTAGCATTCAATATGGCCATCCAAATTGAAAAAAATATAAAGGCTATGGAAAATCCCTTAAACAAGCGGGCTGATGTAAAATTAGTTAATCCAAAAAAATATTGGTCCACTAAGACAACCAAACTTGAGGAAACTATTAATAATTTAGCCTCTAATATCAAAGAGATGTCCTAAAAGTTAGATAGGGATGAGAAGGGGCTGCCTCATGGGTCTAAAATTAAGGAGAGAGCTCCAAATCAGAATCAAACACAAGGGAGGCCTACTTTCCACATTAGAGATAACTACAGAGGGAAGAGGCTTACATGTGATGATAGAAATCAAAATAGGAGAGTTGGAAAGGAAGTGCCTAATCCATTGATTTCCAAAGTGAACATGGTAAATTATGATATTGACATTGATTGGTGTGATGAGTGCTTCATTTATCATCCCTCATGTGATACTGCTAAATCAATTGGTGAAGATGCAGATGATCATGCATCTATGTTTGATGATGATGATATTTTGATGTTATTTTGTTAGGTCTCTTGACATAAAATGTGTACCTCTATGGAATTACTAAGTGCTACCATGCTGGATCAATTTTGGAGTTTAGTCAAGAAGGTATGTGTCTCAACTCTCAAATTTTCTTGTGACATTAATATGATATAAGCATATGAATTACCTGATCATTATTTCAAAATTTTAAGATCAATGTTGATTAAGAAATATTATGGAGAATTCCTTCAATTCAGGATAGGTAGATGATAATTAATGCATTAGTTTTCCAAGAGAAGAAATATAATTTGAGAAGTAGGAAAAAAGGTGCTTCTCCTCAAGAGACTACCCCTATAAATCCAAGGGTAGGAGATGCAAGTAAGAAATAAATAAAACTACAATAGTCCCTAATTATTTCAAGATAGCTCTTGTTTCTAAAAATTTTAAACCAAGAGTTGCCCCAACTAAGAATAAAGTACCCTTTCTATCTAATATCCCTAAGGGTGTGAGTGATGTTAGAAACCTACGCTTGAAGATAGCTATTAAACATGCCAATTCATCCCAACCTATTTCACTTTAGACCTTAAGTATTGTATTCTAGTTTAATGTGTTTTCACCCTTCCACTTAATACTCCTCTTCCTTAGTATAACATGTGATATATGGCCCAAGTGTTAAGCCAACTGAAGATCACTATGCCACTTGTTGAGTTATTGTGAATACCTGAACATAGGAATAGGGCATTTCATTACTTGTAAATTAGTGAGAAAAATTGCTAATAAAATGAATTTACCCCCAAAAATCATATATGATGATGAATAATTAGATGAAGTTATTTAACCAGCCCTAAAGGTTTATTTGGGGATTGCATTAGTAGAAAGTCAGCTGAATGTGGATCTATTTTACACAACCTTGCTGATTCATGGTTTAATTATTCACAATTTCATGTTTGATTTTGGGTCCTCTTATAACATGATACCCCTAGGTGTCCTTAATGAGCTCATAGTGAAAATTACATTAGCCTTTGGTAAGTTATATGACATGGATTCACAATAGGTGCCAATTGTTAGACAAGTGAAAGGGTTGGTAGTACAATTGGTAGTGTATCTAGGTAAGTATTTAAATATGGACATGGTAGTTGTGGAATACCCACTTAAGTGAGGGATGTTAATATCACAAAAATGCACTGCCAACATGTGTGGAAGTATACATATGGACTTGTCTTATGCCATAATTTTGTTAGAGGGTAATATGGTTAGAATTCATAGGGAGCCAAAGATGTTACATGTGAACATGCTCTAAATGAGGTTTTCTACATCGATGTGTAATTGGGAAGCTTTTTTTAGGAATGTGGATGTTGTTGAAAAACCTATTGTTCTTGATGATGGGTTTGAAAATGAAAGTGTAGTTTGGAAAATGTGTTTTGATGGGGCTTGCTCCAATCTTGGAAATGGAGTTGGTATTTATTTATATGCCCCTAATGGTAAATTTTTCAATTTTTCTTTTAATTTATCCTTTGAATGCATGAATAATACTTCTAATTAGGAGGCACTCTTTCTTGGTCTACGAATTGCCCATGAACATGAAATTACAAGTTTGATTGTATAGGGTGATTTTGAGCTAGTAGTTAACCAAGTACGCAATGCTTATACCACCAAAAATAAAAAGGTTAAAATAATATTAGAATTCTATATGGGATTTGATTGAATTATTTGACACATTTAACATTTGCTATCATGATAGAAGTTTTGATGAAGAAGCTAATAGACTTTCAGGGTTAGGTGCTCAATTTGATATTGCAAATATGAATCCTCACTGTTAGTATCAAGTAGAGGTGCTTATTAGGCCTTTAATCCTAGACAATGTCCATAATTGGAAAGTGTTTGATGATGATGAAAATTTTAAGAGGTTTCTAAATTGTGAAGCTAAGTTTCAATATCAGCTCATAGACTTGGAATCCATGGTTCAGGTTTGTGATGGAAAAGAAACCTTGTTTGGGAAAGACATGATTCAGATGAACAAAAACACTCTCCCTAGGAGACTAGTAGGTTTATAAGCATATTTTGATGGAACAAATAAAATAAAAAATAAAAAATAATTTATCTCAAAATATGTGACTGAGTGTAATTTGGGTTCTCATGAGAATCTAAGGAAGGTTTGGTTAGATACTCACCTAAGTGTTGCTGAGAAACAAGTTTACATGTAGTTGCTAAAAAAGTAGTAGGACTATTTAGTTTGGTCGTATTCTGAGTTGAGAGATTATATGGGATATTTATTTCAATATGTCATCCCATTATAGCTTGATAGCAAGCCTTTCAGGTAGAAGCAAAGACCTATCAACCCCATCTTGGCCACCAAGATGCGGGAGGAGTTGAAGAAGCTAAGGGATGATGGAATAATTCAACCCATTAAGTATTCATCATGGGTGATAAAATTAGTCCATGTGAGAAAGAAAAATGGTGACATTCTCTTATGTGTGGATTTTCAAAATTTGAACAAATATTCTTTCAAGGACAATTATACCCTACCTAAAATGGACAACCTACTAAAAAGTGTTACTAGATCATAAATATTATCTACATTAGATGGTTTCTCAACGTATAACCAGGTTGTGGTGAAATAATCTGAGAGACCCAAGATTGCATTCACAATGCCTTGGGGCATGTACATTTATATGAGGATGCATTTTAGGTTAATGCATGTTAGTGCAACATTTCAGAGAGCTATGGACATATTTTTGTAGGGGTAATTAACAAGTTCATAGATGTATATTAGGATGATATTACCATGTACTCTAAGAATATAAAGGAACATTTGGAGCATCTAGATAAAGTGTTCATTAGATGCAGGGAGTTTGGAATTTTGCTTAATCCTTAAAAATGTCATTTCAGAGTACAAATGGCCAAGTTGTTGAGACATATAGTGTCTAAATATGGTGTCATGATTGACCTTAAAGAAGTAGAAGTCATTAAAAAAGTTCCTATCCCATAGTGCAAAAAAGGAATTCAGTGCTTCTTTGGACAAATCAACTTCATAAGGAGGTTTATGTCTTAGAGATTACTTTTCCTATTATGTCCATTATGAAGAAATACCAAACCATCAAGTGGGAAGAGAAGGTTGTGCAAGCATTAAATGACATCAAAGAAGCCTCAAAGTCTACCCTTGTTTTGGCTAGTCTTGATTACACAAAAGCATTCTAAATATTTTCTTTTGCATCATATAATACCGTAATTGTTGTCTTCTTGCAAAAGAATGATGACAGTCATGAACAAACCATATATTTATTTACCAAAGCTATGTAAGGTTTTGAATTGAATTACACCATTATGGAGAAACAATCCCTCACTCTCTTGAAGGTTGTTAAAACTTTTAGACCTTATATTTTGAGTTCCAAGATTGTTGCCTACGTCCCACATATGATGGTGAAGGACATCTTGACTCAGATTGAAGCATACAACAATAAATATAGGTGGGTCAACAAGTTACAAGAGTAAAACATGGATATTTATACCATTAAGTCAGTGTGAGGTAAGGTACGACATTGCTATTTTTAATATTGATGATTCCTTGAGTCAAATTAACATATCTTCATGCTATAAGGATATTGTTTATTACTTGTAAAATATGAATTTTCCCCTTGACTTAAACAAGAACCAAAGGATAAATCTTAAATTTTTTTCCCAAAAATATCTTTTGATTGAAAATGGATTATCATGGAAGAATTTGGATGGGGTTCTTGTACGATGCCTAGTAAAATAACAAACTAGTGATATGATTGAAGACTTTCATAATAGAGTATGTGGTGGGCACTTTGTACCTAAAGTCATAGCTCATAAAATTCTTAGAGCTAGTTATTGGTGGCCATCACTATTCAAGGATGTTTCTCAAAAAGTTATAAAATGCAAGAAATGTCAACACTTTGCTGGGAGGCTGAAAGCTTCTGATTCTCTTCCCTTATAGCCTGTGATGATTGAAGGCTCATTTAGACAATGGGGAATGGATTTCATTGGGAAAATTGTTGATTTATCAATCAATGGACATAGATGGATACTGGTTGAAACTGATTACTTCATGAAATGGGTTGAAGCAGTCCCTACAAAGAAGGCTACACACCAAGTAGTTATGGATTTTTCTTGAATCATATTATTTTTAGATTTGGTGTTCCTGTTAAGGTAATTTTTGATAATGCCATGAGTTTCAAAGCTAAGTCTTTAGAGTCATTATGCAAAGAGTAAGAAATATCAAGTTTTATTTATCACATACACCATTTCATAATGGTTCCTTCCTTCTTCTACATTTATTCTAAAAAATAGAGAGAGAAATGAACAATGCATCTTAAAGATTGATCAGTAAACCAAAGAGAATATAAAAGTGATCAAAGAATCACATGATGAAATAAGATCAATGTGTCATCCATTATGAAAGAATATTAAGCTATTCTAGATATTCCTTCATATGAAATGATACTCAAAGAATAAACTATAAGGATATTGTTTATTACTTGTAAAATATGAATTATCCCCTTGACTTAAACAAGAACCAAAGGATAAATCTTAAATTTGTTTCCCAAAAATATCTTTTGATTGAAAATGGATTAGCATGGAAAAATTTGGATGGGGTTCTTGTATGATGCCTAGTAAAATAACAAACTAGTGATATGATTGAATCATATTATGGATTTTTCTTGAATCATATTATTTTTAGATTTGGTGTGCCTGTTAAGGTAATTTCTGATAATGCCATAAGTTTCAAAGCTAAGTCTTTAGTGTCATTATGCAAAGAGTAAGAAATCAAGTTTTATTTTTCACATACACCATTTCATAATGGTTCCTTCCTTCTTCTACATTTATTCTAAAAAATAGAGAGAGAAAGGAATAATGCATCTTAAAGATTGATTAGTAAACCAAAGAGAATATAAAAGTGATCAAAGAATCACATGATGAAATAAGATCAATGTATCATCCATTATGAAAGAATATTAAGCTATTATAGATATTCCTTCATATGAAATGATACTCAAAGAATAAACTATAAGGATATTGTTTATTACTTGTAAAATATAAGGACATTCCTTCATATGTTTCTCAAAAAGTTATAAAATGCAAGAAATGTAAGCGCTTTGTTGGGAGGCTGAAAGCTTCTGATTCTTTTCCCTTATAGCCTATGATGATTGAAGGCTCATTTAGACAATGGGGAATGGATTTCATTGGGAAAATTGTCGATTCATCAATCAATGGACATAGATGGATACCGGTTGAAACTGATTACTTCATGAAATGGGTTGAAGCAGTCCCTACAAAGAAGGCTACACACCAAGTAGTCATGGATTTTTCTTGAATCATATTATTTTTAGATTTGGTGTGCCTGTTAAGGTAATTTTTGATAATGCCATGAGTTTCAAAGCTAAGTCTTTAGTGTCATTATGCAAAGAGTAAGAAATCAAGTTTTATTTTTCTGATCCTTTTAGGTAGAACTCTAACTAGAGACTTATATAGAGTAACTTCAGATAAAATGCAATGACTTAATAACTGCAGCAATTTAACATGTCATGAAATTTGTAGGGTATACAAAACACATAAAATGTCATTTATGAATATATTGCATTTAAATAACAATGTTTCATTTTATATGGTAAATGACTTACTCTTTGTGGACATCGATCTTAATAACTAGTTGCAAATTAATGTATATTAAAAAGAACGTCATGGATTTTTTTTGAATCATATTATTTTTAGATTTGGTGTGCTTGTTAAGGTAATTTCTGATAATGCCATGAGTTTCAAAGCTAAGTCTTTAGTGTCATTATGCAAAGAGTAAGAAATCAAAATAGCTTATGATTCTACCTACAACCCTTAGAAGAATTGGCTAGCAAAATCTAGTAATAATAACTTGCTCAAAATCATTAGATAAACTTTGGAAGAAAACAAGATTAAGTGGGGTAAATATCTGAAGTTTTCCTTGTGTAATGATAGGATTATGCCTAAGAGATCTATAGGTAAAATCCCTTTTGAGATAATTTAAAGAGATCAATTTATTTTTGTTGGAAATATTGTCATTGATGTCAAAGGTCTAGCATTTTTGGTGATAAAGGCCCCATTGTATTTAATGGTGTTTTTAATATTCATACATTAGATAATGTGTGTTAATATTTATTTAATATTAATGAATATATTTTTGGTTAAATATAAGTCAAAAGAGGGCCCATGGAGAAGTCAAAGAGTCATGGGGTAAAAGATGAAGGAGGAATGGGATGCATTTTCTCATGAAGAGTCATCTTGAGGAATTCCAAGAGTCACCATGTGAAGATAAAAGAGGTATGGCATATTTTTCCATTAAGGGACACTTTGAGAAATATAAAAAATCACCAAGATAAAGACAAAAGAGGAAAGGATGCTTTTTCTTATGAAGGGTCACCATATGACTTTTCAAATACAAGGATATGAAGGTTCATGCAAGTTTGGTGCCATTTTACATGAAGATTGAAAAGCCACAAATGGTGAATGCCAAAGGTCATTTGAAAATCTATAAATAAAGGATTGAGAAGCCATTTGTAATATGCAAGAGAGTGCATGATTGGTACTTATTTTTGAAGAGATAAAAGCAAGAGATATTGTAAAGTTTTATCATTTGTTGAGTAAGCAACATTAAAAGATAGTTGTGTTTTATATATAAGAGGGTTGGTGCTTCTATGGGTTGGTGTTCACAAATCTTTAAAAGAGGTTGGTGCTCTTATGGGTTGGTGCTCATAAATAGTAGCTATGTTGGTGCTCGACAAAGGGGTTGGTGCTCCTGAAAGTTGGTGCTTGCAAACTTTATATTTTGAGTTAGTGCTCATTCATATAATTGAGATTGTTTTTCATGGTTTTTCCCACTTTGGGTTTCCATGTAAAAATCTGGTGTCTCCCTCTCTCTTGTGTGATGAAAATTATTATTTCAGTTTTATTGCATATCTTGAATATGTGATTAAGTGGTTAAAGAAAAGAAACTAGATTAAGTAAAAAGATATATTATACTGATTCACCCCCCACTTATTATATTTTGTGTGTAACAATTAGTATTAGATCAGGTTCCTTTTGAAAAAGTTTTACAGCTTGAAGGTAGATCGAGAAAACATGATGGGTGGATCTCAGGAAGTATTTTCTACAAATAAGGCACTATTGCTTGATGGGATGAATTATGTTTTTTGAAGCATAAGGATGAAGACTTATTTGATGGCCCTTGGATTTGACATATAACAAGTAGTGGTGGAGGAATATGAAGAGCCATAGACACTTATAACTACTCCGGTAGAAAAGAAGGCAAGTGAAAATAATGCTAAAGCTTTAAATTCTATTTTATGTGGTTTATGTGAATCATAATTTGTTAAAGTTATGAAATGTAAATATGCTCATGAAAATTGGGTAAAGCTTAAGAATATTTATAAAGGTGATGGAAAGGTTCAACAAGCTAATCTTTAGAAGTTTAAAAGATAGTTTGAGAGTTTGAAGATGGAAGAAGAAGAAAATATAGCAAGTTATCTTTTGTGGGTTGAGCAAATAGTTAATCAAATTCAAGGTCTTAGAATTTTTTTAGAATAATCAACTATGGTTCAAATTTTTTTGAGATCTATAGCATTGAGATATGATGCAAAAGTTTTGGCAATTGAAGAGATGAAGAATTTAGCCAAGCTAAAGATGGATGAGCTTCATGGAATTCTTATGGCATATGAGATGCAAACTGAATAAGATAAACCCTCAAAGAGAGAACATTCTTTCAAGACATCAAAGAAAGAGAAAGCTAAGATTCAAGAATCAAGTGATAGTTCTAGTGATGATGAAGATAATGGAGATCTATTCATTCGTAAGCCAAAAAAGGGCATAGGTAAATATCAAGGAAATTTACCTTTTAAATGTTTTAATTGTGAAAAGATTTGAGATTTTGTAGCTAAATTCCCAAATAAAGGTAATGATGACAATGAAGAAGGAAAGTCTATATACAATAAGAATTTCAAAGGTAAATTCAAGAAGGGATTCAAGAAGAAGAGTTTATATTCTAAAGATCCTAGCTCAAACAAAGATAGTGGAATTAGTGATTCAGAAGAAGAAGAGATTCTATTCATGGCCATACATGAAGATACATTTGCAAGAAAAAGTATATATAATCAAGAAGAAGAACATGATGAATCTAGAAGGAGAACTCATTTATGCTTTAGAAGAGTTAAAATCTCCTGAAAATTAGAATAAAATATTAAAGCTCCAGATTGATAAAAATGAAAAGGAGTCAAATAAAATAATTAAAGATCTACAAGCACAATTTAAAGAAGCCAAAAAGAATGAAGAAGATCTAATGGCATGGTTGAAACTATTAAGTAAAGAATGTGGAAGGTATGTTATTGAAATTACTTCTTTAAAATTAGATCTTGAGAAAACAAATAAAGAAATCAATGATAGAACAACCAATGATTTAAAATTTGAGAATAACACTAATATGTTGAATAAGATATTAGAAAATTAAAGATCAATGTCAGATAAGATAGGTATTGGATTTGAAAAAGAGAAAGAGGAGGTCACTACTTTCACAAACAAGGAAAAAGGAAAGAGCTATGTTGAAGCTCTTACAAAAAAAAGAAATAAAAAGGGAAGAAGCTAAGAATACAGAGGACATCTCAAACAAAGAAGGATGGAGGGAATAGAGATAAAAAAAGCAATCAGGTTAGAGATACACAAACAGGTCCTATTTCTATGGTTACTAATTTTATTGTAATGGATATGGTCATAAGAAAATAGAATGTCAAAAAAGGGCTAACAATTTTAGAAATAAGGAGAAGGAAATTCATACAGAGTCAAGCACAAACCACAACAATTTTGATCCTCTATCAGGCTTCAATAAAGAGGCCATAATATGTTACAAGTGCAAAAAATTTGGACACATAGATCTATACTATAGAAGCATGTTTGAGTCAATCAAGAAGGACTAGAGTTTCAAGGCTCCATTCATCAAGAAGAAAGTTTAGACAGGTTCATGGTAAAAGAAACAACTTGAAAAATCTATGTTAGTGCAGACAAATTTGCATGCAAGAAATGAAGAAAAACCATGGTTCATTGACAGTGGATGTTCAAGGCACATGGTAGGAGACAAGAGTTAGTTCATAACCTTGAAGAAGGTCAATGTTGGAATAGTGAAATTTGAAGACAATACTATTGCCAAAATTGCTAAAAATGGTACACTAAGTTTGGATAATGGTAGAACTAAAATTGAAAATGTTTTGCATGTAGAAGGTCTTAAGCATAATCTTTTGAGTGTAATTCAAACACGTGATCAGGGGTACACAATAAATTTTTATGTAGAAGGTTGTGAAATTAGAAGAAAATATTCAGATGTGTTGGTTGTATATGCTTAGAGAATAGGCAATAATTTATATATGCTTTCAAACATCAAAGATCAAAGATGTTATTTGAGTTAGATTAAAGAATGTTGGCTATAACATATGAGAATTGGGCACATAAATTTTGACAATTTTGTCAACATCAGCAAGAATCAAGCAGTCATAAATCTTCTAAAGACTACAAAGCTATCCAACATGCTTTGTGAACCTTGTCAGCATGGGAAGCAGGCTAGAAGGTAGTTCAAAACAAGAGAGTACTTGACCACTCAGATGCTATAGCTTTTTAACACTAATCTATTTGGACCTATGAGAATTCAAAGTACTCAAGGTGATAAATATTTTATTTTTATTATTGATGATTTTTCACGTATGAATTGGGTAATGTTTTTAAATAAAAAATCAAAAGCTTTTAGATATTTCAAAGCATTCAAAGCATTAGTTGAGAATGAAACTAGTTTGAAGGTTAAGTGTGTAAGATTAGTTTGAGGAGGAGAATTCATGTCAAATAAATTCATATAGTTTTGTGAAGACCATGGAATAAGGAGACATTATTCAACAGCTAGAACTCCATAACAAAATGGAGTAGTTGAACAAAAAATAGAATAGTTCAGGAGATGGTGAGGATAATGCTAAATAAATCCAAGATAGTATATAAATATTAGAGAGAGGTAGTCATTATAGTAGTGCATATTCATAATAGAGCATTATTGGGAGTCAATAGTGACAAGACTTTTTATGAGTTACGGAAAGACAAACCAACAATAGTTGATTATTTCAAAGTTTTCGGTAGTAGATGCTTCATAAAGAGAACTGATGAAAAACTTGGTAAGTTTGAATCCAAAGTAGATGAAGGTATATTTCTTGGTTATTCTTGTAAAATTAAATATTATAAATGTTATAACAAAATAACCAAGGATTTTTTTGAAAGTGCAAGTGTCAGGATAGAAGAAGATGGAACACAAAGAATTAGTGATCCAATAGACATTTCTGAAATCATTGAAGAGGAAGATTTTGAAGAATTAGATGGAGATGAGAAGAAGGATAAAAATGACACCAAAAATCCATCCAAATATGTTTGAAGAAATCATAATCAAAGTGACATCACCGGGGACATAAATTAAGGAATTCACACTAAAAGAATGATGGTAAGTGAATCTGAGCAAGTTAATTTATGTTTGTTATCCAAAATGTAGCCTAGAACTTTTTTAGAAGCTAGACATGATAAGCATTAGGTTAAGGCTATGGATGAAGAATTAAATTAGATAGAAAAGAATGATACTTAGAAATTAGTGCCTAGACTAAAATATCATAATGTAATAGGAACAAAATGGGATTATAGAAATAAGTTGAATGAAAATGGAGAAGTGACTAGAAATAAAGCAAGATTAGTATGTGAAGTATATGCTCAGATTAAGGGAATAGATTTTGAATAAACTTTTGCACCAGTGGCAAGGTTAGAGGCTATTATAATGTTTTTTGCATTTGCAGTGTTTAAAAATTTCAAAGTGTTTCAGATGGATGTCAAATCTGCCTTCCTAAATGGGAATATAGAAGAAGAGGTCTACTTTGATCAACTTAAGGGATTTATTCTCTCAAATATTAGTAGTTATGTATACAAATTGAATAAATCATTGTCTAAATTGAAACAAGCTCCCCGATCTTGGTATGCAAGACTTGATAAGTACCTACAGGATCAAGGTTTCAAGAGAGGATTCGCTAATAGTAATCTCTACATCAAAATAGAAGGTGAGCATCAATTGATTATTGTGGTATATGTTGATGACATCATTTTTGGAGGAAATACAAAATAATTTTTTGATAATATGCAAAAAGAATTTGAGATGTTTATGCTTGGAGAATTGTCATTTTTCTTAGGATTGCAAATATTTAAGTTAGATAAAGGAATTTTCATATCTCAAAATAAATATTCTAAGGAAATGTTGAATAAATTTGGTTTTGAGGATTGTGCACTAGTTGGCACACAAATGTGTATAAAAAATAAGGTGAAAAAGAAAGAAGATTCACCTATTATAAATCAATATTTATATAGATTTATGATTTGTGGTCTTTTATATTTAATAGCATCAAGGCTAGAAATCATGCATGTACTAGGTATGGTTGCAAGATATCAATCAACACCAAAATACAGTCATGTTCAGTTCGTAAACAAACTATTAAAATATATAAAGGAGATTACCGATTACAATATCCCACAGGTAGAGATTTCACTTTGGTTGCTTATACAGATTCAGATTGGGTAGGGTGCTTAGATGACAAAAAGAGTATAAATGGAAGAGCTTTCTTCCTTGGTGATAGGTTAGTATCATGGCTAAGCAAGAAGCATAATTCTGTATCACTTTCTATAACTGAAATAAAATATATTACAATAGTATTGTGTTGTATTCATGTGCTTTGGATGAAGCAAACTTTGCAAGATATCAAGATAAAGTATGATGAACTTATTTCTATTTTTTGTGATAACACAAGTGCTATTAATGTTTCTAGAATCTAGTGATGCATTTAAGAATAAAACATATTCCCATTAGATATCACTTCTTGAGAGAGAAGGTTACAGATTAACAAGTTAAGATGGAGTATATATGTACTATAGAATAGATTGCATATATTTTCACAAAGGCACTATCAAAAGACACATTTGAGTATCTGTGAGAGAAGTTGGGAATAATTTATTTTACTTCCTTCCATTGAGGTTCAACATCAGTTGAGAGGGAGCTAAGTTTTAGGTCCAGGTAGGCCCTTTTCCATTGATGTCAAAGGGGGAGAATAATAGGTATAGGTATAGGTGCAAAAATAGGTACAGGGAACAGGAATAGGTTGCTATAGTAAGAAGGAGTTACTTTATGTTTTTTAGATGGTAGTATGTGCAAGTTTCAAGATGTGGTAGTTTTAGTTTGAGGTTTCTATCAATGACAAAGTGGGAGATTATTGGAAATATTGTCATTGATGTCAAGGGTCAAGCATTTTTTGTGATAAAGGCCCCATTACATTTAATGGTGTTTTTAATATTCATATCTTGGCTAATGTGTGTTTATATTTATTTAATATTAATGAATATATTTTTAGTTGCATATAATTTAAAAAAGGGCCCATGGATAATTCAAAGAGTCACAGGGTAAAAGACAAAAGAGGAATGGGATGCATTTTCTAATGAAGAGTCATCTTGAGGAATTCCAAGAGTCACCATGTGAAGACAAAAGAGGTATGGCACATTTTTCCATGAAAGGACACTTTGATGAATATGAAAATTTACCAAGATAAAGACAAAAGAGGAAAGTATGATTTTTCTTATGAAGGGTCACCATATGACTTTTTAAATGCAATGATACGAAGGGTCATGCAAGTTTGGTGCCATTTTACATGAGGATTAAAGGGTCACAAAGGGTGAATACCAAAGGTCATTTGGAAATATATAAATAAAGGCTTGAAAATCCAATTTTAATATGCAAGAGAGTGCATGGTTTGTACTTGTTTTCTAAGAGAGAAAAACTAGAGATATTGTAGAGTTCTATCATTTGTGGAGTAAACAACATTGAGAGATAGTTATGTTTTATACACAAGAGGGGTTAGTGCTCTTGTAGGTTGGTACTCACAAATATTTGAAAGGGGTTGTGCTCCTATGGGTTGGTGCTCATAAATATTTGTTGTTTTGGTGCTCGACAAAGGGATTGGTGCTCGTGCAAGTTGGTGCTTGCAAACTTTTTATTTTGAGTTGGTGCTCATTCATATACTTGAGATTATCCTCCATGGTTTTTCCTAATTTGGGTTTCCATGTAAAAATTTGGTCTCTCTCCTTCTCTCTCTCTCTCTCCCTCTTGTGTGGTGAAAATTATTGTTTTAGTTTTATTGCATATCTTGAATGTGTGATTAAGTGGTTAAAGAAAATAAATCAGATTAAGTGAAAAGATATATAATATGTTGATTCACCCCCCATCTTAGTATATTTCATGCTTAATAATTTTGCTTATGAATTTGCAATTGCCAACCTATCAGTTCATGCAACAACTAGAGGAAGATGAGCAAATCAACCACTATGAAAAAAAAATCAACTAGATTATTGAGCTTGATGAAACTAGAAGACAAACTCATGAAGGAAACCTCAAGTTCAAGGAAAGACTCAAGAGGATATTTGATAGGAAGCTCACTCCAAGAATGTTTTAGGTAGGTGATCTAGTTTTACTTTGGGTGAATAAGCATGATGAGAAAGGGAAGCATGACAAGTTTGATACTTTATGGATGGGCCCTTATTCCATTGATTACTAGATTGGGGAACACACTTTCATCTTAAGAGACTTAGGTGGTGAAATACTGGAGATACTAGTTAATGGTAGACATCTAAAACACTCCCTCGACTAAGTCCATATTTGTGTATATTAATGTATAGTACATATCTTCATTATTTTCTTTTCGCTTAGTTTTGGGCCTTGTTTATATAGTTCCTTTCATCATTTTTATTATGTGTTTGTTTTCAAATCCTCCTAATCTATTTATATCAATCTAACCTTGTTTTGATAAGTTTACATGGGTATTTATTGTGAAATCACTAAATTTTTAACTCCATAAACAATGGATTGGCACCTAATCTTGTTTTCTAGGGTTTTCTACACACCTGCATGGATGCACATCTTCAGGTGAGAGCCAATACTAGTGCCCAAAACTAAACTAAGCATTTGTGCCCCTTTTTTGAATTATTAATCCCCAATTTGTCTAATTTTTACCCCAATTTTCTAGCATGTTCACTCAAATTAACTAAAACCCTACTCCCATGATTCATGTTGTAAAATACCCTATGCAATGCCAATTCTAACTAACATATAACATTTTTTTGTTTTATATTAAATTTGGCTATAGGGTCCATAAAACTCCAAATTCTATGAAAGATTGAAGCATAAAAATAACTCATAAATTTCACCTCCTCAAAATGAAAGTTACAAACTAAACGTAAAATTATGTGGAGGTATGAAGTGAAAATGTAATGTGCAAGTTGCATATAGAAGTCCTCCACCTGCACAACAATGTCAATGAGTAAATTTATGAAGTGTGATCCATGTAGGAATGAACATTTAAAAATATGAACCCATGTCACATGGAAATGATAAATAAAAAAGAGTAAAGTTTTAAGAATTGGCCTATAAATGCATGGGCCCACATGGGAAAGTTGTAGTGAGGTTAGAAAACAAAAAACAAGTTTGAAAATTGTAAAATGAAGATGAGCTTCTAGAACTAGTGGTGATGGAATTACAACCAACATGAAGAAATGGCATTGACTTGTTCACATGAGGGAACACATAAAGGAAAAATATAGTGAGGTAAAAATGAAAATCAAAGCAAAGTTTTAAGCATACCCTAACCATTGGTTATTCCACATGGAAGGAAAGGAAATTAAAAAAAATGTGTGGGCCCATGAAGAATCTCGACAGAGTTTTTGAAGTTGACTATAAGTTTGATTAGCATGCTAATTACAAATGGATCAAAAAATTCCATGGGAAATATTAGGTGGAAAATAAAGTTTGATTTTCAACTTAAAGATTATGCGCCCAACTCTAGATGCCAATAGAATGAAGCATGTGATGGAGAATGGGAGATATGATGTAACTTATCAAGTTATGAACTTATAATATGTGTATAGTTATCCAAATCCAATGACAAATGGGTTGAAGATGGAAAATGGGAGCTTAGATGCAACTTAGGAAGCTTAAAAATTGAAAAATGTTTATGAACTTCTAGATCCCATAGAAGAAAAAAGTAGGCAAGAAAATCAACAATAAAAAAGTACAAGTGACAATCTATCAGAACATGTATGCATGCCTAATATTGGTCAAATGGTGATGTTAATGTAAAACATGAGTCACAAAGGACAAATAAGAAGTAGTAGTTGGTAAAAATAATTGAAGTGGTGGTATTCAGAGATTGTGGAAGGGGTGATTTCACATCTTGCAGATTAGGTTTTTAGATATACCAAGACAAAAATATATAATTATAACTTAGCTACTACATCAATTTCATATTAAAAATAGGAGTTACCATATGTACCTTCATTTTTTGCTATTACTATGGTAAAATTTTATAACCTTTAAGATAGGCAATCGCATAAAATGTGTTAGTTATTCTTATAATTCATGTTATCTATCTCCTCCACAAGATCCTTTGAGGGGTCCAAATTTTGGCTACCGAGGGAAAGTACTTTTAGATTTTGATGAGAATAGGTCATCTAAACTTGGTGAACAATTTGATAAGCCAATTATAGAGGGTTTTGACCTAGGATGTCTATGTGAAGAATATCATGGTTTTTTATGTAGTGCAAGTGAACTTTGGTTAGAAAGTTCTACTAGAGAGGACATGGACAAGCTAGTTATCAATGTTATTTTTGAGGTTGTGACTAGTTATAGTAAAAATGGTCCTTTGATACTTTTTATCAAGGATTTTGAAAAGTCAATAATAGGAATTTTTGATTATCATGCTACAATCAAGATCAAGATTAAAACACTATCTGATAGCATTATCATTATTGGCTCTCTCACACAAACTGACAAAGGAAAGAAGGTATTAATTTCATTAGATCCTAGTGTTTCCTTTTCAAACACCACAATAACCACATATTCATTTATCGGATTTATTTTTGGATCAAATATTATTACAAGGTTGTAGATAAATACAAGAATAAAATATTCTAAGATTGCACTTGGTATCTTGGCATTCTCATTTGGACTATGAGATTTATATCTATAGAGATGAATTATTGTGTTGAAGTAAATAATGGATAAAGAAAGGATTAGATTCATAGAATCTTTTTATAAGGTACTTTACTAAACTAGGTTGGAATGGAATCAGGTGGAAAGGCAAGAAATGGCAAGTTTCAATCAAATGTCTATAGGAGATTTTGGTGGGAGAAGCAACTTGCAAAAGCAAGTATTCAAAATTTAAGTTTCAATATGCACTCCAACTTCCCAATCCCATCTATTAACATAGAAAATTGGAAGAAAAGTCAACTCAAATGGATCTCCAGAGAGATTTCAAATAAGAATGCAATTTTTCATTTTTGCATATGTGTAAAGTGTAAATTGCACTTGGATCTCCCAAACCCACCAATCAATTTCAGTGAAACCTGAGGTCCTATTTCAAAGTGGAACTTTCAAGGCCAATTGTAATTTTGTGTTTTTTTCAAATTGCAAATTGCACTTAAAGTTCCCAAGTCCATTGAGGGAAATTCTGAGGGGAATTACAACTATAGTTTGTAAGTTGAAAATTACAATTTACACTTAGAGTTCCCAGTTTCATGTGGGAAATTTTGAGGGGAAGTGCAACTACAAATTTCAAGTTGCAAATATGCTACTAAATTTTAGTTTTTTGACATACAAAGGAAGTGTAAATTTATAAATTAGACATAGATTTCCTCGTAAGGCTAAAAAGTGAAAATTAATTCATTTAAGCATTAAAAAAGTTTGAAACAATTGTAAAAGTAAAAATATGAAAAAAATAAAGAGTTTAAATGCATATTGGAGCCAAAAAGCAAAATGGTAAAAAATAACCTAAGTCTTGCATTTTCTAATGCTTTGCTTGTATCAAACACATCAATGGGAGAAATATTGTAGGTTTACAAGGTCAAGGTGGGCCATTATAAATAAGATCATTCAAATGGCCATGGATCTGGAGTGTTCTAATGCCATCATTACAAGGCAAGGGTTATTCTTTGGCGTGAATAATAGGAAGGTAAGCTATCCAAAAAGATTATGGATTTGTAAATGAGTGTTAAAAGGAATGTATTAGTAGTTTCACAATAAGATAAAGGTTTTTTTGGCTCCAAAGTGAATATTCTCCTTCAAACTCAAGTAAAAATCATTTTCAGCCAAACACAACAAGGGTTTATTGCAAATCTTCATCATTTTCCTTGTAAAGGCATGAAGATTCTAGGTATGGCAAAGGAGCATATTCCAAATAAAATCATCTTGGAAAAAATTTGGGAGCTAAGCACAAGATTCCAATATTTAAAATTACAACACATATTCTCAAGTTACAAAGGGGTGAGATTTTTGTATAAAAATAAGGCTTGTCCTCTTTTTCAAGGTTGTTGTTGGTTATTTTTTATTCTCTATAGGTCTAGGATATTATAAATTTTAGGATCCATTGATGTGTGTGTATTTTTTCTCTTGATAAGTTGGTTATAGTTTTACAACTATTAGCAAGCTCTAAGAGCATTGTAATATGTCTCACTTGTACAATGATAAAAATCACCATGCTTGTCCCCATAGTAGCATTCTGAAATAATGATGTATGTAAGATTTTTAGTTGAGGATAATGGAAAATACTTGTGGCTTTTACTCTTTCCTATTGATGAAAAGAAATGATATGTTTTGTAAGTTCTACTCATTGGATATCTAGTTTAATATGCATGAATGGTTGTCATCTTGGGTGTAGATCTAGCTTATAAACCCCTTTCCACATAGTGATTTGGAATTGTGTTGTTGAATACCTCATAATGACACCCTAGGTTTATGGATTTAATATGAAAAGTATTTAAAATTCTAGCTGCAGTGTATGTTGTAGGGTTTCAAGAATCATTTAGGAATTTGCATTGTATTAGCACCAATGGATGTAAATCAATCCTAATAGTCCCCTTTAACTTTTATTCTAGTTTTATACATCTCTGTAAATAAGTGATGTTATGAGTGTTGAAATAATCCTTACTATTTGAAAAACCACCAGCACACCTCTCTTTTTTTATAAATATCCAACTCATGCTACCCTAAAAATAATACAATTGTTGCATATTTTTTAGTGTTATTTGCCTACAAATGCATAAAAATTACATATATAAAATGTGTCTATATTTTGCTCTTTGAAGCTTAGCATTTCAATATCCTATTTGACCCTTGTTAAAAATTTATTTATAAATGAAGGTTGAAATAACAACCCAATCTATCTTTAGTAGCTTGTTTTTACCTTAGTACATTTGTTCATTCCATGTGACAACCCTTCCTCAGTAGAGTGAACAAGTTTGGTTATGCGCTATGCTAGATTTGTGTTCTTGTCTACCAATAATCCCCATGGAGATTGAATTTTAGTATTTCTCCATGTGTAAAAGCTACCCATTAGGTCATCTCACCTTGGTTTAGGTAGAGCTAGAAGTATCACAGAGCTAATGTTACTCTTTGTCGGTTTCTCCCAATCATTATATGCATCCAGTTCATCCATGTGTTAAACCCTTACCTAGCTATAAAAACATATCATCAGGTTTATCATTCATGTTTTATATTTTTCTCAAGTATAAAAGGTTGAACAAAAGAGGTATACAATTGGGAACCAATAGGTTGCATAGAAAGACATCCGAATGGATGAAACTAAATGGATGTAACTAAATTGTGAAATTGAATGGTACAATAAGCTGCTAACTTTTGCATATAGACTCACATTGAGATGATTTTTTATATAATTTCATAGATATTAGAGATAAATCAAAATATGTAGTAATATTTAGGTTTTGGGAAAAATTTATTCCTTATTTGTTACAGGTAAGATTTAAATTTGTTCATTTTAGCCATTCAACAATATTGTCTGGTGGTTCTGCTTGGTGTGTTACTTTGCTATAGCTGAAAGGTAGTATAAAAAAAAATTAATGATCTATTTCCTTCAATCCTCATAAATATTAATGGATTCACCATCATGCATATATAATTTTCCATGCCCATGAAATAGTTTTCCATAGATTCTCCAAATAATTCCATGAGGTTTTTTTCTAGGGGCTTTTAAAATTAACCCTATTTGGGACACACTCATCGCTGAGTCCAACATATTTTGAGCATGCATTTGTAAAATGTTTGGGGTATTTTTATTGATAATTTAGGGACGTATACTTTTACTATGCCACTCCTTCAATTTTCACTTTCACTTTCAGTTATACAACAACTACAAATTTCACTAATACAAATCAACACAACACTAAATGGATTCAAGTTTAATCAACCCACTAACTCCCTTTAACTATAATAACAAGAAAATCAAGGTGGTAATAATTATGAGTAAGGGTTTGTATAGGATAACCATGGGTGATTAAAGTGAACCTATCACAAATACAAATAAAATTAAGTGGTATAACTGTAGTGATGAAGCCAATGGGCTATTATATATTTATGTAGCACCTTATATCCTATTTCACTTAGAGCCTACCAAATCACCCAATGACTTATGGACCATTTTGGGAAAGATATTTGGTGAGAAAGATATGATGGGAGGTCATGAACTTGATAATGAATTCATTATCCTAAGTCCTAAAAATTTGACACCCTTTAGGATTTCTTTACTAAGTTCAAGTACTTAAGATTGCAGTTGAAAGAATATGGGATAAAAAAAGAAGATGACCAACTTATTATTTATGTACTCTCTAAGTTAGGTCTTGGCTATTCAATCTTTATCTATAATTTCCATGCCACTAAAAGTGATCTAGGAACTACACGTAAAATGCCCTCTTTATATGCCTTTGTTGTGGATCTGACTTGAGAGTAAGACACATCAGTACATATGGGCATAATGAAGTCCATACAACCTCAATCCATAATTTTTAGGAATGGGAAAGAAAAGACTTCAAACAAAGAGAAGAAGAAGAATAAGGATGAAAAGAATAAGTCAAAATGAACCTCTGCCCAAACAACCACTAAAACCTCCTCTTCTGATGACCAACCTAAGAAAGAGAAGGTTAAGTGTGCCTATTGCATGGAAAATGGGCATGATAAAAATAAGTGCATGAAGAAAAAAATTGATCACCTAACTCATCTTATAGAGAAAAAGAACATAGGTGTTCCTAAGTCTATCAAGTATAATTCATCAACTGAAGATTATTCTAAGGCAAAAGGCATAGGTAAAGACAAAGAAAATGGCAAGGCTCTTTTATCAGTTACAAATCCAACCTCTTCATGGGTTATTAATTTGAGTTCTTCCAACCACATGGGTTCATCACAAAGTGAGTTTTATTCCTTAAAGCCTTGTAGCATATCCTTTATTACTTTGGGTGATGAAACTTCAATAGAAGTTATAAAGAGAGGGTCTATTGAAATGGATATAAGAACATTAAATAATGTTTAAAGTGTTATATCACTTTCAACTAGTCTCCTATTAGTGTACCAAATCACTCATATCAACAAGGTCATGCGGGTAGAGTTTTCACTAGATTTAGTTATAATCATAGAGTTTCACCATAATTCTATAGTAGTGGGTAGGGAAGATCACCAATCTAGGTCATATACCTTCTCAAAATTTTCACTTGATTCTTCTTTGTCTACATTACTGATTCATTTAAATAGATTTAGTAAACTTTGACATGAGTGGTTTGCCCACCTCAGCTACCACTACCTAGAACAACTCAACATGGTCAAAATCTTACCTCAAGTCTATTTCTCTAAGGGTATTTGTGAGCGTTACTCCCAATGGAAACATCTTGAAGAGAAATTTGACAAAGGCAAAGCTTGGAAGGATTTATAAGCATTAGAGTTAGTACATAATGATGTATATAGGCATTTTTATAATCTATCATTTACAAGGGCTAAATACATTCTCACTTTCATTTATGACTTCTTAATATACACATGGGTCTATTTCCTTAGATAAAAGTCTAAAGTGTTTGAATATTTTCATGACTTCAATGTACTTATATATATATATATATATATATATATATATATATTTTGATAAATAATATGAGAAACACATCAAGGATATTTGAACTAACAATGGAGGTGAATATGGAAGCAATAGATTTGAGTAATTTTTCACCATAGAGGGGTTTGATTTATAGTTGAAAGTTACATATAATCCTTCATAAAATGGAATTATAGAATGCAAAAATAGATCCGTGAAAGAGATGGCTAGCTGTATGATTCACTCTAAGTCCATGGAACTTTAATTTTGGGTTAAAGCCATCAATTATGCTTGTTATGACTCAAAACTTGACACTTCTTCTCCTTCATTACATTCACTTAGACTTGATGATTCTTATTATGAATTAGATCATCTAGAGTAGGTTCTTGAGCTAGGGTTTTCTTCTTCTCCTTCTAGGTCTGACAGTGACAATAGTGATGGGGAGTCATATACATCCAAATTTAGTCATGTTTCAAAGGATAAGGAGTCAAAACCTAACTCACCCACATCTGGGCCCCTTTATGATAGACAAACACTTCAAAGTGAAGGCACTTATGTAGGGAATCTAGAAGATGATAAAGATGATAAACATACTAAGATAGATTATTAGAGTGGTCCACATGTTTTATTTTCTTTCGTTTTGGATCCACATACATTACAAGAGGATTTAGGCATACCTGAGTGGGATAGTGATATTAAATAAGAATATTCTTCCTTAATTAAAAATCACACTTGGGATTTGACTTCAGTTCCTAATGGAAATAAGATAGTTTGATGTAGGTGGATATATCAAACCAAATTTACAATATATGGGTTGGTAGATAAGTAGAAGGAATGATTGGTCACCAAAGGATTTTCATAGGTAGTTATAATTGATTACTTAGATACCTTTGCACCTATTGTAAAGATGACTTTGATCTAACTCACACTAGCTATAGTCAAAACACATGGTTGATATGTGCACCAGATGGATGTGAAGAATGCCTTTATCTACAAAGACCTTGAGGAGGAGATATACATGGAACAAACACCTAAGTTTGTTCAAGATTCATATTTATTTTCAAACATAGGAAATCCATTTGTGGCCTCAAATAGGCCCCTCAGGATTGGTATGCTAATATTTATCTTTCCTTCTTACTTTAGGCTTCACCAGGTCTCATTTAGACCCCAATGTATAACTATCATAGAAAAATGATTATTTATTGATATTGGGACTTTATGTTGATGACATTTTAATCATCGAGAGTTCCTCATCGTCTATTATAGTGGTGAAGATAAATCTACAAGACATATTTGACATGATATACATGGGTCTTCTACATTACTTCCTTATCATAGAAATTTCATAGTTTGATTCATGGATTTCACTTTCACAGCCCAAATATGATCTCAATATTTTGGTTTACTTTTAAATGTCTAATTTTAATCCATATTTGACTCCCTTAATATCAGGAGTCAAGATTGAGGATAAAAATTCTACACTTCTGGTCAATGTCACTTGGTATCGATAGCTTATTGGCAGCCTCATTTATCCAACTCATACCAAGCCCAATATTTCATATATAGTAGGAATTATTTAATTATTAATGTAGGAACCCCATGATCTTAATTGGAAAGAATCCAATTGGACACTCCACTACATTCATGGCTCTTATAGATTCAAGATTCAATATAGATTTGGCATAGAGCTTGACTTAGTTTTTTAGATTTAGATTGGGCTGGAGATACTTAGAATCATAAGTCTATTTCAAGTTATGATTCATGATTATAAGTATCATAGGCTTTATTAGGTGGATTTAGTGTGTCATATGTATGATAGGCTTGAATGGAAGACTAGGATGTAACTCTTCTGACCACCTTTTGTGGAGGAGTTACACCTCAATTCTAGGCTCCTTTGACCCCATTTTGTGGAGGAGTTACATTTCTATTCTAGGGTGCTTTGACCACCATTTGAGGAGAAGTTACTTTCTATCCTATATGTATGCTCTACTTGAGTCTAATTCTCTTAATGAATATTGGTTTTTCTCCACTTGGCTTGTCTCTTGTAATATTCTTATTCTATGATTTCATCATGCTTTAACAACATTGTGGTGTGCAAAAGCTTTATCTTGTGTAATCCTTCAACCATTGCATTCACATTATTTGGACTTAGCAATATCTATGATACTCTTTACCTCTTCATTGCATTGTTTCAGCTTATGCTTACAACATTTAGACTTGTTTCTATATTTAACCATCTTAACTAGGTTTGGATTCTATATTTAAGCCATGTATGTTTATATATACTTAGTTGAAACATGTTTATTCCTATATTCTATAAAACTAAATATTACTATAAAAAAATAGAAATAGTTTATGATAAACATACCCATGTAGGGATAGTATTATGTTCTTAAAATTTATTTACACTCACCTATGAAAGCTCTTATGGATAACATATTTTTGTATGAGCTATCATTTTGGATCTTACTATCATGAAATGAAAATAGAGGATGTTCCACATTCCATGTAATTACATATACCACACTAATAAATCTATCAAGTGAATGACCATTAAATGCATTTGGTGTTTCCCTTTTATATTTTATATCTATCATATAAACATTTCCTTGACCCTTTGGTTAAATATTATGATTTGGAAGAGGGAAAGTAAATTTAAAGTCTTGATCTAGTGAGGCCACTATTTCATTTAAATTATTATATGTTCTTTCCACTTGAATTAATTATTATCAATGAGATTTTATACATTATGTATCTTGGTAATGCATCAATTTGAAGAATGTCATGTAATTATATGATTATAAAAATAAAAAATAAAAAAAATTGCATCATAATTCTTTAGCAATGGTATTGAAATATCTAACTCTCTAATGGGAGGTAAAATAATCGTCTTACATTCAATAAATATTTTCAACACATTTTGTGAAATTTCACTTGGCCTCGTATATTCCCTTTATTGAAATAATATGAACCTGTTAGGTGTTTTTCCTACTTCATTGATTGCATTCTTGGCATCACTCTTAGATTGAAATTATTATAATTAATTATAACATTGAAATTTGCCTTATTTTGAGGCTTGGTTCCACTAAAAGTTAGATTTATTTGGCCCTTTATTATGTATATTTTAATCTAAAATATTGACCTTAATGTCTCTAACCATATTAAAAAAAAAAAAAATGAAATAATGGTAAGTGTTGAAGACCATTTTTCCCTTAATAATTAGAATCAAGCTATAAACTGAGATCCTTTGAAGTTCATTATCTAATTGTTATTTATTAATCTTAGAAGCCATAGTATTAACATTAAGAACATACTAACTAACATTCTCATTTCACCCTTGTTTAATTTGAGCTATTTGTGAAAATGCAACATTCCTGACAATATTAATTAAAAATGAACTAATAAATCACCAAATAAAGTTTTAAGATAATGTATGCATCCATATGGTAGATCTTATAACCAATCAAGTGTGTAATCATTTAAATCATTGGAAATAACTTATTTATAAGTTTATTAGATTACAGAAAAAATTAAAAAAGCGGAATACAAATCTCTAATAATGAGAAGGGTATCCTTTTTGATTAAATACTTCAACCTTTGGAGAAAAAACTCATATTAGAAAAAGGTATGCAATTACTTCA
This sequence comes from Torreya grandis, assembly GCA_037957365.1. NCBI lineage: Eukaryota > Viridiplantae > Streptophyta > Pinopsida > Cupressales > Taxaceae > Torreya > Torreya grandis. The sequence goes on along the minus strand of JARHVA010001050.1, from coordinate 3,663,168 downwards.
TAATTCAAGGTTTTGAGAAAATTATCATTAGGAGTGACCATACATCTTGGCTTTTGAGACTCTTGAGAAATAATTTTAATTTGGTTTTACAAGTCACATAATGTATGCATCGTAGTAGTCATTTTAGGATTTGGAATATAATTAAAATCATAATAGGTTGGAATATAAGTATTTTTCAAAGTTAAAGGATTGGAAACATGTGAAGTAATTTGATAAGCATCACAAGGAAAAGATGGTTTAACAAGAGGAATTTGAGAAACATGTTGATAATTTTCAAGAAATTGAGAATAAATAGGAACATATTGGAGAAGCAAAAATATATTAATAATATTCTAAGAAAAAGAAGCATGAGCTTGAGTAGGTTCAAAAGATATTTGATAAATGACTATAAAATTACATATAAATTGAATACATTATATGAAACGAGTGCTTAATACACATTATGAGAAATCATATATCTATTATCTATATTATAGGGTAATTATTTAATCTTAACCCAATCTTGGGCCTCTTGATATTCCATTTGGATTTCAATTACTTTCAATAATATAATCAGTCTCACTATATCACTAGGGTTTTCCATGAGATGGTTCTGAAAATGTGCAATATTTTCAGTCCTATCTTTTTCATTTAGGAAATATTTTTTTATCATGATTCACTTTTATATAAATTTTTTGAAAATTAGAAGGACTGGAAACATGTGACATAATCTGAGAAGCATCACAATAAAAATATGGTTTAAAAAGAGAAAATTGAGAAACATGTTAATAATTTTGAAGAAATTGAAAAGAAATAGGAATATGTTGAGGATTTTGAATAAAGTGAGAAATAAAAGGAATATTAGTAATATTTTAAGCAAGAGAAGCATGATCATGAGTAGGTTTAAAATAGATTTGACAAATGATTAAATGAATAGACAAAGATTGAATGCACTACATGAGGTGAGTGCTTGATCCACATTATGAGAAATCATATATCTATTATCTATACCTTATAGGGTACTTATTGAATCTTAACCCCATCTTGGGCCACTTGATCTAGCATTTGACTTAGAATTTATTCCTAAATCTGTAAACAATGCGATTAAATACTTGTACATCTTAAGTCAATAATGGAGAGTTATAGATGTAATTCAAGATAATCCCTATCCTTGCACTATATTACCATAGATAAACATTAGGTAACATTTGAAATCATTAATGATAGCTTTAGTTCTTTGGCATTAACATACTAGAAAACATAATATTACATCAATGTCTCGAAATTCAACAATATTAACAATAATAATATCTATAACATAGCATAAAAAACTAAAGTAATAACATTAATAACTATAACTAATAGGTAAAATGGGATTTTATAGGTATAAGCCACCACCTTTAGGTTGCAATAATTAAATACATGCTCTTTATAATGCACAATAATTTCTAAATATAACATATAATAACCACTTTATAATAAAGTGCCTTGACTAACTAATTTTTTTTGTAAAACCATAACTGTCTGATTATTATTCAACAATCACAGTGAGTTTGTTATACAGTGGATCTTGAGATCATGACACATGTCATAATCTCATTCATCATGTAGATATTTGTTCACATTTATCACAACATAATGTATTTACCTCAAATAACATAATGAGACCATAGCTTTCACACTCAATAACATTTCTCAAATGTAATCATTGTTAGGGGAAATGACACAAATATCTCCAAGTGGACATCATTTTTATGAGAAGGTGCCATATGCAGTGTTCTAAGTCTCATTAGATTAATTTTGATGAAAGATTTCAGTTAGTTTTGGCCATGAAATGGCTAACTCAATTTCAAATTGATGTTATAATAAATTCCATGAGAATCACAAATAGTTTGATAGAAAATTCAATAAGGCTAATGAGTGAGAAAATGAAAAGATCTAAAGCTAAAAATTAAAATAGGGAATTCTATCTAAATAAAGTGTCAATATTAGGGGAGATTCGACATATTTGAGAGAAAAATTGGTAAAGAGTAGATAGAGGATATCAGGGGGTTCCGAGAAAGGGAAAAGTAGAGCACAAAGTAAAGGGTGAAAACATAGAGAAGAATGCATAATTTTAAGTCAACAAGTGCAATGTGAACACTGTGATCACAATTTTTATGTAATTGCGATTGTGTCCCCAATTCAATAAATGAAGATTTTGTCTCTATTTTGTGCATTTTATTTTTGAGAGAGTGAGTACAATATCACTATTGGGGAGTGAGGAAACCATTAATTTGGCCCGTAGTACCTCCCATCTACCAATTGGTATGATATATGATGATCCTATATGTTATGTGATTCTTGTATATGCAATGTGATGTTTATGTATGCTACATGATGCTTGTGTATGTCATGTGATGCTATTATATGCTATAAGATGCTTTAGTATGTAATGTGATGCTATTGTATGTTATGCGATACTTTTATATATCATGTGATTTTATTGTATGTGACACAATGCTTTTTTTCTCAAGCACTAATTTTCCAATATTACAATGCTTCTTGAAGCTTGCACTAATTTTACATTATCATAATGTTTTTAATGATAACATAACCATAAAAATAAATTAATGGCTACCCTGACAAGCTTATTCATCACACCAAGGCAAAAATGGTAGCATGCCATTCCTTAATGTTGATTGGGCTTCTGGGGCAAAGGTGGGAGCTAAAGGGATAAAAATCCTCTTAACATCTTGACTAACACCACCGTTTGCAACAAAGTTGAGTAGATCCAAATGACCTACTATGATTTAGATTGATGGTTAAGACTTTTTAATGCCTCTAGATGACCGAACATTATTACATGTGCCACCTATTATGCGAACATAATAGATGGATGATGGTTGATCTCGACCTTTCTCAATGAAGAGCTATGTTTAGGCACACGGTTGGAAGGGAGAGGAGACCAAGGATTTTCATCAACTTTGCCTTTTACCTCAGTCAATCAAGTCACCCCCTCTTTCATCGAGAAAGTCCCTCCCTCTTTGAGGCCCTTGATCTTAAATTTGAATTCTCTCAAATGATCATTAGTTGAGCCATTCATGAATTTTCTAAGATACAAAATCTTAAACTTATTTTCTCTCAAATAATCATTAATTGAGCCATTCATAAATTATCTAAGATACCAAATCCACTCAAAACATAATTTCATTCAATCAAAAATGTCATTCCAACTCTAATCTTGACCCCTTACTATGCTATAGCTTAATGCCACCTTTGTCCAAAATTTCATGGTCCCACGTTTATCCAAAATGTCACTTAGTGAGTGGAGAAGTGCCATCCGAATTGCCACCTTAAAGATGACTTGAATCTTGATGGCCACTATGTACGATACCCCACTTGTGTTATTACGCCAACCATGTGATACCCACAAAGTCAGTTGGCTACACAGCGATGGGGAATCAACAGCAGGTAACATCCAAACACATTGTTAATCCCAAAACTCTTGAAAGCTCTGGGTAGACCCCACAGCAAACTTTTGAAGGAGGCACTTTTTCCTCCACTGTATAATTCAATTAAGGCGGCTAGCCGCCACATAGCTTTCACCATTAAAGTCTTCAGTCCACTCAAGATTAACTTTTTCACCCTCATTCGGTTATTTATTGGAAGCATCCGCACGTTTCATTTCGAAGTTTCAGCTTCAATTATATTATTTTTACTCTGTGTAACAGTATATCAGATAAATTGAGCATTAACCCAGATCCTTTTCTTCAAAGTCTTTAAAGTGTCATTGTATAATCTTCATAAAATATTAAAAAAATTGCATCGACTTCATTTATTTATTTATTGTTGCGAAAAGGAAGGTTTTCTTCCGCACATTGATTCAAATTTTGTGATGAATGTAGGTGGCGGGGATTCAGGTGAGCTATACTGTTTCCTCTTAATTAATTGGATTTTATGGCGCTCCCTTGTTGGGTCTTCCTAACATTTGGTTTCTGGTAAACTATAATATTCTTTCCTTGCGTAAATGGCGTAATAGAGTCGGGAACAACTAATCTGGTAAGAAAACCAACCTGCAAGTTAGCCATATTCATTCCATTGTGGTGTAATCTTTTAGTTGCTATTTTCTATATTTAGATTTTGCGTACTTATACTTTAATTCATTGTATTGCGTTGGATTTTTTCTTTTAGTTTTTATATTTTAATGATAAATCACGGACAATAATCTAAAAATTTCATAAAAAAGTTCTTAGACAGTTGTTTCCAAAAAGCTTTCCTTTTTCATCTTACGAAATTATTTTTCCATAATTTATTATAAATATTGTAACTTTTTTATTATAAATATTATAAACAAAAATAAGTGTTGTGTTGGGTTAAAGCGCGATACATTCATTTCGAAATGATCCAACAATTAAAATATGTTTAAATTCTAAAAACAATTATAAATATTCAAAAATCCCAATAACAATCAAACTACTTATTTAAAAAAAATTCACACTATCTTCAGAAATCTATCTTCAAAATAAATAATTAAATTACACAATATATATAAATAGCACTATCATACAGCAGCTCTATTATACAATCGAATCATTCAATTCTATAAATGAACAATGAAAAGTGATCCCAAGTATCAAGTTTTTAAATAACTTTTTGTTTATATCATTGTAGGCCTACTGAATGTTATTTTCTAATATGTTTTCTTTCTTAAATATGTTGAATAATCCAATTGTCAGTTACAGTTATATTAAGCTATTTGTTCAATTTGTGGACATTAATATACTTTTCTCCTTATATCAGGTTCCAGCAAATGAACGGATGCAATTTCAGATTTCCGCCATTCTATCAGTATATCTGCCTCTGCCCATAGAGCCATCTCGGCAAACTTCATCTGCTTCATATTTGCTATCACGTTCCATTGACAGCCCGGCCGAGTGTTCATCACAAAATACAGACGAGCAATTAAACATACCTCCACAATCGCTCTCAGCCTTTGAATCTTTTCAACTGGTCCTCAGCAGCCACGTCGGCTGTTTCGGAGGCAGTCGGGTGAGATTAAAGAGATTAGTAGAAATATTGAAGCACATTCGAGCAGAAAGATTTCGAGCGGCGGCTTCTGCTACCAGACCGCCAAGGGCACCTCTTTCGAGCAGTCAAGTTCATCACATGATCTCTCAACGAAGGCGGAGGTAAAAGTTGAAGGAATCTTTTGATGCATTGCGCTCTCTTCTTCCACCTGGTTGTACGGTACGGTCGATCATTCAAACCAGCTTTTGTTGCACTTATCTAATTTTAGGTTAAAATGATATGAAAATGAATGAATTTATTATTAATGTTTAATAATTTTTAAATTTTAAATAAGAAAATGTAATAGTAAAACATATAAATTATAAATTATAAAAATTAAATTGTTGAGATTTTTTTCATAATTAAATATTTTTTATTAAATTAATAAGAAGAATCAAAATTTAAATTTGATTATATTTTTTAATTGTAAAATCTATTTATTTTTTGAAAAAAAATTATTAGACGTAAAATTATTTATAGAATGTTTCTTCTATTTAATGTCAAGGATTGAGAGATATTTTTTAATTAAGAATTGAAGGGTATCCATTGTGTGAAATTCATTTAAGGAACGATCCCTATCTCATCCCTATTTACTAGCTTGTGAGATTTGTATCTTGATAAATGGTTAGACAACACCTTTTACACTATCGTCCTAACAGTTAGACTACAACCCACTTGATTAAAAAATTAAAATTTTAAAGAGACCATTAAAAACTATCAGTATATATATATATATATATATATATATATATATATATATATATATATATATATATATATATATATATATACTCTTCTTTTTACTATAAATTATATTAGAATTTGAAAAATAATATTGAATAAATAACTGTCATTAAAAAAAATATAAAAGACAATTTGATCGTCAAATTTAGGCCATGTATAGAATAACATGTCTTTTTACATCTATAAAATTATATTTCATAATTTTTTTTCCTTGAATTTAGTATATGAGTTATATTTTATATTCTTTTTTCTCATTAATTTTGATAACTTCATGTGAATTTTGATAATTAATAATAAAATATGTTTTGTAAAATTAATTCCATTTTCTAATCATCTTTTTGGAAGTTTGTTTCTATGGTAATGTTATTAACTTTTTAGAAGTTTGTTTCTACATTGTCTTATTATTATTTTTTAAAATTTATGTTTAAATATTTATTTATGTAAATATGTGTAACTTTATTAATATAATAAAAAAACTATGTTTGAAAGAGAGTTTTATTATCTTTCTTTAAAATTTTATGTTTAAATATTTCTCTATGTAAATGTGTATAACTCTATTAATAATAAAATTAACTAATCATTGTATTATTTGATTTATATAATTTATTTATTTTAAAGCTTTACATTTGTATGTTGTTAGAAATGCTCCAAAATTTTAATGACCGATCTAAATCTCTAAAATTATATATATTTCATATCACAATACAATATATGATGCATTTATATTTTCCATAAAATTATTTTATAAACTATAAACTACTTTATAATTTATAGATAAAGTGTTAAGTATTATGAACCTTAAAAATACCTTTATCCAACTTTTTTTAAGCAGTATGTAGACAATACCTTTTTCCAACTTATTTTAAGTAGTATGTAAGATAATCTTAGCTAGGGGATTACAAAAGATTGAAGTTGGTACCTAATATATTAAGGGGAATTAAACTTGTAAGTTTTTTGTTTGAATGGGCAAAGAAATAATAATATAGGTAGAAGTGGAAATACATAATGGTAAAGGTTTGACATTAGCAATGAAGTGAATGAGTCCATTTATTCTAGTGTAATCAATATGTCAACTCAATTGATTAAGTTGTGTTATTTTAGCGTAATCAATATATCAACTCAATCGATTAAGTTATATTTAGCATCTTTGTTTTAAATAATACATATGTGATGGACAAACTCCCTCATAATCATTATTTTATAAAAATTGAATTAATTGATATTAATATTGATTATGATTATTTTTCATTAAACTTTTTCTTGAATTTATTATGATTTCATTTTTTATTTTAATTCTTTTTAAGGTATTTTGATATAATTAACAATTTCTCCATATATATATAAGAGGCTAATGCAAATGTTAAAGTTGATGGATGAGATTTTTTTTTTGGTAAGTCTGACATAAAAATTTCACGTATATTAATCTAAAATCAATATTAAGATATATTGCATGAATGGTTGGTTTTAGGAATCATGATAAGCCTTTTGATAGATTATACTCATGCAATTTTTAAGAATGGACAAGAATATTTTAGAAATCACGATAAGTATTTTGAGTAGAATGGATTCTAATGATTTCTAACAATGTTCATCATGGCTTTAAAAATGATGAGAGGCTTTTGAAGGGAATGTGTTTGAAAATACTTTAAAATTTTCATTATACCTTATTTTGTATTCCTTCTAATCATCTTTTTTCATGTTAAATTTATTTATTGTTGATGATGAACACACAAAAACATCATGTCGTTATAAAATTGGATTGCAAACTAGACTTTAGAGCCATATCTCTTCAAGCAAAGAAAAGCTGAATATGATTCTAAGGTTGGTAGCTTTGATATTATATAGTTTTATTGGATATCTTTACATATTAAAAAATAGAGGAAAGAAATATGTGATATGAAACTAATATGGAGGATTAAATATTTTAACTTTCATTTTTATGTGCCATTCATTTCAATGTAAACATAATTTAAAATAAATAATTTTTAAATAAAATTGATGTTACTTATGTCAATATAAAAATAAGAGAGCTAAAAACTACAGTGTTCATATTTACATCCCAAAAAAAAATGGAGATGTACATTTTAATTAGTCTCTATACATTCAAGTTTCAAAATTGAAAAGATAATTAATCTGTTATTCATATGTAATGAAGTGTACTTTATATTTCAATTTTTTCACATTTAAATTGTGTTCAAATTTATTTTGTACATTTTCCCTACCATGTCGACGTCTCTATTACACCTTTAAGAAGCAATTGCTAATAATGATATACAAAATTTTAACGCTATTCTAATATTCAAAGATAATATATATTATAATCATTATTGAAAAAATTATATGATCCAATAATCTACAAATTAGTTTGAACTCTACGAAGTTTGATTTGGGAAGAAAAATAAAATATTCTAGAAGTTGCATGCGTTTCTTTTTCATCCAAAGCCACCGCACCTTCATACTGCCACACAACCAGTTGGGTTCAATTTGTTTTTGAGCAGATCGCAATCAGGGACTGAAATCATGAGAAAAATGAATACTTGATAGGCAGATGAACTGCTGCCAAACACAAATCCCTGAGGAAAGCTTTTCCTATTAACACACCCTCCAATACCATCAAGAAGCTAAACACTGTTAATAAACTCGCTACTTTCCGTTCGGATCCCATTTTCGACGTAGGAATTTTCAATCCCACGATTGCAAATATTCGTGCGGGTTGTACCGGCAAAATACGAGATATGTTTTTTGCAGCTACCTCAGCTTATCGAATGCCCAAAAATTTAAATATTATAGTATGACCCGGACGGTAATCTCAACTCAATCGTAATCTGTAGAGGGAGATACATGTTTACCTCAGTTGGGGTAGTCATGTTGCTTCCTCAATTTCCTCGCCTGTGATCTGCAGTTTGCTCCTGTAGGTCACTAACTTCAAGAATGGAATAATACTAACTTAGGAAAGAATTGATTACTGGATTGGGTTAAAATCTTGGTGCCACACTGTATAAAGACTGTTTGCATTTATTTTGTGTGCTTTCACCATGAAGCGGAAGATCTTATGAAGCTGATCTACCATTCTGCTTTCTTATTTGTGGAATATTCTGCTTTCCTTTCCTGCTTCAATGGATGGTGTGATGAAATATTATTTTTGGGCACATTATAGGAGAGAAGGAAATAACGAAGGCATGGGCATGCCAAATCATAAATATGGTAATGGCACGCATCAGAACATTGAGAAGCAAATGGAAGTGAAGCTCTTGCCATTAAAACTCTACATTCTCTAGGTCTTCCACGAGTCTAAGTGTAGCAAGGCCAAGGCTGTGGCGGTCTTGACAAGGTGGTTTTGCATATTTTATTTATATTCCCTTCTCAAATACATAAATATATGTGATTCACGAATCACACATAACACAATGTGTTGTGTGAGGAGGATACAATTTATGTTATGTGAGGAGGATATGATATGTTATTTATAGGTCATCTTGGATCACTCACAAGTATAATTAAGCAACCTCTAAAAATCTTGTTTTTATATTGAGGAAATGTATCAACAATCATAAATTTATATTATTGAGCATCTTTGGGCATATGAAGCTTATTTTATCAATGAGAAAATCTTCAATTTGTTTCATTTATTCTTGAAAAATTATTAATAATTTTCCTTCAAATGCATTCATTTCATGGATAGGAATGTGAAGGTTTGACTATATTACTGATTTATTTATGTTAAACATTGCACGACATTGGTTGGAGTAAGGAAAAGTAGGAGGGTACTAGTTCTCCCTAAAATTCTTTTCAGGGTACGTTCGATGTTGCTAAACAAGTAGGATTTAACTATACTTGTCGTTCCTTTTATGATCATTCTAAGTGGCGGAACCCATGTGTTTTATTTTGGGCATGGTGTAGAATAATGTTGAAGGCTATTTTTTTGGTTACTTGATAGCTCACTTGGCAGTGGCCCACTTGTGTACTCTACGCATGCATGCATGTGCACACACATATTAATAGTTTTTTATATATTAAAAAAACATTTGATAACAATTATACTTATAAATATATAATATAATATGTCATATACTATTATAGTATATTATATTTGTAATTAGTATATATAAATACAAATTTTGGATAATTATACTTATAAATATATAATATAATTATCTATATAATATGTTATATACTATTATATTTGTTATTAGTATATATAAATACAAATTATGGACCCTCAGTGTCTTGCCCCTAGCTTAGCGTCATTGCATCATTGATTATAGCTACACAAGAGACATGGATCCATAATATAATCAAATTAATTCTCATGACATCCTCATCCACCCTTAACAATAAAAAATGGCCAATCAAAATTCTTGACTCCCTATAAGCTACATACCTCCCTCCAATGGGTGGAGGCCAATCAAATACTACCTTGAATATAGGTTTAGTGTATGATATGGGCCTTATGGTGTATAATACCACCTCTAATACATTGTCATTTCCCCTCACCATCACCACTTAACTCACCTTAAAATATTTCACCACTTGCATGGTTTTTATGTCTTTGCCGTTCCCCATTACTTCGTCATTGCTCAAGCTCACCTGAAATATGACATCTTCTCCTTGCACCACACATTGTCACCCCATATGAAGAAGAAAAAAACCTCATTTTTTATTGTCACCTCTACTAGAAATACAAAATTATTATTGTTTAACCCTTTGTAAAAAATATTAGATGGGCGATGATGCGTTGAGAATCTATAAAGTGTGGTGTTGTTATGTGTAGGTTGAGTAGCTCATCATAATGATTCTAACTTAGGTTCAATAGACTACCCAAATTGGTAGTGCTTATGGTCCTATCAATAATTTAACCTCTCCTCCAATCACTGAGTAAAGAGAAATGGACACTAGTACTACAAACACAATCGTTTATATTAAGTGTTATTGAGAATGAGTATAGAAAAACCTTGTAAATATTTGTATCCATATTTATTTTCATATGATAACCTACATTGGTTGATTAGAATATATTAGATGCATATTTATTTTAAGAAGCATTTTCCATTTATTGTCTAATAAGTTTTAGAGTCTTCTAATTAGGTTTGTCTAATTATTTTTATACTTACCAAAATTGACACATGGTGCATTGTCTATATTTTAAGATGATTCATTATATATTCAAAATCTATTTTTCATTGAGATGACCCATGTTTTAATCATGTATTGGGAAATTTAAATAGTTTTATGGAAGCTACAAATTGCATTCACAGGTGTGACATGTCACCAAAATTTTCATGTTTATCTATTAGGATTTCTTTCAATCCATCCCCTAAAATATGATGTCATTTATCCTCACCATCATTGCCCATCTGATCTTGAAATATTTTACCAATTTCATGTTTTGTATGACCTTTCCTTTCCCCATCACTTCAATTACTCAAGCTCAAGTGAAACAAAAAGTCTCCTCCCCACATAGATTATTTTTACTCAATACTTTATGAACAAAAGGTAAGACAAGGTTAGTAGTTGTGTGTTTCAAGTGAGAATTGATTTCTAATTTACACTCTTTATCTTTAAAAAACCATGCTTTACTAAAATAAAAACTTACATCCCTTACAAAAGATTGTACAACCTTATTTTTCACTATTACCTCCACTATAACTATTATATTATTATTTCGTACCACATCATGCACAAAAGGGTGAGATTGGGTTAGTGGTTATGGTTTTTAAATGAGGTGTAACTATCGATTTAAATTATTTCCCTTTATAAAATCATGATTTAATAAATCTAAAAATTATGCCATCCCTTCTAGTGTAACTTACTCTTTTTGGGTAACTACTAGCCACAATATTACATAATTCTAAAGTATTTTCATATTTTTCAATTATTATTCTAAGTTAGGTGTTATTGGTGTGTTTTTACATTTTTCATTATGTCCCTGTCTTCTCTTCTCTCCCTTTTTCATTCCTCCTATTTTCTTGTTCCTATGATGTTCCCTTAGAATCATATTCAGTATCATTTTGGGTGGTTTATAAGGTTAGTTAGGGCACCCTTATGGTCTATGGTCTTGTCTTGTCTATTTTTTTAAACATTTGATGGGGTTTACGTGCTAACAAAATCTTAATTTGAATTAAATACATCTATAAACACACAATCATCTTAGTGAATTTTAACATATGTGAATTATCTAAAAGAGTATCTAAAATTTATTATTCATATAAATCTATGATAAAATAAGTTAGAGAGTGTTCATTAAAATATTGAAGTTCATATTAGTGACATTGTATTACACTGGTTTACCTAGTTGATAAATTACTGTAATTATTGGAGTATTATTCTTGATATTATGCACCTTTGAGGGCCCTAAAAAATGGAAAATACCAAGGAATATTAATGTTTCACTAGTGTAACATAGACCAAAAACACATCATTTAACTTATCACTTTCAAGTCTAACTACCCAATTCAGGCCAAGAGAAGAAGTACATTTCCCAGTGATCGAGACAAAGTTCTATAAAATTAAGCAAGATTTTTAGAGCCTTAAATTTGAATAACACATTTTTAAAAACATTTTTCACTTAATTGACACTTTTATAACAATACTCACTAGGGTTATGGCATCTAAAATTATAACTCGATCGTTTGGACAAGTTACTCTATTCACCACACTTTTTTAGGTTCTTGTTTTCTTGCCACAAAATATTGATTTCCTCTATTAGAATTCAATGAATATCTCCATATTTCTCAATATTAAAGATACATTTATATACCCTCATTTAATTTTTATTACTCTAGTTTTTATAAAATTAATTGGGTCTGAATTTATCTTTTACATATATTAAGGCCTAATTAAAAGCTTATGGATATAAGTATTGCAATTTGATTGAAATCTATTAGTTTATTTTACATTTTGGTGATCCCAAATTTAATTATGTTCTTTTAATATTTCTAAGGTTAGATATTTTCCCTTAGGGTAAACATAAATCTATGTGGGTTTTCTAGGACTTGTTCTATTGTATTATTTTCCATCTATTAGACCAAAATTCTTTGTGTGTTATTCTAGACCATAGGTTAAATTTTCCCAAATATTTTTCAAACCTTAGGATATTTATATGTTATGGGTGTTTAATGTTGGATATCATCTTATGTCACAAAAAATGATTATATATAAGAAACAAATAAGGAATATTGTTGAAGGATAATTTTTCAACCCTGATTGCCTTGTATTACTAGAACCATCCATTTATCACTTTGAGTAATGCTTATTTGTAGATGTCAATAATTCCCATACTTCCATTCTCACAAGGAAGACAAAAAATATACAAACAAACTCTATGGTATCCATGGGTCTATTTAGCATTGGATATAAAAAGCCCTTAAGAAATTTGGCCAACTTGTCATATGAGGATTTGGAGGTGGCATGGGTGGTAGCTAGGATATTAGAAAAACCTATAATTTTCTAGCTAATGATAGAGGATTCATGATTGAATATACTACCTTTTTATCCACTCTATCAATAATATATTACCATCAAAATAAAATTAGATGCTAATAAATTTAAATTTCTCACATTTTTTTGATCCACTTCTAGTTATATTATATGAATTGTCTTCCCATAGGCATCATGCTTTGTTTAAAGCATTAGGTTCTAGCCCACTGATAATAAGAGCAAGATGATTTGCAAATAATATTAAGGAATTTTATCTCTTGTTTAATAGAATATTATCGCTCATCAATAGTGAGAAATGTATCATCTACAAAGTGGAAATTAATGAGTTTAGAAGAGATATTAGGAAGATAAATTCTACTAATGAGCCCTCACTCTGCCCTATGAGCATGTTATTCAACAAGAAAAACATACAGATCAAGATCCAAATGGAAACCTTGTCTAATGGACCAAAATAATCCAAATCTATCCAATTTGATCCCATTGATAGTGAGGCACACAAAGGCTTTTAAAAATAAAGTCTAAACTATTGAGATAAAAATTTGATAGAATGGATAGAATGAAATGCCATTCAATTATATCATAGGACTTTTCAAAGTCTAATTTGATTAATATGGTGCATTGGAAATCTTTATTACCCATTCCATTCCTCCCATAAAAATGAGATTGCCAAGAATGTATTTATTCTTATTGAAAAAATTATGCTCTGGTCTAATGATGAGAGGTAGGATGAAACATAAATGGTTATCAAGGGATTTGGTGAGGATTTTATATAAAAACATCAACTTATTTATTAACTTTATCAAATTGTTTTTCATAGTGATAAAGGAAGGTGGCAGTGCAACTAATCAACTATAAAAGAAATGTATATTGGAATTTTATATAAGAATATGCTTAAAAAATTATTTGTCTAGATTCTATTATTTATATAATAAATAATTTTAGCCTATTGAATTTGTTACTTGATATCACCATATAATGTGTGATGGTGATCACTTTCACTAGTACATCCTTCCAATCTTTGGTTATGTGTGAAAAATGGACCATTATATGATCAGTGACCTCTCTTACATTGTTATCCTTAACAGAACATGAGTGAACTATTCTCATACATATATCCTATTCATATATCATCTTAACTTCTTGTACAATGGGTGGTAATATCTTCACATGATACCAATTAACATTCTCCCTTTCATTTAATAATTTATTTACCATATCTAAGGCTTCAAAATTAATTAGAATGAAAATACTTTTGGTAAGCCAAATCTTACATTTTTATATTTTAGATAGGGCTATATGTACAAATTCAATCATAAACTCAAATAATGAAAAGTCAAGTAACTTCATCCATTATGTTTTCTCCTTTCATTTGTATTCTTTTTTAAACATCTACTTCTTTGCAATATCAGGGTCTTGCATTATCCAAAAATATCTATGTCCAAATAGGGCACAATCATTTTATTTAAAAATCATTGTGGATGATTCTATATCTAATTCTCATTTTTCTTCATCTAAATCTAATGGGAAATATTACATCACCCAAAAATATAGTAATGATTTAGAGTAGTTTCAATAAGGGGTCTTAGGTCACATTTTGAGATATCATAGATCAAATATTTAGTCACACTTATCTTCAAAGTTTAAGTTTAATTAAGACCACATGTATTTGTCTAAGTGTCATGGTAAGTTCATATATTAACTTAGTGCTCTCTTAGTTAACCATGACTACATATAGTCTAAAATTCATTTGTGATTACGTATAATGTTATTTGAGTCTATTGCAGACTTGATGTAATTATGAGTTGAATTTAATAAGTCCATGAGTCCATGACCTCACTAGAGTTCAAAAAAATCATGGAACAATAAAATTATCTTAGTTTATGCACATAATCATGGATACATATAATTTTATAGGTTCATGTATAGAATCACATAGCTCATGACTTGATATGTCTTCATATAGTCCTCAATGACCATAAAAGAATAACTAAGTACATGATTTTTGAAAAGGAGATATGTCTCAATAGTTAGAATCAACTCAAAATAAATAGTTTTGTTAAATCCTTACATATTTATGGAGTCCAATAACCTCAAAGAGAACCCACATATTCTATAGTCACATTTTCTGACGGCCTCAGGAATATCCTATGGAGTCTCAGGCTCATAGAATGTACAATGAACATGGAAACTATAACAAGTTCTTCATACATGGAAATCATAATAGGTTCTTCATACAATTTAAACATAGGTCATGAAACATGTCTTAATCTTATTCATCATAGAGATAGTTGTTTAAGTTGATCATATCACAGTGTGTGCATTAGATAGAACTTCATGAGACCATATTTTTCACATGAAACCATGATTATCAAATATAACTATAGTGAGGGGGAATAATAAAGTGATATCCAAGTTACCATAGGTTTTTCAAAAATATGCCAAATGGGGTGTTTTTGGCCTACTTGGAAATATATTGATGAGAGATTTTAGTTATTTTTATCCATGATATAGTTAACTCAACCACATAGTCATTTTTATAACACATTCTATAAGAATCACATATATTTTGAGAGAGAATTATATAAGTTTGGCAAGAAGGAAAATGAAAATATGCCAATCTAAGAATTAAATGGTTAAAATATATCTAAATAAAATGAGGATATAAGGGGAGGTTAATATATTGAAGAGATTAGTAAAAAATGAGTAGATATAGGAGATGAAGGGTTTACTAGGAGGGGAGAAGTAGAGGACAAAATGAAGGTAGAATACAGAGAATAAGACAAATCTTTAGTCTTATAAGTGTAATGCAAAACCCATAATCTTGATTCTGTATGCAATTGTAATTATTTCCCCAATTCAATCAAGAAAGTGTTTTTATTTGTTTTTTATCTTGTATTTTGAGAGAGTCAGTAGAATATCACTATTGGGGAATGAGGTAACCATTAAGTTTTCTCCTATACCTCCCATCTATACCAATTGGTATTAGATCAAGTTTTATGCATGCTAGGTTATGTGTGAAGACTCTAGTTGATTCATTGATAAGTTGTGAAATAGAAGCATTCAATTGGGAGAAGTGATGTCACATAAAGGTAATATCATTAGAAGAGGTGCAAGATTATGAACACTAGAGTTATAAATTTAACTAAGATGAAGAAAGGAATACAAAAAATATTTGAGCTAACAAATACTACACAGATAAGGGGATTTAACATTGAATATGTGAGTGATGATGAATAATTAGAAGTTCAAGAGTTTGAAGAGGAAGATATTGGGAATAAATATCAAGGAAGAATTCCTAGATCTATTTTAAAGTTTTCCAACAAACCAAAGTTTGATACAATTTTTTATATTCAAAATTTTAACTGTGAAGAACTTATAGGTTGGATTACATTAATGGAGAAATATTTTGACTAAGTTAATGGAGGAACCCAGGAAATTTAAAATTTCCTACAAAAATTTGAAAGGTCATGATATTTTATGGTGGGTTCATGTGAATACTAAGAGCCATAAAAAAGTTAAGGAGAAAATCAAGTCATGTGATAGAATGGTGATGAAATTGAAGGATAAAGTTTTGCCTTCAAACAATCACATGGATTTGTTTAAGAATTTATACAATCGAGATAAAAAAAGATGAGTATTAAAAAATATATTGATGAATTTTATAGGATCACTATAAGATTTGGAAATGTATAAGATGACCTAGATAATGTGTCTAAACACATGAATGGGTTACATATTATTGTTCAAGATGAGATTGGTTTTCTTAAATTTAGAACTATGGAAGAATATTATCAATGTGTATTTAAGGCCAAATAAAATTTGTCTAGTAGGCAAAAAATAAACTCTAGAGGTAAATTAATGTCCTAAAAATGAAGAGGGAAAATTAGTTGTGGTAGAAAAAAACACACTCAAGATGGAGAAATGAGAAACTCCTAGAATCATAATTATAATTACCAGAGAAAGAGGCTACTCTTTTAGAGTAAGAGGATTCTTCAAAAGATGAATATACAAAGGCTTTATTATTATTTGGATGTAATAGATATGGTGGACACAAGGATTATGAGTGTGAATAAATAACTTAGAAAAATGACATGTTATCTAAAGATGCCATTCATATTGTTCATGGTGACGAAGAAAGTGTTGGATCTGAAATAGACATAGAAGAGCCATAATAGTTAAATGCTCTTATTATTAAAAGAGCACTATTGAAACCATCCAAAGAAGTGGATGAACATGTGCAAATGAAGAGTCTATTTTTGAGTGTTTTAAAATTAGGAGGTATGTATTATAAGGTAATCATTTATAGTGGCAACAAAGATAATTTGGTATCTCAAAAAAGGGTGGATAAAATTGAGCTTGAAAGGATAGTACACCCTACCCCATACAAAATTTCATGGTTATTAAAGACTAGAAAGTACATGTAAATGAACAATGTTATGATCCATACTTATAATAATTTAATCATGAAAAATATAATGTATATAATATAACACGAGATACTAGTGGTCAAGATGTCTAAATATTCAAAATGTTCATAAATATATTAGTACTCTTATGGTAGGGAAACACCATACAATAATATTTAAGGAATTAACAGCTCCATATTTCTAGTTCAAGGGTGATACCTCCAATATCCTTATAATAATAGAAGAGTCAACATTTAAGTGATATATTTTACAATGCTAGTCATCTCTTTTCTAATAATAATAATAATAATAATAATAATAATAATAATAATAATAATAATAATAATAATAATAATAATAATAATAATAATAATAATAATAATAATAATAATAATAATAATAATAATAATAAAGGATGGGTAAAATTCTGATTATAATGAAGGAAAAATCATTAACTAATGTATTAATTCCAAAAGTTATGGAGTTTCATCATTTCTAATTGCTTATATTATTTCCATGTGTTTACATCTCAGACTATTGGTAGGTTAAAACAACATTATTCACGTATTCCATAGATTCAAAGGTCCCCAAATCATTAAATTTGGATTATTATCTATTTATTGACATTATAAACCATTCTAAGTCTTACACATCTTATTTGAAATCCTCCAATGTTCTGAAGCCCTTGATCAACACCAATCATCTATGTGGCACTCATACATTCATTTAGAGCTTGATAAAGAAAATTGCATAGTCTAAGTGCTCAAAGGCTCTTCTAAATCCCATATATATTTCCACATGTCTTGTCTCTTTGAGATCAAAAATCATACCCTAAAATTTGCTAAGACTTCTTGAGCCTGATTCCATGAGATCGTGCCACATGGCACAATCTCATTGAATCAACCCCATAAAAGGTAGTGGGTAGTTCAAAGTCCTCGAGACCTTGAAGTCCTGAAATAATACCACATAGAATCATCTTAGGGAATTAATTATATATGTGGTGAAACAAATGGTCAAGAGAATTTCAAGGCTTGAAGCTCCAAGTTTGCACCATGTGACATGATTTTGAGAGCATATGATTGGGAGGGTGGTCTTAGATCAATAGAGTTATTGAATCATGAATGCCTAAGATGAAGCCACATGGTGACATATCAAGAGATGAGAAATAAACCAATTAATGAATTTAGAATAGACCCTTAGAGACCTAGACTGCTAAGATAACACCATGTGGTACCATCTTAGAGATCCAAGCCTCAGGGAAGATTCAATGATCAAGTATGGAATAAAGATAAAGGCACCCCATGAAGGAAGAAATGTGAGGATAAAGGGAAATGGTGGCCTAAATGGATTATATTATTCCAAGTGGAATTATCCCTATAACCCAAGAAAGGCTAAGTAGTCATCATCAGGGTCTCTGAGTAAATAATAGGCAACCTCGTGGTAGTGAATGAGGAGCTTAAAATTAATAGATATATATGAATTTAATTTTTAGGATCTTGAGATGATGCCATTTGGAATCACATAGGTGATTCAAGAACTCAATCATTATAATGAATATTCAGGAGAAGTGTGAGGATCGAAGCTCAAATATCACACCACATGGTATGATCATGAGAGCCTAGGACTAGGAGGGTGGCTACAAATAAATAGAGTGGATGAAGTATGAAGGCCCAAGATGAATCCACATAGAAAAATATTTAGATCTCAAGGCATGGCCAAATATTGAATATATAAAATAACCTTGAAGACCTCGAATGCTACTATTTCACCATGTGTCACCATCTTAGAGATCCAAGCCTTAGGGAAGATTCAAAAATCACACATGGAATAAAGGAAAAGGCACCATGTAAAGGAAGAAAGATGAGGACAAAGGGAAGTGGTGGCTTTATAAGGCGAGATCATTCCAAGTGGCATGATCCCCATAACATGGGAAAGGCTAAGAACTCGTGAATAGGGTCCATAAGCAAATAACATGTAGCCTCATAGTAGTGAGCGGGAAGTCTAAAATTGATGACCATAGATGTATTTAATCAATTAGATTTGTTTAATTTTTATCACAACTAATATATAGAATTAAATTAACTTAATAGTAGGAAGTAAGTAAAATTAAATTCAATATTTGATGATAGAAATGATAATATTTTATGCTCTTAGTTTAAATTAGTTTTTATTATCTAGTTAAATGTATAACATAAATTAATTTGAATTTATTTTTGGTGTTGTAGAAAAGTTAAATTAGATAAAATATATTTAGTAGTCATGAGATTATATATTTGAAGTATATTTGTGAATGTGGAAATTATTTATTTAATTCAAATGTTATTCCATGGATTAATGATTTTTAGCTATTTTTCCACATTGTATCTAATGTAGAAATATTTTTTTAGTATGATTCTAATAATTATAGTATTATTAATGTGATCTTATTCATATGGATCATTAAATCAAATTAAATATTTATTAATATATTTTACTATATTTTGGTTTATTTATGTGATCTTGTAATTCTTGTATAGGTCAAAGATATAGGGCATAAATTAATGGTTTACTAGCTTGTTAACAATAAAAATAAATGCTATACATAAGAAGAGAGGATTGAGTAAGGCAATGACATTTTGAATGGATTACCATAGTCATGCAACTAAACAAAGTAGTGTGTATAGACCTTACATGATTTGGTCATATGGATCAATAATTTAAATTAAATATTTATTAAGACATTTTATAATATTTTGTATTCTAATTTATTCACCATGTGAACTTGTAATTCTTATACAAGAAAAAGATATAGGGAATAAATTAACGACTTACTGGCTTGTCAACAATAAAAATAAATGCTATATACAAGAAGATAGGTTTGAGTAAGGCAATGTCATTTGAATGGCTTACCATATCCATTTAACTAAACAAATTAGTGTGTATATAGCTTACATGATCTTGTTCATGTCTATCATTATTTTAAATTAAATATTTATTAAGATATTTTATTATATTTTGTATCCTAATTTATTCACTATGTGATCTTATAATTCTTGTACAAGTGAAATCAATATTGCATAAGTTGATGGCTTACTTTTTTTTTAACAAAAAAAAATTCTATTGACAAGAAGATAGGTTTGAGTAAGGAAATGACATTTTAATGGATCACCATAGTCATGCAACTAAACATAGTTGCATGTGTAAAGCTTACATATGGTGAAGATGAAAAATAAAGATACAAACAAACGCATTGGTTAAGCTATCCATAATTATGGATTTACTTGAGAACATAGCTAATAGAGAAAAACTGTTCTAAACTTAGAACCAATAGTGGTGCATGGCTTTGTTAGTAGTTTTTAGCTATAATGCTTTTTTTCAAAATACATGGGTTTATCCTTCAATACACACTTTTGTATGTAGTTTTTGAGATATATTATGTAAGAATAAAATGATAGGGAATTAAAATTGAATCGCTTACCATAGCCATGAAATTGAGAATATTAGAGTTTATATAGCTTAGGTATGGTGCGGATGCTAATGAAAGATATAGATAAACACATTAGTTAAGTTATGTATAATTATAGTGTTATTTGAGAACATAATAAATAGGAAAAATTATTCCAAACTTAGAACTTATTGTTATTTTCACAACACATCTTAATTATTTTAAAAATCAAGGAACCTATAATCTTGGTTTGTGTGCCAAATTGAATCATTGTAATTCTTCCATTGGATAGAATGATCTCAAACAATGAATTTTCATATATAACACTTGGTCCGAAAATGCTTCCTTATCCTTTCATCTATAAGTTGGAACCACTTTGGATAAAAGCTTGCTTTGGGAATAAACCTTTTATTATCATTTTGAAAATCCTTTTTATGTTTTCCCCCACATGAATGTCTTGGCCATGAATCAAAATAATCTTTGGGGTTTAATTCAATGTGGAATTTGAAAAGTATTTTTACCATGAAGTTTTTATCAAGCAAAAAAATTTATGTAACATTGGAAATCCTTTGCGTTTCCTGTTTGCATTAATAGAAAAATCCCTAGTCAGGCCCTCAAATCTTGATTATGGATGGAATCCTTCATTAAATTAAAAAATCTATTGAATCAAGAAATATTCATTTAAAATATACAATATCCTTTACTAGCTGCCACATGTAAAATGATAATGTGGATTTTAATTTGACTTGGACATTTCATTCAAAGCTTTACAAGACCCAAACTCCCCAAGTGTGGTTTAAATGGTGATGCGACACTAGTCAACATCGTGAATCCACTAGAATTCTAGAGATTCATTAAAAATTTGCTAAGTTATAAAAACCTCCCCTTCCAAGATTGTAATATGTCTCACCATCATGGTAGATGATTGAGTTGATCAAGAAGCCTAAGTAGTTCCAAGCCTAGAAGGCTTGAGATCATGTCATGTGGCATGATCCTGAATAGTCTGGACTTGAAGGGTCAATATTTAGAGTTAAAATAGTTTCAATCCATGAAGGGTTGAGATCACACCATATGAAATGATATTAGATAATTGAGAATTGATAAATCAAAGCCATCCAATTAGTATCTAGGGCACTCATCTAAAGACTTGACCTTTGAGGCACTGAATGACCAAGATGGTGAAACATTACAACAAATCAAGAATGTGAGGGTTAGAACATATCCATGCATCCAAATTAACCTATATTTACCTAGATGGATGATATTTACTCATGTGGAAACATTTGAGTTAATCTTTTATATACCTGCCCTTCGCAACCTTGGATGGTTGAGATGTTACCATGTGGTAGCATCCAGGCATTCAAATGCCTACTAGGACATATTCACATAATTGACTTCACCTCTACTTCCATGGATGACTAATATGTTTCCATGTGTTATAATTTATGGAATTCATCTACATAATTTCTCTCTACATTCGTATAAGGCCAAGATATTACCATAATGTAGCGTAGAGGCCATTTGGGTCTATAAATGGAAAGCCATTCAGTTAGAGGTATTTGATCCTTTAGAATAATACCACATGGAATCATATCAGTTATTTAGGGATATAGATGGAAATAAGTTTGATTCTAAGTATCCTAAGGACCCAAGTGCCTGAGATTATGCCAATTGGCATGATGTCAATGACTTGGGTCTTGGGAAGAAAAATACAATTCTCAAATGCCTCTGAATCCTAGAGGACAAAGATGAGGCCATGTGGCATCATCTTAGGAGTTCATATCTCAAAAAAATATATCAAATCAACCCAAGGATCTATAAACCTAAAAGTATGAGATCACACTACATGGCAAGATCACAGTGAAGATAATTGTAGAGGACTTCACAACACTATCAAGAGCTATGTAGATATAAAGCCCCGAGAGGATGCCATATGTCATCATCTTGGGGCCCAATTCCCACTTAATAAAATATATATGTGGATTATAATAGAATAACCTAATAACATATTTTGTTTACGTGTCATTAAATAGATGGGGTAGATGGAAAAAAGGCATAGATGGGGCTAGAGATAAAAATGGAGACCATTGTGGTACCGTCGTAGGAGTCTACAACTCAATGTGAGTTAAAATTATATAGAGATTAAATAGGAGGGTAGGAGACCCATGATCATGCTACATGGCATGGTCATAAAAATTTATGTCTTAAAATCAAGGCACAAAGCAAAATAAAACAAAGAGCGTTTGAGGACCCTAAGACAAACTTGTCAAAAAAAAGCAAAGACAATTCTAAAAAACATAAAGTATTGTGCTTGACTAAGTGAAGATAAATCCATTTGATAAGTAGGGAGAATAGGTATAAAACACCTGGGTATTGGTGTGAAATAAAGATACATAAGATGAATCTAGACCTTTAGAAAAATGATAGGTGGAAAAATCCTTTTTACACTTGTCTATTACCATGGCTCTGGAAAGGTAGAAGGCTTTGAATTATTTAGGGAGAATAAATTTTTTCCACATTAGAACTTAATGTCATTGGATAGTTATTGATGATCCTACAATTATCAACTCCTTGTCATTAATCCATGTTCTGTGTTGTGAGGATCAAAATATAACTTCCAGTTTCATATGCATCAATATTCTAGCATACACATTTAATATTGATAGTGATATTAGCACTACACTAATTAATATTCTCATAATTATTTGTCCTTCCCTACCTCAACTTACGTGAAGGTGCCCATATCATGCAAAGTTTTAAGCTAATTAGTGATTGACAAAATAAAAATTTCATATATTTTGTCAAACAAAATGCAAGTTTTTGCATTAAACATTGTAATATTTTTCAACATGAAAAATAATGTCATTTTATTGGCCACCAAAGTAAGGATGAATTCCATGTTAAATCAAAGATTAGTTTCATGTTAGCCTAGTTGTTTTGTATATGTTTTGATATTCCCCATTAAGCTTTAGGCCTTTTAGACTTATCTTTGCTTTACTTTATCTAGTTTGTCTTAGGGTCCTTGAGGGATCTTTGATCTATTATTCCTTTGCATTGATTTTAATACATTATTGTATGTGATCATGCCATATGGCACTATCATGGGGATATTACCCTCCTCTTGATGCTTTTTACAATGGTGATCCCTACTAAGTCATGGGCTCCCAAGATGGTTCTGTGATGGTCAACCTTTTTATCTCCAGCATAATCTATGGCTTTGTGTTAACATCCCCACTATCTACTGACAAGTGGATGTCATCTATTGTTAGGGCCTTCCAAGACACTCCATAGATCTATTTTATTCTATGGGCATTAGGCCCTGAGATGAGACACATGGAAGCATATCAAACATATAGGGCCACATAGGGTAAGAAGTTTGATTCTAAGTATCTCTAAGATCCAAGTGTCTAGTGTCATGTAATGTGGTGTGATCTTGGTGACCTAGGCTCAAAGAAGAAAACATAATTGTTAAACAACTCTAAATCCCTAAGGCCTGATACGAGGCCACGTGGAATTATTTCAAGGGTCGATGGCTTAGAGAAATATATCAAAAAAACCCAAGGTCTTTTGAACATGAAATACCGATATCACACCATGTGGCATGATTTTAATGAAGATAGCTACATATGACTTTACAATTTTGTCGAGAGCTATAAAGACTTGAAGGCCCAAAATGATGCCATGTGACATCATTTAGGGACCTAATGCCTGTAGAATAAAGTAGATCTATGGAGTGTCCCAAAATCCCCTACAAATATATGTCATCCACATGTTGGTAGACAATGAGTCTAATAGCATAAAGGTATAGATAGGGCCAAAGATAAAAGGGAGACCAAAGTAGCACCATCATGGGATCTATAGACTCAACATGGGTCACCATGGTACAAAGCATCAAGAAGAGGGTAGGATCCCTATGATTGTGCTTGGAAGCAAAGCAAAACTAGAATATATTAAAGAGCCCTTGAGGACCCTAAGGTAGACTCAATATAAAAAAGTAAATATAAGTCCAAAAGGCTTAAATATTATAGGCGAAATGTCAAATCATATACAAAAGGATAGGGCCAAAATACATAAAGATAAATCCACTTTCTAAGCATAGAGAACATGGAAAAAAATATTGGGTATTGGTGCAAAACAAAGATACATAAGATGGATCCAATCTATTATAAAAGTGATAAGTAGTAAACTCCTATTTATACCTATTTAATGCTTTATCTTTGGAAAGGTAGAAGACCTTGGGTTTTTTTGAGAGAATGAAAATTTGCCACATCAAAACTTGTTGCCACTGATAATTTTTCATGTTGATCTTATAAATGTGAGTTCCATGGCATTATTCCATGTTTCTTATGTTGTGAGGATCAAAATATTATCACAATTTTTGTATGCATCAATATTTTGGCATACACATTCAATACAATACCGATAATGAACTTAGTACTACATAGAATTAATAATGTAATTGATATTTTCATAATAATTTGTCCTTCCCTACCTTGAACATGAAGGTTCCCAAATCATACAAAGTTTTAAGCCAATCAGAGTAAAAAAAATTTATCTTTGGAAAGGTAGAAGTCTTTGAATTTTTTGGGGAGAATAAAAAGTTACCACATCAAAACATGCTACCACTGATAAATTTTCATGTTGATCCTACAAATGTGAATTCCATGGCATTATTCCATGTTTCACGTGTCATGAGGATCAAAATATTATCGTAAGTTTTGTATGCATCAATATTTTGGCATACACATTTAATACAATACCGATAATGACCTTAGTACTACATAGAATCAATAATGTGATTGATATTTTCATAATAATTTGTCCTTCCCTACCTCGAACGTGAAGGTGTCCAAATCATACAAAGTTTTAAGCCAATCAAAGTTTGAAAAAATAGATTTTTTAATTTATTTTGTTAAACAAAATATAAGTTTTCATGTTGAAAATTGAAATATTTTCTAGTACATAAAATAATGCCATTTGATTGGCCACCAAAGAAAGGATTAATTCCATGTTAAATTTAAATAAATATTAAAGTTACCTTTCAGGATTAATAATTACACTAACATTGCTTTCATGTGTGAAAATGTCATACTATCAAACATGTGAAGTCAATGAAATCGCTTTCCTAAGAGAAAATATAATTTTATGTTGAAACATTTTCATGATACCAGAAATTACAATAAGAGATGATCCGCTTGACAAAAATAAGGAAAAAATCTTTAGAGAAATAAATTTGATGGCAATAAGATGTATTTATGTTTTTAAGTCAATAAATACAATTATTTTTTTAGGATACCATATTAAATGTAAGTTAATTTCTTTGACAGACCATCAAAAACTATGAATAATTATTACATATGTGTGTGCGTGGGATCTAATATTTCCTTCATCTACTATAAATTATATTAACATTCGAGTGATAATGTTGAATAGATAACTGTCATGAAAAACATTCATGACAAATAGAGTTGAACATCAAATTTAGGACGTATTTCTCTTTAATCTTAATGTTAATTTTTTGGTTAGAAAATAAATTAGGCATTAAATTCAATTTCATAAAAGATGTATGATATTATGCTCAATTTAGGCCCCATTGCCCCTTAATCTTAATGTTATTTTTAAAAAAAATCTTATATCTTTTGCATACCATATTTATTAATACATTCTCTACCAATTTTTCACTCACTGGTGACACATGACATCAATCTAGCTATATCATTGAGTTGGGTGCAAAACAATATTTGAAGAAAAAATAAAGGACTTCAAACTTCATTGTATGGCTGAGATATTATGATTTTTTAATCAACCTATGCAAATAAAAAAGAAAAAAAATCTATCAATTTTAAATTTAAGGTTGAAATTTCTCTATGATAATAAAATGAATGTCAAATTTAAGGTCAAATATTATTATGAACAACTCACTCCATTACACTCCCTTATTGCCATTGTAGAATGCCTATCAATATAATCATAATATAATATTGAAGAAACATCATTTTTATTATTTAATTTGAAGAATGTCTTTAGGATTATGGGGAGTCAATGATGTTATTCAGGAAGGTTGGGTTTTATTTTTTATAAT
Source organism: Torreya grandis (assembly GCA_037957365.1). Classification (NCBI taxonomy): domain Eukaryota; kingdom Viridiplantae; phylum Streptophyta; class Pinopsida; order Cupressales; family Taxaceae; genus Torreya; species Torreya grandis. The sequence continues at coordinate 3,636,047 of JARHVA010001050.1, read as the reverse complement.
ACCCAAAGTCATTGAAGCAATGGACTGGATGATGTAGCTGTTAAGGTGGTACAAGTCCCATGGTATATTTTAGGGGCAATTTTTTGCCAGTTGGTTATTTTTTCATGAAAAAATTAAATTTTCCAATCACTATTTTTTGATAACTTATTCACTAAGTTTATTTTTAAAATGTACATAGAGTTGTTAGGATTGACAAAAATATGGATATTGATGGTAAATTAAATGTTTTTTCCTCAAAATTCCCTAGAATATACATCTACTAGAATAGTAAATTTTATGTTTTCCCTTGAGATTCACTTGTAAAAATAAATTTATTGTTTTTGAATTTAAATGATACCTACCATTTGATACTTGTTAAGAAAATCATATTCATTAAAATTTCCCTGTGTACAACTTTGATGAGATTATCTCAACCTCTAGTCTATGTTAACGATTGGCTCAAAGGGTATAAGTTGTGATCTAATATGAATAAAATGAAATACATATTTGTACTATCTTCATGGTATCTCCAAGACAATGAGAATGACTTGGGTTAATGGGACGCAGTTGAGGAATGTCTCTAAAATAAAGTGTGAATGGCTTGGGCTAAGGGTGGATGGTTATATGACACTTAAATTTATTAAATCGATAGCTTAGTTAATGAAGGTGTTAAGGTAAATCTAATGAGAATATCTTGATCTCCATTCTACATTGATGATTGGTTCAAAGGGTATTGACTGATCTAATATCAAAAACATTGTCTTTGTACTACCCTAGAAGAATCTCCAAGATAAAGTGAGAATGACTTGAGTGAAGGGGAACAAGTAATGACACTCCACAAAATTATGAAACCAATGGTCAAGTTAATATATAGATGTTAAGGTAGGTTTGTTGAGAATATCTTGACTTCCACTCTATCACTATAATTAGCTCGAAGACACATAGTTTCAATTTAATGCATATAAAATAGATGGACAATAATAGATCTCAATCTCTCTCAATGAAAGATAATGTTTAAGCATGCAAACAAAAAAGAGAGAAGACCAAGGACTTTCATCGACTTCATTTTCCATCTTAATTATTCAAACCCTTCACCCTCTTTCATTGAAGAAATCCCTATAAATTCTTGACCTTAAGTTTGAATTCTTTCGAAATCATTAGTCAAACCATTCATAAATTATCTAAAATATCAAATATACTTTAAAAATGTAACTCTCGAAAAGATTTCAGTCATTGGAAGTGGCATTCCAACCCTAATCATTACCCGTTCTAGGTGCCACCTTTCTCCAAAATGTCACTTAGTCGGTTGACAAATGCCATCCGAATAGCCACCTTAAAATGGCTTGAATCATGATGGCCAATGTGTTCGATACCCAACGTGGGTTTTTCAGCCACCCATGTAATACCGACAAAGCCAACTGGTTCCGTAGCGTTGTGGAATCAACAGTCTTTGCAGGGCCAACCACTTCAATAATTTGTGTGTCGCTGGTCGTGGCTGCTTGGGCCTCCGACCGCTAACCACTTCAATAATTTATTATTATTATTTTTCTTTTCCTCCTTTTCCACAGCAAAACTTAGGGTTTCAAGTTAAACCCGCACTTTCATATTTTGGTATTTCAGATTGTGCATTTATTGTGAGATTTAGGAGCCGTGTAAGGACATCAGATTGTCATAAACTGGAATTTTTGTGTTTGTTTGAATGGACTTCTCGTTGGATCTAGATGACCGGTCCCTCCAGTTATTTATGACAAACACAGTGACTTGTTTAGGTTGGACGTATATCGCACTCTGGTCTTTGGATCAGAATACCCAGTAATTACTCTATTCTCTCATATATTCCCTTCTCTTTTGGTATGATATCAAATATGTATAAGAATATATAGACTTTCTTTTCCCTCCCCAGAGACTTGGTATGCAGAGATGGATGGTATAACAGAGAAATGGAAGCAGAAACTTCCGCAATGATAGAGAGTGTGGGTCACAGGCTTTTCAATTTCTACAAGCTCTCTCGCTTTGTTCTAGGTATAGGGTGAGTTAATCCATTTCTTTTCACACGATTAATATAGAAGATTTTGTTTACATAATGTATGACCCTTAGATATTTTGTTTAAATAGTTATTGTGACCTGTTGAAATAAATAAGAACGGGATATTTTGTTTACTTAAATATTGCCTATCAACCTTACAATGGTACCCAGAATTAGTCATTTTAAAAAAACCAAAATTGTAATTGTAATGGCAAACAACATACAGGCTCCCAAGTTTGGCATTGAATGCTCAAGCTTTTATTTGGTTAAATTTGAACGAATTGCTGAGCTTCACCTGCAGCGACAACCAACGGGAGTTTTATACAGTAAGACAGCCTTCCTATTCCAATGTGATAATCTCATGGAGTTCTCTTTTTTGGTGGGTTTTCTTCCTCACAGTGCATTGTATGTAAAAAAATGAAAATGCTAATAACATTAAAATTTTGTGATGAATGTAGGTAGCGGGGATTCAGGTTAGCTATACTGTTTCCTTTTAATTCATTGGATTTTATGGTGCTCCCTTGTTGGGTTTTCCTAACATTTGGTTTCTGGTAGACTGTAGTATTCATTCCTAACGTAAACGGCGTAATAGAGCTGGGAACAACTAATCTGGTAAGAAAACCAACCTGCAAGTTAGCCATATTCATTCCACCATGTTGTAATCTCTTAGTAAGTTATTTTCTCATGTTTTCTATTTACATCTTACATATTTATTGGTCTAATTTATTGTATTAGTGTTGGTTTTTTCCTCTAATTATCGATGAGTTTTTATTTTCATAATAAATTGTTAGAAACTGAAGTTGACTGGAGATAATTTCTCCACTCCTCATGCATGCAAGCAGTTAGCTACAATTAAGCAATTAGTTAGTTTACACTCAGTTAACTGATAGTTAGGAATCAGTTAGTTAAGTTAGTTATTTCAAGCAGTTGAAGTTAGTTTTAGATGAGTTTATTTTTAGTTTAATTTGATAAGAAAATCTATTTAAAGACCCTAAGGGCGCAGCATTGTAAGCAAGGAAAATTGAAGATCAATAAAATCTCTTTTTCAAGAAATTGCAGTAGCAAGTGGTTCAATTCTTGTTTTCTTGTTTCAATTCTTATTTTTTTTTGCTCTTTTAGTTTCTACAAATTGGTATCAGAGTAGGCAAGAGATCATGGGAAAAGAGCCAGCAGGTTGGGAGCGCCAAGGAGAAGCGCCTGGTCGGGAGAGTAAGCAGAAGCCGTGAAGAGAAAAAACGTGTAGTCAAAGTGTAGGCCGACAACTCCGACCGACATTGGCCGACAACCCCGACCGATATCGGTAACTAAATCAATGTCGACAGGAAGCACAAGAGTGAGCCTGCAGGGAGCGCGATCGACATCGGCAAGGCAACCGATGTCGGCACTATCTAACTGACTGACCTCGGCATATCCACCGATGTCAGCGACTGTGTGACCAGAAGGAGAATTTAGTCGCTTTAGCAATTGACATGGCAGTGAATAACAGTATTTCACAGCGTCAAATTCTCATTTTTAATGGTAAGAATTATGATTTTTGGGCAATTAAGATGAAAACATTGTTTTGCTCACAAGAAGTTTGGGATTTGGTAGAAAGTGGTTTTGTAGAACCACAGGACGAGGCAGCCCATTTGGCATTAACTCAAGCACAAAATGACTAGCTTAAGGAGAACAGGAAAAAAGATGCAAAAGCTTTATTTATAATCCAACAGGGATTGGATGAATCATTTTTTTCCAAAGTAGCAGCAACAACGAAATCCAGAGAGGCATGGAAAATCTTGGAGAATACCTATAAAGGTAATACAAAGGTAAAAATTTCTAAATTGCAATCTCTTAGGTGAAGTTTTGAAAATTTGCAAATGAATGATTCAGAGTCTATAGACCAGTTTATGGGTCAAGTGTTGAATATAGTGAATCAAATTAAATCTAATGGAGAAACAATCATGGATCAGAAGATTATAGAAAAAATACTTAGGAGTTTACCCAGTAAATTTGATGTAATAGTTGTAGCTATTGAGGAAACCAAGGATTTGAAACAGTTATCAGTAGATGAATTAATGGTTTCTTTGTTAACACATGAATCCAGAATGAGTAGGAATAACAACACTTCTCTTGAGAATGCTTTCAAGTCACAGGTATCATTTGGAAGAGGAAGAGCAAGGTCAAACTTCAGAGGAAGAGGCAAAGGCAGAATTGAAAAGAACAATCCAGATCAAGGTGAACACAGTAATCAAAACTATAGCAGTAGAGGATGTGGCAACAATCACTTCCAGCAAAGTTCATAGAGGTTTGATAAATCTAATATTCAATGTTATTATTGCAAGAAATTTGGACATTGTGCAAGTGACTGCAGAAGCAAACAAGGATATGTGGACAAGCAGAATGTTAGTTACACAGGTGAATCTAGTTCTAATCCAGGTGAAACTAGTCTATTTCTCACTTGTCATGTTACTCAAGAAAAAGCTAGAGATATTTAGTTTTTAGATAGTGGATGCAGTAATCATATGATAGGGAATAAATAATTTTTTGCTAGTCTTGATGATTCTATAAGATCTGAAGTTAAATTAAGAAATGATATCAAAGTGAATGTAATGGGTAAAGGTGTAATAAATGTTTTGGCTAAGAATGGTGAAAGAAGGTTTATACCTAATGTTTATTTTGTACCTGGACTAAAACATAACCTTATGAGTATTGGATAGTTAGTACAAAAAGGTTACAGAGTATCTTTTATGGATAATGTTTGCACACTATTGAACAAGTTTCCAAGTGACAGGTTGATAGGAAAAGTGGAGATGATGAAGAATTGTATGTTCCCTCTTCGAATTCAATGCATCCAAGGAGAAGAGGAAGCCCACTTCAAATCCATGCAGCTAGACCAATCATGGCTATGGCACTTAAGGTATGGACATTTACATTTTGGAGGTTTGAATTTGTTACAGAAGAAAAATATGGTGAAGGGTTTACCACCAATAGAAAAGTTAGGAAGTTCATGTGACAGTTGTATTTTGGCAAAACAACATAGAGAGAGCTTTTCAGTAGGAGCCTCATATAGAGCTAAGGTAATATTGGAGCTAGTCCACAGTGATTTATGTGGACCAATGCAAACTACATCACTTGGAGGTAGTACTTATTTTCTAACCTTCATTGATGAATTTAGCAGAAAGACATGGATATATTTTCTCAAAAATAAGTCTTAAGCCTTTGGAAAGTTTAAAGAATTCAAGGCAATGGTTGAAAAGCAGAGTGGCCATTATATCAAGGTACTTAGATCAGATAGAGGAGGTGAATATATGTCTAATGCATTTCAAGATTTTTGTAGGTATCATGGCATTAAAAGGCAATTGACTAAAAGGTACACACCATAGCAGATTGGTGTAGTAGAAAGGAAGAATAGAACAATCATGGAGATGGCAAGAAGCATGTTGAAAGCCAAACACTTGTCAAATGAATATTGGGCAGAAGCAGTTGCATGTGTAGTATATATTCTGAATAGAAGCCCAACAAAGAGTGTCAGAAATTGAATTCCACAAGAAGTGTGGAGTGGTAAGAAACATAGTGTACATCATTTCAAAAAATTTGGTTGTATTGCATATTCTCTTATACCATCTAAATTGAGAATAAAACTTGATGATAGAGGTGAGAAATGCATTTTTATTGGCTATAGTGAAGAATCAAAGGCTTATAAGTTGTATAACCCTATTTCAAAGAAAGTGATTATTAGCAGAGATGTTGAATTTAAGGAAGAAGAAGCATGGGATGGTAGCACCATCACAATTGGAGCACCAATTCCACATAATGAAGAAGAATTTGAAGAAAAAAATTTGCAAGGTGATCAATCCTCTCCACAAGTAGGAACAAGCACTCCAATAAGAACACCTAGGAGGTATGAACAAGGTGAATCATCTGGACATGTATGTCACCCTACTCCAAATTCACAAGTGATGAATCAAATCCAACTCTTGCTAATTTAAGATCAAGATTGAAAGGTAAGAAAATGAGAAATTTGAGTGAGATTTATAATCAAGAAGAAGATAAATTAGATTTGGTTTCAAATTTTGCTCTTTTCACTCATGATCCTATGTATTATGAAGAAGCAATTAATAAGGAACATTGGATAAAAGCAATGGATGAAGAGATGAATGCTATTGAAAGAAATCAAACATGGGATCTAACTACTCTACTTGAAGGTAAGGATTGTATAGGAGTCAAATGGCTTTATAAGACTAAATTTGATGTAGATGGAAATGTTGAAAAGCACAAGGCAAGGTTAGTAGCAAAAGGTTTTGTACAAGAACATGGAATTGACTATAATGAAACATTTGCTCTAGTTGCTAGATTGGATACTGTTAGAATGGTTTTATCAATTACTGCTCAAAATAATTGGTATGTATATCAAATGGATGTCAAATCAGCTTTCTTGAATGGTTTTTTAGATGAAAAAGTGTATGTGAAATAGCCCATAGGTTATGAAGTGCAAGGACATGAAGAAAAAGTCTACAAATTGAAGAAGGCCCTTTATGGTCTCAAGCAAACACCAAGAGCATGGTATAGCAAGATTGATTCATACATGACAAACAATGGATTCAGCAGAATCAATAGTGAGCCTACTTCGTACACAAAAATCAACAAAGAAAGTCATATTTTGATTGTGTGTTTGTATGTTGATGATTTAATTTTTACTAGAAATTTGTCTATAGACACATTTAAATCAGCGATGAAGAAAGAATTTGAAATGACAGATTTGGGATTAATGAAGTATTTTTTGGGTATAGAAGTTGTACAATCAGAGAAAAAAATTTTTATTTGTCAAACAAAATATGCAAATGATGTGTTAAAGAGATTTAAGATGTTGAATTGTAAACCAACACCTACACCAGTTGCTACAGGGACCCAACTTAGCAAAGAAGACAAAGGATCTAATGATGATTCTACAACATTCAAAAGATTAGTTGGCAGTTTGATGTATCTTACAGCTACAAGACTAGATATCATGTATGGGGTTAGTTTAATCTCAAGATTCATGGAGTCACCAAAAGACTCACATTGGCAAGTTAGAAAAAGGATATTGAGATATGTGGCAGGAACTACAGATATAGAATTTTATATTCCACAACTAACAATTTTAGTTTGATTGGTTTTAATAATAGTGATTTTGTAGGTAGCGTTGATGACAAGAAGAGTACTTCTGGACATGCCTTTCTTTTAGGCACAGGTGTGGTCACATGGGCATCCAAAAAGAAACCTATAGTGACACTTTCATCAGCTGAAGCAGAGTATGTAGCAGCCACATCAGCAGCATATCAAGCAACTTGGATGAGAAGAATATTGAAAGATTTATTACAAGCACAGAAGGAGTCTACACCAATCTTTTGTGACAACAAATCAGCAATTGCATTATCAAAAAATCATGTTTTTCACAAGAGGAGCAAGCACATTGATACAAGATTTCACTTTATCAAAGAGTTAGTGAACAATGGAGAAATCCATCTAGAATTTTGCAGATTTGAAGATCAATTGGCAGATATATTCACAAAGGCATTAGCAAAGGAGACCTTTGATTATTTAAGACAAAATTTAGGCATTGTAAATGCTGAAGTTGTTAGTGGTAGAAATTAAGGGGGAGTGTTAGAAACTAAATTTGATTGGAGATAATTTCTCCACTCCTCATGCATGCAAGCAGTTAGCTGTAGTTAAGCAATCAGTTAGTTTACACTTAGTTAGTTAACTGACAGTTAGGAATTAGTTAGTTAAGTCAGTTATTTCAAGCAGTTGAAGTTAGTTTTAGATGAGTTTATTTTCACTTTAATTTGATAAGAAAATCTATTTAAAGACCCTAAGGGCGCAGCATTGTAAGCAAGAAAAATTGAAGATCAATAAAATCTCTTTATCAAGAAATTGCAGTAGCAAGTGGTTCAGTTCTTGTTTTCTTGTTTCAGTTCTTATTTTTTTCTGCTCTTTTAGTTTCTACATAAATCACGGATAAAAATCTAAAATGTTGATTAAAAAATTCTAAGAGTTTTGTTTCTAAATAATTCTTCTTGTTCATCTTACAGTCTCTAAAAATGAATTTTATTATGTATGTTATAACCTAAATTGAGGGTCTCTTAATTGTAATACAATAGTTAAAACAAATGCATTCGTTTCGGATCAATCCCTCAGATTACCTTTAAAAGTTTGTCATTATAGACCTATTGAATGTTATTTTCTAAAATTTCTTTCTTAAATGTGTTGAACGCTCTAATCGTTTAAGCTATTTGTTCAGTTTGTGAACATTAATATACTTTATTTCTTTTTCAGATTCCAGCAAATGAACAAATGCAATTCCAGATTTCCACCATTCTATCAGTATATCTTCCGTTTGTGCCTCTGCCCATAGATCCATCTTGGCAAACTTCATCTCCTTCATCTTTGTTATCACGTTCCATTGACAACTCCGCCAAGTGCTCATCACAAAAAACAGATGAGCAAATAAACATAACTCCACATTCTCTCTCAGCTTTTGAATCTTTCCAACCAGTCCTGCCATTCTTGCAGCCTTATGCAGCAACCCCATATCGAGCACCATTGATGAAAAGCCCAGGTGTGTACCTGCCACAACGAGCTCCACCTCAGCCCAGAAGCATACCAGGTCAGCAGCCACGTGGGTTGCCAATGCAGCTATTTTCACAGCTGGCATCTGCCTCTGCGTCTTCCTCTGCATCTGCCTCGGTCGCCAACATACCTGGCGCGTTTCGCAGGTGGAGAGCGTCAAATAGAATAGCGTCGCCACTTAGAATGGGAGGCAGTCAGGCGAGAATCAAGAGATCAGTAGAAATATTAAAGCACATTCATGCAGAAAGATTTCGACAAATGGCTTCTGCTACCAGACTACCAAGCGCGCCTCATTCGAGAAGTAAAGTTTATCACATGATCTCTGAACGAAGGCGGAGGAAAAAGCTCAAGGAATTTTTTGATGCATTGCGCTCTCTTCTTCCACCCGGTTGTAGGGTACGTCCAATCATTCAAACTGGTATTTGTTACACTTCAATGTGACAAAATTCAATTTTAGGTTACAAATATATGAATATAAATAAAAAGGAAAAATGGAGATAACATATAAAATATAAAAGTTAAGTCATTGAGATGTTTCTTCTCAGAATTGGAGATTGTTGAGTGTTACAATATTATACTATTATCTTCTATCCACTTACCACTGTTCTGGGTCCGGAAATTTTCCATTTGAATTCACCAAACAAATTTAATACAGGGCAGATTTGAATTTTGAATCGTAGCGAACCATTTGAAATGAAAGGGAAAGGAAGAGGGTAGGTGGAGATGTAGTTAGAACTAGTAGAAGACAATAAATAGAATAGAGTGAAAAGCAAAAGATACAGAGCAGTGGGAAGAAAAATAATAGCAACAGCCCGTGTGAGTAAAAAATAAAGAACAATAATGAGTGTAAGTTGATATACGTAACATTAGTCTGCAGTAAGCAAAGAAGAAAGGAGACAGAAGTCTAAGCAAGGAATAGAGGGTGCAACACAAGACAAAGGACAATATACAGTCAGAACAAAGTTTGTTGTAAGTTCAAAGATACAATTTGATAAGAGCAAGCAACAGTAGTTGAAGAAAGATTTCATTCATGTGCAATTTTTACTCAGTAGTTTGTAACAATGTTTTGAATCAATATAATATATATTTGTGTGTGTTTGATCAATTATATCTCTCCTATTCTTGCTTGTAAATATGATTATTTTCTGTGTTTGCTATCTTATTCCCTAGCATTGGAATTTTTCAGTAGCAAGCCGATTAGGCACTTGAGTTTCTCCTTTCTCCCACCTGTTTTATTGCTTCCCAATTTGGCTTAATTTTCCAACAATTGGGATTAGAGACAAGGTTCTTAGCGACAAGGTTCTTAGGGACTGTTCAAGATGGCAGCGAATAGTAGTAGTTAATAGCAGCAACCTCTAATGTTTAAAGGAAAGAGCTATGATGTATGGTGCATCAAAATGAAAATATTTTTTTATGCACAAGAGCCATGGGAGCTTGCAAAAGGTGGTTATATAAAAGTTGCAGACCTGACAGCATTCAATGCTCTCACTCAAGTACAAAGAAATTTGTTAAAAGAGAATAGAAAGAAGTATGTCAAGGCTGTAAGCTACATTCGGATGGCATTGGATGATTCATTCATTTCAAGGATAGCAATAGATACTCATTCTAAGAAAGCTTGGGACATTTTGCAAAATGGTTATCAAGGTAGAGACAAGGTGAAGCTAGTAAAGTTGCAACTATTTAGAAGGGAGTTTGAGACACCAGATATGAGAAAATATGAGTCAATCAATGACTTATTTAAAAGGATAATAACTATTGTCAATAAAATTAAGACGAATGAAGACACTATTGAAGATCATACAATCATAGAGGAGGTGTTGAGGAGCCTTCCAATCAGATTTGATCATATAGTGGTTACAATTGATGAGTCAAAAGACTTGAACAAATGACAATTGATGAGTTGATGGGTTCCTTGCATGACCATGAACAAAGGTTGAATAGGTTATCCACCTCTTCCCATGAATAAGCCTTCAAGTCAAATGTGACTGTGAGAGACATGGGGGGATGAGAAAATAACAAAGGTAGAGGAAGAACATGCAATAACCAAGGTGGAATACATAACCATCAAGAATCACATAGAAGAAGAATAGGAAGGAGAAATAACACTTCAAGAGGTAGTTCTACACAAAGGTATGAAAAGTCTAATGTACATTGTTATTATTGCAAGAAGTGTGGACATTATGTTAGTGAGTGTAGAAAGAAAGAGTGATTTGAATAGGCAAAACTCAAATTTATCCAATGTAAAAGAGACTGAACCTAATAAGAGTGAGAAAGGGGAAAACTTATTCATAACTTGCAATATATTTGAGTAAATTAGTAGAAAAATAAGGTATCTTGATAGTGGTTGTAGTAGTCACATGAGTGGGAACAAATAGATGTTCAATAACATAGATGAGTCCATAAAATCAGAAGTGAAGATGGGGAAAAATGAGAAGGTCCTCATCATGGGTACTGAAAGTATCTCTATTTGTACCAAACAAGGTGACAAGAGATAATTTCAAGATGTTTAATATGTGCCAAGGTTAAAGCAGAACCTAATCAGCCTTGGATAGCTTGTCTAAAAAGGACATAGGGTGAGATTTGAAGATGGAGAGCACATCACTTATGATACAAGTGGTTGAAATAGAAAGATTTCAGTAGTCAACATGATAATCAATATAATGTTTACTTTGAGGATGCAAAGCAAGCTCGCAACAATGTTCAAAATAATGGTAGTGGATGAGTATACCCTTTAGCATCTAAGGTATGGTCATTTGCATTTTGGTGGGTTGACCCTTATACACAAGAAAGAAATGGTAAAAGGGCTTCCCTTATATAATAGCGAAGCAAAGTGTTTGAAGGCTACATATTGGGTAAGAAACATAGGAGTGCATTTATCGTGGGTAATTCTTGGAGAACTAGATCTCCTGTTGATTTGATAAATTCATACCTATGTGGTCCTATGAATACCCCCTCCTTATCTAAGAATGCATATTTCATGACATTCATAGATGAATTTAGAAAAAATACATGAGTGTATTTTTTTAAAAATAAATTAGAAGTGTTTGAAAGCTCCAAACAGTTCAAAGCCATGGTTTAGAAGTAGAGTTTCCAATACATAAAAATTTTAAGAACTGATAGAGGGGGAGAATACATATCAAATCAGTTTATGAATTTTTACAAGGATAACAACATCAAGAAGTAATTCATAGTGAGGCATACATTACATAAAAATGGTGTTACTGAGAGGAATAATCAAACCATCCAAGAGATTAAAAGAAGCACATTGAAGGCCATTGTATTGTCTAATGAATTTTGGGTTGAAGCTATAATACCAATAGTATACTTGCTCAATATTTTTCCTACTAAGAGTGTTAAGGATATGATCCCTTAAGAAGCATGGAGAAGCTAGAAACTATGTCTGGAACACCTTAGAGTCTTTGGATATGTGGCATATGCACATGTGTCCAAGAAACAAAGAGCATAGTGATATGACAAAGGAGAGAAATGTATATTTATTAGATATAGTGAATAATTAAAAGCTTCCTAGCTATACAAATCAATCACAAAGGAGCTAATAATCAATTAGGATGTTTAGTTTATTGAAGATGTAGCATAGGAAGATAGACAAGAAGAACAACATTTTCAAGCAAGGGCTAGCAGACCCTTTCTTGGAACTAAACCAAGAAGTGGTATAACCACTCGTACACTGAGTTAGATACATATTTCACAAAGGCCCATTTCATCTAATAGAAGCAACCAATAAGGATTTTGTATGATAGCTCATGAGACAAGCTCATCATCCTCTAACTCAAAGTAACACCAAGCAAGGATAAAAGACTTGTAAGACATATATTAGTAGTCAATATATGAAAAGAATGATGATGAAACTAAGATTTTTATATCTTTGTAGTAGTTGATCCTATCTATTTTGAAGATATAACTAAGGATGGTAAGTGATGTGAAACAATGGATGAGTAAATGCATGCCATTGAGAAAAATCAGACATTTTAACTAGTAGACCTTCTAGCAGGAAAATAATTCATTGAAGTGAAGTGAATTTATAAAACCAAAACTAGAACTAAAGGTAATATTGAGAGACACTAGGAAAGATTAGTTATCAAAGGATACAAGTAATGGCCTAGATGTGATTATAATGAGAAATTTATTCCCATTGTAAGGCTATAAATAGTCAGAATAATCATAGCCATAACTGCTCAACACAAATGAAAGGTACATCGAATGGTTGTGAAGTTAACATTATTGAATGATTTGTTAGAATAAGAGGTTTATGTTGGAAATTTACCTAGTTATGAGATTCTTGGGTATGATAATAAGGTGTATATGTTGAATAAAGCATTGTAGGGGCTCAAGAAATCACCAAGGGCATGGTACAACCACATATATTCATACTTGTTGATAAATGGCTTTATTAAAATCAGTAATGAGCCCATTTTTTGCATCAAGGTGAACAAAGAAGGTATTTTGATTATTGATTTATATGTATATGATCTAATATTCACCAAAAATACAAATTAGTCCATATAAAAGATCAAAATAGCCATGAAGAGAGAGTTTGAGATGATTTATTTAGGATTATTAAAGAATTTTCTTGGCATAGAAGCTAAGAAAATGAATGAATGCATATTTATATACCAATCCAAGTATGTAAAATATATTTTGGAGAGGTTTAGGATGTTGAAAAAAAAACTAATATCTACACTATTTGAAACAAGTTCAACACTACAAAAATAAGATTGTAGCCATAATGTGGATCCCACAAGATATAATAGTCTAGTGGGAAGTCTAATATATTTGACTGCAACTAGACTAAATATCACGTATGCATTTAACCTCATTTCTAGATTCATGGAGACTCTTAAAATGACACATTGACAAGTGGGAAAAATGATTTTGTCATATGTGAATGGCATGAGAAGCTATAGAGCTTTGAATGCAACATCATATGATTTTTAGTTAGCTGACTATACAAATAATGATTGAGTTGATAGTCTTGATTATAGAAAGAGCACATTGGGATGTATTCATATTAGGTTAGAATATATTTAATGGGATTCAAAGAAGCAACCCATTGTCTCACTTTCCATAGTTGAAGCCAAGTATATCGTAGTGAATTCAGTAGCGTGCCAAGCCATATGGATTAAAAGAATCCTATAATATTTACATGAGTAGCAATGAGAATTAATAATATTTTGTGACAACATGTCTTCCATTAAATTGTCAAATAATCTTGTCTTTCATGGAAAATGAAAACATATTTCAATTAGGTATCATTTTATTAGAGAACTAGTTGAAAAATGTGAGATAAAGCTTAAACATTGCCAATTTGAGCAACATCTCACTGACATATTTACTAAGCCTTTGTCAAATGATAATTTTTTATAGTTAAAAGAGAGGTTAGGTTTCTTAGATGCAACAACAATGGTTCTAGAGGTTCATATGTTGGCTTCAGAGATCCACAAGTTGGCTTTAGATATCCACATGTTAGATTTATATATCCACATGCTAGCTTTAGAGGTGCATAGGTTGGCTCTAGAGATCACCACACTAACTTTGAATATCACCAATCTGACCATAAATGTATACTCTAGCTCTAGACATGATCATAATAGCTTTGAAATCATATAAACAATCCATAGGTTGTCTCGAAGATGATTTATGGGTTAAATAAGGTTAAGAAGAACATGAAAAGAAGGTCAATATTAATGGGGAGTGTTAAAATATTATACACCTACCTTCTTCTGATCTACCACTGTCCTGGCTCTAGAAAACTCCAATAGTCATTTAAATTCATCAAATAAATTTAATACATGGCAAATTTGAATTTTGAATCTTAGGGAGCCATTTGAAATGAGGGTTAAAGGAAAAGGGTAGGTGGAGATGCACTTATAAGTATTAGAAAACAAAATAGATAGAATATAATGAAGAATAAAAGATATAGACCAATAGTCAATGGGAAGAAAAGAAATTTAGTAAACTATGTGAGGTCAAAATATAGAACAATAGTGAGTGTAAGTTAATATACATAGCAGTTGTCTAAATTAAACAAAGAAGAAATGAGACATAAGTTTGAGCAAGGAATATAAGATCTGGAACCAAGGTGAAGATACAATCTTTTCAATAAAACATAGAATAAAGGATAACATATAGTCAGAATAAAGTTTATTGTAAGTTCACTACAAGAATTTGATAAGAGCAAAAAATAGTAACTATAGAAAGAAATCAGTCATGCATAAGTTTGTAATTAATAGTTTGTAAGTGTTTTGAAAAAATATAATATATATCTATTTTTTTGTGTTTGATGAATTATGTCTCCCATGTTCTTGCTTGTAAATCTTGTTATTTTCTATGTTTGTTATCTTATTCCTTAGTTCCATATTTTTTAGTAATAAGCCAATTAGGTGCTTGAGTGTCACCTTTCTCCCTCATGTTTTATTACTACCCATTTTGGCTTCTTTTGCCAACATTGAGTAGAATAGTAGGTAGGATGGTAGGTCTTTTTGTGCCTCTAAATTATAGTTCATAATATTCTTAAAGTGTATGATATTACATCAATTTTTCTATATTAATTATATTTTGTAATATATTTTTTCATTAATTTTAATGATGAATTATTTATTTTTATTTTTTTATTAAGGGGAAAAAAATTTATTCAATCCAAAATGAGATACAAGGCAAAAGCCATAGACTCAATAAAAGGAACCGCCAACAAACCAAACAACAACACTACATAGTTCTATCTTCCAATAGAACTCTCTCCAAAATCCCCATATAATTAGAAGGAAACTCATCCCTACCATTGATATCTAAACCATCCCCTTTGTCCGAGGCCCACTTCACCAAGCAATCAACCATGCTATTCCATTCTCTAGGTATGTGACAGAAAGAGACAAATTTCAAGGAACTGCAAACACTTAAAATCTATCTGACCATCGAAGCTAAATGCTAACTAAAACCATCCAATCTCTGGTTGCTCAACATATCCACAACAATCTGAGAGTCAGACTCACAAATAATCCTCCTCCAACCAAGAGAGCAACCCCGCTCAATAGCAATCTTAATACCATCAAGTTATTAGAGTAATGCCCCTTGTAGACTGAGAAGCAAAAAACATCACCAGCTTTACTTCTACCAATACCCCCAATATCAGCATGCCTAGGATTCCCATGAGAAGATCCATCAGTATTAATCTTCAGGACCCCATCTAGAGGAGGTGCCCACTTCCCATCATGACAGACCCATTTCTTGACATGATGGGGCATAATACCAGTAGTGCAACTCCTACTATTAACACCCAGGCTCAGATCCCACACAACCACAACATCCCCAGGATCAATACTTTTAGACACATCACATTTAGCATAAATAGTCTCCTAAAGCCTACTGATAATCTTTGTCCAAAGTTGACCACTATCTAACCTGGAATCACAAAAAATCCTGTGGTTCCATTCTAGCCAAAGGTTTCAAAGAATGAAATTAGGCCCAATGATCTAGGCCACCTGGAGAAAAGGCATCTTCACCAGAGGCCTACCCAGGCTCTCCTAAAACTCAATAAGAGAGGAAGCATGAATGTAACCATGATGCCAAGCCTCCCACCACCTGTGCCAAATCTCACGAGAAAAGGCACCGTGAAAGAACAAGTGGGAAGAACATTCTTCACTGCACATACAAAGAAAACAAATGGAAGGTCCCTGAAACCCCCATTTGTGAAGATTCTCCCAAGTTAGACATTTTATCTGGGCAACCAACCATAAAAAGAAGTTACACTTGGGGCAATAAAAGTTGTTCCAAACCTTCCTCCACCATGGCACCTCATCAGGGCCATGTAAATTCCTATCCAACACAACATAACCATGAGCAATAGTATAATTACCTTTTGGGCTAGGACTCCAAGCCAACTTGTCCCTCTCATTCAAAGAGCTGTAGAGCCTACCCTCCAATACCTTACACAAAGCAATGCGATCCTCATTAGAACCACCAACAGGCCACTCCCATGGATCCTTCCAACAAGACACCTCCAGTTGACCACTACGCTTAACTATTTTAAAATGCTCTACCTTAATCCAACCAACATCAGAGAATAGCTAGCAAAGAGGCAGAAGCTGAGGGAAACTAGAAAGAATGGGAGGGTGACCATCCCAAGAGTCTAGCCAAAAAAGAGCCTTAGAGCCACTATTACAGATCTAGAAGAGCCCATTCTGAATAAGCTGAGCTCCCTTCTTAAGAGAATCCCAAATGCAAGAACCTTTGCCCAACAAAGCAATCTGTGGCACATCTTGGCTCTCAACACTAGGAATATACTTGAAAGCAAGAATCTTGGCCCAATCCTGATCTTGGTTATTGCACCATCTCCAGTACAGCTTAGCTACCAAAGCCATAACCACAAGAGCCACAGACCTAAGGCCAAGGCCCCTAGCATGCTTCGGCCTACAGACGGACTCCCACTTGACTAAACTCCACTTTAAGGAAAGGAGGTTACCTGACCAAAGGAATTGTTGAGAAAGAGCATCAAAATCCCTCACAAAGGAGGCAGGAGGAATCTGCACACAACACCTACAAATAAGGAGAGACTGCACCACAGCTTTTAGAAGGATCTCTCTACCAGCAAAAGAGAGCCATCTGTAAGTCCAATGACTAACCTTACTCTAAAACATATACAAAATCCCCTGCCAAAAATCTCTATGCTGAGGTCCCAGAGCCAAAGGAATCCCCAAGCACATCAAGGGAAGAGAGCCAATTTAGAATCTAAGAATCCTGGCAATATTGTTCTGAATGAGTCGAGGAGTATGAAAGAAATAAATGGAAGATTTATCTTCATTAATACTCTGACCAGAAGCTTTCAAGTAGATGTCTAAAGTTCTCTTGAAATTCACTGCCTCACTAATTCTAGCCAAGCCCATCAGTCCAGTGTCATCCACAAATTGAAGATGAGAGCAGGGAGGGAGATCATTGTTCTAGCTCCAGCCGTGAATAAGACCCTGTCGCACCTGAGATTTAATAAATCTACCAAGACCCTCTGCCATGATAATGAAAAGATAAGGGGATAGAGGGTCCCCTTGCCAAAGTCCCTGAGAAGCACTAAACCAATCTAAAGGTTCTCCATTGATGAGAACAAAGAAGAAGGACAAGGTCACACAACTGAGAACCCAACACACCCATTCCTCTATAAAACCAAAGGCCAAGAGGATATTATGAAGGAACTCCTAGCTCACCTGATCATAATCTTTAGCCATGTCAAGCTTAATGAACATCACCTTCTCTTTAGAGGAAGCCATAGAGTGGATAACCTCCGTAGCAATCACGACACCGTCCAATATTTGTCTCCCTTCCACAAAGCCTCCCTGCACACTAGAAATCAAAGCACCAAGGAGAGGTTTGAGTCTCTTAGCAATCAATTTGGTGATGATCTTGTAGACAACATTACATAAAGCAATAGGCCTAAAATGATCCATCCGATTAGCCCCCTCCTTCTTAGGAATGAGAGCCAAAGAAGTAGAATTCAAAGACTTAAGCATTTGTTTGTTCCTAAGGGATTCCTAAACCACCTCAAGGAGATCAGACTTTATTATTTCCTAAAATTCTTGAAAGTACTCAATCAAAAATCCATCTGGACTAGGAGCTTTGGCTTTTTTCATACTAAACACAACTTTCTCCAATTCAGGTAGCAAGATTGGACACAAAAGAGCCCCGTTCATTTCATCCGAGACCAGGCAAGGAATGCAATCCAAAATATCCCTCTCCTCAGATCTAGTAGCAATATCCTCCCTAGTAAAAAGATTGAAAAAATAGTTGACAGCTTCCCTAGAAATTTCACCACAGGACGAGAGTTAAGTCCCATCACTCGAGACAAGAGTGGGGATAGAGTTCCCCTACCTATAGGCCTTAACCGAGTTATGAAAAAAAGTCGTATTCCTATCCCCCTTCTGAAGCCAATCAATACGAGATTTTTTCTTCCAAAAAATCTCCTCCCGAATCTCCCACTCTTCTAAGCCCCTAAGGGCCAAGGACTCAACATTCAAAAGGTCAGAGGACAACCCATGGTCACAAATTTGATGAGTGACACTATTTAGTTTGGACTGCGTAGCAAGCTTCTGAGCTTGTAGGTTCCCAAAACATTGTTTATTCCACCTCTTAAGCCTATAATTCACATGTTGAAGCCATTTACTAAAAGTTTACATGGCCCTCCCATGGGCAAAAAGTCCTTTGTACCACCAATCCAGCACAAGATCCCAAAGAGATTGATCCCGTAACCACATCAATTGAAATTTGAAAGAAGGATTTTTAGTGACCCCATAAAAGGAGACACAGAGTTTGATAGGTTAGTGATTGGATCCCCTCCACTCCAGGATTTCAGAGTTGGTAGTTCACCTGCTGCTCATCCAATAACAAGAAACTAGAAATCTATTGAGCTGTTCTGAGATAGCCTCATCACCACACCTATTATTCCAAGTAAAAACTCCATTGATTGGCTTTACATCAACAAGGTTAAGGAAACCACTATTATCTCTGAGCAAAAGAGAAGAAGGATCAAGCCTGGCTAACCCTCCTCATTTTTCATCCATATTAATAACAGCATTAAAGTCACCAGCCAAAATCCACGAGAGAAACGGGTCCAGAGACTGGACAAAATTGATATGATCCCAAAGATGTGTCTTACTTAGAAGATTAGTAGGATCATAAATATTTGAGAAAAGACATCTTTCACCATTTTCAAAATTGGAAGCGACCATAGAGATGGAAGCTCGACTAGAAACCCACGATAAGGGGGAGACTTTCCTCAAGTTCCAGAAGCAAGCCACCCCCCCAGAATTGACCAACGCCCCTAGCCCCTGCCAGTAGCCTTGGGGCCAGATACGCTGAGCACAATTATTCAAACCATCCATTGAAAGCTTGGTTTCCTGCATAAAGACCACATATGAATCCTGAGACTCAATTAATTTGCGAACAACCTTTTGTCTAGGGATGCTATTCAACCCCCTTACATTTCATGATAAAACTATCATTTAGGGGGCTAGGAGAAGTGGGAATCAATGGGTTTCATAGATCCAGACTCAACCGAAGTATCACCCATAATCTTAACCTTCTATTGATCAGTCTTCCATCTGCTCTTTGTCTGTTTATCTAGAGGCCCCTTTTTAAAAGGTTTTTGTTACAAGCCTAAGGTAGGAAGAGCCTTAGCACCATTCATAGGATTCATGGATTCCTTCATACCTTGGGGACAAAGGGGCCAACCCAACAGTACCCACTAGAATCTGTGATTCCTGAAGGCCACCAATACTCTGAACTAGAGAAGGCAAGTCCAAAATTGGCTGACAGACCTATTGAACCCTTGACGATAAAATCAGTTCCTCCTTCATTACTTCCACCTCTTGATTCTCTACCTGACCCTTAACCCCAAAAGAAAGCTCAACTAGTATACCATCTTCTTGGATTACGCTATCAAGAACCTCAAACCTATTAAATGTGCCATCATTTTGTCTATCCATCCAGGTTCTCTTCTTACCTTTGCCTTTATTATGGGATTTAACTGGGATAAATCCCTCCTTATCAATAAGGCCATCAGACACTGGAGCTTTCCTCTTGTCCATCTTAGGAGGTTCAGAGGCAGACAAGGGGGAAGATTTCAATCTGGGACATCTGCAGTGTAGATGACCATATTCATGGCAAATTATGGATCTGAATGGGAGGGTTTCATAATCTAGCTGTTGGATCCAGGAGGAAGAACCCATGCAAATTTCCATAGAATCTGGTAATGGATTATTCAAATCAACTTCAACACAAATACGAGCAAAAGAAATTACCTTATGATCTTGAGTCTGTGAAGTTGATCCAACACGTTTCCCAAGAACCAAAGAGATTGAGTGGAGGATATCTTCCCTCCAGATTCCAATGGAAGCCTCAACAAATGAACTGAAATAGGCACCCACGAAGGGATCTCTTCAGCAGAGTTGAAACCCATATGCCAAGGCTTGATGAAGAGCCCAACCTGGTTAAAGAAATATGGAGCACCTTTGAAACCCCTATTCATGTCCGACATGCTTGAAAAAATAACCAAGAAATAGTTATTAGCCACTAAAAGAATCTCCATATCTCCTTTAGGGTTCCAACCCCGACGTGCCCAGGATTCCAACACAGGAAGAGAAAGACGAAGGCCCAAAATTTTGCAAATAAGAGCATGCTTGCACCAGTAATCGACATCCTCTGAAACCTACTCAGGTTGAATAACCAAAACTAGTCTATCTTCTAATCTCTCCAAACATCCATTTAATTTTTTAATTCGAAACGACCCTTTTGACGATGAGGTACCTTCTCCAGAAAGTGGAAACTCAGTCTGATCCATATTACTAGCTTGCATCAAAGAGGATGGATCTACCATCTCCAAATCCAGGGAAGAAGCAAAACCTTGATTCTCCATGGCTGTATGTGCTCAAGCACCAATCAAAAAAGGGACAGAGGCAAGGTAGTCTGCGCAAATGCCCAAACTGCCACTCATGCCCCGTCCAAGAAACCCACACACCAAACTGCAGCCATAAATGCGCACAGCCACCAAAAGGAAGAGGTCAAACCCCTGTCTAACCCCCTCCAGCCCCTTGCAAACACAGTGAACACCCACTCCCCCCACCCCGTGAGCCTAATTCTTCCACCGACGTGCTCCGACAACAAGCGCAATAAGCTAGGGCACGCGGGCCCTAGCTTGTACCACTACTCCGTGAAATGCCATTGACCAATCGGATCCAACAATATATCAATTTTAATGATGAGTTATAAGGTGTATTTTGAGATATTTTAAATTCTAAAATAATTTTGCTAATAATTTGTTGTCTATGGCATCCTATTATCTTTCCTTTAAGATTTATGTCTAATTTTTTCTCAATATAAATGTGTCTAATTATGTTAATATACCAAGAAATTGTGTTTGATGGAGCATCTTATGAATGTTTATATTGCCAACAACCTATTGACCATCAATCAGTGGGCATTAATATAAAGGTAACAACACCTATTTGAGGGGAAGAGTGCAATGATCATACACATTCACATAGCTCATTGGCTATCATCGAGTATTAACAGAGGAATAATAATAGATGCAAAAAAATGTGATCATTGCATCAAAGTTATTTGTGGTATAAAATAATTAACTACATCAATTTTTAGGTTGGAAATCAGATATGTTTATTTTATTCTTTAGTATCTCCCAATCTTAATGGGTCCTTTTTAATCAGTATTCTCTAACTTCACTCTCTTTAATAATTTAATTACATAAATTATAAATTAACACTTTAATTAATTATAAAATTTGAATTCTCATGTTTAGAAAATATTTATTTTTAAATAATAAAAAAATCTCTTAAATTTGTAGATCACCCTTTATATAAGTACATAGATTAATCTGAATAGATTTTACTCTTATAAATAGTTAAGATAAATTTTATTGACAATTATTTTCAATATTCTTTTAGATCAAATTTGTTTGCGTTCAGTCCTCTTATAAATGATTAATATAAAATTTAATGACAATTATTTTCAATATTCTTTTAGATCAAATTTGTTTTTAAGTTCTCTGAAGATGTATAATTTAATGTATACTCTAATTTATATTTTTAATATAATATTCTTTTTATTGATTGTTATTTTATTTTTTATAAAATATATATATTTATAATTATCAGTATTACAATCCTCCTTTTTCCCCATGTTATATGTACTGTCAATCATTTATCAATACTACATGGTTTGCTAGTTGATTGGATTTATCAATCATTTACAGAAAGATAAATATTGTATTATTTTTGCAGGAAGATAAGGCTTCCATATTGGCAAACACAAGGGAATACTTGAGCAACCTCAAGTCTCGTGTACAAGAGCTTCAACAAACGAACCAGGAGTTAGAATCTCTAGCAAAATATCGTGAGCAAGCTGAAGCAGGTGAAGGTGGTGAAAACACTGAAAGCAGTGCACCCATAGCAACAAATGTCACTGTTGAAGAAGAATCAGCAGTACCTGAATCCATTCAAACCAATGAATTTGGACTGACAATAACTGTGGAGAATCCTTCCCATATGATTGATGTCATCATTTCTCTTTTGAATTCCTTAAGACAAATGGAAGTCAACATGATTTCCTTCACCTCACAAACAGAATCTGCATCCCAGTTAATACTTAATCTCAGGATTAGGCTACCCCAAGTAAGAAAACAGCCACCAAAATTTGCTTCCATATTCAATAGATTAGTCATAGTCTTTTCTTTATAATAGATTCAATGTTGGACTGCAACAGAAAACAACCGGGCGCCAGCAAATAAAGCAAGGCATACAGAAAGCTCTGGGTAGACCCCACAGCTAACTTTTGAAGGAGGCATAATAGAAGGTGGGGTTTCATTGTATAGTCTTCATAAATATTCAAAAAATTGCATCAACTTTAAATTTTTTTCTTAGGTGGGTTCTCTTTCACAAAATGCTAATGAGATTTAAATTTTGTGATGAATGTAAGTGGCGGCGATTCAGGTGAGCTATAATGTTTCCTCTTAATTCATTGGATTTTATGGAGCTCCCATGTTGGGTTTTCCTAACAAATGGTTTCTGGTAGACTCAAGTATTCATTCCCTACGTAAATGGCAAACTAGAGTTGGGAACAACTAATCTGTAAGAAAACCAACCTGCAAGCTAGCCATATCCATTCCATTGTATTGTAATCTTTTAGTTAGCTATTTTCTCATGGTTTTCTACATTTTGCACATATATTGGTTTAATTCATTTTATTTTGTTGGATTTTTTTCTTGAGTTTCTATAGTTTAATGGTAAATCACGGACAACAATTAAAATTTTTGATAAATAAGTTGTCAGACAGTTCTTTCCAAAGAGCTCTACTTACTCATCTTGCAGAGTCTAAAAATTGAATCTCATTAAGCTATTTTTCCATAATTTATTATAAATATTATTAAAAATAAATTAAATAAATTTTATTATATTATAACTGTTATAAACAACAATAAATAGTGTTCTCTAGGGTTAAACATCCGTTTCTAAACGATCTAGTGCTTAGGATATGTTTAAATTCCAACAGCAATCAAGGTACGTTTAAATCCCAACAGTGATCAATCTACCCGCAAGAGAAATAAATGTTTCACACTACCTTCCGAAGTCCATCCTCAAGATAAATAATTAAATTACACAATATATAAATAGTTCTATTATACAATCTAATTCCTGAAAAGAAACAATGAAAAGTGATCCTAAATATCAAAATTTTAAATAAGTTTTTGTTTATATCATTGTAGACCTATTGAATGTCATTTTCTAATATTTTTCATTTTTAAATGTGTTGAATGCTCAATTGTCGGTTATAGTTTTATTATATTGTGGACATTAATATACTTTCTTCCTTTTTTTTCAGATTCCAGCAAATGAACAGATGCAACTCCAGATTTCCACCATTCTATCAGTATATCTTCCACTTGTGCCTCTGCCCATAGAGCCATCTTCATCTTCTTCATATTTGCTATCACAAAATACAGATGAGTAATTAAACATACATCCACATTCTCCCTCAGCTTCTGAGTCTTTCCAACCAGTCAGCTTTTGAGCAATTAAACATACTTCATCTTTACATCCTTATGCAGCAACCACATATCGAGCCCCATTGATGAGAAGCCCAGGTGTGTACCTGCAGCAACGAGCTCCACCTGAGCACAGAAGCATACCAGGTCAGCGGTCACATGTGGGCTGTTTCGCAGGTGGAGAGCGTCAAGTAGAATAGTGCCGCCGCTTATAATGGGAGGCAGTCAGGTGAGATTAAAGAGATGATTAGAAATATTGAAACCCATTCCTGCAAAAAAAAATCGACAAATGGCGGCGGCTTCTACCACCAGACCGCCAAGCGCGCCTCTTTCGAGCAGCCAAGTTCATCACATGATATCTGAACGAAGTCGGAGGGAAAGGCTCAAGGAAAGTTTTGATGCATTGCGCTTCCTTCTGGTTGTAGGGTATGTTCAACAACTTAATTTTAGGTTAAAATGATATGAATATGAATAAATTTATTATTAATGTACAACCATTAGTAAATTTCAAATAAGAAAATGTAACAGTAAAAGAGATAAATATATAAATTATAAGAGTTAAGTACTTTATATTTTCTTTTGTAAATAAGAGAAAAAGAGAGAAAATATAAATGATAAGAGTTAGTAGTTAATATTTTTCTCCTCACAATTAAAGATTTTTTTTAATAAAATAATGAGTAGAATCAAAGTATAAATTTGATGATAATATGGTAGACAGATAATAAAAAATTATAATAAATTATAATATAAATATATATTTTTTTTTAAAGTTTTCTTTTTATTATGAATTAAATTAGTATTTAAAAGATAATGTTGAATAGGTAATTGTTATAAGAAAAATTTATGATAAGTAATTTGATTGTCAAATTTAGGTCATAAGTAGAATAGTAAGATTACAAATTACATTATTTTAATTTTAAATTTTTTTTGTATGAATTATATTTTATAATTTATTTTATTATTAATTTTGATGATAATATTTTCATATTAATAAGAGATTTGATGTTTTCATAGTCTATGTATTTGATAAGTAGATTTTTGGGTGATATTGTGTGTTTGTTTTTTGATCTAATAACTTTATGTAGAAATTTGGGGGTCAATCTTTATATTAATTATAATGATAAATAAGAAAATGTATTTTATGAAATTAACTCTAATTTCATATTAATTTTGATGATAAATCACAAAATATGTTCTAGGAAACTAACTTTAATTTCTAAAATAAATCCAGTAATAACTTATCTTTTCAGAAGTTTTTTCTATGATGAGGTTATTAGTTCTTTAGAAATTTATTTTTACAGCTTTTTATTATTTTAAAAAAAGATTCATGTCTAAATATTTCTCTACGTAAATGTATGTAACTCTATTAATATAGTAAATAAATTGTGTTGGAGGGAGCATGTCAACATTTAAGAAGAAGAATATAACAATTACTCATGGACAGCTCATTGACCATCAGTAGGTAGATGATAATTAACTATCATATTATTTTATTTATAAAAATTATTATATAACCTCTTTATTTTTGAGCCTTACACTACATATATGTTGGTAAAGATGTTTTAAGATTTTAATGGCCAATTCAAATCTTTAAGAGTATGTATACTTCATATCACAATATGATATATATGCATTTTAATAGAAAATAAGTAATTATTTTCTATACTATAGACTACTCTATAATTTATATATAAAGTGTTAAGTATTATGAATATTAAAATACTTCCCCCTACTTTTGAGTAGTATGCATACAATATTTGGAGATTACAAAGATTGAAATTAGTACCTAGTATATTAAGGGGCACTTCAAAACTTGGAAGTTTATGGTCTGAATAGTCAAAGTAATAAGATGTGGAAATCTATAAAGGTAAATGTTTGATACACAATTAATGAAGGAGCTCATTTATTCTAGTGAAAGTAATGTCAACTTTAGGGAACAAAGTTATTTATTGTAGTGCAATCAATGTCAACTCTCGGGAACAAATTATGGTTAGCATTTTTTTTTTCAATCATACAAATAAGTGATGGACAAACTCCCTCATAATCTCTATTTTATAATAGCTAAATAAATTGATATTAATGTTTATTGTGATTGTTTCTCACTAACCTGAGCTTCTTATATTAATTAGCAGTTTTCCCCGACCATGCATTAGTTATTGATAGGATGCTGCTGTAAATGTTAAAGATTGATATATGAGAAAGAAATTTTTGTAAGTCTTGACATTATAATATTTCGTATATCAATTTTCAATCAACATTAAGATATATTGTATGAATGGTTGGTTTTAAGAATTATGATAAGACTTTTGATAAATTGTGCTCATTTAATTTTTTTAAATGGACAATAAAATTTTAAAAATCATCATAAATATTTTCAGTGGAATGGGTCCTGATGATTTCAGGAAACGTTTTTAAATAGCTTTAGAAATGATGAGAAGTCTTTGAATTGAATCTGTTTTGAAAATACTTAATAATTTTTCAATACACTAATCATTGTTTTGGTTTGTTTAAAAATGGCCAGCCAGCCAAAAATGTCTTATTGAATCTAAAAATGCATAGGAAGCCACCGACTTCGTTGCATTTGGTCAAATAATCTTTGGAATGAAATTAAAGAAAATAGGTTATAGCATACTCTCGCGATAAAAGTAATATTGAATAATTGTAGAGTTTGCATGGCCTCTGTCTAATGTATTTTCTATCAACAGCAAAGCCACACAAAAATTGTCAAATTGTAAGTATGCGAACAAAAAGAGTGAGAAAGTATGGATATCACCATCCGAAGTCACCGCATCTTCATACTGCCAAAGAAGAGTGAGAAAGTAAGTATGGATATCACCATCCGAAGTCACCGCATCTTCATACTGCCAAACAACCAGTTGGGTTCAATTCCTTTTAAGCAGATCCCAATCAGGGGACTGAAATTAGGAGGGAATCATGATATAAATGAATACTTGGTAGCCAGATGAATTCCTGAGGAAAGCACTTCCTATTAAACACACCCTCTAATACCATCAAGAAGCTCAACACTGTTAATAAATTCGCTATTTTTCGTTGGGAGCCCATTTTGGACGTAGGAAGTTTCAATCCCACGATTGCAAATATCCGTGCAGATATGAGAAAGGTTTCTTGCAGCTACCTCAGCTTATCGATTGCCCAAGAATTTAAATATATTGCAAATAAATATTATAGTACGACCCAGACGGTAATCTCAATTCAATCGTAATCTGTAGAGCGAGAGACATGTTTACCTGAGTTGGAGTAGTCCTGTTGCTGACTCAGTTTCCTCTTCTGTGATCTGCAATTGGCTCCTGTAAGTTATTACCTTCGAGAATGGAATAATACCAACTTAGGAAAGAATTGATAGCTGGAGTAGGTTAAAATCTTGGTGCCACACTGTATAAAGACTGTTTGCATTTGTTTTGAGTGCTTTCACAATGGAGTAGAAGATCTTGTGGAGCTGATCTACAATTTTGCTTTCCTATTTGTAGAATATTCTACGTTCCTTTCCTGCATCCATGGATGGTGTTATGAAATATTTTTAGGCACATTGTAGATTCTACTGAACTGTTTCAGTGACTCAATACATGATCAAAACATGTGTAATCTGATATTTTTCATAGAGATGATGTTAGAAAATGAAGTTTGTTCCTTGATATGGCATAGCAGTGTGCTGTGTGAGGAGGACAAGATATGTTTCATGGTGAGCTTGAGTAATAGAAATGTAGTGGGGAAGGTCAAGGCTATACAAAATATAAAAATGGAAAAATATTTTGAGGGGAGCTGTGTGGTGATTGTGAGGGGCAAAGATAGGGTATTTTGGGTGATCAACTCGAAGAAGTTAAGGGAGATACATATACAAAGTTTAGTGGCATGTTAGATATGTTAATGTAATATTTAGCTTTCACTAAAGCACTGAGTATCAATTTAAATGAGATTACAACTACATAATATAAGATATATTATATTTAGTATAATATACTAGAGGGACCATATCCTACACCCATAGTAAAGCGGTCTGCAACTTAAATGGTGGTGGTATATTTTATTGACTATTTTCTATTGTTATGATAGTGCAAGGAATGCTCGGATGTGTTTGTCTTTAAATTTTAATTTTTTAAAGTGCTTATGAGTGTGAAGCAGGGGATGAGTAGGAAAGAGTGAAACAAATTTTGTGAAATGTATTTTTGTGTGTTTATTGAGAAAACTTGTATTTATTTTAAATGTTATGGAATATGAATTAGACTGAGTCTTGCATTCTCTACTATTGTAAGATTTACATATATATTATCTTTTATTCTTCGATAATGGTCAAATGTAATTGAAGGGTTAATATACATGTCATATAACAAACATACTCTTGATACGATAATGAATGTCAACACTTAATAATAAATGTTTCCAATATCTATTATTGCTTTATTGAGAGTCATTTCTTGTGCTTTACATATGGTTGGATCTCACACCATTTTGATAGCCATTTAGCAAAAATTACCCCATGCAATAGGAAGAATTAGAAGACGTGTTGGATTGAAAATATCCCATGGGGAACCAAAATAATTATTGAATGCAATAACCACTTACATGGGTAAGTAAGGTGGGTATAAATATGGGTGGTAAAAAATGTGAACTATTTATTCGATGGATCCATTAATTAACCCTAGTTTCACCCATAGATTGGATGTCAACATAATATTTTATCCTTTACATAGAATCATGGTTTTCTCGAGTTGAGTGTCATGGTTTTGTTTACCTATTGTCTGCTCTGTTCAACCTTACATATTGGTATTGAAATGTTTAATGATTTTAACATTTGCTTGTTATGCATAATTGCATGTTTATTGGATCCATACAAATATGTTGACACTTTGAAATCTTCTTGTTATTCTGGATGCATGAAAGATGATATTCTTGACATAAGAATATTAAAATCTTATTTTTTTGGGTTTGAATTTATTATTTTGGTCAATAAATTTATTAACACTAGCTAATTTGACATGGATCCCCATGGACAAAAATTTATGTGTAATGTTACTACTGTGTTGAAGGCTTGCCAAAGGGTGTGGCCAAATGACATTCCTACATACATTGGTATGTCATTTAAAAGGGGAAGCTTTACCATGTCACTCACAAGTATAATTAAGCAACCTCCAAAATAATTTTTGTTATGTTGAAGAAATGCCTCATGCAATCGATTATTTATATTGCTAAGCATCTTTGGGCCTATGAAGCTCATTCATCACTAAGCACATATTTAATGTGTCTCATTTCTTATTGAAAAAATATTAGTGTTTATCCTTTAGGTTCCACCATTTAATGGATACGAATGTAAAGGCTTGAATGTATTGTTGATGCATTTATATTAAGCACTATGATATTGGTTTAAGCAAGGAGAAGCAAGGGAGAACTAGTTTTACATGAAATTACATTCATATTATGTTTGATTCTACTAATTAAGTATGATTTACATATATCTATTTTTCATTTTATAATCATCATGAATGGTGGAGCCTATAT
Organism: Torreya grandis; assembly: GCA_037957365.1. Taxonomy (NCBI): domain Eukaryota; kingdom Viridiplantae; phylum Streptophyta; class Pinopsida; order Cupressales; family Taxaceae; genus Torreya; species Torreya grandis. Next base: position 3,606,384 of record JARHVA010001050.1, on the reverse strand, counting down.
TCTTATTGGGCATGGGGTAGAATAATGTTCAAGGCTATTTGTTGGTTACTTGGTAACTCACTTAAAAATGGATAACTTGTGAACTTTACACACACACACACACACACACACACACACACACACACACACACACACACACACACACACACACACACACACACATTTGATAATAATTATACACTCAATGTCTTACCCTAGGTTGGAAACATTACATCATTGGTTAAAGTTGCACATGAGACATGGAAACATGTTGCAATAAAATTAGCTCTCATGACATCATCATCCACACTTAATAATATAAAATATCCAATCAAAGATGTCAAATCCTTGTAATTTTCATACCCCACTGAAATGGGTGGAGACCATGTAAATACACTAGCTTTCTTGAATCTAGATTTTGTGTATGATATGTATCCTATGGTGTACTACACAACCTCAAATACATTTTAATTTTCCCTCATCATCACCACTCAAATCACCTTAAAATATTTCACCACTTGCATGGTTTTTATGTCTTTACCTTTCCCCACTTCTTCATCACTGATCAACTTCACCATGAAACATAACATCTCTTCCCTACACCGCAAATTACCATGCCATATGAAGAAGCACTCAACCTCATTTTCTAGTGTAATTTTAATTTTCCACAAGAAATATGAAATTATTTATGTTTAATCCTTTGTAAAAAAATCTCAAATGGGTGAATGTGTGTGTGTGATGGGAAATGACACAAAGATATCCAAGTGGCTATAATTTTCATGATAAGGTGCCATATGGGGCATTCTTATTCTCATTATAAAGTTATTGATGAGAGATATGATTTGGTTGTGTTTATGAGATAGCTAATTCAACCATATGTCAATGTTATAATGAATTCCCTGGGAATCATAAATAGTTTTAGAGAGCAATTGAGGAGGTCAGTGAGTGGGAAGATGAAAACATCTTAGGCTGAGAATTAAAGGGGGGAAATCTCTATGAAGAAAGGATAGAGATTAGGGGAGAGTCAACATATTGAAGAGAGAAGTTGGCAAAGATTAGACAGAAGAGATAATGGGGTTTCCAAGATGGGAAAATGAGAGCATGAAGTGAAGGGAGAATATAAAGAGAAGAATGCATAGCTTGAAGCCTACAAGTATAATGTAATCACTGTGATCCTAATTTTTTATGCAATTGTAATTTTATCCCCATTTAAATAAGGAAGTGTTCATCTCTATCTTGTGCTTGTGTATCTCATTGAGGTGGAAATGGTAGCATAATCATTCATTGATTTTGAGTGGGCTTATAGAGCAAAGGTGGGAGCCAAAGGAATAGAACTACACTCAACATGACTCATACCATCCTTTGAAACAAGGGTGAGTAGAACTCAATGACCTAGGATGCCCTACGTAAATGTTTAAGACTTCTTCATGCTTGCACGGGGAAAAATATTGGGTCTTTAATAAGATGAAAACACATTCTTTGTCTCCTTTCCATTTAATGATTTTATTGTGACTTCACAACCTTAAAATGATGCCTTTAAATAGAATTATGAGTGATACCTATTTAACAAAAGAGGAAAGATATTCAAATAACCCTTGAAGAAAGAATTTTCACTTTCAAGTCAGTTATCCACTATTAAAAACACCTTGTAGGTTTGTCATCTTACACAAATGACACCTCATTATAAAAATATCACTAATAATTTAATAAATTAGATAAGTTTCCTATCATTCACTTGAGTCCATAACCCTAGAGAGGGCAATTGAAATTTACCAAAATACTTTACTAATTTCTACAACTTATGTAAGATTCAACTTTACATCCAAAATAATTTTATATTTTTTTTCCATTGCCACCCTAACAAATCTCATTCCAACAAGATTCTCTATAGATTTTATAACTTTTTTCCCTATGGTCCTTAAAATTTTCCCTACCCTTAACTATTGGGATAAGGGAACATAGATGAATGGTAAATAATAGAGCCTGAGCTTAGAATGAACCCATCAAGGAGAGTAGGTGTGTCAGGGGTAATTTTGATAGGTCCCAAGAGGATTGAGAGTGTTCTTGGTAGGGATCGATCTAGAAAAATGCTAAAATCATTGAGAGCACCCCTAATAGGAACCTAATGAAAGAGAATGAGGGGGAATTGTCCAAAAATACCAAAAGAGACTATAAAATTATTAAGAGCCACCTATATACACAAATAATACTTAATTTGAACCAACAAGTTTGCTTTAAGAAAAAAGATAAAATAACTACTAATAAAATGTCATTGATCCGTTTTAAGGTGTAGGTGCATGTTATCTTAAAGTATAACTTACTTTCATGTATGAAATTGTCATACTAACAAACATGTGAAGTCAAATAAATCACTTTCCCCAAGAAAAACACCATTTTTTCTTCATGTCAAAATATTTTCACATCAAAAAAATAACAATAAAAGATGATCCCCTCCACAGAAATAAGAAAAATGCATTTTGGTCCTTAATTTGATGGTTGTATGGCTGCACTTATGTTTTTAAGTCATAGAATACAATCCTTTAAAAAATAACTATATTTTAAAAATAAGATAATATTTTTAGTAGATTGTCTAAAATTATATAGAATTATGATAAATATATTTTTTTTTCTAATTTTTCCTTCTTTTATTATGAATAATATTAACATTTGAAAGGTAATGTTAAATACATAATTGGTAATAGAAACATTAATGACAAACAAGGTCAACTATCAAATTTAAGCCCTACTACCCTTCAATCTTAATGTTGTTTTTTGGTTAGAAAATAAATTATGCATTAAATTTAATCCCATAGAGGATGTATGATATAATGTTCATGCATAGCTAAATGGGTCAATGGCACTATAAAATTAATTCTAGGTTGGGTAGTTGGAAGGAGCATTCAAATAAAAAAATACACTTTTAATGTGTGATTATGGCATAAAAATAATTAATTAAAAACTAATAGAAATAGGTTAAATATGTATTTCTGAAATATGTTAAGATTAGATTTTTTACATAGCATATTGATTAATATATTCCCTGTGAAATCAATGACATCAATTTAACTAATTTTTTACTCATTAATATTATTTATTTAATTAGAAAATAAATTATACATTAAATTCAATCCCATAAAGAAAGTATGATATTATGTTCACACATAACTAAATAAGTGGGGGGACTATAAAATTAATGTCACCTTGGGTAGTTGGAAGGAGTTTTCAAATCAAATTGTATACTTTTAATTTGTGAATATGATAAAAAATAATTAATTAAAAATTAGAACATATAGTTTAAATATATATTTTTGAAATATGTCAAGAAATATCAATCTAGAATATTTTATCTTATACTTTTCATATACCATATTGATTAATAATTTTTTTTTGTTAATTTTCCATTCATTGGTGAGAAATGATACCAATATAGCTATATGAGAGTGTTGGGCTCAAAAAAATATTTCAAGGAAAAAGAAAGGATTCCAAATTTCATCATATGGCTAAGACACTACAATTTTTCAATTGACTTCTTCAAGAAAAAAAATCTAAGTGTCAAATAGAAGTCAAATTTAAGGTTGATATTATCTATGATGATCAAATGAATGTTAGATTTAAGGTGAAATCTATTTATGAACAACTCACTCCATTACACTCCCTTACTACCATTGTAGAATACCTATCAACATAATTATAAGATAATATTGAAAGAAACATCACTTATATTATTTAATTTGAAAAATGTCTTTAGGATTATGGACATTTAATGATGTTATTTATGAAGTTTGGGTTTTATTTTTAGTAACACCCAAAGTTATTAAAATAATGGATGAGTTGATGTAGTTATTAAGGTGGTATGAGTCACAAAGCATTTTTTAGGGGTTATTTTTTGCCAATTGATTACTTTTACACCAAAAAAATAAAAAAATACATTTACCCATCACTATATTTTTGATAACTTATTTGTCAAGTTTTTCTCTAAAATGTACATAAAGTTGGTAGAATCAACAAAATATACATATATCAATGGTAAATTTTATTTTTTTACTCAAGAATCACCAAAATATACATTTATCAATTGTAAATTTTATATTTTTTCTCAAGATTCACATGTAATACTAAATTTATTATTTTTAGGGTTAAAATAGTGGCCTACCATTTGGTACTTGTAAGAAAAATTATATTCTTTAAAGTTCTCCCTAGGTACAATCTTGATGAGAACATCCCAATCTTCAGTCTATGTTATAAATTTATTCAAAGGGTTTTAGTTTCTATCTAATAGCGAATACAATGCAATACACCTTTGTACTATCTTAGTAGTATCACCAAGATAATGAGAATGATTTGGGTTACCCGTAAGGAGTTGAAGAATGTCTCCAAGATAGTGTGAGAATGGCTTGGGCTAAGGTTAGATGGTGATGACACCCAAACTTGTTATGGAAGGTCTAACGAGAATATCTTGACCTCCACTATATGCTAATGATCAACTCAAAGCATATTGGTTGATCTAATAGCAAGTACAATGTCTCTCTACTGTCCCAGTAATATATCCAAGACAAAGTAAGAATGACTTGGGCGAAAGGTAGCGAGTGACAATACTTCACAAAATTGTGGAACCAATGGTCAAGTTAACATATCTATTAAGATAAGTCCATTAGGAATATCTTGACCTCCACTTTGTTGTTATGATTAATTTGAAGAGACTTGGTTTCAATCTAATACATATATAATAGATGGACGATAATAGATCTCAACCTTTCTCAACAAAAAATGATATTTACTTACGTATTCAATAGATAAAAAAGACCAAAGACTTCCATTAATTTCATCTTCTCAATCAATCAAACCCCAAACCCTCTTTCATTAAGGAAGTCCCTTCCTCTCTGGTAGGTCCCTTCTCCAAAGCTATTGATTGAACCATTCATCATGTCTCGAAGATACCAAATCCACTCAAAACATCTAACTCTTCCCATTGGGTGAAGATACCTTGATGCGACCTTTCTCAAAAATGTCGCTTGGTCGTGGGCAAATGCCATCCGAATTGCCAAAGCGGACTTGATTTCCAGTGTGTACTATACCTCCCCACGTGTTTTTTTAGAGAGTCACCCAAGTGATACCCCATGGCGAATCAGCAATACGTAACATCCAAAATCCCAAAACGCTTGAAAAGGTCTCGATGCGGGAAAGGGTCGATGGAGGAACCTGGTCTTCGCAGGCCCACCTCCGTAAGAAACTGAATTTTCCACCCAATTCATTCATGTGGACGATATTGGTCATCACGGTGGGTTTTAATTTGTGCGTCTCTGGTCGTGCCTGCTCAGGCCTCTTTCTTGGAAGTCTTTTTAACACATAACGACTTGAAAACTTTGTTTTTTTTGGCATTGCTTTCTTTCGTGATTGCTTCTTTCCCAAGCAGTCAAGTCACAACAAAATTTTCCAGATTCAGGACTACATTCGGCGCATGCTAATTTAAGTGATTTATTGAAATAATCAAATAAAGATTATATAGAGAGGGATAGATTATTTATAGATCTTAAATAATTAGTATGATTTATTGAAATAAGGATTGCATAGTGGTTAGTTCTTATCTTTGTATTAAAAAATATTAATAGTTTCTGTCTCTGTATAAAAAAATGTTTATAGTTAAAAAATTAATTATAAATATAAGAATTACAATATAACTAGTCTTACCAAAAAATTATCAGAAACATTTAAGATTTTAAGCTTTACTAATCATCCTACTGAACCCGACAATGAAATTCTTTGATTTGAATCAATATCTAAGCTTATCAAGTTTACAAAAATCATTAAAGTCTTACATAATCAGCCCAAAAATCACTTCAATGTTAGTGCAAAGATTCCTCAGCCAGCTAAAGACAAATTTTTTTTATAAATAATGATAAGAGAGACTGTCAAACTTTGTGTAAAGAAAGACAATTTAAAGAATCTAACCTCAAAGTTATTATTATAAAGATCAAGCTTGACAAGTGTAGATGACTTCTAATAAAATGCCGTTGATATCAAGCATACTAGAGGCCATTCTAAAGGAATTAACTTGATGTGTAGTTGCTACAATTTTCTTCACAATGTCTTGTGTTGGCAATTTCTTCTCCTCTGACATTATTATGCTTTTCAGGGTTTTTGGTGCGATTCAAAGTTGAATCACTGCATTATCAGGAAACTTTTCCTTTTCTACATCAAATTTTGTGAAACTCTAAGGCTTCTTATGCGAAGACAAAGTTTACACGATAACTATTAATATCAAGAAATCCAACCATTCTATTAACGGTTAATTGTTTGAAATAGCCACTAATTGTTGAAAATTCTATTGTTCTTATGAACAACTATTTACAAGAGAAGCAAAACCTTACCCTTAAGCCCTAATATTTAGCATCATTATCTGTGTCCACCTGAGCCGAAAGATCACAAATTGAATTATGTTTTTTCTTTAAAACTTAACATCACTCATCCACCAGTTGCCAAAAAAGCCAAAAAAATCTTAAAAGCCATAAATTTATTACGTGACATGGCATTTCAGACTTAAGATACAAAGTAAGTTATTTAATTACTTGCACACATAGTATTATTGCAATTTTTGTGTATATATGTTATTAGAAATTTATTTTGTTTTAAATATTAAAAAAAAAATTGTACTATAAAAACTTTAAAAAATTGATATATCTTTATTTTTCAACCAATAAAATATCAAATAAATTATTTTTAATTTTTTTATTCCAAAAAAATTTTCAAAAATGAATATAAACATTTAAAATGTCATTGTTAATAAAAAATAGTAACTTTTGATTAGTCCATTAACCAAAATTAATTCCCTAACTGATTCCGGTCATTACCTGGCAGCAGGAACTAATAATCAAAATCCAGATAGATTACTTAAATATTGCCTATTGACAATGGCAGGGAAAGTTGGTCATTAAAAAAGGCCAAAATTGAAATTGTAATGGCAAACAAAATATTGCTCTCAAGTTTGGCGTTGAGTGCACAAGCTTTTATTTGGTTAACTTTAAACGAGTTGTTGAGCTTCACCTGCAGTGACAACCAACGGGAGTTTTATACAGTAAGACAACATTTCTATTTCCATGTGATAATCTCAAGGAGTAATATATTTTTTAAGGTTTTCTTCCACACAATGGAAATGCTAATGAGATTCAAATTTTATGATGAATGTAGGTGGCGGGGATTCAGGTGAGCTATACTGTTTCCTCTTTATTCATTGGATTTTATGGCGCTCCCTTGTTGGGTTTTCCTAACATTTGGTTTGTGGAAGACTGTAGTATCCATTCCTTGCGTAAATTGTGTAATAGAGTTCGGGAACAACTAGTTCGGTAAGAAAACCAACCTCCAAGTTAGCCATACTCATTCCAATGTAGCTTTTAGTAAGTTATTTTCTCATGTTTTCTATTTAAATTTTGAATACCTATTCTTTTAATTCATTGCATTGTTGGATTTATTTCTTCTAATTGTGGACGAGTCTTTATTTTAATTATAAATCAAGGATAACAAATTAGTGTCTTTTGCATTGTGGTGTAACGATTAAAGTGGATGTCTTGTTTCAGATTAATCTTTTAAACTATATTTCGAAGTCCATCTTCAAGATTAAATAATTATATTAATCAATATATAAATAATTTTATAATTTAATCATTCAACCGTAAAAATGAATCATGAAAAGTTTATATCATTGTATACCTATTCAATGTTATTTTCTAATATTTTTTCTTTCTTTAATGTGTTGAACGCTCCAATTGCCTATAATATTTTTATTAAGCTATTTGTTCAATTTATGGAAATTAATATACTTTGTTTCTTTTTTAGATTCCACTAAAAAACAATATGTAATTCTAGATTTCAACCATTCTATTAGTATATCTTCCACTTATGCCTTTGACCATAGAGCCTTCTCAACAAGCATCATCTTCTTCGTCTTTGATATCACCTTCAATTTACAACCTGGTCGAGTGCACATGACAAAATAAAAATGAACAATTAAACATACCTCCACATTCTCTCTTAGTTTCTGAATCTTTCCAACCAATCCTGCCATTCTTGCAACCTTATGCGGTAACCACATATCAAGCCCCATTAATGAGAATACCAAGTGTGTACATACCATAATGAGCTCCACCTAAACATAGAAGCATACCAAGTTATCAACCACATGTGTTGCTAGTTCAACCATTTACGCCACTGACATGTGTCTTTGCATTTACCTTTGCCTCTGTGTCTATGTCTACCTTGGTGGTATGTTCAGGTATGCATTTTTTCCTTTTATTCTACTACTTTCAATTTTTTGCATTACTAGAATGAAAGGGGGCGGGAGGGGCGGGGGCAGAGGGAAATGTAGACATATAAATTAACATTTAAACTGAAATAATATACTTTTCACTATTCCTTATGAACACCCAACTCACACTCAATTCCATGGTCCTTAGTTGCCACTCCTTCACTTCTATGTGGATGACATATTCCTCCAAACAACTAATGATCTTAAAATATCCCTATTTTTCATTTCAAATAGCTCAAGACTATCCTTTGACTGATCCACACTTCCATCTCACTTGTCTTTGTTCTTCAAATAGTTCCACTCCTTCAAGACAATCTTGCTTGTCAGTAGTGTCTGAATTGACTGGTCTTGTCCTCCTACCAAATAATGATTAGTTTATTATAATCAAGCCCCATCTAAAGGAATTCCAAAATGATATCTATAAATCCATATTTTATAACCATTATTCACAAGACATTGATACTTCAAAAACACTAGAATATCTAGTTAGACATTTAGGAAACAATACATATTATTCCCAACACTGAGTTCTTACAACCTACATATCCTTGAGCTAAATTTATACACCATGTCAAAGTCACAAGTCATTGTTGAAGTATTTAATCACACCAAAATTTCACCAACATATAAAATTACACTAATTTTTCATATGCACTATAGTAGAATGTGAGAAATACATGGAGTTTGATCCCTCTTAAAACTATTGGTATGTAGGTAGAGTTTGACATAGGGAGTGTTGAGATTGAGCATAACTTCAACTACTCACCCATTTTTTTCACTTATTCTGTTTGTTCATCATTTCCTATTAAGCTAGGGTTCCAAATGAAGAAGAAGACACATGATGGCTTCCAAAATAAATCACGTATATTTGATCACACACACAGGACCAACAGGTGAAGGTACACAAATCGATATTTTAATAGAAAACTAAAACCCTATAGGACGTCAAAATGCCACCCTATAAATGCCAATGCAAATTCTCTATGTCTAATTAACATGACCTTATCTAAAAATTAAATGAAACCCTATTCTTAATTCACAATGATCTCTTAAAGACACACAATCATTTTTATAGTTGTAATTGTAGTCTACATATATGATTTTTTAGCTAAGTGGTGCTTCTTTAGTACTTTATATTTTTAACATATTTCTATACTTAGCAAGTTCCAAGTTAGTATGTGTCACTTATTACATATTTGTAACACTTTGATTTTATATAAAAAATTATCTTGAATTAAGGTTAAAACTCTTAATTCAAAATTTGATAAAACAATGTGCTTAAAATAACATGATATATTCTTTTCTAACATAGGAAGTCATAAATATGTTTTGGATAATAACACATGATGACTAAATTATTTTATCTTACATATGGTTCTTTTAATATGTTATTTTGAGAGTAATTACAACAATAGGGTCTTCATCCCTCACTTCAACATAGGGCATTTATAAAGGCATTTTTAAAATACAAGCTATATATGTCTGTTATGATCGAAGATGAGCTAATTAACTACTTCCTTGATAAAAAAGTGGATGGAATGTTGATGACTCCATGAAAAGTGTCTTGGATATGTTTCAAGTATTTTTAAAAGTGTAATATGTGTATGTAGGTCCCTAGTAAATCTCATGAGAAAGTGTTCGGATATGTTTTCAACACCTATCAAAAGTGTTGTGATGGAGAAATTATGGTTGCATTTGTAGGCAATAAAAAACAAGTTTATTCTTTCATATCCTTCCTTTCAATTCCAATTTCGAGAGTTAATTTAAAATTTCAAAATTTCAATAATCAAATGTATATAGTGATCAATTTAACTACCTACAATAATTGACACTTGTTTCAAACAAATCAGCTAATCAAGTGTGGATGGAAACTTAGCAAGTGTAAGGTCAAACCCTTTACTCTTTCTTATGTAAGAAAACATATGTATTTCAAATTATTTACAAGTATAATTTGATGCATTCATACATTTTAATCACATACCCACATCAAAGTGGGGGCATTATGTAGACACCCAAATTTGGCAAAAAACCCCTATTCCCAAATTTTATTTCTGATTTGACTTATTATTAAAATTGTATATTTTTACCCATTTCTACGATGGCCTTAAGTCCACATGAATCTCTATTTGGTCCGTTTAGCCTAAAAATTAACTCAATACTTATCCAAAATGCACCCATTATTACATCTGAATTATTTATCACATGTTATCTAGCCTATCTCAAAAATTAAACTCTACTTAGATAAGCCCATGGTTATACGAGCATACCCAGGATAAGCACATAGTCCTAAGTGCTTATCTATTTATACTTTTTGGTCCTTATACCCATTTACCCTTAATTTGTGCCTTCACCCTTCTCACTTGCATTTTCAATAGTCGGTTGGTACACATGGGTCACCCTGAAACATCTTATAAATACAAAGTCTTGCCAATCCATTTAGAAAATTAAGATTGAATCCAGAGAAAACCTCTAAAAATAAATAGAGAGAGCATCCTTCATGAAGTGTCAAGACTAGAGCCAAGATTCTCCATTCAAGTTATGTTTCACAATACTACACACTTATGACACTAATATGTCTTTGTGTCTTTACACAAACCCTTGTGATAAAGGAAGGTAATTAAAATTTTATAGTTGCATTGATACATTTTAAGTTATAACCTTTATTAAACCTATTCCATCCACACACCATAGAATTACATGGAGGTTTGATTTTGAAAGACTTTGAAATTTACATCCACTTCATTCATGTGGATGATAATAGTCACCACGATGAGTATTTTATAGTAAGAAAACCTTCCTATTCAAATGTGTTAATCTAATGGAATTGTAACTTTTTTTACTATTATTATTTTATAAGTATTTATTCCACATAATGAAAATGGTAATGAGATTCAAAAATTTTGATGAATGCAGGTGGCTGGGATTCAGGTGAGCTATACTATTTCATCTCAACTCATTGGATTTTATGGAGCTCCTTTGTTGGGTATTCCCAGCATTTTAGTTTTTAGTAGACTGAAGTATTCATTCCTTTTGTAAGTGGTGTATTATAGTTGGGAACAATTAATATGGTAAGAAAATGAGTCTACAAGTTGACCATATTCATTCCAGTATTGTAATGTTTTAGTAAGTAATGTTATCTTTCTTTATATTTACATTATGCATACTTATTGGTTTGATTCATTGTATTGCTATATTTTTTCCTTCTAATTATGGATGGTTTTTTTATTTTAATGATAATCATGGATGACAATCTAAAATTTATATTAAAAAAATCATACATAGTTTTTACCAAAAATCTATCCTTATTCATCTTGAGATCAGAAAAACTAAATCTTATTAATTTATAAAATAAATTGTTCCTAGATTATGGTGTAATAGTTAAAGTAGATGCTAGTCCATATTCAAGATTAAATAATTACATTACTCAATATATAAATAACTCTATTGTAGAATCTAATAATTCAATCCTATAAATGAACCATGAAAGTTATATCATTGTAGACCTATTCAATGCTATTTTATAATATTTATTATTTATTAAATGTGTTGAACACTTCAATTATATATTACAATTTTATTAATCTATTTGCTTAATTTATTAAAATTAATATAATTTATTTCTTTTTAAGATTTTATAAAATGAATAGAGGCAATTCCAAATTTACACCATTTTATGATCATATCTTCCACTTGTGCCTTTGCCCATAAATCCATCACGATAAACTTCATCTTCTTCATCTTTGCTATCACATTCCATTGAAAACCTAGTTGAGTGTTTATCAAAAAATACAAATGAGAAATTAAATGTACCTCAACATTATCTCTTAGTTTTTAAATCTTTCCATCGAGTCTTGCCATTCTTACATCATTATGCAGCAACCCCATATTTAGCTTCATTGATGAGAATACCAAGTGTGTACCTAGAAAAATGTGTTCCACCTCCATGTATAAACACATTAGGATAGTATTCACATGTGTTTATGATGTAAACATTTACAAGAATAGCATCTACTACTACCTCTACATCTACCTCTATGGTAAGTTTAGGTATGTTTTTCTCCATTTTACTTTAGTAATTTCACTTTGTTTCATTACTAGAATAAAAATAAGGAAAATATAAACACATAAATTAATATTTAAGTTCAATCAATACATTCTTGACTATTCCTTGTGAAAAACCAACCTATACTCAATTCCATGGTCCTTGATTGCCACTCCATTTGTATGTAGATGACATAATTTCCTCTAAGAAAATAATGATATCAAAATGTCCCTATTTATCATTCTAAATAACTCAATATTATCCTCTAACTAATCCACACTTCTAACTTAGTTATATTTACTCTTCATATATGGCTACTCCTTAAGGACAATCCTACATACGGGTAGTGCCAAAATTTGGCAATCTTATTTGCCTACCAAATAAAGTCTATTTTTTCAAATTTAAAATCACTTAACATATAATCCCACAATTTTAGCAAGCCCCATCTAAAAGAATTCCAAAATGACCTCTAAAAATCCACATTTTGTAACCATTATTCACAAGAGTCTCATACTTGAAAATTACTAGAATATATAATTATACATTAAGGGAAAAAAACCTATTCATCCCATTTTTGAGTTCTTACAACCCATAAATCCATAAGCTAAATGTGCATACCATTTCAAAGTCACAAGGCAATATTTAAGTATTTAATCATATGATGAATGCACCAATATATGGTATTACACCATTATTTCACACACACCACAATAGCATGGGATAACTACATGTATTTATAATCCTTCTTCAGAGTATTGGTATGTATGAAATGTTTAACATAGGTGGTGTTGAGGTCAATCACAACTTCAATTGCTAATCCCCTTTTTCCTGGTTTATTATATTTTCCATAATTTCCTATTGAGTTAGGATTCCAAGTGAAGAAGAAGACACATAACGGGTTCTGCTATGAATCACACACACAACACTAAAAAGAGAAAATGCATAAACCTAGATTTTCATAGAAGGCTAAAACCGTAGTAGACATTAACACACCACCCTACAAATCCCAACATAGATCACCCTTTTCCAATTAGTATGGACTTGTATATAAAGAAATTGAATCCTTGTTCCTAATTAAAAATGACCTCTTAGATCATTACATTCAATTTCATAGTCATTCTTATAGTCCTACATATATGATTTTCTAGCTAAATGATTCTTATTTATTACTTTCTATTTTTAACATATATCTATATTTAAGAATTTATAAATAAGTATGTGTCATTCATTGTATAAATGTACCACTTTAATTTTACACAACATTTTGTCTAATTAAGATTAAAACTATCTTAATTACAAAATTGATAAAATAATGCGCATAAAATAACATGCTATATTATTTCTTAACATATGAGGTCTTTTTTTCAATTTTTTTTTTTGGATAATAATTCGTGATGACTATATTATTTTATCTTACATACAATGAATTTAATATGTTATTTTGAGATGAGTGATTGTAGCAATAGGGTCATCATCCCTCACCTCAAAATAAGATATTTATAACAATATTTTTAAAATACAAGATATGTCTATTATGATCCAAGATAAGTTAATTATTTATTTTCTTAATAAAAAAGTGGATGGGGTGCTGATGACTCCATGAAAAGTAGTTTGGCTATGTTTTAAGCTTTTTTTGAAAGTATAAGATGTGTATGTTTATCCCTAGTGACTCCCATGAGAAAGTTTTGGGATATGTTTTCAAAATATATCAAAAGTGTTATGATGAAACAATTATGGTTGCATTTACAGTTATACCAAAAGGTTTATTCTTTCATATCTTTCCTTTCAATTCTAATTTCAATATTTAATTTATAAAATTTAAAATTCAAAATTTTCAAATAAATGAATGTATATCATGAGCAATTTTACTACCTACAACAATTGACACATGTTTCAAGTAAATTAGATAATCAAGTGTGGATGGAAACTTAGCAAGAGTTAGGAAAAACAATTTATTCTTCCTTAGGTAAGAAAATGTGTTTGTTTAAATTATTTACATCTATAATTTGATGCATACATACATTTCACACACATGCCCACAACAAAATGGTGGTATTATGTATACATCCAAATTTATCATAAATCCCTTATTCCCAATTTACTTATGGGAAAACTTGTATATTTTTACCTATTTATAGGATGGCCCCAACCTCACATGAGTCTCTATTTGGTCCACTGAGTCTAAAAACTAACTCGGTACTTATCTATAAGGTACCCATTAGTATATTCGAATTGTGGTATCCAACATATCTAAAAACTTGAACCCTACTTGTCTCTTGGACAAACACATGGTTGTTTGAGCCTACCTGGGACAAGCCCATAGCCCTAAGTGTTTATCCCTTTATATTTTTAAGTTCTTATACCCATTATCCCTTAGTTTATTCCTTAACCCTTTGTATTTGCATTTTAAGAAGCTTGTTGGTACACATGGGTCACCCCAAATCATCATATAAATACAAGGTCTTGCCAAATCATTTGGAAAATTAAGAAGAAATCTATAGAAGACATATAAAAATTAATAGAGAGATCATCCTTCACCAAGGGCCAAGACTAGAGACAAGATTATCAATTCAAGTTATGCTTCATAATACTACACACTTATGACACTAATTTATCTTTATCTCTCGACACAAATCCTTGTGCTAAAGGATGATAACTAGCATTTGCCCCAAGGGTGCAAGGATAACACTGAACATAATGTATGAGTTTTTAATTTTCATTTATAAAATATATTCCCATTTTAATTAAGATGTGGTTACCCCCTAATGCTTGAGACTTAAACCTACCAACCCTCTCTACAACCTGTGACCAATTATTTCAATCAGTGACTCCTTTACCTTGACATTCATATTGTATCACAAATGAATCCCACTGATGCAACCATGTGCCATACATTTTTCAAAACCTTTTGTACTCACTTCAACCACAATGAAAGCAACTAGATAAAATCCATAACCTCAATGTCTTGCTCCCACATCAACATCATTGCATTGTTGATTCAATTCACACATTGGACATGGATTATTTCTGTAATCAAATAGAAAATAATTAATAAAATTGATTCTTCATCAACAACATCACACCGTCGATTTACACTCTTTCACTTTATATAATTTATTTTACCAATATATATATATATATATATATATATATATATATATATATATATATATATATATATATATATGAGTTATTATATTAATATTATATAATATATTTTAATATTAGATTATATAATATATATTTTAATATAGATTATTAATATATTACAATAATAATACTCATAAATATGTTACAATAAATAATATAATAAACTATAATAAAATATTATTTATAATATTATAATCTTTATTATATTATAGATTGAATATTATAAATTTATTATTTTATTACCAAATATACACAAGCAAAGGGTAATCATGTGAATAATGTGAGTAAGATGGGAATAACTCCATGGAATGGATCCACATGCAGTAGTTGAAGAAGATTCAATGAGCTATGTAGAGGAGTTTCACAAAATTATGTTATCCAATAGTGAACCCATATATTTAGAATATTGGTCATTGATCTGAATTTCATTCTATTTGATCATAGAGGACAATGTTAGTAGTTCCCCTAGCTAATTCTCCTCCTACACCCATGATGACAACATCCACTCTAGCTTTGAGTTTCCGTCAAATGAAAACATTCTGTTTGATGTTCATCGCACCTTTATGATTATTATTTCATTTAAATTTAATGCCCATCAGTAAGATCTCCCCTACCTCCTCCAACATGTGGTAGAAAATGATGCATTTAAAAAAATATATGTTTTATGGGAAGAGCTACGGAATATACCATCGTGCAAGATGAATCATTCCATACTTTGTCGAATAAAACACCTCCAATTTAATTAGAATACAATAGATGCATTGATTAATTCTAAGTTGGAACCTTTATTCAAGCTATTCCATTCACACACCATAGAAATATGTGGAGGTTTGATTCTGAACATATGAGATAAATAGTTTGTAATGTTACTACAGTTATTTTCCAACTCTATTATTATTATTATTATTATTATTATTATTATTATTATTATTATTATTATTATTATTATTATTATTATTATTATTATTATTATTATTATTTGGAGTGTGAAAGTTACATCAAATGAAGATTCAACTATACAACATATTATTTTAATCATATCTATGAATTGAATGTATAATCATAATTAAGAATATGCAAGACACAAACACCATAAAATCCACACCGTGAAACCTTATAGGGATAGGCCCAATGACATAGAGACAAGATCGGTACCACAGAGACGATATTGGTGCATCAAGGTTACATCCGTTGAGTGTGTACATAACATGTCCATAAATTTAAAAGTGAAACGTTTTCAACACAGTCATAATATAGTCTCAAATCTATAGTATAATCAAGGTGCATGAGTTTCATAACCTCTTTATTAATGTAGGTATTTGTTTTCTTAGATTTAATTATTTGAGAATATTATATTTTCCCACATGAAGTTTTCCTACATTTGAGGATATGTTTGCTTAGGTGAAGATAGTGTGTCATAGGTGTCATAGACATGACCAGAAAACTAGGATGTAACTCTTCTAACCACCTTTTGTGGAGGAGTTACACCTCTATTCTAAGCTCCTTTGACCACCTTTTATGAAAGAGTTACGTTTCTATTCCAAGAGTGATTTGACCACCATTCGAGAAGGAGTTACTTGCTCTCCTATATTTATGCTCTATTTGACCCTGATTCTCTTAATGAAGAATGGTTTTTCTTCACTTGGCTTGTCTCTTGCAATATTATCATTCTATGATTTCATCATGCTTTAACAACATTATGGTGTGCATAAGCTTTGTCTCGTCTGATCCTTCAAACATTGCATTTGCATTGTCCAAACTTGATGACATCTCTGATATGGTATCAGAGCCACCCCAATAATCATGTGTCTATTTTTTCATTGATGTTAAGTTGTTATTGAAATATAGAGTTTATTTGCATATTGAGATAATATTTTTGTGGGTATGAAAAAACTTTTTGGGGATCTTTTTGGAAATCTCAAAAACTTAAGGGTTGTTTTTTCTATAATTGGATGTATTACTTTATGTATGTGATAGTCATTTTTTCGGTCGGTTCTCTTGTGTGTTTGCAGGAAGTTGTTTGTTTTCTAGACAAGGATATAAGGAGTAAGTGTAAGCATATGGTGGAATCCACGACCTGTTCCTTAGTTTTACAGACTGGTTTGGGGCTTAAATGACCTGATTGGTGATCTCCACGCCCTGCTTCTACTGTTCTTAGCCTCCTCATGACCTTCAATTCTTGCGCTGAGTCTTCACGTCCAACACACTGTCAAACGCCCTACTCACGTACTACATGTCATCCTTGTTGCTTCTAATAGTTGCACGGCCCCTTTTGGAGCTTGGAGACCTTACTGAGACCTGTGTATAAGTTTCATAGCCCACTTAGACTTTGCAGTCCCCTCAAGTACCTCTGGTTCACCATTACATATAGTCTTCTTCACTCTGGTTTGCCGTTACCTGCAGTCTTCTTCACTCTATTTCGACGTCAACCTAAGACACCTGGTTCATCATTCAACGGCCTTTGTTGACCTCCAATCTCCACACTCAACCCTCCTAGTCAGTCGTTTTCTTGGTAAATGCTTCTTTTAGCGCTATACAACCTATTGGTTTGAAAACCACTCAAAAGGATATATATGGTATTTAGAAATAAAAGGTGGTTTTGTATTTTGATTGGAGGGAAAAGTCCTTTTTAAAATCACCCATCCATTTATTTATTTATTTATTTGTATTTTCAATTTTTTACATTATTATGTTTTAATTTACCTCGAATATTTTAGTATAAAATGCCTTTAAGGCGATCTTATATTAAAAAGTGGGGTGCGAGATTATTCTTCATGGAGGGATTATTTTTTGGGGAGGGAATCTATTGTTGTTGGAAGGAGTAATTGTTTTTTTGGGTTCATGAAAATAACGTACAAGTAAAAGTGGTTATTAAGTCTTGAATGGTCAATTTAATTTAATTAATTAATTTATTTATTTAATTGTTTTTTCAATAAAATAATATATTTTAAAGTTTTTAAATTATTTTTTAGTATAAAAATAATATATTGTAAGTATTATAATCAAAAGATAAGAAAAGTTATTTTTTGATAAAAATTTTCATCTCTTTGTTAGTTGAACATTGAAGGCTGAGGTCTGGGTTGGTAGGGGGTCAAACTCCCTCGAATTTAAATAAATACTTATTTTTTTCTTCTTACATCATAATTATTTCTTTGAATATATTATCGACTGAGTCCAATGTCCTCACCTTATTTTACAAATGACTTCTTTTATGACTTGCACAGATTGCTTTAAAGAAGGGTAAATTTTAGTAGCGAGTATTCATTAATTCATGAATATTCCATTTTTCAAAATTTATTTTTTGTGATTTTTTTGAGTTATTACATAAGTCCAAATCACCTAAAATTTAGGAATGTAAATTTTTTTGGGTGTTGAATCATCAAACGTTTACAATAATTTCTTAGCTTACAATAATAGAGGAAAAAGAATAGATGATAAAATTAATAGGAAAAAAAGTACATGTGACCAGCTAGAAGAAGAGGATGCATGCCTATGTTTGGTCGAATGGAGATGCCATTAATGGGTAGCAGAGCCACGAAGGACAAAGATGAAACATTATTTGGTAAAAAAACTTCAAATGGTGGTAGTTAGAGATCATGGAAGGGAGTGCTTTCACATCTTGTAGATTGGGTTCTAAGATATATCAAGAAATGATGCTATAGGCATTGGCCAATCATTTTGATGATTTTTTTTTTTGTATTTAATAGCAGTGCAATGGCCGGAGGCTCATCAATTAAGAATACAAAGCTGCTGAAGGAGGCCCTAAAAAATGAAAGCAAATTCCTTTCCTTCAAATAAAGAATAGGACATGGGGATAACTGGGCATCAAAAAGTAGTTTGACATCGGTTATAAAGACATAAATATGTAATTTTAACTAAGTGACTACGTCAAATTCATAGTCAAAATAGGATTTACTAGTTGTACCTTCATTTTCTACTGTTGTTGCAATAAAAGTGCAAACCTTTAAAATAGGCGATCACGTAAAACATGTTAGTTATTCTTAGAATTAAAGTTATCTATCTCCTCCCTAGGATCCTTTGAGGGGTATAACTTTTGGTTAGTGAGGGAAAGTACTTTTAGATTTTGAGGAGAATGGTTCAACTAAACTTGGTGTACAATTTGATAAGCCAATTCTAGAGGGGATCAACTTGGGAGGTCTATGTGAAGAAGATCATGGTTTTTTCTGCAGTGTAAGTGAACTTTGGTTAGAAAGTTTTGCTGGAGAGGACATGGACAAGCTATTTATCAATGTTATTTTGAGTTTGTGACTAAGGAGAGTGAAAATGATCCTTTGATACTTTTATCAAAGATGTTAAAAAGTCAATAATAGGAAATCTAGATTATCATGCTGCATTCAAGAGCAAACTTGAAATGTTGTCTGATATCATTATCATTGTTGGCTCTCACACATACACTAAAAAAGGAAGGAAGATATCACTTTCATCAGATCCTAGTGTTTTCTTTTCAAACACCATAGTAGCCGTATATTCATTTGTTGGATTTCCTTTTGGATCGAATATTATTGCAAGGTTGTAAATACATGTGAGAATAAAATCTTCTAAGATTGTACTTAGTAGCTTAGCATTCTCATTTGGATTATGAGATTGGTAGCTATAAAGATGGATTATTGTGTTTAAATAAATAATGGCTAAGGAAAGGGTTGGATTTTGAGAATCTTTTCGAGAGGGTACTTTACTAAACTAGGTTGGAATGGAGTCAAGTGGAAAGTCAAGAAAGGGTAAGTTTCAAAAATTGTAAATGAGGCTCCAAAGTCTATGGGAGATTTTGGTGGGTGAAGTAACTTGCAAAAGTAAGTCTTCAAAATAAAAGTTGCAATATGCAGTCTAACTTCCTAATCTTGGTGATCAACTCGAAAAAGTAAAAGAAAATTCAACTCAAATGGAGCTCTAGGGATATTTCAAAGAAGAATACAATTTTGTAATTTTATAAATATGCAAATTGTAGATCACACTTGGATCTCCCAAACATACCAAACAATTCTCATCAAACATGAGGTCCCAATTCAAAGTAGAAATTCCAAGGCCAATTGCAATTTTTCATTTTTGTAAATTTCACTTGAAGTTCTCAAGTCTATTGGGGGATATTTTGAGGGTTATTATAATTCCAATTTACAAGTTGCACATTTGTAAATTGTAATTTTTACTTGGAGTTCCCAGTTTCCTATGGGAAAGTTTGAGGGGCACTACAATTGCAAATTTTTGGTAGCTAATTTACAAGTTACAAATATGTTACTAAGTTTTGGATTTCTACCATACAAAGGAAGTGTGAATTTGCAAATTGGACCCAGAGTTCCCCATAAGGCTAAAAATTGAAAAGTAATGCATTTACGCATTAAATTTTTTTGGTGGCAACCCTAAAAGTTAAAAATTTAAAAGGCAAAGTGTTGAAAGGCATACTGGATCCAAAAAGGTAAAACATAACCTAAGTCTTACATTTTGTAATGCTTTACTTGTATGGAACACATAAATGGGAGAAATATTATAGGTTTGCAAGGTCAAGGTGGGCCATTCTAAAGAAGATCATTCAAATGGCCATGGATCTAAAGTATTCCAATGCCATCATTACAAGGTAAGGGTTATTCTTTGGCATGCATAAGAGGAAGGGAAACTGTCCAAGAAGATTTTAGATTTGCAAATGAGTGATCAAAGGTATGTCAAGGTAGTTGCACAAGAAGACAAAGGGTTTGTTTGGCTCCAAGATAAATATTTTCCTTCAAAATCAAGTAAAAAACATTTCCAGCCAAGCACACCAAGGGTTTATTATAAATCTTCATCATTACATTAAGAGGTAGTTACTAGAATCATTTTCCTTGCAAAAGCATGAAGATTTCAGGCATGGCAAAGGGGTGTATTCTAGTTGGAGGAATATTTGCGGTACTTTAAGAGTTGACTACAAGTTTACAATATTGTAAATTGTAACACATATTCTTGGGTTACAAAGGGGTGATATTTTTGTATGAAAAGAGGGATTGTCCACTTTTTCAAGGTTGTTGATTATTGTTTATTATCTCTAGGTCTAGACTCTTCCAAATTTTGGGATCCATCAATGTGTGTGCATTTTGTCTCTCTTGCTAAGGTGGTTATATTTGTACATCTATTATCAATCTCTGAGAGCATTGTAATTTGTCTCTCCTATTCAAGGAGCAAAATCACCATACTTGTCTCCATGACATCATTATGAAACAATGATATATGTAATATTTTATTTCAAAATAATGGAAAATACTTATGGATTTTACTCTTTCCTATTGATGAAATGCAATGATATGTTTTGAAAGTTCTATTGATAGGATATATAGTTTAATTCTCATGAATGGTTGTCATCTTAGGTGTATATATAGGTTATAAACCCCTTTCTACATAGTGATTTGGAAATGTGTTGTTGAATACTTTTTAAGGGAACCCTAGGTTTAGGGATTTAATAGAAAAAAGTATTTAAAATTCTATTTACAATTTATATTATAGGATTTCAATAATCATTTGGGTATTTGCATTTTATTGGCACCAATGGATGTAAATCACTCCTGATAGTTCCCTTTAGCTTGTATTTTAGTTTTTTTACATCTTTGCAAATAAGTGATGTCATGAATGTTGAAGTAATCCTTGCTATTTCAAAAACCACTAGCACATCACTCTTTTTTAATAAATATCCAACTCATCCTACCATACTCTCCCTTGCAAATAATACAATTATTACATATCTTGAGTGTTATTTGCCTGAAGATGCATAAAAATTACATATGTAAAATGTGTATGTATTTTAATCTTTAAAGTTTAGCATTGTAATATCCCATTTGAACCCTATTGCTAAAAATTTATTTATAAATGAAGGTTGCAAGCACATCCCCATCTATCTTTAGTAGCTTGTGTCTACCCTAGTATATTTGTTCATTTTGTGTGACAACCCTTCATGGACAGAATGAACAAGTTTAGTTATGCCCTAGTCATATTTGTGTTCTTGTGTGCTAATAATCCCCATGGAGATTAAATTTCAACATTCCTCCATATAAGCAAGCTACCCCTTAGGTCCTCTCACCTTGGTTCAGGTAGATCCAGAAGTAGTAGGGAGCTAACCATACTCTATGTCAATGTCTCTCATTCATTGTCTGTGTCTAGTCCATCTATGTGTTTAACCCTTCCCTAGATATAATGATATATCAATGGGTTTATCATCCATGTTTTCATTTTTTTCTCAAGTTTATAATGATGAGTGAAAGAGATGTATTATTAAGAACCAAAACTCTACTGACATGATTGTTGGGGACACTCCTTATCACCTATGTTTCTAGGGACTCTTGTAGAGAGTTATTGTAACTTCAAGTTATCAAGTTCTCTACCTTGGAATATTTGATGCAAGTAATCTCAGTTGTATTTTCAGACAAAGTTTATTCATATTATCTCATATTTTTGAAATTTGGGGTTATTTGAACGTGTTTTTGCCATCTTGGATGCCAACTACCCAACACTCTATTGAGGAAGTTCCAAGACTTGAAAGACTTGATAATTTGACTTTTTCTACATTTCTTACAGAGATATATTAACTTGTCATGTTGGAAGGTGATTTCCCATTTTGAACATAAATATAAATTTGTAGTACCTTTGCTTTATGTCTCATCAATAATTGTTAGCAAAATTTAATTTTAGCATGTATCATAACCTGTTATATTCTAGAATTTTACTTCTAGTGGATAATCTAATAATATCAACTAGTTTGAAAGAAGATTAGTGTCCAATTTGAATATCTTATGTTTTAGCTTTGAGTGTTTTCTTGTTTGCAAACCTGGAAGGACTAAGGTCATCCTTCAAAAGTGACTCATCAAAATAGCTTGTCTCACCCTTAAGTATTCATCAAAGAAGAAGGAGACAAGTTTGGAGGCTGATTGAAGGATAAAGTTTAACAATAAAGGATTGCTTTGGATGTCAAGATCCTCTTACACTTGAAATTTTATTTATCAAACTTCTTATTATTGAAGATCATCATATATCTCTTTATAATTCAGAACCTTATAGTCCAATTTAATATCTAGCTCATTCTTAACTAGTTGGGTCTCCTCCTAAGTTTGATCTACCAAATCCATCTCATTCATCCCCTCACAACCCTTTTCCATTTGATCTTGAACCCACCATTCAACCAATCATGAGGCATAGGAATCAAGATGAGAATGAACATCTTATATTTTGGGTTCCTAGATTTAGACCTATCAATTTTGATGAAATGGAAGGTTATCCTAATGAAGCCCTGAATGAAATAAGGAACCGTCTCCTTAAGTTTCAAGGGAATAATGCAGTGACAAGTGATTAACACTTGAGGGATTTTCACATTATCATTTAATATTATGAGGTTGAGCATGAGGATGTTTGCATTAAGTTTTTTGTGTATATGATAGAAGAAGATGCTTATGAAGGGTCCAATTCCCTTCCCTATGAATGCATTAATTCATGGGAAGAAATAAAGAATATTTTAAAAATTCAATACGGTGATAGAATTGATCCTAAGTATCTCTTGGAAAATTTTGAAAACATAAAGAAGAACCCTAATGAGTGTGTGAAATATTTTATGAGGCTCCCTGAGAACATTAGGCCTAGTGATACAATGTGATTGATTAAATATTATGATGTTTTTGATAAAAAATATGTGTACTAATTGAGGGACAAGGCTATTAAAAACCTAAGATTAGCATTCAATATGGCCATCCAAATTGAAAAAAATATAAAGGCTATGGAAAATCCCTTAAACAAGCGGGATGATGTAAAATTAGTTAATCCAAAAAAAAATTAGTCCACTAAGACGACCAAACTTGAGGAAACTATTAATAATTTAGCCTCTAATATCAAAGAGATGTCCTAAAAGTTAGATAGGGATGAGAAAGGGCTGCCTCATGGGTCTAAAATTAAGGAGCGAGCTCCAAATCAGAATCAAACACAAGGGAGGCCTACTTTCCACATTAGAGATAACTACAGAGGGAAGAGGCCTACATGTGATGATAGAAATCAAAATAGGAGTGTTGGAAAGGAAGTGCCCAATCTATTGAACTCCAAATTGAACATGGTAAATTGTGATATTGACATTGATTGGTGTGATGAGTGCTTCATTTATCATCCCTCATGTGATACTGATGAATTGATTGGTGAAGATGTAGATGATCATGCATCTATGTCTGATGATGATGAGATTTTGATGTTCTTTTGTCAAGTCTCTTGACGTAAAATATCTACCTCTATGGAATTACTAAGTGCTACCATGGTGGATCAATTTTGGAGTTTATTCAATAAGGTATGTGCCTCAACTCTCAAATTTTCTTGTGACAGTAATATGATACAAGCATATGAATTACCTGATCATTATTTCAAAATTTTAAGATCAATGATGATTAAGAAATATTATGGAGGAATTCCTTCAATTCAGGATAGGTAGATGATAATTAATCCATTATTTTTCCAAGAGAAGAAATAAAGTTTGAGAAGTAGGCAAAAAGGTGTTTCTCCTCAAGAGACTACCCCTGTAAATCCAAGGGTAGGAAATGCAAGTAAGAAATAAATAAAACTACAATAGTCCCTAATTATTTCAAGATAGCTCTTGTTTCTAAAAATTTTAAACCAAGAGTTTCCCCAACTAAGAATAAAGTACCCTTTCTATCTAATATCCCTAAGGGTATGAGTGATGTTAGAAACCTACCCTTGAAAATAGCTATTAAACATGCCAATTCATCCTAACCTATTTCACTTTAGACCTTAAGTATTGTATTCTAGTTGAATGTGTTTTCACCCTTCCACTTAATACTCCTCTTCCTTAGTATAACATGTGTCATATGGCCCAAGTGTTAAGCCAACTGAAGATCACTATGCCACTTGTTGAGTTATTGTGAATACCTGAACATAGGAATAGGGCATTTGATTAATTGTAAATTAGTGAGAGAAAAAATGCTAATAAAATGAATTTACCCCTAAAAATCCTATATGATGATGAATAATTAGATGAAGTTATTTAACCAGCCCTAGAGGTTTATTTGGGGATTGCATTAGTAGAAAGTAAGCTGAATGTGGATCTATTTTACACAACCTTGCTGATTCATGGTTTAATTATTCACAATTTCATGTTTGATTTTGGGTCCTCTTGTAACATGATACCCCTAGGTGTCCTTAATGAGATCGGAGTGAAAATTACATTAGCCTTTGGTAAGTTATATGACATGGATTCACAATAGGTGCCAATTGTTAGACAAGTCAAAGGGTTGGTAGTAAAATTGGTAGTGTATCTAGGTAAGTATTTAAATATGGATATGGTAGTTGTGGAATACCCACTTAAGTGTGGGATGTTACTATCACAAAAATGCACTGCCAACATGTGTGGAAGTATACAGATGGACTTGTCTTATGCCATAATTTTGTTAGAGGGTAAGATGGTTAGAATTCATAGGGAGCCAAAGATGATACATGTGCTAGAAGGCCTGGAACATGCTCTAAATGAGGTTTTTTACACCGATGTGTAATTGGGAAGCTTTATTAGGAATGTGGATGTTGTTGAAAAACCTATTGTTCTTGATGATGGGTTTGAAAATGAAAGTGTAGTTTGGAAAATGCGTTTTGATGGGGCTTGCTCCAATCTTGGAAATGGAGTTGGTATTTATTTATATGCCCCTAATGGTAAATTTTTCAATTTTTCTTTTAATTTATCCTTTGAATGCATGAATAATACTTCTAATTAGGAGGCACTCTTTCTTGGTTTACGAATTGCCCATGAACATGAAATTACAAGTTTGATTGTAAAGGGTGATTTTGAGCTAGTGGTTAACCAAGTACGCAATGCTTATACCACCAAAAATAAAAAGGTTTAAACAATATCAGAATGCTATATGGGATTTGATTGAATTATTTGACACATTTAACATTTACTATCATGATAGAAGTTTTGATGAAGAAGCTGATAGACTTTCAGGGTTAGGTGCTCAGTTTGATATTGCAAATATGAATCCTCACTGTTACTATCAAGTAGAGGTGCTTATTAGGCCTTTAATCCTAGACAATGTCCATCATTGGAAAGTGTTTGATGATGATGAAAATATTAATAGGTTTTTAAATTGTGAAGCTAAGTTTCAATATCAGCTCATAGACTTGGAATCCATGGTTCAAGTTTGTGATGGAAAAGAAACCTTGTTTGGGAAAGACATGATTCAGATGAATAAAAACACTCTCCCTAGGAGACTGGTAGGTTTATAAGCATATTTTGATGGAATGAATAAAATAAAAAATAAAAAATCATTTATCTCAAAATATGTGACTGAGTGTAATTTGGGTTATCATGAGAATCTAAGGAAGGTTTGGTTAGATACTCACCTAAGTGTAGCTGAGAAACAAGTTTACATGTAGTTTCTAAAAAATTACTAGGACTATTTAGTTTGGTCTTATTCTAAGTTGAGAGATTATATGGGATATTTGTTTCAACACGTCATCCCATTATAGCTTGATATCAAGCCTTTCATGTAGAAGCAAAGACCTATCAACCCCATCTTGGCCACCAAGATGCGAGAGGAGTTGAAGAAGCTAAGGGACGATGGAATAATTCAGCCCATTAGGTATTCATCATGGGTGATAAACTTAGTCCATGAGAGAAAGAAAAATGGTGACATTTTCTTATGTGTGGATTTTCAAAATCTGAACAAATATTCTTTCAAGGACAATTATACCCTACCCAAAATGGACAACCTACTAAAAAGTGTTACTAGATCATAAATATTATCTACATTAGATGGTTTCTCAAGGTATAACTAGGTTGTGGTGAAATAATTTGAGAGACCCAAGATTGCATTCAAAATGCCTTAGGGCATGTACATTTATATGAGGATGCATTTTAGGTTAATGCATATTAGTGCAACATTTCAGAGAGCTATGGACATATTTTTTGTAGGGGTAATTAACAAGTTCATAGATGTATATTAGGATGATATTACCATGTACTCTAAGAATATAAAGGAACATTTGGATCATCTAGATAAAGTTTTCATTAGATGCAGGGAGTTTGGAATTTTGCTTAATCCTTAAAAATGTCATTTCAGAGTACAAATGGCCAAGTTGTTGAGACATATAGTGTCTAAATATGGTGTCATGATTGATCTTAAAGAATTAGAAGTCATTAAAAAAGTGCCTATCCCATAGTGCAAAAAAGGAATTCAGTGCTTCTTTGGACAAATCAACTTCATAAGGAGGTTTATGTCTAATTTTGTAGAGATTACTTTTCCTATTATGTCCATTCTGAAGAAATACCAAACCATCAAGTGGGAAGAGAAGGCTGTGCAAGCATTCAATGACAACAAATAAGCCACAAAGTCTACCCTTGTTTTGGCTAGTCTTGATTACACATAAGCATTCTAAATATTTTCTTTTGAATCATATAATACTGTAATTGTTGTCTTCTTGCAAAAAAATGATGACAGTCATGAACAACCCATATCTTTATTTACCAAAGATATGTAAGGTTTTGAATTGAATTACACCATTATGGAGAAACAATCCCTCACTCTCTTGAAGGTTGTTAAAACTTTTAGACCTTATATTTTAAGTTCCAAGATTGTTGCATGCGTCCCACCTATGATGGTGAAGGACATCTTGACTCAGAATGAAGCATACAACTATAGATATAGGTGGGCCAACAAGTTACAAGAGTAAAACATGGATATTTATACCATTAAGTTAGTGTGAGGTAAGTTATGACATTGCTATTTTTAATATTGATGATTCCTTGAGTCAAATTAGCATATCTTCATGCTATAAGGATATTGTTTATTACTTGTAAAATATGAATTATCCCCTTGACTTAAACAAGAGAAAAAGGATAAATCTTAAATTTGTTTCCCAAAAATATCCTTTGATTGAAAATGGATTAGCATGGAAGAATTTGGATGGGGTTCTTGTACGATGCCTAGTAAAATAACAAACTAGTGATATGATTGAAGACTTTCATAATAGATTATGTGGTGGGAAATTTGTACCTAAAGTCATAGCTCATAAAATTATCAGAGCTAGTTATTGGTGGCCATCACTATTAAAGGATGTTTCTCAAAAGTTTATAAAATGCAAGAAATGTCAGCGCTTTGCTGGGAGGCTGAAAGCTTATAATTCTCTTCCCTTATAGCCTATGATGATTGAAGGCTCATTGGACAATGGGGAATGGATTTCATTGGGAAAATTGTTGATTCATCAATCAATGGACATAGATGGATACCGGTTGAAACTGATTACTTCATTAAATGGGTTGAAGCGGTCCCTTCAAAGAAGGCTACACACCAAGTAGTTATGGATTTTTTCTTGAATCATATTATTTTTAGATTTAGTGTGCCTGTTAAGTTAATTTCTAATAATGCCATGAGTTTTAAAGTTAAGTCTTTAGTTTCATTATACAAAGAGTAAGAAATCAAATTAGCTTATGATCCTAACTACAACCCTTAAAAGAATTGGCTAGCAGAATCTAGTAATAATAACTTGCTCAAAATCATTAGATGAACTTTGGAAGCAAAAAAGATTAAGTGGGGTAAATAGCTGAAGTTTTCCTTGTGTAATGATAGGATTATACCTGAGAGATCTATAGGTAAAATCCCTTTTGAGATAATTTAAAGAGATCAAGTTATTTTTGTTGGAAATATTGTCATTGATGTCAAAGGTCTAGCATTTTTGGTGATAAAGGCCCCATTGTATTTAATGGTGTTTTTAATATCCATACATTAGATAATGTGTGTTAATATTTATTTAATATTAATGAATATATTTTTGGTTACATATAAGTCAAAAGAGGGCCCATGGAGAAGTCAAAGAGTGATGGGGTAAAAGATGAAGGAGGAATGGGATGCATTTTCTCATGAGGAGTCATCTTGAGGAATTCCAAGAGTCATCATGTGAAGATAAAAGAGTTATGGCATATTTTTCCATGAAAGGACACTTTGAAGAATATAAAGAATCACCAAGATAAAGACAAAAGAGGAAAGGATGCTTTTGCTTATGAAGGGTCACCATATGACTTTTCAAATACAAGGATATGAAGGGTCATGCAAGTTTGGTGCCATTTTCCATGAAGATTTAAAGGCCACAAAGGGTGAATGCCAAAGGTCATTTGGAAAGCTATACATAAAGGATTGAGAAGCCATTTGTAATATGAAAGAGAGTGCATAGTTGGTACTTGTTTTCAAAGAGATAAAAGCAAGAGATATTGTAAAGTTCTATCATTTGTTGAGTAAGCAACATTAAAATATAGTTGTGTTTTATATATAAGAGGGGTTGGTGCTCCTATGGGTTGGTGTTCACAAATCATTAAAAGCAGTTGGTGCTCTTATGGGTTGGTGCTCATAAATAGTAGCTATGTTGGTGCTCAGAAAAGGGGTTGGTGCTCCTACAAGTTGGTGCTTGCAAAATTTATATTTTGAGTTAGTGCTCATTCATATACTTGAGATTGTTCTTCATGGTTTTTCCCACTTTGGGTTTTCATGTAAAAATCTAGTGCCTCTCTCTCTCTCTCTCTCTTGTGTGATGAAAATTATTGTTTTAGTTTTATTACATATATTGAATATGTGACTAAGTGGTTAAAAAAAAGAAACTAGATTAAGTAAAAAGATATATAATATATTGATTCACCCCCCGCTTATTATATTTTGTGCTTAACAATTAGTATCAGAGCAGGTTCCTTTTGAAAATGTTTTACAGCTTGAAGGTAGATCAGAAAAGCATGCTGGGTGGATCACATGAAGGATTTTCTACAAATATGGCACTATTGCTTGATGGGTTGAATTATGTTTTTTGAAGCATATGTATGAAGACTTATTTGATGGCCCTTGGATTTGACATATAGCAAGCAGTGGTGGAGGAATATGAAGAGCCATAGACACTTGTAACTACTCTGGTAGAAAAGAAGGCAAGTGAAAATAATGCTAAAGCTTTAAATTCTATTTTATGTGGTTTATGTGAATCATAATTTGTTAAAGTTATGAAATGTAAATATGCTCATAAAAATTGGGTAAAGCTTAAGAATATTTACAAAGGTGATGGAAAGGTTGAACAAGCTAAGCTTTAGAATTTTAGAAGATAGTTTGAGAGTTTGAGGATGGAAGAAGAAGAAAATATAGCAAGTTATCCTTTGTGGGTTGATCAAATAGTTAATCAAATTCAAGGTCTTGGAATTTTTTTGGAATAATCAACTTGGTTCAAATTTTTTTGAGATCTATAGCATTGAGATATGATTCAAAAATTTTGGCAATTGAAAAGATGAAGAATTTAGCCAAGCTAAAGATGGATGAGCTTCATGGAATTCTTATGGCATATGAGATGCAAATTGATTAAGATAAACCCTCAAAGAGAGAATATTCTTTCAAGACATCAAAGAAAGAGAAGGCTAAGATTAAAGAATCAAGTGATAGTTCTAGCGATGATGAAGATGATAATGAAGATCTATTCATTCGTAAACCAAAAAAGGGCATAGATAAATATCAAGGAAAATTACCTTTTAAATGTGTTAATTGTGAAAAGATTTGAGATTTTGTAGCTAAATGCCCAAATAAAGGTAATGATGACAATGAAGAAGGAAAGTCTACATACAATAAGAATTTCAAAGGTAAATTCAAGAAGGGATTCAAAAAGAAGAGTTTATATTCTAAAGATCCTAGCTCAAACAAAGATAGTGGAATCAGTGATTTAGAAGAAGAAGAGATTCTATTCATGGCCATACATGAAGATGCCTTTGCAAGAAAAAGTATATATGATCAATAAGAAGAACATGATGAATCTAGAACGAAAACTCCTTTTTTCCTTAGAAGAGTTAAAATCTTTTGAAAATAAGAATCAAAGATTAAAGCTCTAGATCGATAAAAAATGAAAAGGAGTCAAATAAAATAATTAAAGATCTACAAGCACACTTTGAATAAGCCAAAAGGAATGAATAAGATCTAATGGCATGGTTGAAAATATTAAGTAAAGAATGTGGAAGGTATGTTATTGAAATTACTTCTTTAAAATTAGATCTTGAGAAAACAAATAGATAAATCAATGATAGAACAACCAATGATTTAAAATTTGAGAATAGCACTAATATGTTTAATAAGATATTAGAAAATTAAAGATCAATGTCAGACAAGATAGGTATTGGATTTGAAAAAGAGAAAGAGGAGGTCACTACTTTCACAGACAAGGAAAAAGGAAAGAGCTATGTTGAAGCTCTTACAAAAAAAAAAGAAAAAGAGAAGAAGTTAAGAATACAGAGGACATCTCAAACAAAGAAGGATGGAGGGAATAGAGATAAAAAAACCAATCAGGTCAGAGATATACAAACAGGTCCTATTTTTATGGTTACTAATTTTATTGTAATGGATATGGTCATAAGAAAATAGAATGTCAAAAAAGGGCTAACAATTTCAGAAATAAGGAGAAGAAAATTCATACAGAGTCAAGCGAAAACCACAACAATTTTGATCCTCTATCAGGCTTCAATAAAGAGACCATAATATGTTACAAGTGCAACTAATTTGGACACATAGCTCTATAATATAGAAGTGTGTTTGAGTCAATCAAGAAGGACCAGAGTTTCAAGGCTCCATTCATCTAGAAGAAAGTTTAGACAGGTTCATGGTAAAAGAAACAACTTGAAAAATCTATGTTAGTGTAGACAAATTTACATGCAAGAAATGAAGAAAAACCATAGTTCATTGATAGTTAATGTTCAAGGCACATGGTAGGAGACAAGATTTAGTTCATAACCTTGAAGAAGATCAATGGTGGAATAGTGAAATTCGAAGACAATACTATTGCTAGAATTGCTAAAAAAGGTACACTAAATTTGGATAATGGTAGAACTAAATTGAAAATGTGTTGTATGTATAAGGTCTTAAGCATAACCTTTTGAGTGGAATTCAAATGTGTGATAAGGGGTAAACACTAAATTTTTATGTAGAAGGTTGTGAAATTAGAAGAAAATATTCAAATGTGTTGGTTGCAGATGCTTAGAGAATAGGGAATAATTTATATATGCTTTCAAACATCAAAGGTCAAAGATGTTATTTGAGTCAGATTAAAGAATGTTGGCTATAACATAGGAGAATTGGGCACATAAATTTTGACAATCTTGTCAACATCAGTAAGAATCAAGCAGTCACAAATCTTCTAAAAACTACAGAGCCATCCAACATGCTTTGTGAACATTGTCAGCATGGGAAGCAGGCTAGAAGGCAGTTCAAAACAAGAGAGTACTTGACCACTCAAATGCTATAGCTTTTTAACACTAATCTATTTGGACCTATGAGAATTCAAAGTACTCAAGGTGATAAATATTTTATTTTTATTATTGATGATTTTTCACGTATGAATTGGGTAATGCTTTTAAAGAAAAAATCAAAAGATTTCAGATATTTCAAAGCATTCAAAGCATTAGTTGAGAATGAAAACAGTTTGAAGATTAAGTGTGTAAGATTAGTTTGAGGATAATTCATGTCAGATAAATTTATATAGTTTTGTGAAGACCATGGAATAAAGAGACATTATTCAATAGCTAGAACTCCACAAGAAAATGGAGTAGTTGAACAAAAAATAGAAAAGTTCAGGAGATGATGAGGACAATGCTAAATAAATCCAAGATAGTATATAAATATTAGAGAGAAGCATTTGCTATATTAGTGCATATTCAGAATAGAGCATTATTGAGAGTCAATAGTGACAATACTTTTTATGAGTTACGAAAAGACAAACCAGCAACAGTTGATTATTTCAGAGTTTTCGGTAGTAGATGCTTCATAAAGAGAATTGATGAAAAACTTGATAAGTTTGAATCCAAAGAAGATGAAGGTAAATTTCTTGGTTATTCTTGAAAAAGTAAATCTTATAAATGTTATAACAACATAACCAAGAATTTTTTTGAAAGTGCAATTGTCAGGATAGAAGAAGATGGAACACAAAGAATCAGTGATCCAATAGACATTCCTGAAATCATTAAAGAGGAAGATTTTAAAGAATTAGATGAAGATGAGAAGAAGGATAAAAATGAAACCAAAACTCCATCCAAATATGTTTGAAGAAATCATAATGAAAGTGACATCATCGGGAACATAAATTAAGGAATTCACACTAGAAGAATGATGGTAAGTGAATCTGAGCAAGTTAATTTATGTTTGTTATCCAAAATTTAGCCTATAACTTTTTTAGAAGCTCGACATGATAAGCATTGGGTTAAGGCTACGGATGAAGAATTAAATTAGATAGAAAAGAATGATACTTAGGAATTAGTGCCTAGACTAAAATATCATAATGTAATAGGAACAAAATGGGTTTATAGAAATAAGTTGAATGAAAATGGAGAAGTGACTAGAAATAAAGCAAGATTAGTATGTAAAGTATATGCTCAGATTGAGGGAATATATTTGGAAGACACTTTTACACCAGTGGCAAGGTTAGAGGCTATTATAATGTTATTTGCATTTGCAGTGTTTAAAAATTTCAAAGTGTTTCAAATGGATGTCAAATCTGCCTTCCTAAATGGGAATATAGAAGAAGAGGTCTTTTTTGATCAGCTTAAGGGATTTATTCTCTCAAATATTAGTAGCCATGTATACAGATTGAATAAATCATTGTATAGATTGAAACAAGCTCCCCGAGCTTGGTATGCAAGACCTGATAAGTACCTGCAGGATCAAAGTTTCAAGAGAGGATTCGCTGATAATAATCTCTACATTAAAATAGAAGGTGAGCATCAATTGATTATTGTGGTATATGTTGATGACATCATTTTTGGAGGAAATACAAAATAATTTTTTGATAATATGCAAAAAAAAAATTGAGATGTCTATGCTTGGAAAATTATCATTTTTCTTAGGATTGCAAATATTTAAGTTAGATAAAGGAATTTTCATATCTCAAAATAAATATTCCAAGGAAATTTTGAAGAAATTTGGTTTTGAGAATTGTGCACTAGTAGTCACACAAATGTCTATAAAAAATAAGGTGAAAAAGGATGAAGATTCACTTGTTATAAATCAATCTTTATATATATTTATGATTTGTAGTTTTTTATATTTAATAGCATCAAGGCCAGACATCATGCATGTACTAGGTATGGTTACAAGATATCAATCAACTCCAAAATATAGTCATGTTCAGTTGGTAAATAGAATATTCAAATATATCAAGGAGACATTAGATTACGAATTATGGTATCCCACAGGTAGAGATTTCACTTTGGTTGCTTATACAAATTCAGATTGGGTAGGGTGCTTAGATGACAAAAAGAGTACAAATGGAAGAGCTTTCCTCCTTGGTGATAGGTTAGTATCATGGCTAAGCAAGAAGCATAATTCTATATCACTTTTTACAACTGAAATAAAATATATTACAATGGTATTGTGTTGTATTCATGTGCTTTGGATGAAGCAAACTTTGCAAGATATCAAGATAAAGTATGATGAACTTATTTTTATTTTTTGTAATAACACA
Organism: Torreya grandis; assembly: GCA_037957365.1. Lineage (NCBI taxonomy): Eukaryota > Viridiplantae > Streptophyta > Pinopsida > Cupressales > Taxaceae > Torreya > Torreya grandis. The sequence continues at coordinate 3,571,441 of JARHVA010001050.1, read as the reverse complement.
AGTGCTATTAATATTTCTAAGAATCTAGTGATGAATTTAAGAATAAAACATATTCCCATTAGATATCACTTCTCGAGAGAGAAGGTTACAGATTAATAGGTTAAGATGGAGTATATCAGTACTATAAAAAAGATTGCATATATTTTCAAAAAGGCACTACCAAAAGACACATTTGAGTATCTATGAGAGAAGTTAAGAATAATTTATTTTACTTCCTTCCATTGAGGTTCAGTATCAGTTGAGAGGGAGCTAAGTTTTAGGTCCAGGTAGGCCATTTGCCATTGATGTCAAAGGGGGAGAATAATAGGTATAGGTATAGGTGAAAAAATAGGTACAGGGAACAGGTATAGGTTGCTACAGTAAGGAGGAGTTACTGTATGTATTTTAGATGGTAGTATGTGTAGGTTGCAAGATTTGGTAGTTTTAGTTTGAGGTTTCTATCAATGACAAAGGGGGAGATTATTGGAAATATTGTCATTGATGTCAAGGGTCAATCATTTTTTGTGATAAAGGCCCCATTACATTTAATGGTGTTTTTAATATTCATATCTTAGCTAATGTGTGTTAATATTTATTTAATATTAATGAATATATTTTTAGTTGCATATAATTTAAAAAAGGGCCCATGGATAAGTCAAAGAGTCACAGGGTAAAAGATGAAAGAGGAATGGGATGCATTTTCTCATGAAGAGTCATCTTGAGGAATTCTAAGAGTCACCATGTGAAGACGAAAGAGGTATGGCACATTTTTCCATGAAGGGACACTTTGATGAATATGAAAAGTTACCAAGATAAAGACAAAAGAGGAAAGTATAATTTTTCTTATGAAGGGTCACCATATGAATTTTTAAATGCAAGAGTCATGCAATTTTGGTGCCATTTTCTATGAGGATTAAAGGGTCACAAAGGGTGAATGCCAAAGGTCATTTGGAAATCTATAAATAAGGCTTGAGAAGCCATTTGTAATATGCAAGAGAGTGCATGGTTTGTACTTATTTTCGAAGAGAGAAAAGCAAGAGATATTGTAGAGTTCTATCATTTGTTGAGTAAATAACATTGAGAGATAGTTATGTTTTATACACAAGAGGGGTTAGTGCTCCTATAGGTTGGTACTCACAAATATTTGAAAGGGGTTGGTGCTCTTGTGGGTTGGTGCTCATAAATAGTTGTTGTTTTGGTGCTCAGCATAGGGATTGGTGCTCATGCAAGTTGGTGCTTGAAAACTTTTTATTTTGAGTTGGTGCTCATTTATATACTTGAGATTATCCTCTGTGGTTTTTCCTAATTTGGGTTTCCATGTAAAAATCTGGTCTCTCTCCCTCTCCCTCTCTCTCTTGTGTGGTGAAAATTATTATTTTAGTTTTATTGCATATCTTGAATGTGTGATTAAGTGGTTAAAGAAAATAAATCAGATTAAGTGAAAAGATATATAACATGTTGATTCACCCCCCGTCTAAGTATATTTCATGCTTAATAATTTTTCTTATGAATTTGCAATTGCCAACCTATCAGTTCACGCAACAACTAGAGGAAGATGATCAAATCAACTACTATGAAAAAAAATCAAATAGATTGTTGAGCTTGATGAAACTAGAAGACAAGCTCATGAAAAAAACCTCAAGTTTAAGGAAAGACTCAAGAGGATATTTGATAGGAAGCTCACTCCAAGAATGTTTTAGGTAGGTGATCTAGTTCTACTTTGGGTGAATAGGCATGAGGAGAAAGGGAAGCATGACAAGTTTGATACCTTATGGATGGGTCCTTATTCCATTGACTACTAGATTGGGGAACACACTTTCATCTTAATAGACTTAGGTGGTGAAATACTGGAGATACTAGTTAATGGTAGACATCTAAAACACTCCCTCGACTAAGTCCATATTTATGTATATTAATGTATAGTACATATCTTCATTATTTTCTTTCCCCTTAGTTTTGGGCCTTGTTTATACAGTTCCTTTCATCATTTTTATTGTGTGTTTGTTTTCAAATCCTCCTGATCTATTTCTATCAATCTAACCTTGTTTTGATAAGTTTACATGTGTATTTATTGTGAAATCACTAGATTTTTAACTCCATAAACAATAGATTGGAACCTAATCTTGTTTTTTAGGGTTTTCTACACACCTGCATGGATGCACATCCTCAGGTGAGAGCCAATACTAGTGCCTAAAACTAAACTAAGCATTTGTGCCCCTTTTTTGAATTATTAATCCATGATTTGTCTAATTTTTACCCCAATTTTATAGCATGTTCACTCAAATTAACCAAAACTTTGCTCCCATGATTCATGTTGTAAAATACCCTATGCAATCCCAATTCTAACTAACATATAACATTTTTTTGTTTTATATTAAATTTGGCTGTAGGGTCCATATAACTCCAAATTCTATGAAAGATTGAAGCATAAAAATAACTCATAAATTTCCCCTCCTCAAAATGCAAGTTACAAACTAAACGTAAATTTATGTGGAGGTATGAAGTGAAAATGTAATGTGCAAGTTGCATATAGAAGTCCCCCACCTACACAACAATGTCAATGAGTAAATTTATGAAGTGTGGTCCATGTAGGAATGAACATTTCAAAATATGAACCCATGTCACGTGGAAATGATAAATAAAAAAGAGTAAAGTTTTAAGAATTGGCCTATAAATGCATGGGCCCAGATGGGAAAGTTGTAGTGAGGTTAGAACACAAAAAACAAGCTTGAAAATTGTAAAATGAAGATGAGCTTCAAGAACTAGTGGTGATGGAATTACAACCAACATGAAGAAATGGCATCGACTTGTCCACATGAGGGAACACATAAAGGAAAAATATAGTGAGGTAAAAATGAAAATCAAAGAAAAGTTTTAAGCATACCCTAACCATTAGTTATTCCACATGGAAGGAAAGGAAATAAAAAAAATGTGTGTGCCCATGAAGAATCTCGACAGAGTTTTTAAAGTTGACTATAAGTTTGATTAGCATCCTAATTACAAATGGATCAAAAAATTCCATGGGGAATATTAGGTGGAAAATAAAGTTTGATTTTCCACTTAAAGATTATGCGCCCATCTCTAGATCCCAATAGAATGAAGCATGTGATGGAGAATTGGAGATACGATGTAACTTATCAAGTTATGAACTTATAATATGCATATAGTTATCGAAATCCCATGACAAATGGGTTGACGATGGAAAAGGGGAGCTTAGATGCAACTTAGGAAGCTTAAAAATTTAAAAATGTTTATGAACTTCTAGATCCCATAGAGGAAAAAAGTAGGCAAGAAAATCAACAATAAAAAAGTACAATTGACCATTTATCAGAGCATGTATGCATGCCTACTATTGGTCAAATGGTGACATTAATGTAAAACATGAGTCACAAAGGACAAATAAGAAGTAGTAGTTGGTAAAAATACTTCAAGTGGTGGTAGTCAGAGATTGTGGAAGGAGTGATTTCACATCTTACAGATTAGGTTTTTAGATATACCAAGAAATGTTGGTGCAAGCAATGGCCAATAATTTTGATGAAAAAATGATTGTATTTAATAGTAGTGAAATGGACCTAGGCTCATCAGTGAAGGATGTAAAACTATTGAAGGAGGCCCTAAAACATGAATGCAAATTCCTTTCCTTCAAAACAAAGAATAGGACATGGGGATAACTAGGCATCAAAAAGTAGTTTTCCATCAACTATGGAGACAAAAATATATAATTATAACTTAGATACTACATCAATTTCATATTAAAAATAGGAGTTACCATATGTACCTTCATTTTTTATTATTACTATGGCAAAATTTTAAACCTTTAAGATAGGCGATCGCATAAAATGTGTTAGTTATTCTTATAATTCATGCTATCTGTCTCCTCCACAATCTCCTTTGAGGGGTCCAAATTTTGGCTACCGAGGGAAAGTACTTTTAGATTTTGATGAGAATAGGTAATCTAAACTTGGTGAACAATTTGATAAGCCAATTATAGAGGGTTTTGACCTAGGAGGCCTATGTGAAGAATATCATGGTTTTTTATGTAGTGCAAGTGAACTTTGGTTAGAAAGTTCTACTAGAGAGGACATGGACAAGCTAGTTATCAATGTTATTTTTGAGGTTGTGACTAGTTATAGTAAAAATGGTCCTTTGATACTTTTTATCAAGGATGTTCAAAAGTCAATAATAGGAATTTTCGATTATCATGCTACAATCAAGATCAAGATTGAAACACTATCTAATAGCGTTATCATTATTGGCTCTCACACACAAATTGACAAAGGAAAGAAAGTATTAATTTCATCAGATCCTAGTGTTTCCTTTTCAAACACCACAATAACCACATATTCATTTATTGGATTTATTTTTGGATCAAATATTATTGCAAGGTTGTAAATAAATACAAGAATAAAATATTCTAAGATTGCACTTTATATCTTGGCATTCTCATTTGGACTATGAGATTTATATTTATAGAGATGAATTATTGTGTTGAAGTAAATAATGGATAAAGAAAGGATTGGATTCATAGAATCTTTTTAGAAGGTACTTTACTAAACTAGGTTGGAATGGAATCAGGTGGAAAGTCAAGAAATGGCAAGTTTCAAAAGTTACAAATGAGGATCGAATGTCTATAGGAGATTTTGGTGGGAGAAGCAACTTGAAAAAGCAAGTATTCAAAATTTAAGTTTCAATATGCACTCCAACTTCCCAATCCCATCTATTAACATAGAAAAGTGGAAGAAAAGTCAACTCAAATGGAGCTCTAGAGAGATTTAAAATAAGAATGCAACTTTTTATTTTTGCAAATGTGCAAAGTGAAAATTGCACTTGGATCTCCCAAACCCACCAATAAATTTTAGTGAAACATGAGGTCCTATTTCAAAGTGGAACTTTCAAGGCCAATTGTAATTTTGTATTTTTTTCAAATTGCAAATTGCACTTAAAGTTCCCAAGTCCATTGAGGGAAATTCTGAGGGGAATTACAACTATAGTTTGTAAGTTGAAAATTACAATTTACACTTAGAGTTCCCAGTTCCATGAGGGGAACTGCAATTACAAATTTCAAGTTGCAAATATACTACTAATTTTTTGTTTTTTGCCTTACAAAGGAAGTGTAAATTTATAAATTAGACATAGAGTTCCTCGTAAGGCTAAAAAATGAAAATTACATCATTTAAGCATAAAAAAGTTTGAAACAATCGTAAAAGTAAAAATATGAAAAAAAAAAGTGTTTAAATGCATATTGGAGCCAAAAAGCAAAATGGTAAAAAATAACCTAAGTCTTGCATTTTCTAATGCTTTGCTTGTATCAAACACATCCATGGGAGAAATATTGCAAGTTTACAAGGTCAAGGTGGGCCATTCTAAATAAGATCATTCAAATGGCAATGGATCTGGAGTGTTCTAATGCCATCATTACAAGGCAAGGGTTATTCTTTGGCGTGCATAATAGGAAGGTAAGCTATCCAAAAAGATTTTAGATTTGTAAATGAGTGTTAAAAGGAATGTATTAGTAGTTGCACAATAAGATAAAGATTTTTTTGGCTCCAAAGTGAATATTCTCCTTCAAACTCAAGTAAAAATCATTTTTATCCAAGCACAACAAGGGTTTATTGCAAATCTTCATCATTTTCCTTGCAAAGGCATGAAGATTCTAGGTATGGCAAAGGAGTATATTCCAGATAAAATAATCTTAGAAGAAATTTGGGAGCTAAACACAAGATTCCAATATTTAAAATTACAACAAATATTCTCATGTTACAAAGGGGTGAGATTTTTGTATAAAAATAGGGCTTGTCCTCTTTTTCAAGGTTGTTGTTGGTTATTTTCTATTCTCTATAGGTCTAGGGTATTCTAAATTTTAGGATCCATTGATGTGTGTGTATTTTTTCTCTTGATAAGGTGGTTATAGTTTTACAACCATTAGCAAGCTCTGAGTGCATTGTAATATGTCTCCCTTGTACAATGATAAAAATCACCATGCTTGTCCCCATGGTAGCATTCTGAAATAATGATGTATGTAAGATTTTAGTTGAAGATAATGGAAAATACTTGTGGCTTTTACTCTTTCCTGTTGATGAAATGCAATGATATGTTTTTTAAGTTCTAATCATTGGATATCTAGTTTAATATGCATGAATTGTTGTCATCTTGGGTGTAAATCTAGCTTATAAACCCCTTTCCACATAGTGATTTGGAAATGTGTTGTTGAATACCTCATAATGACACCCTGGGTTTATGGATTTAATAGGAAAAGTATTTAAAATTCTGGTTGTAGTGTATGTTATAGGGTTTCAAGAATCATTTAGTAATTTGCATTGTATTAGCACCAATGAATGTAAATCAATCCTAATAGTTCCCTTTAACTTTTATTCTAGTTTTATACATCTCTGTAAATAAGTGATGTTATGAATGTTGAAATAATCCCTACTATTTGAAAAACCACCAGCACACCTCTCTTTTTTTATAAATATCCAACTCATGCTACCTTACAAATAATACAATTGTTGCATATTTTTAGTGTTATTTGCCTACAAATGCATAAAAATTGCATATATAAAATGTGTCTATATTTTTCTCTTTGAAGCTTAGCATTTCAATATCCTATTTGACCCTTGTTAAAAATTTATTTATAAATGAAGGTTGAAATAACAACCCAATCTATCTTTAGTAGCTTGTTTTTACCTTAGTACATTTGTTCATTCTATGTGACAACCCTTCCTAGGTAGAGTGAACAAGTTTGGTTATGCGCTAGCTAGATTTGTGTTCTTATCTACCAATATTCCACATGGAGATTGAATTTTAGTATTTCTCCATGTGTGAAAGCTACCCATTAGGTCATCTCACCTTGGTTTAGGTAGATCTAGAAGTATCACAGAGCTAATGTTACTCTTTGTCAGTGTCTCCCAATCATTGTCTGCATCCAGTTCATCCATGTGTTAAACCCTTACCTAACTATAACAACATATCATCAGGTTTATCATTCATGTTTTCTATTTTTCTCAAGTATAAAAGGTTAAGCAAAAGAGGCATACAATTGGGAACTAATAGGTTGCATAAAAAGACATCCGAATGGATGTAACTAAATTATGAAATTGAATGGTACAATAAGCTGCTAACTTTTGCACATAGACTCACATTCAGATGATTTTTTATATAATTTCATAGATATTCGAGATAAATCAAAATATGTAGTAATATTTAGGTTTTGGGAAAAATTTATTCCTTATTTGTTATAGGTAAGATTTAAATTTTGTTTATTTTAGCCATTTGACAATATTGTCTGGTGGTTCTGCTTGGTGTTTTACTTTGCTATAGCTGAAAGGTGGTATGAAAAAAAATTAATCATCTATTTCCTTCACTCCTCATAAATATTAATGGATTCACCATCATGCATATATAATTTTCCATGCCCATGAAATAGTTTTCCATAGATTCTCTAAATAATTCCATGAGGTTTTCTTCTAGGGGATTTTAAAATTAACCCTATTTGGGACAAACTTATAGCTGAGTCCAACATATTTTGAGCATGCATTTGTAAAAATTTTTGGGTATTTTTATTGATAATTTAGGGAGGTATACTTTTAATCTATCACTCCTTCAATTTTCACTTTCACTTTTAGTTATACAACAACTACAAATTTCACTAATACAAATCAACACAACACTAAATGGATTCAAGTTTAATCAACCCACTAACTCCCTTTAACTATAATAACAATAAAATCAAGGTGGTAATAATTATAAGGAGTAAGGGTTTGTATAGGATAACCATGGGTGATGAAAGTGAACCTATCACAAATCCAAATAAAATTAAGTGGTATAACTGTAGCGATGAAGCCAATTGGCTATTATGTATATATGTAGCACCTGATATCCTATTTCACTGAGAGCCTACCAAATCACCCAATGACTTATGGACCATTGTGGGAAAGATATTTGGTGAGAAAGATATGATGGGAGGTCATGAACTTTATAACAAATTCATTATCCTAAGTCCTAAAAATTTGACACCCTTTAGGATTTCTTTACTAAGTTCAAGTCCTTAAGATTGTAGTTGAAAGAATATGGGATAAAGAAAGAATATGATCAAATTATTATTTATATACTCTCTAAGTTAGGTCTTGACTATTCAATCTTTATCTATAATTTCCATGCCACTAAAAGTGATCTAGGAACTACATGGAAAATGCCCTCTTTATATGCCTTTGTTGTGGATTTGACTTGAGAGTAAGACACATTAGTACATATGGGCATAATGAAGTCCATAAAACCTCAATCCATAATTTTTTGGAATGGGAAAGCAAAGACTTCAAACAAAGAGAAGAATAAGAATAAGGATGAAAAGAATAAGTCAAAGTGAGCCTCTGCCAAAACAACCACTGAAACCTCCTCTTCTAATGACCAACCTAAGAAAGAGAAGGTTAAGTGTGCCTATTGCATGGAAAATGGGCATGATAAAAATAAATGCATGAAGAAAAAAATTGATCAACTAACTCAAATTATAGAGAAAAAGAACATAGGTGTTCCTAAGTCTATCAAGTATAATTCATCAACTGAAGATTATTCTAAGGCAAAAGGCATAGGTAAAGACAAAGAAAAGGGAAAGGCTCTTTTAACAGTTACAAATCCAACCTCTTCATTGGTTATTGATTTGAGTTCTTCCAACCACATGGATTCTTCACAAATTGAGTTTTATTCCTTAAAGCCTTGTAGCATATCCTTTATTACTTTGGGTGATGAAACTTCAATATAAGTTACAAAGAGAGGGTCTATTGAAATGTATAGAAGAACATTAAATAATTTTTAAAGTGTTCGATCACTTTCAACTAGTCTCCTATTAGTGTACCAAATCACTCATATCAACAAGGTCATGCAGTTAGAGTTTTCACTAGATTTAGTTATAATCATAGATTTGCACCATAATTCTATAGTAGTGGGTAGGGAAGATCACCAATCTAAGTCATATACCTTCTCAAAATTTTCACCTGATTCTTCTTTGTCTACATTACTGATTCATTTAGATAGATTTAGTAAACTTTGACATGAGTGGTTTGCCCACCTCAGCTACCACTACCTAGAACAACTCAACATGGTCACAATCTTACCTCCTGATGAGAAATTTGACAAAGTCAAAGCTTGGAAGGATTTATAAGCATTAGATTTATTACACAATGATGTATATAGGCATTTTTATAATCTATCATTTACAAGGGCTAAATACATTCTCACTTTCATTTATGACTTCTTAAAATACACATGGGTCTATTTCCTTAGATAAAAGTCTAAAGTGTTTGAATATTTTCATGACTTCAATGTACTTATTGATAGATAATATGAGAAACACATCAAGGATGTTTGAACTAACAATGGAGGTGAATATGGAAGCAATAGATTTGAGTAATTTTTCACCATAGAGGGGATTGATTTATAGTTGAAAGTTACATATAATCCTTCATAAAATGGAATTATAGAATGCAAAAATAGATCCTTGAAAGAGATGGCTAGCTGTATGATTCACTCTAAGTCCATGGAACTTTAATTTTGAGTTAAATCCATCAATTATGCTTGTTATGACTCAAAACTTGACACTTCTTCTCCTTCATTAGATTCACTTAGACTTGATGATTCTTATTATGAATTAGATCATCTAGAGTAGGTTCTTGAGCTAGGGTTTTCTTCTTCTCCTTCTAGGTCTGATAGTGACAATTGTGATGGGGAGTCATATACATCAAAATTTAGTCATGTTTCAAAGGATAAGGAGTCAAAACATAACTCACCCATATCTGGGCCCATTTATGATAGACAAACACTTCAAAGTGAAGGCACTTATGTAGGGAATCTAGAAGATGATAAAGATGATAAACATACTAAGATAGATTATTAGAGTGGTCCACATGTTTTATTTTCTTTCATTTTGGATCCACATCCATTATAAGAGGATTTAGGCATACCTGAGTGGGATAGTTATATGAAAGAAGAATATTCTTCCTTAATTAAAAATCACACTTGGGATTTGACTTCAGTTCCTAATGGAAATAAGATAGTTTGATGTAGGTGGATATATCAAACCAAATTTACAATATATGGGTTGGTAGATAAGTGTAAGGAATGATTGGTCACCAAGGGATTTTCATAGGTAGTTATAATAGATTACTTAGATACCTTTGCACCTATTGTAAAGATGACTTTGATCTAACTCACACTAGCTATAGTCAAAACACATGGTTGATATGTGCACCAGATGGATGTGAAGAATGCCTTTATCTAAAAAGACCTTGAGGAGGAGATATACATGGAATAACCACCTAAGTTTGTTCAAGATTCATATTTATTTTTCAAACTTAGGAAATCCATTTGTGGCCTCAAATAGGCCCCTCAAGATTGGTATGCTAAGATGTATCCTTTCGTCTTACTTTAGGCTTCACCAGGTCTCATTTAGACCCTAATGTATAATTATGATAGAAAAATGATTATTTATTGATATTGGGTCTTTATGTTGATGATCTTTTAATCATCGAGAGTTCCTCATCATCTATTATAGTGGTGAAGATAAATCTACAAGACATATTTGACATGATATACATGGTTCTTCTACATTACTTCCTTATCATAGAAATTTCGTAGTTTGATTCATGGATTTCACTTTCATAGCCTAAATATGATCTCAATATTTTGGTTTAGTTTTAAATGGCTAATTTTAATCCATATTTGACTCCCTTTATATCAGGAGTCAAGATTGAGGATAAAAATTCTACACTTTTGGTCAATGTCATTTGGTATCGATAGCTTGTTGGTAGCCTCATTTATCTAACTCATACCAAGCCCAATATTTCATATATAGTAGGAATTATTTAATTATTAATGTAGGAACCTCATGAGATTAATTGGAAAGTATCCAATTGGACACTCCACTACATTCATGGCTCTTATAGATTCAAGATTCAGTATAGATTTGGCATAGAGCTTGACTTAGTTTTCTAGATTTAGATTGGGCTGGAGATACTTAGAATCATAAGTCTATTTCAAGTTATGATTCATGATTATAAGTATCAAAGGCTTTATTAGGTGGATTTAGTGTGTCATATGTATAATAGGATTGAATGGAAGACTAGGATGTAACTCCTCTGACCACCTTTTGTGGAGGAGTTACACCTCAATTCTAGGCTCCTTTGACCCCATTTTGTGGAGGAGTTACATTTCTATTCCAGGGTGATTTGACCACCATTTGAGGAGAAGTTACTTTCTCTCCTATATGTATGCTCTACTTGAGTCTAATTCTCTTAATGAATATTGGTTTTTCTCCACTTGGCTTGTCTCTTGTAATATTCTTATTCTATGATTTCATCATGCTTTAACAACATTGTGGTGTGCAAAAGCTTTATCTCGTGTAATCCTTCAACCATTGCATTCACATTATTTGGACTTAGAATTATTTATGATACTCTTTATCTCTTCATTGCATTGCTTTAGCTTATGTTTACAACATTTAGACTTGTTTCTATATTTAACCATCTTAACTAGGTTTGGATTCTATATTTAAGACATGTATGTTTATATATACTTAGTTGAAACATGTTTATTCCTATATTCTATAAAAACTAATATTACTATAAAAAAATAGAAATAGTTTATAATAAACATACCCATGTATGGATAGTATTATGTTCTTAAAATTTATTTACACTCACCTATGAAAGGTCTTATGGATAACATATTTTTGTATGAGCTATCATTTTGGATCTCACTATCATGAAATGAAAATAGAGGATGTTCCACATTCCATGTAATTACATTAACCACACTAATAAATCTATCAAGTGAATGACGATTAAATGCATTTGGTGTTTCCCTTTTTTATTTTATATCTATCATATAAACATTTCCTTGACCCTTTGGTTAAATATTATGATTTGGAAGAGGGCAAGTAAAAAATTTAAAGTCTTGATCTAGTGAGGCCACTATTTCATTTAAATTATTATATGTTCTTTCCATTTGAATTAATTATTATAAATGATATTTTATACATTATGTATCTTGGTAATGCATCAATTTGAAGAATGTCATGTAATTATATGATTATAAAAATAAAAAATTTAAAAAATTGCATCGTAATTCTTTAGTAATGGTATTGAAATATCTAACTCTCTAATGGGAGGTAAAATAATCATCTTACATTCAATAAATATTTTCAACACATTTTGTGAAATTTCACTTGGCCTTGTATATTCCCTTTATTTAAATAATATGAGCATGTTAGGTGTTTTTCCTACTTTATTGACTGCATTCTTGGCATCACTCTTAGATTGAAATTATTATAATTAATTATAACATTGAAATTTGCCTTATTTTGAGGCTTGGTTCCACTAAAAGTTAGATTTTTTGGCCCTTTATTATGTATATTTTAATCTAAAATATTGACCTTAATGTCTCTAACCATATTAAAAAAATATATATGAAATAATGGTAAGTGTTGAAGACCATTTTTACCTTAATAATTAGAATCAAGCTATAAACTAAGATCCTTTGAAGTTCATTATCTAATTCTTATTTATTAATCTTAGAAGCCATAGTATTAACATTAAGCACATACTCACTAACATTCTCATTTCACCCTTGTTTAATTTGAGCTATTTGTGAAAATGCAACATTCCTAACAATATTAATTAAAAATGAACTAATAAATCATCAAATAAAGTTTTAAGATAATGTATGAATCCATATGGTAAATCATATAACCAATCAAGTGTGTAATCATTTAAATCTTTGGAAATAACTTATTTATAATTTTATTAGATTACAAGAAAAAATTTAAAAAGCGGAATACAAATCTCTAATAATGAGAAGGGTATCCTTTTTGATTAAATACTTCAAACTTTGAAGCAAAATCTCATATTAGAAAAAGGTATGCAAGTACTTCATAATTCAAGGTTTTGAGAAAATTATCATTAGGAGTGACCATACATCTTGGCTTTTGAGACTCTTGAGAAATAATTTTAATTTGGTTTTACAAGTCACATAATGTATGCATTGTAGTAGTCATTTTAGGATTTAGAATATAATTAAAATCATAATAGGTTGGGATATAAGTATTTTTCAAAGTTAAAGGATTGGAAACATGTGAAGTAATTTGATAAGCATCACAAGAAAAAGATGGTTTAACAAGAGGAATTTGAGAAACATGTTGATAATTTTCAAGAAATTGAGAATAAATATGAACATATTGGAGAAGCAAAAATATATTAATAATATTCTAAGAAAAAGAAGCATGAGCATGAGTAGGTTCAAAATATATTTGATAAATGACAATAAAATTATATATAAATTGAATACATTATATGAAATGAGTGCTTAATACACATTATGAGAAATCATATATCTATTATCTATATTATAGGGTAATTATTTAATCTTAACCCAATCTTGGGCCTCTTGATATTCCATTTGGATTTCAATTACTTTCAATAATATAATCAGTCTCACTATATCACTAAGGTTTTCCATGAGATGGTTCTGAAAATGTGTAATATTTTCAGTCCTATCTTTTTCATTTAGGAAAGATTTTTTTTTATCATGATTCAATTTTATATAAATTTTTTGAAAAGTAGAAGGACTGGAAACATGTGACATAATCTGAGAAGCATCACAATAAAAATATGGTTTAAAAAGAGAAAATTGAGAAACATGTTAATAATTCTGAAGAAATTGAAAAGAAATAGGAATATGTTGAGCATTTTGAATCAATTGAGAAATAAAAGGAATATTAGTAATATTTTAAGCAAGAGAAGCATGATCATGAGCAGGTTTAAAATAGATTTGACAAATGATTAAATGAATAGACAAAGATTGAATGCACTACATGAGGTGAGTGCTTGATCCACATTATGAGAAATCATATATATAGTATCTATACCTTATAGGGTACTTATTGAATCTTAACCCCATCTTGGGCCACTTGATCTAGCATTTGACTTAGAATTTATTCCTAAAGCTGTAAACAGTGCGATTAAATACTTGTACATCTTAAGTCAATAATGGAGAGTTATGGATGTAATTCAAGACAATCCCTATCCTTGCACTATATTACCATAGATAAACATTAGGTAACATTTGAAATCATTAATGATAGCTTTAGTTCTTTGGCATTAACATACTAGAAAACATAATATTACATCAATGTCTCGAAATTCAACAATATTAACAATAATAATATCTATAACATAGCATAAAAAACTAAAGTAATAACATTAATAACTATAACTAATATGTAAAATGGGAATTTATAGGTATAAGCCACCACCTTTAGGTTACAATAATTAAATACATGCTCTTTATAATGCATGATAATTTCTAAATATAACATATAATAACCACTTTACAATAAAGTGCCTTGACTAACTAATTTTTTTTGTAAAACCACAACTGTTTGATTATTGTTCATCAATCACAGTGAGTTTGTTATACAGTGGATCTTGAGATCATGACACATGTCATAATCTCATTCATCATGTAGATATTTGTTCACATTTATCACAACATAATGTATTAACCTCAAATAACATAATGAGACCATAGATTTCACATTCAATAACATTTCTCAAATGTAATCATTGTTAGGGGAAATGACACAAATATCTCCAAGTGGACATCATTTTTATGAGAAGGTGCCATATGCAGTGTTCTACGTCTCATTAGAATAATTTTGATGAAAGATTTCAATTAGTTTTGGCCATGAAATGGCTAACTCAATTTCACATTGATGTTATAACAAATTCCATGAGAATCACAAATAGTTTGATAGAAAATGAAAGATCTAAAGCTGAAAATTAAAATAGGGAAATCTATTTGAATAAAGTGTCAATATTAGGGGAGATTCGACATATTTGAGAGAAAAATTGGTAAAGAGTAGTTAGAGGATATCAGGGGGTTCCAAGAAAGGGAAAAGTAGAGCACAAAGTAAAGGCTTAAAACATAGAGAAGAATGCATAATTTTAAGTCAACAAGTGCAATGTGAACACTGTGATCACATTTTTTATGTAATTGCAATTGTGTCCCCAATTCAATAAATGAAGATTTTGTCTCTATTTTGTGCATTTTATTTTTGAGAGAGTGAGTACAATATCACTATTGGGGAGTGAGGAAACCATTAATTTGGCCCGTAGTACCTCCCATCTACCAATTGGTATGATATATGATGATCCTATATGTTATGTGATTCTTGTATATGCAATGTGATGTTAATGTATGCTACATGATGCTTGTGTATGTCATGTGATGCTATTATATGCTATAAGATGCTTTAGTATGTAATGTGATGCTATTGTATGTTATGCGATACTTTTATATATCATGTGATTTTATTATATGTGACACCATGCTTTTTTGCTCAAGCACTAATTTTCCAATATTACAATGCTTCTTGAAGCTTGCACTAATTTTACATTATCATAATGTTTTTAATGAGAACATAACCATAAAAATAAATTTAATAAAAATGGGAATAAAAACAACATATTAAAATCTAACAATACATAAATATTACAAAATGAAAAATATGAGAAACTACAATATCACAAGTGTTGCAAAAATGGCCTCTGCCTCTAATGGCTACCCTGACAAGCTTATTCATCACACCAAGGCAAAAATGGTAGCATGCCATTCCTTAATGTTGATTGGGCTTCTGGGGCAAAGGTGGGAGCCAAAGGGATAAAAATCCTCTTAACATCTTGACTAACACCACCGTTTGCAACAATGTTGAGTAGATCCAAATGACCTACTATGATTTAGATTGATGGTTAAGACTTTTTAATGCCTCTAGATGACTGAACATTATTACATGTGCCGCCTATTATGTGAACATAATAGATGGACGATGGTCGATCTCGACCTTTCTCAATGAAGAGCTATGTTTAGGCACACGGTTGGTAGGGAGAGGAGACCAAGGATTTTCATCAACTTTGCCTTTTACCTTAGTCAATCAAGTCACCCCCTCTTTCATCGAGAAAGTCCCTCCCTCTTTGAAGCCCTTGATCGTAAATTTGAATTCTCTCAAATAATCATTAGTTGAGCCATTCATGAATTTTCTAAGATACAAAATCTTAAACTTATTTTCTCTCAAATAATCATTAATTGAGCCATTCATAAATTATCTAAGATACCAAATCCACTCAAAACATAATTTCATTCAATCGAAAGTGTTATTCCAACTCTAATCTTGACCCCTTACTATGCTATACCTTAATGCCACCTTTGTCCAAAATGTCATGGTCCCACCTTTATCCAAAATGTCACTTAGTGAGTGGAGAAGTGCCATCCGAATTGCCACCTTAAAGATGACTTGAATCTTGATGGCCACTATGTACGATACACCATTTGGGTTATTACGCCAACCATGTGATACCCACAAAGTCAGTTGGCTACACAGCGATGGGGAATCAAAGAAGGTAACATCCAAACACATTGTTAATCCCAAAACTCTTGAAAGCTCTGGGTAGACCCCACAGCAAACTTTTGAAGGAGGCACTTTTTCCTCCACTATATAATTCAATTAAGGCGGCTAGCCGCCACATAGCTTTCACCATTAAAGTCTTCAGTCCACTCAAGATTAACTTTTTCACCCTCATTCGGTTATTTATTGGAAGCATCCGCACGTTTCATTTCGAAGTTTCAGCTTCAATTATATTATTTTTACTCCGTGTAACAGTATATCAGATAAATTGAGCATTAACCCAGATCCCTTTCTTCAAAGTCTTTAAAGTGTCATTGTATAATCTTCATAAAATATTAAAAAAATTGCACCAACTTCATTTATTTATTTATTGTTGCGAAAAGGAACGTTTTCTTCCGCACATTGATTCAAATTTTGTGATGAATGTAGGTGGCGGGGATTCAGGTGAGCTATACTGTTTCCTCTTAATTAATTGGATTTTATGGCTCTCCTTTGTAGGGTCTTCCTAACATTTGGTTTCTGGTAAACTGTAGTATTCTTTCCTTGCGTAAATGGCGTAATAGAGTGGGGAACAACTAATCTGGTAAGAAAACCAACCTGCAAGTTAGCCATATTCACTCCATTGTGGTGTAATCTTTTAGTTGCTATTTTCTATATTTAGATTTTGCATACTTATACTTTAATTCATTGTATTACGTTGGATTTTTTCTTTTAGTTTTTATATTTTAATGATAAATCACGGACAATAATCTAAAAATTTCATAAAAAAGTTCTTAGACAGTTGTTTCCAAAAAGCTTTCCTTTTTCATCTTACGAAATTATTTTTCCATAATTTATTATAAATATTATTGAAAAAAATAAGTGTTCCCATTAAAATAAGCGCGATACATTCATTTCGAAATGATCCAACAATTAAAATATGTTTAAATTTTAAAAACAATTAAATATATTCAAAAATCCCAATAACAATCAAACTACTTTTAAAAAAGAAAAAATCACACTATCTTCAGAAATCTATCTTCAAAATAAATAATTAAATTACCCAATATATAAATAGCACTATCATACAACAGCTCTATTATACAATCGAATCATTCAATTCTATAAATGAACAATGAAAAGTGGTCCCAAGTATCAATTTTTTAAATAACTTTTTGTTTATATCATTGTAGGCCTACAGAATGTTATTTTCTAATATTTTTTCTTTCTTAAATATGTTGAATAATCCAATTGTCAGTTACAGTTATATTAAGCTATTTGTTCAATTTGTGGACATTAATATACTTTTCTCCTTATATCAGATTCCAGCAAATGAACGGATGCAATTTCAGATTTCCGCCATTCTATCAGTATATCTGCCTCTGCCCATAGAGCCATCTCGGCAAACTTCATCTGCTTCATCTTTGCTATCACGTTCCATTGATAGCCCGGCCGAGTGTTCATCACAAAATACAGACGACCAATCAAACATACCTCCACAATCGCTCTCAGCTCTTGAATCTTTTCAACTGGTCCTCAGCAGCCACGTCGGCTGTTTCGGAGGCAGTCGGGTGAGATTAACGAGATTAGTAGAAATATTGAAGCACATTCGAGCAGAAAGATTTCGAGCGGCGACTTCTGCTACCAGACAAGGGCACCTCTTTCGAGCAGTCAAGTTCATCACATGATCTCTCAACGAAGGCGGAGGTAAAAGCTGAAGGAATCTTTTGATGCATTGCGCTCTCTTCTTCCACCTGGTTGTACGGTACGGTCGATCATTCAAACCAGCTTTTGTTGCACTTATCTAATTTTAGGTTAAAATGATATGAAAATGAATGAATTTATTGTTAATGTTTAATCGTTTTTAAATTTTAAATAAGAAAATGTATTAGTAAAAGATATAAATTATAAATTATAAGAATTAAATTGTTGAGATTTTTTATTATATTAATAAGAAGAATCAAAATTTAAATTTGATTATATGTTTTAATTGTAAAATTTAATCATTTTTTGAAAAAAAATTATTAGATGTAAAATTATTTATATATATATATACTTTTCTTTGAGATGGATTAGGTGTATAGAATGTTTCTTCTATTTAATGTCAAGGATTGAGAGATATTTTTTAATTAAGGATTGAGGAGTATCCATTGTGTGAAATTCATTTAAGGAACGATCCCTATCTCATCCCTTTTTACTAGCTTGTGAGATTTGTATCTTGATAGATGGCTAGACAACACCTTTTACACTATCGTCCTAACAGTTAGACTACAACCCACTTAATAAAAAAATTAAAATCAGTTTGATCGTCAAATTTAGGTTGTGTATAGAATAACATGTCTTTTTACATCTATAAAATTATATTTCATAATTTTTATTTTTTGACTTTATTATATGAGTTATATATTATAATCTATTTTCTCATTAATTTTGATAACTTCATGTGAATTTTGATAATTAATAATAAAATATGTTTTGTAAAATTAAATCTATTTTCTAATCATCTTTTTGGAAGTTTATTTCTACGATAATGTTATTAACTTTTTAGAAGTTTGTTTCTACATTGTGTTATTATTTTTCTTTAAAATTTATGTTTAAATATTTATTTATGTAAATATGTGTAACTTTATTAATATAATAAACAAATTATGTTTGAAGGAGAGTTTTATTATCTTTTTTTAAAATTTTATGTTTAAATATTTCTCTACGTAAATGTGTGCAACTCTATTAATAATAAAATTAACTAATCATTTTAATATTTGATTTATATAATTTATTATATAGTTTATTTATTTTAAAGCTTTACATTTGTATGTTGTTAAAGATGCTCCAAAATTTTAATGACCGATCTAAATCTTTAAGATTATATATATTTCATATCACAATACAATATATGATACATTTATATTTTCTATAAGATCATTTTATAAAATATAAACTACTTTATAATTTATAGATAAAGTGTTAAATATTATGAACCTTAAAAATACCTTTATCCAAATTCTTTTAAGGAGAATGTAGACAATACCTTTTTCCAACTTCCTTTAAGTAGTATGTAAGACAATCTTAGCTAAGGGATTACAAAAGATTGAAGTTGGTACCTAATATATTAAGGGGAATTAAACTTGTAAGTTTTTTGTTTGAATGGGCAAAGAAATAATAATATAGGTAGAAGTGGAAATACATAATGGTAAAGGTTTGACATTAGCAATGAAGTGAATGAGTTCATTTATTCTAGTGTAATCAATAAGTCAACTCAATTGATTAAGTTGTGTTATTCTAGTGTAATCAATATATCAACTTAATCGATTAAGTTATATTTAGCATCTTTATTTCAAATAATACATATGTGATGGACAAATTCCTTCATAATCATTATTTTATAAAAACTGAATTAATTGATATTACTATTGATTATGATTATTTTTCATTAACCTTTTTCTTGAATTTATTATGATCATTTTTTGTTTTAATTCTTTTTAAGGTATTTTGATATAATTAACAATTTCTCTATATATATATAGATAGGAGGCTAATGCAAATGTTAAAGTTGATGTATGAGATTTTTTTTTTTTTTTTTTTAAGTTTGACATAACAATGTCTCGTATATCAATCTAAAATCAATATTAAGATATATTGCATGAATGGTTGGTTTTAGGAATCATGATAGGCTTTTTGATAGATTATGCTCATGCATTTTTTAAGAATAGACAAGAATATTTTAAAAATCACGATAGGTCTTTTGATTAGAATGGATTCTAATGATTTTTAACAATGTTCATCATGGCTTTAAAAATGATGAGATGCCTTTGAAGGGAATGTGTTTGAAAAATACTTTAAAATTTTTATTATACTTTATTTTGTATTCCTTCTAATCATCTTTTTTCATGTTGAATGTATTATAGTTGATGATGAACATACATAAACATCATGTCAATTATAAAATTGGATTGTAGACTAAACTTTAGAACCATATCTCTTCAAGCAAAGGAAAGCTGAATATGATTCTAAGGTTGGTAGCTTTGATATTATATAGTTTTATTGGATATTTTTACATATTAAAAAATAGAGGAAAGAAATATGTGATATGAAACCAATATGGAGAATTAAATATTTAAACTTTTATTTTCATGTGTCATTCATTTCAATGTAAACATAATTTAGAAGAAATAATTTTTAAATAAAAACTACAGCTTTCATATTTACATCAAAGAAAATGGAGATTTACATTTTAATTGCTCTCTATACATTCAAGTTTCAAAATAGAAAAGATAATTAATCTGTTATTCATATGTAATGAAGTGTACTTTATATTTCAATTTTTTTACATTTAAATTGTGTTCAAATTTATTTTGTACATCTTCCCTACCATGTTGACGTCTCTATTACACCTTTAAGAAGCAATTGCTAATAATGATATACAAAATTTTAACGCTATTCTAATATTCAAAGATAATATATATTATAGTCATTATTGAAAAAATTATATGATCCAATAAACTACAAATTAGTTTGAACTCTATGAAGTTTGATTTGGGAAGAAAAATAAAATATTCTAGAAGTTGCATGCGTTTCTTTTTCATCCAAGGCCACCGCACCTTCATACTGCCACACAACCAGTTGGGTTCAATTAGTTTTGAGCAGATCGCAATCAGGGACTGAAATCTGGAAGAAATCATGAGAAAAATGAATACTTGATAGACAGATGAACATCTGCCAAACACAAATCCCTGAGGAAAGCTTTTCCTATTAAACACACCCTCCAATACCATCAAGAAGCTAAACACAATTAATAAACTCACTATTTTCCGTTCGGATCCCATTTTCGACGTAGGAATTTTCGATCCCACGATTGCAAATATTCGTGCTGGTTGTACCGGCAAGATACGAGATATGTTTCTTGCAGCTACCTCAGCTTATTGAATGCCCAAAAATTTAAATATTATAGTATGACCCGGACGGTAATCTCAACTCAATCGTAATCTGTAGAGGGAGATACATGTTTACCTCAGTTGGGGTAGTCATGTTGCTTCCTCAATTTCCTCTTCTGTGATCTGCAGTTTGCTCGTGTAAGTCAATAACTTCAAGAATGGAATAATACCAACTTAGGAAAAAATTGATTACTGGATTGGGTTAAAATCTTGGTGCCACACTGTGTAAAGACTGTTTGCATTTATTTTGTGTGCTTTCACCATGAAGCGGAAGATCTTATGAAGCTGATCTACCATTCTACTTTCTTATTTGTGGAATATTCTACTTTCCTTTCCTGCTTCAATGGATGGTGTGATGAAATATTATTTTTGGGCACATTATAGGAGAGAAAGAAATAACGAAGGCATAGACATGCCAAACCAATTTATGGCACGCATCAGAACATTGAGAAGCAAATGGAAGTGAAGCTCTTGCCATTAAAAATCTACATTCTCTAGGTCTTCCACGAGTCTCAGTGTAGCAAGGCCAAGGCTGTGGCGGTCTTGACAAGGTGGTTTTTCATTTTTTATTTATACTCCCTTCTCAAATACATAAATATATGTGAGTCACGAATCACACATAACATAATGTGTTGTGTGAGGAGGATACAATTTATGTTATCTGAGAAGGATAAGATATTTTATTTATAGGACGTTGTCTCGAATCACTCACAAGTATAATTAAGCAACCTCTAAAAATCTTGTTTATATATTGAGGAAATGCATCAAGAATCATAAATTTATATTATTGAGCATCTTTGGGCTTATGAAGCTCATTTTATCAATGAGAAAATATTCAATTTGTTTCATTTATTCTTGGAAAATTATTAATGTTTGTCCTTCAAATGCATTCATTTCATGGATAGAAATGTGAAGGTTTGACTATATTACTGATTTATTTATGTTAAACATTGCACAACATTGGTTCGAGTAAGGAAAAGTAGGAGGGTACTAGTTCTCCCTAAAATTCTTTTCAGGGTACGTTCGATGTTGCTAAACAAGTAGGATTTACCTATACTTGTCGTTCCTTTTAAGATCATTCTAAGTGGCGGAACCCATGTCTTTTATTTTGGGCATGGTGTAGAATAATGTTGAAGGCTATTTTTTGGTTACTTGATAGATCACTTGGCAGTGGCTCACTTGTGTACTCTATGCATGCATGCATGTGCACACACATATTAATAGTTTTTAATATATTAAAAAAACATTTGATAACAATTATACTTATAAATATATAATATAATATGTTATATACTATTATAGTATATTATATTTGTAATTAGTATATATAAATACAAATTTTGGATAATTATACTTATAAATATATAATATAATTATCTATATAATATGTTATATATTATTATAGTATATTATATTTGTAATTAGTATATGTAAATACAAATTATGGACCTTCGATGTCTTGTCCCTAGCTTAGCGTCATTGCATCATTGATTATAGCTACACAAGAGACATGGAGACATAATATAATAAAATTAACTCTCATGACATCCTCATCCACCCTTAACATTAAAAAATGGCCAATCAAATATGTTGACTCCCTATAAGCTACATACCTCCCTCCAATGGTTGGATGCCATGTAAATCCACTAACTACCTTGAATATAGGTTTAGTGTATGATATGGGCCTTATGGTGTATAATACCACCTCTAATACATTGTCATTTCTCCTCACCATCACCACTCAACTCACCTTAAAATATTTCACCACTTGCATGGTTTGTATGTCTTTGCCCTTCCCCACTACTTCGTCATTGCTCAAGTTCACCTAAAACATAGCATCTTCTCCCTGCACCACACATTGTCACCCCATATGAAGAAGCATACAACCTCATTTTTTATTGTCACCTCTATTAGAAATACAAAATTATTATTGTTTAACCCTTTGTAAAAAATATTAGATAGGTGATGATGCATTGAGAATCTATAAATTGTGGTGTTGTTATGTGTAGGTTGAGTAGCTCATCATAATGATTCTAACTTAGGTTCAATAGACTACCAAAATTGGTAGTTTTTATGGTCCTATCAATTATTTAACCTCTCTTCCAATCACTGAGTAAAGAGAAATAGACACTATTATTATAAACACAATCATTTATATTAAGTGTTATTGAGAATGAGTATAGAAAAACCTTGGAAATATTTGTATCCATATTTATTTTCATATGATAACCTACATTGGTTAATTATAATATATTAGATGCATATTTCTTTTAAGAAGCATTTTCAATTTATTGTCTAATAAGTTTTAGAGTCATCTAATTAGGTTTGTCTAATTATTTTTATACTTACCTAAATTGACACATGGTGCATTATCTATATTTTAAGATGATTCATTATATATTCAACGTCTATTTTTCAATGAGATGACCAATGTTTTAATCATGTATTGGGAAATTTAAATAGTTTTATGGAAGCTGCAAATTGCGTTCATAGGTGTGACATGTCACCAAAATTTTCATGTTTATCTATTAGGATTTCTTTCAATCCATCCCCTAAAATATGATGTCATTTCTCCTCACCATCATTGCCCATCTGATCTTTAAATATTTTACCAATTTCATGTTTTGTATGACCTTTCCTTTCCCCACCACTTCACAATTACTCAAGCTCAAGTGAAACAAAAAGTCTCCTCCCCACATAGATTATTTTTACTCAATACTTTATGAACAAAAGGTAAGACATGGTTGGTAGTCATGTGTTTCAAGTGATAGTTGATTTATTATTTACACTCTTTATCTTTGAAAAACCATGCTTTACTAAAATAAAAAATTACATCCCTTACAAAAGATTGTACAACCTTATTTTTCACTATTACCTCCACTATAAATATTATATTATTATTTCATTCTACATCATGCACAAAAGGGTGAGACTGGGTCAGTGGTTATGGGTTTTAAATGAGCTGTAACTATCGATTTAAATTATTTCCCTTTATAAAATCATGATTTAATAAATATAAAAATTATGCCATCCCTTTTGGTGTAACTTACTCTTTTTGGGTAACTACTAGCCATAATATTACATAATTCTAAAGTATTTTCATATTTTTCAATTATTAGTCTAAGTTAGGTGTTATTGGTGTGTTTTTACATTTTTCATTATGTCCCCATCTTCTCTTCTCTCTCTTTGTCATTCCTCCTATTTTCTTGTTCCTATGATGTTCCCTTAGAATCATATTCAGTGTCACTCTGGGTGGTTTATGAGGTTAGTTAGGGCACCCTTATGGTCTATGGTCATGTCTTATCTATTTGTTTTAACATTTGATGGGGTTTATGTGCTAACAAAATCTTAATTTGAATTAAAGACATCTATACACACAATCATCTTAGTGAATTTTAACATATGTGACTTATCTAAAAGAGTATCTAGAATTTATTATTCATATAAATCAATGAAAAAAGAAGTTCGAGAGTGTTCATTAAAATATTGAAGTTCATATTAGTCACATTGTATTGCATTGGTTTACTTAGTTGATAAATTACTATAATTATTGGAGTATTATTCTTGATATTATGCACCTTTGAGGGCCCTAAAATATGGAAAATACCAAGGAATATTAATGTTTCACTAGTGTAACATAGACCAAAAACACATCATTTAACTTATCACTTTCAAGTCTAACTACCCAATTCATGCCAAGAGAAGAAGTGCATTTTCCAGTGATCGAGATAAAGTTTTAGAAAATTAAGCAATATTTTTAGAGCCTTAGATTTAAATAACACATTTTAAAAAACATTTTTCACTTAATTGACACTTTTATAACAATAATCACTATGGTTATGGTACCTAAAATTATAACTTGATCATTTGGACAAGTTACTCTATTTACCACACTTTTTTAGGTTCTTGTTTTCTTGCCACAAAATATTGATTTCCTCTATTAGAATTCAATGAATATCTCCATATTTCTCAATATTAAAGATACATTTATATACCATCATTTAATTTTTATTACTCTAGTTTTTCTAAAATTAATTGGGTCTAAATTTATCTTTTACATATATTAAGGCCTAATTAAAAGCTTATGGATATAAGTATTGCAATTTGATTGAAATCTATTAGTTTATTTTACATTTTGGTGATCCCAAATTTAATTATGTTCTTTTAATATTTCTAAGGTTAGATGTTTTCCCTTAGGGTAAACATAAATCTATGTGGGTTTTCTAGGACTTGTTCTATTGTATTATTTTCCATCTATTAGACCAAAATTCTTTGTGTGTTATTCTAGACCATAGGTTAAATTTTCCCAAATATTTTTCAAACCTTAGGATATTTATATGTTATGGGTGTTTAATGTTGGATATCATCTTATGTCACAAAAAATGATTATATATAAGAAACAAATAAGGAATATTGTTGAAGGATAATTTTTCAACCCTGATTGCCTTGTATTACTAGAACCATCCATTTATCACTTTGAGTAATGCTTATTTGTAGATGTCAATAATTCCCATACTTCCATTCTCACAAGGAAGAAAAAAAATATACAAACAAACTCTATGGTAGCCATGGGTCTATTTAGCATTGGATATAAAAAACCCTTAAGAAATTTGGCCAACTTGTCATATGAGGATTTGGAGGTGGCATGGGTGGTAGCTAGGATATTAGAAAAACCTATAATTTTTTAGCTAATGATAGAGGATTCATGATTGAATATACTACCTTTTTATCCACTCTATCAATAATATATTACCATCAAAACAAAATTAGATGCTAATAAATTTAAATTTCTCACATTTTTTTGATCCACTTCTAGTTATATTATATGAATTGTCTTCCCATAGGCATCATGCTTTGTTTAAAGCATTAGGTTCTAGCCCACTGATAATAAGAGCAAGATGATTTGCAAATAATATTAAGGAATTTTATCTCTTGTTTAATAGAATATTATCGCTCATCAATAGTGAGAAATGTATCATCTACAAAGTGGAAATTAATGAGTTTAGAAGAGATATTAGGAAGATAAATTCTATTAATGAGCCCTCACTCTGCCCTATGAGCATGTTATTCAACAAGAAAAACATACAGATCAAGATCCAAATGGAAACCTTGTCTAATGGACCAAAATAATCCAAATCTATCCAATTTGATCCCATTGATAGTGAGGCACACAAAGGCTTTTAAAAATAAAGTCTAAACTATTGAGATAAAAATTTGATAGAATGGATAGAATGAACTGCCATTCAATTATATCAAAGAACTTTTCAAAGTCTAATTTGATTAATATGGTGCATTGGAAATATTTATTACCCATTCCATTCCTCCCATAAAAATGAGATTGCCAAGAATGTATTTATTCTTATTGAAAAAATTATGCTCTGGTCTAATGATGAGAGGTAGGATGAAACATAAATGGTTATCAAGGGATTTGGTGAGGATTTTATATAAAAACATCAACTTATTTATTAACTTTATCAAATTGTTTTTCATAGTGATAAAGGAAGGTGGCAGTGCAACTAATCAACTATAAAAGAAATGTATATTGGAATTTTATATAAAAATATGCTTAAAAAATTATTTGTCTAGATTCTATTATTTATATAATAAATAATTTTAGCCTATTGAATTTGTTACTTGATATCACCATATAATGTGTGATGGTGATCACTTTCACTAGTACATCCTTCCAATCTTTGGTTATGTGTGAAAAATGGACCATTATATGATCAGTGACCTCTCTTACATTGTTATCCTTAACAGAACATGAGTGAACTATTCTCATTTATATATCCTATTCATATATCATCTTAACTTCTTGTACGATGGGTGATAATCTCTTCACATGATACCAATTAACATTCTCTCTTTCATTTAGTAATTTATTTACCATATCCAAGGTTTTAAAATTAATTAGAATGCAAGTATTTTTAGTAAGCCAAATCTTACATTTTTATATTTAAGATAGGGCTATATGTACAAATTCAATCATAAACTCAAAGAATGAAAATTCAAGTAACTTCATCCATTATGTTTTCTCCTTTCATTTGTATTTTTTTTAAACATCTACTTCCTTGCATTATTAGGGTCTTGCATTATCCAAAACTATCTATGTCCAAATAGGGCACAATCATTTTATTTAAAAATCATTGTGGATGATTCTATCTCTAATTCTCATTTTTCTTCATCTAAATCTAATGGGAAATATTACATCACCCAAAAATATAATGATGATTTTTAATAGTTTCAATAAGGGGTCTTAGGTCACATTTTGAGATATCATAGATCAAATTTTTAGTCAAACTTATCTTCAAAGTTTAATTTTAATTAAGACCACATGTATTTATCTAAGTGTCATGGTAAGTTCAAATATTAACTTAGTGCTCTCTTAGTTAACCATGACTACATATAGTATATGATTTATTTGTGATTAAGTATAAAGTTATTTGAGTTCATTGCAGACTTGATGTAATTATGAGTTGAATTTAATAAGTCCATGAGTCCATGACCTCATGAGAGTTCAACGAAATCATGGAACAATAAAATTATCTTAGTTTATGAACATAATCATGGATACATATAATTTTATATGTTAATGTATAAAATCACATAGCTCATGACTTGATATGTCTTCATATAGTCCTCAATGACCATAAAATAATAACTAAGTACATGATTTTTGAAAAGGAGATATGTCTCAATAGTTAGAATCAACTAAAAATAAATAGTCTTGTTAAATCCTTACATATTTATGGAGTCAAATAACCTCAAAGAGAACCCATATATTTTATAGTCATATTTTTTGATGGCCTCGGCAATATCCTATGGAGTCTCAGGCTCATAGAATGTATAATGAACATGGAAAGCATAGAAAGTTATTCATATATGGAAATCATAATAGGTTCTTCATACAATATAACCATAGGTCATGAAACATGTCTAAATCTTATTCATCATAGAGATAGTTGTTTAAGTTGATCATATCACAATGTGTGCATTAGACAGAACTTTATGAGACCATATTTTTCACATGAAAGCATGATTATCAAATATAACTATAGTGAGGGGGAATAATAGAGTGATATCCAAGTTGCCATAGGTTTTTCAAAAAGGTGCCAAATGGGGTGTTTTTGGCCTACTTGGAAATATATTGATGAGAGATTTTAGTTATTTTTATCCATGATATAGTTAACTCAACCACATAATAATTTTTATAACAAATTCTATAGGAATCACATATATTTTGAGAGACAATTCTAGAAGTTTGGCAAGAAGGAAAATGAAAATATGCCAAGCTAAGAATTAAATGGTTAAAATATATCTAAATAAAATGAGGATATAAAGGGAGGTTAATATATTGAAGAGATTAGTAAAAAAAGAGTATATATAGGAGATGAAGGGGTTCCTAAGAGGGGAAAAGTAGAAGACAAAATGAAGGTAGAATATAGAGAATAAGACAAAGGTTTAGTCTTATAAGTGTAATGCAAAGTCCATAATCTTGATTTTGTATGCAATTGTAATTATTTCCCCAATTCAATAAAGAAAGTGTTTTTATTTGTTTTTTATCTTGTATTTTTGAGAGAGTCAGTAGAAGATCACTATTGCGGAATGAGGCAACCATTAATTTTCTCCTATACCTCCCATCTATACCAATTGGTATTAGATCAAGTTTTATGCATGCTAGGTTATGTGTGAAGACTCTAGTTGATTCATTGATAAGTTGTGAAATAGAAGCCTTCAATTGGGAGAAGTGATGGCACATAAAGGTAATCTCATTAGAAGAGGTGCAAGATTATGAACATTAGAGTTATAAATTTAACTGAGATGAAGAGAGGAATACAAACAATATTTGAGCCAATAAAGACTACACAGATAAGGGGATATCACATTGAATATGTGAGTGATGATGAATAATTAGAATTTCAAGAGTTTGAAGAGGAAGATATTGGGAATAAATATTAGGGAAGAATTCCTAGATCTATTGTAAAGTTTTCCAACAAACCAAAGTTTGATACAATTTTTTATATTTAAAATTTTAACTGTGAAGAACTTATAGGTTGGATTACATTAATGGAGAAATATTTTGACTAAGTTAATGGAGGAACCCAAGAAATTTAAAATTTCCTACAAAAAGTTGAAAGGTCATGAATATTTATGGTGGGTTCATGTGCATACTGAGAGACATAAAAAACTTAAGGAGAAAATCAAGTCATGTGATAGAATGGTGATGAAATTGAAGGATAAAGTTTTGCCTTCAAACAATCACATGAATTTGTGTAAGAATTTATACAATCGAGATAAAAAAAGATGAGTATTAAAAAATATATTGATGAATTTTATAAGATCACTATAAGAGTTGGACATGTATAAGATGACCTAGATAAGGTGTCTAAACACATGAATGGGTTACATATTTTTATTCAAAATGAGATTGGTTTTCTTAAATTTAGAACTATGGAAGAATATTATCAATGTGTATTGAAGGCCAAATAAAATTTGTCTAGTAGGAAAAAAATGAACTCTAGAAGTAAATTAATGTCCTCAAGATGAAGAGGAGTTGTGGTAGAGGAAAACACACTCAAGATGGAGAAATGAGAAACTCCTAGAATCATAATTATAATACTAGAGAAAGAGGCTACTCTTTTAGAGTAAGAGGATTTTTCAAAAGAGGAATAGACAAAGGATTTGTTGGTATTTGGATGTAATAGATATGGTGGACACAAGGATTATGAGTGTGCATAAATAACTCATAAAAATGACATGTTATCTAAATATATAATTCATATTCTTCATGGTGATGAAGAAAGTGTTGGATCTGAAATAAACATAGAAGAGCCATAATAGGTAGAGGCTCTTATTATTAAAATAGAACTATTGGAACCATCCAAAGAAGTGGATGAACATGTGAAAATTAAGAGTCTATTTTTGAGTGTTTTAAAATTAGGAGGTATGTATTATAAGGTAATCATTTATAGTGGCAATAAAGATAATTTGGTATCTCAAAAAAGGATGGATAAAATTGAGCTTGAAAGGATAGTACACCCTACCCCATGAAAAATTTCATGGTTATTAAAGGCCAAAAAGTACATGTAAATGAACAATGTTATGATCCATACTTATAATAATTTAATCATGAAAAATATAATGTATATCAATATAACACAAGAGATACTAGTGGTCAAGATGTCTAAATATTCAAAATCTTCATAAATAGATTAATACTCTTATGGTAGGGACACACCATACAATAATATTTAAGGAATTAATAAATCCACAATTCTAATTCAAGGGTGATACCTCTAATATCCTTATAATAATAGAAGACTCAACATTTAATTGATATATTTTACAATGATAGTCATCTCTTTTATATAGATCTATAATAATAATAAAGGATGGGTAAACTTCTAATTATAATGAAGGCTGAATCATTAACTAATGTATTAATTTCACAAGTTATGGAGTTTATGGAGTTTCATCATTTTTTATTGCTTATATTATTTTCATGTTTTTGCATCTCAGACTATTGGCAGGTTGAAGCAACATTGTTCACGTATCCATAGATTCAAAGTTCCCCCAATCATTAGATTTGGATTATATCTATTTATTGACATTATAAACCATTCCAAGTCTTACACATCTTATTTGAAGTCCTCCAATGTTCTGAAGCCCTTGATCAACACCAATCATCTATGTGGCACTCATACATTCATTTAGAGCTTGATAAAGCAAATTACATAGTCTAAGTGCTCAAAGGCTCTTCTAAATCCCATATATATTTACACATGTCTTTAACATGTCTCTTTGAGATCAAAAATTATACCCTAAAATTGGCTAAGACTTCTTAATCCTAATTCCATGAGATCATGCCACATGGCATAATCTCATTAAATCAACCCCATAGAAGGTAGTGGGTAGTTCAAAGTCCTTGAGACCCTAAAGTCCTGAGCTAATACCACATAAAATCATCGTAGGGAATTAAGTATATATGTGGTGCAGCAAATGGTCAAGAGAATTTAAAGGATTGAAGCTCCAAGTTTGTACCATGTGGCATAATTTTGAGAGCATATGATTGGGAGGGCGGTCTTAGATCAATAGGCTTGGATGAGGTCTAGAGTGCTAAGATAACACCATGTAGTACCATCTTAGAGATCCAAGCCTCAGGGAAGATTCAATGATCAAGTATGGAATAAAGATAAAGGCACCCCATGAAGGAATAAAGGTGAGGATAAAGGGAAATGGTGGTCTAAATGGATTATATTGTTCCAAGTGGAATTATCCCTATAACCCAAGAAAGGCTAAGCATTCATCATCAGGGTCTCTGAGTAAATAATAGGCAACCTCATGGTAGTGAATGAGGAGCTTAAAATTAATGGATATATATTAATTTAAGTTTTAAGATATTGAAATGATGCCATTTGGAATCATATAGGTGATTCAATAACTCAAGAATTATAATGAACATTCAAGAGAAGTGTGAGGATCGAAGCTCAAATATCACACCACATGGTATGATCATGAGAGCCTAGGACTAAAAGGGTGGCTACAAATAAATAGAGTTGATGAATTATGAAGGCCCAAGATGAATCCACATAGAATAATCTTTAGATATCAAGGCATGGCCAAATATTAAATATATAAAATAACCTTGAAGACCTCGAATGCTACTATTTCACCATGTGTCACCATCTTAGAGACCCAAGCCTTAGGGAAGATTGAAAAATCACACATGAAATAAAGGAAAAGGCACCATGTAAAGGAATCAAGATGAGGACAAAGGGAAGTGGTGGATTTATAAGTTGAGATCATTTCAAGTGGCATGATCCCCATAACCTGGGAAAGGCTAAGAACTCATGAACCGGGTCTATAAGCAAATAACATGTAGCCTCATAGTAGTGAGTGGGAAGTCTAAACTTGATGACCATATATGTATTTAATCAAGTATATGTGTTTAATTTTTAGCACAACTAATATATAAAATGAAATTAACTTAATGGTAGGAAGTAAGTAAAATTAAATTCAATATTTGATGATAGAAATGATAATATTTTATGCTCTTAGTTTAAGTTGGTTTTTATTATCTAGTTAAATGTATAACATAAATTAATTTGAATTTATTTTTAGTGTTGTATAAAAGTTAAATTAGCTAAAATATATTTAGTAGTCATGAGATTATATATTTGAAGTATATTTGTGAACATGGAAATTATTTATTTCATTGAAGTGTTATTCCATGGATTAATGATTTTTAGCTATTTTTCCACATTGTATTTAATGTAGAAATAACTTTTTAGTATGATTCTAATAATTACAATATTATTAATGTGATATTATTTATATGGATCATTAAATCAAATTAAATATTTATTAATATATTTTGTTATATTTTGGTTTGTTTATGTGATCTTGTAATTCTTGTACAGGTCAAAGATATAGGGCATAAATTAATGGTTTACTAGCTTGTTAACAATAAAAATAAATGCTATAGATAAGAAGAGAGGATTGAGTAAGGCAATGACATTTTTAATGGATTACCATAGTCATGCAACTGAACAAAGCAGTGTGTATAGACCTTACATGATTTTTTTCATATGGATCAATAATTTAAATTAAATATTTATTAAGACATTTTATAATATTTTATATTCTAGTTTATTCACCATGTGAAATTGTAATTCTTATACAAGTAAAATATATATGGAATAAATTAATGACTCATTAGCTTGTTAACCAAAAAAAAAAAAATGTTATAGACAAGAAGATAGGTTTGAGTAAGGCAATGGCATTTGAATGGCTTACCATATCCATGTAACTAAAAACATTAGTGTGTATATAGCTTACATGATCTTATTCATGTCTATAATTATTTCAAATTAAATATTTATTAAGATATTTTATTATATTTTGTATCCTAATTTATTCACTATGTGATCTTATAATTCTTGTACAAGTGAAATCAATATTGCATAAGTTGATGGCTTACTTTTTTTTTAACAAAAAAAAAATTCTATTGATAAGAAGATAGGTTTTAGTAAGGAAATGAAATTTGAATGGATCACCATAGTCATGTAACTAAACATAGTAGCATGTATAAGCTTACATATGGTGAAGATGAAAAATAAAGATACAAACAAACACATTGGTTAAGCTATCCATAATTATGGATTTTCTTGAGAACATATCTAATAGAGAAAAAATATTCTAAACTTAGAACCAATAGTGGTGCATGGCTTTGTTGGTAGTTTTTATGTATAATGATTTTTTTCAAAATACATGTGTTTATCCTTCAATATACACTTTTGTATCTAATTTTTGAGATATATTATGTAAAAATAAAATGATAGGAAATTAAAATTCAATTGCTTACCATAGCCATGAAATTGAGAAGATTAGAGTTTATATAGCTCAGGTATGGTGTAGATGCTAATGAAAGATGTAGATAAACACATTGGTTAAGTTATGTATAATTATAGTGTTATTTGAGAACATAATAAATAGGGAAAATTATTCCAAACTTATAACTTATTGTTATTTGCACAACACATCTTAATTATTTTAAGAATCAAGGAACCTATAATCTTGGTTTGTGTGCCAAATTGAATCTTTGTAATTCTTCCATTGGATAGAATGATCTCAAACAATGAATTTTCATATATAACACTTGGTCTGAAAATGCTTCCTTATCCATTTATCTATAAGTTGGAACCACTTTGGATAAAATCTTGCTCAGGGAATAAACCTTTTATTATCATTTTAAAAATCCTTTTTATGTTTTCCCTCATGTGAATGTCTTGGCCTTGAATCAAAATAATCATTGGGGTTTAATTCAATGTGGAATTTGAAAAGTATTTTTACCATGAAGTTTTTAACATGCAATTTTTTTTATGTAACATTGGAAATCATTTGCATTTCCATTTTTGCATTAATAGAGAAATCCCTAGTCAGGCCCTTAAATCTTGATTATGGATGGAATCCTTCATTAAATTCAAAAATCTATTGAATCAATAAATATTCATTCAAAATATATAATATCCTTTACTAGCTTCCACATTTAAAATGATAATGTGGGTTTTAATTTGACTTGGACATTTCATTCAAATCTTTACAAGACCCAAACTCCCCAAGTGTGGTTTAAATGGTAATGCGACACTAGTCATCATCGTGAATCCACTAGCATTCTAGTGATTCATTCAAAATTTACTAAGTTATAAAAACATCACCTTCCAAGATTGTAATATTTCTCACCATTATGGTACATGATTGAGTTGAGCAAGAAGCCTAAGTAGTTCCAAGCTTGGAAGGCTTGAGATCAGGTCATGTGGCATGATCCTGAATAGTTTGGACTTGAAGGGTCAATCTTTAGAGCTAAAATAGTTTAAATACATTAAGGGTTGAGATCACACCATATGAAATGATATTAGATAATTGAGAATTGATAAATCAAAGTCATCTAATTAGTATCCAAGGCACTCATCTAAAGACTTGACCTTTGAGGCCCCAAATGACCAAGATGGTGAAACATTACAACAAATCAAGAATGTGGGGGTTAGAACATAATCATGCATCCAAATTAACCTCTATTTAACTATATGGATGAGATGTCATCATGTGGAAACATTAGAGGTACTCTTTTATATACCTACCCTTCACAACCTTTGATGGTTGAGATGTTACCATGTGGTAGCATCCAGGCATTCAATGGTTAGGACATATTCACATTGTTTACTTCAATTCTACTTCCATAGATGACTAATATGTTTCCATGTATTATAATTTAGGTAATTCATATAAATAATTTCCCTCTACATCCGTATAAGGCCAAGATATTACCATAATGCAACATATAGGCCATTTGGGTCTATAAATGGCAAGCCATTCAGGTAGAGGTATTTGATCCTTTAGAATAATACCATATGGAATCATATCAATTATTAAAGGATATGGATGGAAATAAGTTTTATTCTAAGTATCCTAAGGACCCAAGTTCTTGATATTATGCCAATTGGCATGATCTCAATGACTTGGGTCTTTAGAAGAAAAATACAATTCTCAAATGCCTCTGAATCCTAAAGGGCAAAGATGAGGATATGTAGCATCATCTTAGGAGTTCATATCTAAAAAAAATATATCAAATCAACCCAAGTATCTATAAACCTAAAAGCATGAGATCACGCTACGTGGCATGATCTCAGTGAAGATAATTTTAGAGGACTTCACAATACTATCAAGAGCTATGTAGATATAAAGCCCTGAGAGGATGCCATATGTCATCATCTTGGGGCCTAATTCCCACTTAAGAAAATATATATGTGGATTGTACTAGAATAACCTAAAAACATATTTTGTCTACATGCCATTAAATAGATGGGGTAGATGGAAAAAAGGCATAGATGGCACCAGAGATAAAAATGGAGACCATCGTGGTATCATCATAGAAGCCTATGACTTAATGTGAGTCAAAATTATATAGAGATTAAATAGGAGGGTAGGAGACCCATGATCATGCTACATGACAAGGTCATAAAAATTTATGGTTTAAAATCAAGGCACAAAGCAAAATAGAACAAAGAGCCTTTGAGGATCTTAAGACAGACTTAAAAGAAAAAATCAAAGACAATTCTAAAAAACCTAAAATATTGGGCTTGAATAAGTGAAGATAAATCCATTTGATAAGTAGGGAGAATATGCATAAAACACCTGGGTATTTGTGTGAAATAAGGATACATAAGATGAATCTAGACCTTTAGAAAAATGATAGGTGGAAAAATCCTTTTTACACTTGTCTATTACCATGGCTTTGGAAAGGTAGAAGGCTTTGAATTATTTAGGGAGAATAAAATTTTTCCACATTAGAACTTAATGTCACTGGACATTTCTTGATGATCCTACAATTATCAATTCCTTGGCATTAATCCATGTTCTGTGTTGTGAGGATCAAAATATAAATTCCAGTTTCATATGCATTAATATTCTAGCATACACATTCAATATTGATAGCGATATTAGCACTACACTAATTAATAGTGTAATTAATATTCTCATAATTATTTGTCCTTCCCTACCTCAACTTATGTGAAGGTTCCCATATCATGAAAAGTTTTAAGCTAATCAGTGATTGACAAAATAAACATTTCATATATTTTGTTAAACAAAATGCAAGTTTTTGCATTAAACATTGTAATATTTTCCAACATGAAAAATAATGTCATTTGATTGGACACCAAAGCAAGGATTGATTCCATGTTAAATCAAAGATTAGTTTCATGTTAGCCCAGTTGTTTTGTCTATGTTTTGATATTCTCCATTAAGCTTTAGGCCTTTTAGACTTATCTTTGCTTTACTTTGTCTAGTTTGTCTTATGGTCCTTGAGGGATCTTTGATCTATTATTCCTTTGCCTTGATTTTAATACATTAATGTATGTGATGATGCCATATGACACTATCATGGGGATCCTACCCTTCTCTTGATGCTTTCTACCATGGTGACCCCTATTGAGTCATGGTCTCCCAAGATGGTTCTATGATGGTTTCCTTTTTTATCTCCAGCCTAATATATGACTTTATGTTAACATCCCCACTATCTACTGACAAGTGGATATCATCCATTGTTAGGGCCTTCCTAAACACTCCATAGATCTATTTTATTCTATGGGTATTAGGCCCTAAGATGAGACACATGGAAGCATATCAAACATATAGGGCCACATAGGGTAAGAAGTTTGATTCTAAGTATCTTTAAGATCCAAGTGCTTTGGGTCATGTAATGTGGTGTGATCTTGGTGACCTAGGCTCCAAGAAGAAAACATAATTGTCAAACAACTCTAAATCCCTAAGGCCTGATATGAGGCCACGTGGAATCATTTAAGGAGTCGATGACTTAGATAAATATATCAAATCAGCCCAAGGTATTTTGAACATGAAATATCAATATCACACCATGTGGCATGATTTTAATGAAGATAACTACAAAGGACTTTACAATGTTGTCAAGAGCTATAAAGACTTAAAGGCCCAAAATGATGCCATGTGGCATCATTTTGGGACCTAATGCCTATAGAATAAAGTAGATCTATGGAGTGTCCCAAAATCCCCTACCAACATATGTCATCCACATATTGGTAGACAGTGGGTCTGATAGCATAAAGGTATAGATGGGGCCAAAGATAAAAGGGAGACCAAACTAGCACCATCATGGGATCTGCAGACTCAATATGGGTCACCATGGTACAAAGCATCAAGAGGAGGGTAGGATCCCTATGATTGTGCTTAGAAGCAAGGCAAAAGGAGAATATATTAAAGAAACCCTAAGGACCCTAAGGTGGACTCAACATAAAAAAGTAAATATAAGTCCAAAAGGCTTAAATATTATAGGGGAAATGTCAAAGCATATACAAAAGGGTTGGGCCTAAATACATAAAGATAAATCCACTTTTTAAGCATAGAGAACATGGAAAAAATATTAGGTATTGGTGTGAAACAAAGATACATAAGATGGATCCAATCTATTAGAAAAGTGACAAGTAGTAAACTCCTATTTATACCTATCTAATGCTTTATCTTTGGAAAGGTAGAAGACCTTGAGTTTTTTCAAGAGAATGAAAATTTGAAACATCAAAACTTCTTGCCACTGATAATTTTTCATGTTGATCCTATAAATGTGAGTTTCATGGCATTATTCCATGTTTCTTGTGTTGTGAGGATCAAAATATTATCACAAGTTTTGTATGCATCAGTATTTTGGCATACACATTCAATACAATACTGATTATGAACTTAGTACTACATAGAATTAATAATGTAATTGATATTTTCATAATAATTTGTCCTTCCCTACCTCGAATGTGAAGGTTCCCAAATCATACAAAGTTTTAAGCCAATCAGAGTCTAAAAAATAATTTTTTTTAATTATTTTGTTAAGAAAAATATAAGTTTTCATGTTGAAAATTGAAATATTTTCTAGTACATAAAATAATGCCATTTGATTGGCCACCAAAGAAATGATTAATTCCATGTTAAATTCAAATAAATCTTAAAGTTACCTTTCAGGATTAATAATTACACTAACATTGCTTTCATGTGTGAAAATGTCATACTATCAAACATGTGAAGTCAATGAGATCACTTTCCTAAGAGAAAATATTATTTTATGTTGAAACATTTTCACGATACTAGAAATTACAATAAGAGATGATCCCCTTGACAAAAATAAGGAAATAATCTTTAGGGAAATAAATTTTATGGCAGTCAGATGCATTTATGTTTTTAAGTCAATAAATACAATTATTTTTTAGGATACCATATTAAATGTAAGTTAATTTATTTGACAGAACATCAAAAACTATGAATAATTATTACATGTGTGTGTGTGTGTGTGTGTGTGTGTGCGATCTAATATTTGTTTCATCTACTATAAATTATATTAACATTCGAGTGATAATGTTGAATAGATAACTATCATGAAAACATTCATGACAAATAGACTTGAACATCAAATTTAGGACCTATTTCTCTTTAATCTTAATGTTATTTTTTTGGTTAGAAAATAAAATAGGCATTAAATTCAATTTTTATAAAATAAGTATGATATTATGTTCAATTTAGGCCCCATTGTCCCTCAATCTTAATGTTTTTTCTTTTTTTTTAATCTTATATCTTTTGCATACCATATTGATTAATATATTCTCTACCAATTTTTCACTCACTAGTGACACATGACATCAATCTATATCATTGAGTTGGGCCCAAAAAAACATTTCAAGAAAAAATAAAGGGATTCAAACTTCATTGTATGGCTAAGATATTATAATTTTTTGATCGACCTATGCAAATAAAAAAGAAAAAAAAACTATCAATGTTAAATTTAAGGTTGAAAATTTCTCTATGATAATAAAATGAATATCAAATTTAAGGTCAAACATTATTATGAACAACTCACTCCATTACACTTCCTTATTGCCCTTGTAGAATGCCTATCAACATAATCATAATATAATATTGAAGAAACACCATTTTTATTATTTAATTTGAAGAATGTCTTTAGAATTATGGGGAGTTAATGATGTTATTTAGGAAGGTTGGGTTTTATTTTTCATAATATCCAAAGTCATTGAAGCAATGGAGTAGATGATGTAGCTGTTAAGGTGGTACAAGTCCCATGGTATATTTTAGGGGCTATTTTTGCCAGTTGGTTATTTTTTCATGAAAAAAAAAAAAAAAAAAATTCCAATCACTATATTTTTGATAACTTATGCACTAAGTTTCTTTTTAAAATGTACATAGAGTTGTTAGAATTGACAAAATATATGGATATCGATGGTAAATTAAATGTTTTTCCTCAAGATTCCCCAAAATATACATCTACTAGAATAGTAAATTTTATATTTTCCCTTGAGATTCACTTGTAAAACTAAATTTATTGTTTTTGAATTTAAATGATAGCTGTCATTTGATACTTGTTAATAAAATCCTATTCTTTAAAATTTCCATGTGTACGACTTTGATGAGAATATCTCAACCTCTAGTCTATGTTGACGATTGGCTCAAAGGATATAAATTGTGATCTAATAGTGAATACAATGCAATACATCTTTGTACTATCTTCATGGTATCTCCAAGACAATGAGAATGACTTGGGTTAATGGGACACAATTGAGGAATGTCTCTAAAATAGAGTGTGAATGACTTGGGCTAAGGGTGGATGGTTATATGACACTTAAATTTATTAAATCAATAGCTTAGTTAATGAAGGTGTTAAGGCAAATCTAATGAGAATATCTTGATCTCCACTCTACATTGATGATTGGCTCAAAGGGTATTGACTAATCTAATATCAACAACATTGTCTTTGTACTATCCTAGAAGAATCTCCAAGACAAAGTGAGAATGACTTGAGTGAAGGAGAATGAGTAATGACACTCCAAAAAATTATGGAACCAATGGTCAAGTTAATCTATAGATGTTAAGGTAGGTTCGTTGAGAATATCTTGACTTCCACTCTATCAATATGATTAGCTCGAAGACACATGGTTTCAATTTATGCATATATAATAGATGGACAATAATAAATCTCAATCTCTCTCAATAAAAAATGATGTTTAGACATGCAAACAAAAAAGAGAGAAGACCAAAAACTTTCATCGACCTCATCTTCCATCTTAATAATTCAAACCCTTCACCCTCTTTCATTAAAGAAATCCCTATAGACCCTTCTTAAGTTTGAATTTTTTTGAAATCATTAATCAAGCCACTCGTAAATTATCTAAAATATCAAACATACTTTAAAAATGTAACTCTCGAAAAGATTTCATTCATTGGAAGTCGCATTCCAACCCTAATCATTACCCGTGCTAGGTGCAACCTTTCTCCAAAAAATGAGAGTGACAACAAAAGTCAGAGAAAAAGAAACATGAGCTGATATATGTTCTAGAGTGCGTTGACAAATGCCATCCGAATGGCCACCTTAAATTGGCGGAATCATGATGGCCAATGTGTTCGACACCCAATGTGGGTTTTTCAGCCAGCCATCTAATACCGACAAAGCCAGCTGGTTCCGTAGCGTTGTGGAATCAACAGTCTTGGCAGGGCCAACCACTTCAATAATTTGTGTCACTTTGTCGTGGCTGCTTGGGCCTCCGACCTCTAACCACTTCAATAATTTATTATTATTATTTTTCCTTTCCTCCCTTTCCACAGAAAAACTTAGGGTTTCAAGTTAAACCCGCACTTTCATATATTGGTATTTCAGATTGTGAATTTATTGTGAGATTTAGGAGCCGTGTAAGGACCTCAGATTGTCATAAACTGGAATTTTTGTGTTTGTTTGAATGGACTTCTCGTTGGATCTAGATGACCGGTCCCTCCAGTTATTTATGACAAACACGGTGACTTATTTAGGTTGGACGTATATCGCACTCTGGTCTTTGGATCAGAATACCCAGTAATTACTCTATTCTCTCATACATTCCCTTCTCTTTTGGTATGATATCAAATATGTATAAGAATATATAGACTTTTTTTTCCCTCCCCAGAGACTTGGTATGCAGAGATGGATGGTATAACAGAGAAATGGAAGCAGGAACTTCCGCAATGATAGAGAGTGTGGGTCACAGGCTTTTCAATATCTACAAGCTCTCTCGCTTTGTTCTAGGTATAGGGTGAGTTAATCCATTTCTTTTTACACGATTAATATAGAAGATTTTTTTTACATAATGTATGACCCTTAGATATTTTGTTTAAATAGTTATTGTGACCTGTTGCAATAAATAAGAACGGGATATTTTGTTTACTTAAATATTGCCTATCGACCTTACAATGGTACCCAGATTTAGTCATTTTAAAAAAACCAAAATTGAAATTGTAATGGCAAACAACATACAGGTTCCCAAGTTTGGCATTGAATGCTCAAGCTTTTATTTGGTTAAATTTGAACGAATTTCTGAGCTTCACCTGCAGCGACAACCAACTGGAGTTTTATACAGTAAGACAGCCTTCCTATTCCAATGTGGTAATCTCATCGAGTTCTCTTTTTTGGTGGGTTTTCTTCCTCACAGTGCATTGTATGTAAAAAAATGAAAATGCTAATAACATTCAAATTTTGTGATGAATGTAGGTAGCGGGGATTCAGGTTAGCTATACTGTTTCCTGTTAATTCATTGGATTTTATGGCGCTCCCTTGTTGGGTTTTCCTAACATTTGGTTTCTGGTAGACTGTAGTATTCATTCCTAACGTAAACGGCGTAATAGAGCTGGGAACAACTAATCTGGTAAGAAAACCAACCTGCAAGTTACCCATATTCATTCCACCGTGTTATAATCTCTTAGTAAGTTATTTTTTCATGTTTTCTATTTACATCTTACATATTTATTGGTCTAATTTATTGTATCAGTGCTGGTTTTTTTTCTCCGATTATCGATGAGTTTTTATTTTCATGATAAATCACGGATAACAATCTAAAATGTTGATTAAAAAATTCTTAGAGAGTTGTTTCTAAATAATTCTTCCTGTTCATCTTACAGTCTGTAAAAATGAACTTTATTATGTATGTTATAAACTAAATTGAGGGTCTCTGAATTGTAATACAATAGTTAAAACAAATGCATTCGTTTCGGACCAATCCCTCAGATTACCTTTAAAAGTTTGTCATTGTAGATCTATTGAATGTTATTTTCTAAAATTTCTTTCTTAAATGTGTTGAAAGCTCTAATCGTTTAAGCTATTTGTTCAGTTTGTGAACATTAATATACTTTAATTCTTTTTCAGATTCGAGCAAATGAACAAATGCAATCCCAAATTTCCACCATTCTATCAGTATATCTTCCATTTGTGCCTCTGCCCATAGATCCATCTTGGCAAACTTCATCTCCTTCATCTTTGTTATCACGTTCCATTGACAACTCCGCCAAGTGCTCATCACAAAAAACAGATGAGCAAATAAACATAACTCTACATTCTCTCTCAGCTTTTGAATCTTTCCAACCAGTCTTGCCATTCTTGCAGCCTTATGCAGCAACCCCATATCGAGCACCGTTGATGAAAAGCCCAGGTGTGTACCTGCCACAACGAGCTCCACCTCAGTCCAGAAGCATACCAGGTCAGCAGCCACGTGGGTTGCCAATGCAGCTATTTTCACAGCTGGTATCTGCCTCTGCATCTGCCTCGGTGGCCAACATACCTGGCGCGTTTCGCAGGTGGAGAGCGTCAAGTAGAATAGCGTCGCCACTTAGAATGGGAGGCAGTCAGGTGAGAATCAAGAGATCAGTAGAAATATTGAAGCACATTCATGCAGAAAGATTTCGACAAATGGCTTCTGCTACCAGACTGCCAAGCGCGCCTTTTTCGAGAAGTAAAGTTTATCACATGATCTCTGAACAAAGGCGGAGGAAAAAGCTCAAGGAATTTTTTGATGCATTGCGCTCTCTTCTTCCACCCGGTTGTAGGGTACGTCCAATCATTCAAACTGGTATTTGTTACGCTTCAATGTGACAAAATTCAATTTTAGGTTAAAAATATATGAATATGAATAAAAAGGAAAAATGGAGATAACATATAAAATATAAAAGTTAAGTCATTGAGATGTTTCTTCTCAGAATTGGAGATTGTTGAGTGTTACGATATTATACTATTATCTTCTATCCACTTACCACTGTTCTGGGTCCAGAAAATTTCCATTTGAATTCACCAAACAAATTTAATACAGGGCAGATTTGAATTTTGAATCGTAGCGAACCATTTGAAATGAAAGGGAAAGGAAGAGGGTAGGTGGAGATGTAGTTAGAACTAGTAGAAGACAATAAATAGAATAGAGTGAAAAGCAAAAGATACAGAGCAGTAGTCAGTGGGAAGAAAAATAATAGCAACAGCCCGTGTGAGTAAAAAATAAAGAACAATAATGAGTGTAAGTTGATATACGTAACATTAGTCTGCAGTAAGCAAAGAAGAAAGGAGACAGAAGTCTAAGCAAGGAATAGAGGGTGCAACACAAGACAAAGGACAATATACAGTCAGAACAAAGTTTGTTGTAAGTTCAATGATACGATTTGATAAGAGCAAGCAACAGTAGTTGGAGAAAGATTTCATTCATGTGCAATTTTTACTCAGTAGTTTGTAACAATGTTTTGAATCAATATAATATATGTATCTGTTTGTGTGTGTTTGATTAATTATATCTCTCCTATTCTTTCTTGTAAATATGATTATTTTCTGTGTTTGCTATCTTATTCCCTAGCATTGGAATTTTTCA
Organism: Torreya grandis; assembly: GCA_037957365.1. Lineage (NCBI taxonomy): Eukaryota > Viridiplantae > Streptophyta > Pinopsida > Cupressales > Taxaceae > Torreya > Torreya grandis. The sequence goes on along the minus strand of JARHVA010001050.1, from coordinate 3,527,369 downwards.
GTAGCAAGCCGATTAGGCACTTGAGTTTCACCTTTCTCCAACCTGTATTATTGCTTCCCATTTTGGCTTCATTTTCCAACAACTGGGATTAGAGACAAGGTTCTTAGGGACTGTTCAAGATAGCAGCGAATAGTAGTAGTTCATAGCAGCAACCTCTAATGTTTAAAGGAAAGAGCTATGATGTATGGTGCATCAAAATGAAAATATTTTTTTATGCACAAGAGATATGGGAGCTTGTAACAGGTGGTTATATAAAAGTTGCAGACCTGACAGTATTCAATGGTCTCACTTAAGCACAAAGAAATTTGGTAAAAGAGAATAGAAAGGAGTATGTCAAGGCTCTAAGCTACATTCGGATGGCATTGGATGATTCATTTATTTCAAGGATAGCAATAGATACTCATTCTAAGAAAGCTTGGGACATTTTGAAAAATGGCTATCAAAGTAGAGACAAGGTGAAGCTAGTAAAGTTGCAACTATTTAGAAGGGAGTTTGAGACCACACATATGAGAAAATATGAGTCAATCAATGACTTATTTACAAGGATAATAACTATTGTCAATCAAATTAAGACGAATGAAGACACTATTGAAGATCATACAATCATAGAGGAGGTGTTGAGGAGCCTTCCAATCAGATTTGATCATATAGTGGTTACAATTGATGAGTCAAAAGACTTGAATAAATGACAATTGATGAGTTGATGGGTTCCTTGCATGACCATGAACAAAGGTTGAATAGGTTATCCACCTCTTCCCATGAATAAGCCTTCAAGTCAAATGTGAATGTGAGAGACATGGGGGGATGAGAAAACAACAAAGGTAGAGGAAGAACATGCAATAGCCAAGAAGGTGGAATACATAACCATCAAGAATCACATAGGAGAAGAATAGGAAGGAGAAATAACACTTCAAGAGGTGGTTCTACACAAAGGTATGAAAAGTCTAATGTACATTGTTATTATTGCAAGAATTCTGGACATTATACTAGTGACTGTAGAAAGAAAGAGTGATTTGAATAGGCAAAACTCAAATTTATCCAATGTAAAAGAGACTGAACCTGATAAGAGTGAGAAAGGGGAAAACTTATTCATAACTTGCAATATAGTTGAGTAAATTAGTAGGAAAATAAGGTATCTTGATAGTGGCTATAGTAGTCACATGAGTGGAAACAAATAGATGTTCAATAACATAGATGAGTCCATAAAATCAGAAGTGAAGATGGGGAAACATGAGAAGGTCCTCATCATGGGTAATGAAAGTATCTCTATTTGTACCAAACAAGGTGACAAGAGATAATTTCAAGATGTTTACTATGTGCCAAGGTTAAAGCAAAACCTAATAAGCCTTGGATAGCTTGTCCAAAAAGGACATAGGGTGAGATTTGAAGATGGAGAGCACATCACTTATGATATAAGTGGCTGAAATAGAAATATTTCAGTAGTCAAGATGATAACCAATATAATGTTTACTTTGAGGATGCAAAGTGAGCTCGCAACAATGTTTAAAATAGTGGTAGTGGATGAGTATACCCTTTAACATCTAAGGTATGGTCATTTGCATTTTGGTGGGTTAACCCTTATACACAAGAAGGAAATGGTAAGAGGGATTCCCTTATATAATAGTGAAGCAAAGTGTTTGAAGGCTACATATTGGGTAAGAAACATAGGAGTGCATTTACTATGGGTAATTCTTGGAGAACTAGATCTCTTGAGTTGGTACATTCATACCTATGTGGTCCTGTGAATAACCCCTCCTTATCTAAGAATGCATATTTCATGACATTCATAGATGAGTTTAGAAAAAATACATGAATGTATTTTTTGAAGAATAAATCCGAGGTGTTTGAAAGTTCCAAATAGTTCAAAGCCATGGTTTAGAAGTAGAGTTTCCAATACATAAAGATTTTAAGAACTGATAAAGGGGGAGAATACATATCAAATCAGTTTATGAATTTTTACAAGGATAACAACATCAAGAAGTAAGTCATAGTGAGGCATACACTACATAAAAATGGTGTTACTGAGAGGAATAATCAAACCATCGAAGAGATTAAAAGAAGCACATTGAAGGCCAATGTATTGTCTATTGCATTTTGGGTTGAAGCTATAATACCAATAGTATACTTGCTCAATATTTTTCCTACTAAGAATGTTAGGGATATGATCCCTTAAGAAGCATGGAGAAGATGGAAACTATGTCTGGAACACCTTAGAGTCTTTGGATATGTGGCATATGCACATGTGTCCAAGAAACAAAGAGCATAGTGATATGACAAAGGAGAGAAATGTATATTTATTAGATATAGTGAAAAATTATAAGCTTCCTGGATATACAATTCAATCACAAAGGAGCTAATAATCAATTAGGATGTTTAGTTTATTGATGATGTACCATAGGAAGATAGACAAGAAGAAGAACATTTTCAAGCAAGGGCTAGCGGACCCTTTCTTGGAACTAAACCAAGAAGTGGTATAACCACTCATACACTGAGTTAGATACATATTTCACAAAGGGCCATTTCATCTAATAGAAGCAACCAATAAGGATTTCGTATGATATCTCATGAGACAACCTCATCATCCTCTAACTCAAAGTAACACCTAGCAAGGATAAAAGGCTTGTAAGATATATATTAGTAGTCAATATATGAAGAAAATGAGGATGAAACTATGTTTTTTCTATCTTTGTAGTAGTTGATCTTATCTATTTTGAATATATAATTAAGGATGGTAAGTGATGTGAAACAATGGATGAGTAAATGCATGCCATTGAGAAAAATTAGACATTTTAACTAGTAGACTTTCTAGCAGGGAAATAATGCATTGAAGTGAAGTGAAATTATAAAACCAAAACTAGAACTAAAGGTAATATTGAGAGACACTAGGAAGGATTAGTTATCAAAGGATACAAGTAATGGCCTAGATGTGATTATAATGAGAAATATATTCCCATTGTAAGGCTATAAATAGTCAGAATAATCATAGCCATAACTGCTCAACACAAATGAAAGGTACATCGAATGGTTGTCAAGTTAACATTATTGAAAGATTTGTTAGAATAAGAGGTTTATGTGGGAAATTTACCTAGTAATGAGATTATTGGGCATGATAATAAGGTGTATATGCTGAATAAATCATTTTAGGGGCTCAATAAAGCACCAAGGGCATGATACAACCACATATATTCATACTTGTTGATAAATGGCTTTATTAAAATTAGTAATGAACCCATTGTCTGCATTAAGGTGAACAAAGAAGGTATTTTGATTATTGATTTATATATATATGATCTAATATTCACTAGAAATGTAAATTAGTCCATATAAAAGATCAAAATAGCCATGAAGAGAGAGTTTGAGATGATTTATTTAGGATTATTAAAGTATTTTCTTGGCATAGAAGCTAAGCAAATGAATGAATGCATATTTATATACCAATCCAAGTATGTAAAATATATTTTGGAGAGGTTTAGGATGTTGGAAAACAAACTAATATCTACACTATTTCAAATAAGTTCAACACTACACAAGGAAGATTGTAGCCATAATGTGGATCGCACAAGATATAAGAGTTTAGTGGGATGTCTAATATATTTGACTGCAACTAGACTAAATATCATGTATGCATTTAACCTCATTTATAGATTCATGGAGACACTTAAAATGACACATTGACAAGCGGGCAAAATAATTTTGACATATGTGAATACATTGATAAGCTATGGAGCTTTGAATGCAACATCATATGATTTTTAGTTAGCTGACTATACAGATAATGATTGAATCGATAGTCTTGATGAGAGAAAGAGCACATTGGGATGTATTCATATTAGGTTAGGATATATTTAATGGGATTAAAAGAAGAAACCCATTGTCTCACTTTCCATAGTTGAAGCCAAGTATATCGTAGTGAATTTAGTAGCGTGCCAAGCCATATAGATTAAAATAATCCTATAATATTTACATGAGGAGTAGCAATGAGAATTAATAATATTTTTTGACAACATGTCTTCCATTAAATTGTCAAATAATCTTATCTTTCATGGAAAATGAAAACATATTGCAATTATCTATCATTTTATTAGAGAACTAGTTGAAAAATGTGAGATAAAGCTTAAACATTGCCAATTTCAGCAACATCTCACTGACATATTTACTAAGCCTTTGTCAAATGATACTTTTTTACAGTTAAAATAGAGGTTAGGTTTCTTAGATGCAACAACAATGGTTCTAGAGGCTCATATGTTGGCTTTAGAGATCCACAAGTTGGCTTTAGATATCCACATGCTAGATTCATATATCGACACACTAGCTCTAGAGGTGCATAGGTTGGCTCTAGAGATCACCACAATGACTCTGTATATCACCAATCTGACTCCATAAATGTATACTCTGGCTCTAGACATGATCATAATATCTTTGGAATCATATAAATAATTCATAGGTTGTCTCCAAGATGATTTATGGGTTAAATAAGGTTAAGAAGAACATGAAGAGAAGGTCAATATTAATGGTGAGTGTTAAAATATTATACACCTACCTTCTTCTGATCTACCACTGTCCTGGCTCTAGAAAACTCCAATAGTCATTTAAATTCATCAAATAAATTTAATACATAGGAAATTTGAATTTTGAATCTCAGGGAACCATTTGAAATGAGGGTTAAAGGAAAAGGGTAGGTGGAGATACAGTTAGAAGTATTAGAAAACAAAATAGATAGAATATAATGAAGAATAAAAGATATAGAGCAATAGTCGATGGGAAGAAAAGAAATTTAGTAAACTATGTGAGTACAAAATACAAAACAATAGTGAGTGTAAGTGAATATACATAGTAGTAGTCTACATTAAATAAAGAAGAAATGAGACATAAGTTTGAGCAAGGAATATAAGATCTGGAACCAAGGTGAAGATAGAGTCTTTTCAATAAAACATAGAATAAAGGATAACATATAGTCAGAATAAAGTTTGTTGTAAGTTCACTACAACAATTTGATAAGAGCAAACAATAGTAACTATAGAAAGAAATCAGTCATGCACAAGTTTGGAATTAGTAGTTTGTAAGTGTTTTGAAAAAATATAATATATATATCTATTTTTTTGTGTTTGATGAATTATGTCTCCCATGTTCTTGCTTGTAAACCTTGTTATTTTCTATGTTTGTTACCTTATTCCTTAGTTCCATATTTTTCAGTAACAAGCCAATTAGGTGCTTGAGTGTCACCTTTCTCCCACATGTTTTATTCCTGCCCATTTTGGCTTCTTTTGCAAACATTGAGTAGAATAGTAGGTAGGATGGTAGGTCTTTTTGTGCCTCTAAATTATAGATCATAATATTCTTAAAGTGTATGATATTACATCGATTTTTCTATATGAATTATATTTTGTAATCCATTTTTTCATTAATTTTAATGATGAATTATAAGGTGTATTTTGAGAAACTTTGAATTCTAAAATAATTCTTCTAATACTTTGTTTTCTATGGCATCCTATTATCTTTCTTTTAAGATTTATGTCTAGTTTTTTCTCAATATAAATGTGTCCAATTATGTTAATATACCAAGAAATTGTGTTTGATGGAGCATCTTATGAATGTTTATATTGCAAACAACCTCTTGACCATCAATCAGTGGGCATTAATATGAAGGTAACAACACCTATTTGAGTGGAAGAGTGCAATGATCATACACATTCACATAGCTCATTAGCTATCATCGAGTATTAATAGAGGAATAACAATAGATGCAAACAAATGTGATCATTGCATCAAATTTTTTTGTGGTATAAAATAATTAACTGCATCGATTTTTAGGTTCGAAATCAAATATGTTTACTTTATTCTTTAGTATCTCCCAATCTTAATGGGTCCTTGTTAATCAGTATTCTCTAACTTCACTCTCTTTAATAATTTAATTACATAAATTATAAATTAACACTTTAATTAATTATAAAATTTGAATTCTCATGTTTAGAAAATATTTATTTTTAAATAATAAAAAAATCTCTTAAATTTGTAGATCACCCTTTATATAAGTACATAGATTAATCTGAATAGATTTTACTCTTATAAATAATTAAGATAAATTTTATTGACAATTATTTTCAATATTCTTTTAGATCAAATTTGTTTGCGTTCAGTCCTCTTATAAATGATTAATATAAATTTTAATGACAATTATTTTCAATATTCTTTTAGATCAAATTTGTTTTTAAGTTCTCTGAAGATGTATAATTTAATGTATACTCTAATTTATATTTTTAATATAATATTTTTTTTATTGATTGTTATTTTATTTTTTATAAAATATATATATTTATAATTATCAGTATTACAATCCTCCTTTTCCCCCATGTTATATGTACTGTCAATCATTTATCAATACTACATGGTTTGCTAGTTGATTGGATTTATCAATCATTTACAGAAAGATAAATATTGTATTATTTTTGCAGGAAGATAAGGCTTCCATATTGGCAAACACAAGGGAATACTTGAGCAACCTCAAGTCTCGTGTACAAGAGCTTCAACAAACGAACCAGGAGTTAGAATCTCTAGCAAAATATCGTGAGCAAGCTGAAGCAGGTGAAGGTGGTGAAAACACTGAAAGCAGTGCACCCATAGCAACAAATGTCACTGTTGAAGAAGAATCAGCAGTACCTGAATCCATTCAAACCAATGAATTTGGACTGACATTAACTGTGGAGAATCCTTCCCATATGATTGATGTCATCATTTCTCTTTTGAATTCCTTAAGACAAATGGAAGTCAACATGATTTCCTTCACCTCACAAACAGAATCTGCATCCCAGTTAATACTTAATCTCAGGATTAGGCTACCCCAAGTAAGAAAACAGCCACCAAAATTTGCTTCCATATTCAATAGATTAGTCATAGTCTTTTCTTTATAATAGATTCAATGTTGGACTGCAACAGAAAACAACCGGGCGCCAGCAAATAAAGCAAGGCATACAGAAAGCTCTGGGTAGACCCCACAGCTAACTTTTGAAGGAGGCATAATAGAAGGTGGGGTTTCATTGTATAGTCTTCATAAATATTCAAAAAATTGCATCAACTTTAAATTTTTTTCTTAGGTGGGTTCTCTTTCACAAAATGCTAATGAGATTTAAATTTTGTGATGAATGTAAGTGGCGGCGATTCAGGTGAGCTATAATGTTTCCTCTTAATTCATTGGATTTTATGGAGCTCCCATGTTGGGTTTTCCTAACAAATGGTTTCTGGTAGACTCAAGTATTCATTCCCTACGTAAATGGCAAACTAGAGTTGGGAACAACTAATCTGTAAGAAAACCAACCTGCAAGCTAGCCATATCCATTCCATTGTATTGTAATCTTTTAGTTAGCTATTTTCTCATGGTTTTCTACATTTTGCACATATATTGGTTTAATTCATTTTATTTTGTTGGATTTTTTTCTTGAGTTTTTATAGTTTAATGGTAAATCACGGACAACAATTAAAATTTTTGATAAATAAGTTGTCAGACAGTTCTTTCCAAAGAGCTCTACTTACTCATCTTGCAGAGTCTAAAAATTGAATCTCATTAAGCTATTTTTCCATAATTTATTATAAATATTATTAAAAATAAATTAAATAAATTTTATTATATTATAACTGTTATAAACAACAATAAATAGTGTTCTCTAGGGTTAAACATCCGTTTCTAAACGATCTAGTGCTTAGGATATGTTTAAATTCCAACAGCAATCAAGGTACGTTTAAATCCCAACAGTGATCAATCTACCCGCAAGAGAAATAAATGTTTCACACTACCTTCCGAAGTCCATCCTCAAGATAAATAATTAAATTACACAATATATAAATAGTTCTATTATACAATCTAATTCCTGAAAAGAAACAATGAAAAGTGATCCTAAATATCAAAATTTTAAATAAGTTTTTGTTTATATCATTGTAGACCTATTGAATGTCATTTTCTAATATTTTTCATTTTTAAATGTGTTGAATGCTCAATTGTCGGTTATAGTTTTATTATATTGTGGACATTAATATACTTTCTTCCTTTTTTTTCAGATTCCAGCAAATGAACAGATGCAACTCCAGATTTCCACCATTCTATCAGTATATCTTCCACTTGTGCCTCTGCCCATAGAGCCATCTTCATCTTCTTCATATTTGCTATCACAAAATACAGATGAGTAATTAAACATACATCCACATTCTCCCTCAGCTTCTGAGTCTTTCCAACCAGTCAGCTTTTGAGCAATTAAACATACTTCATCTTTACATCCTTATGCAGCAACCACATATCGAGCCCCATTGATGAGAAGCCCAGGTGTGTACCTGCAGCAACGAGCTCCACCTGAGCACAGAAGCATACCAGGTCAGCGGTCACATGTGGGCTGTTTCGCAGGTGGAGAGCGTCAAGTAGAATACTGCCGCCGCTTATAATGGGTGGCAGTCAGGTGAGATTAAAGAGATGATTAGAAATATTGAAACCCATTCCTGCAAAAGAAAATCGACAAATGGCGGCGGCTTCCACCACCAGACCGCCAAGCGCGCCTCTTTCGAGGAATCAAGTTCATCACATGATATCTGAACGAAGGCGGAGGGAAAGGCTCAAGGAAAGTTTTGATGCATTGCGCTTCCTTCTGGTTGTAGGGTACGTTCAACAATTTAATTTCAGGTTAAAATGATATGAATATGAATAAATTTATTATTAATGTACAACCATTAGTAAGTTTCAAATAGGAAAATGTAACAGTAAAAGAGATAAATATATAAATTATAAGAGTTAAGTAGTTTATATTTTCTTTTGTAAATAAGAGAAAAAGAGAGAAAATATAAATGATAAGAGTTAGTAGTTAATATTTTTCTCCTCACAATTAAATATTTTTTAATAAAATAATGAGTAGAATCAAAGTATAAATTTGATGGTAATATGGTAGATAATCAAAAATTATAATGAATTATAATATAATTTTTTTTTCTTAATTTTTTTTATTTTTTTATTATGAATTAAATTAGTATTTAAAAGGTAATGTTGAATAAATTAAATTAGTATTTAAAAGGTAATATTGAATAGGTAATTTTTATTAGAAAAATTTATGATAAGTAATTTGATTGTCAAATTTAGGTCATAAGTAGAATAGTAAACTTACAAATTATATTATTTTAATTTTAATTTTTTTTTGCATGAATTATATTTTATAATTTATTTTATTATTCATTTTGATGATAATATCTTCATATTAATAAGAGATTTGATGTTTTTATAGTCTATGTATTTGATAAGTAGATTTTTAGGTGATATTGTGTGTTTGTTTTTTGATCACATAACTTCATGTAGAAATTTGGGGATCAATCTTTATATTAATTATGATGATAAATAAGAAAATGTATTTTATGAAATTAATTCTAATTTCATATTAATTTTGATGATAAATTATAAATTATGTTCTAAGAAACTAACTTTAATTTCTAAAATAAATTCAGTAATAACTTATCTTTTCAGAAGTTTTTTTTATGATGAGGTTATTAGTTCTTTAGAAATTTATTTTTACAGTTATTATTTTTTTTAAAGATTCATGTCTAAATATTTCTCTGTGTAAATGTATGTAACTCTATTAATATAGTAAATAAATTGTGTTTGAGGGAGCATGTCAACATTAAAGGAGAAGAATATAACAATTACTCATGGACAGCTCATTGACCATCAATCCGAAGATGTTAATTAACCATTATATTATTTTATTTATAAAAATTATTATATAACCTTTTTATTTTTGAACCTTATATTAAATATATGTTGGTAAAGATGTTCTAAAATTTTAGTGGCCAATTCAAATCTTTAAAAGTATGTATACTTCATATCACAATATGATATATATACATTTTGATAGAAAATAAGTAATCATTTTCTATACGATAAACTACTCTATAATTTATATATAAAGTGTTAAGTATTATGGATATTAAAATACTTCCCCCTACTTTTGAGTAGTATCCATACAATATTTGGAGATTACAAAGATTGAAATTAGTACCTAGTATATTAAGGGGCACTTCAAAACTTGGAAGTTTACGGTCTGAATAGTCAAAGTAATAAGATGTGGAAATCTATAAAGGTAAAGGTTTGATACACAATTAATGAAGGAGCTCATTTATTCTAGTGAAAGTAATGTCAACTTTAGGGAACAAAGTTATTTATTGTAGTGCAATCAATGTCAACTCTCGGGAGCAAATTATGGTTACCATTTTTTTTTCAATCATACAAATAAGTGATGGACAAACTCCCTCATAATCTCTATTTTATAATAGCTAAATCAATTGATATTAATGTTTATTGTGATTGTTTCTCACTAACCTTCCTCTTGAGCTTCTTATATTAATTAGCAGTTTTCCCCAACCATGCAATACTTATTGATAGGATGCTGATGTAAATGTCATAATCTCTATTTTATAATAGCTAAATCAATTGATATTAATGTTTATTGTGATTGTTTCTCACTAACCTTCCTCTTGAGCTTCTTATATTAATTAGCAGTTTTCCCCAACCATGCAATACTTATTGATAGGATGCTGATGTAAATGTAAAATTGATATATGAGAAAGAAATTTTTGTAAGTCTTGACATTATAATATCTTGTACATCGATTTTCAATCAACATATGAATGGTTGGTTTTAAGAATCATGATAAGACTTTTGATAAATTGTGCTCATTTAATTTATTTAAATGAACATTAAAATTTTAAAAATCATCATAAGTATTTTCAGTGGAATGGGTCCTGATGATTTCAGGAAACGTTTTTAAATAGCTTTAGAAATGATGCAAAATCTTTGAATTGAATCTGTTGTGAAAATACTTAATAATTTTTCAATACACTAAACATTGTTTTGGTTTGTTTAAAAATGGCCAGCCAGCCAAAAATGTTTTATTGAATCTAAAAATGCATAGGAAGCCACCGACTTCGTTGCATTTGGTCAAATAATCTTTGGAATGAAATTAAAGAAAATAGGTTATAGCATACTCTCGCGATAAAAGTAATATTGATTAATTGTAGAGTTTGCATAGCCTCTGTCTAATGTATTTTCTATCAACAGCAAAGCCACACAAAAATTGTCAAATTGTATGTATTCGAACAAAAAGAGTGAGAAAGTAGTTATGGATATCACCATCCGAAGTCACCGCATCTTCATACTGCCAAACAACCAGTTGGGTTCAATTCCTTTTAAGCAGATCCCAATCAGGGGACTGAAATTAGGAGGGAATCATGATATAAATGAATACTTGGTAGCCAGATGAATTCCTGAGGAAAGCTCTTCCTATTAAACACACCCTCTAATACCATCAAGAAGCTCAACACTGTTAATAAATTCGCTATTTTTCGTTGGAAGCCCATTTTGGACGTAGGAAGTTTCAATCCCACGATTTTAAATATCCGTGCAGATATGAGAAATGTTTCCTGCAGCTACCTCAGCTTATCGATTGCCCAAGAATTTAAATATATTGCAAATAAATATTATAGTACGACCCAGACGGTAATCTCAATTCAATCGTAATCTGTAGAGCGACATGTTTACCTGAGTTGGAGTAGTCCTGTTGCTCACTCAGTTTCCTCTTCCGTGATCTGCAATTGGCTCCTGTAAGTTATTACCTTCGAGAATGGAATAATACCAACTTAGGAAAAATTTGATAGCTGGAGTAGGTTAAAATCTTGGTGCCACACTGTATAAAGACTTTGAATTTGTTTTGAGTGCTTTCACAATGGAGTGGAAGATCTTGTCGAGCTGATCTACAATTTTGCTTTCCTATTTTTAGAATATTCTACGTTCCTTTCCTGCATCCATGGATGGTGTTATGAAATATTTTTAGGCACATTATAGATTCTACTGAACTGTTTTAGTGACCCAATACATGATCAAAACATGTGTAATCTGATATTTTTCATAGAGATGATGTTAGAAATTGAGGTTTGTTCCTTGATATGGCATAGCAATGTGCTGTGTGAGGAGGACATGATATGTTTCATGGTGAGCTTGAGTAATAGAAAAGTAGTGGGGAAGGTCAAGTCTATACAAAAGATAAAAATGGAAAAATATTTTCAGGGGAGCTGTGTGGTGATGGTGAGGGTAAAGATAGGGTATTTTGGGTGATCAACTCGAAGAAGTTAAGGGAGATACATATCCAAAGTTTAGTGGCATGTTAGATATGTTAATCTAATATTTAGCTTTCACTAAAGCACCAAGTATCAATTTAAATGAGATTAGAACTACATAATATAAGATATATTATATTTAGTAAAATATACTAGAGGGGCCATATCCTACACCCATAGTAAAGAGGTCTACAACTTAAATGGTGGTGGTATATTTTATTGACTATTTTCTATTGTTATGATAGTGCAAGGAATGCTCGGATGTATTTATCTTTAAATTTTAATTTTTTTTAATTCTTATGAGTGTGAAGTAGGGGAGGAGTAGGAAAGAGTGAAACAAATTTTGTGAAATGTATTTATGTGTGTTTATTGAGAAAACTTGTATTTATTTTAAATTTTATGGAATATGAATTAGACTGAGTCTTGAATTCTCTACTATTGTAAGATTTACATATATATTATCTTTTATTCTTCCATAATGGTCAAATGTAAATGAAGGGTTGATATACATGCCATATAACAAACATACTCTTGATACAATAATGAATGTAATCACTTAATAATAAATGTTTCCAATATCTATTATTGCTTTATTGAGAGTAATTTCTTGTGATTTACATATGGTTGGATCTCATGCCATTTTGATAGCCATTTAGCAAAAATTACCCCATGCAATAAGAAGAATTAGAAGACGTGCTGGATTGAAAATATCCCATGGGGGACCAAAATAATTATTGAATGCAATAACCACTTACATGGGTAAGTAAGGTGGGTATAAATATGGGTGGTAAAAAATGTGAACTATTTATTCGATGAATCCATTAATTAACCCTAGTTTCACCTATAGATTGGATGTCAACATAATATTTTGTCCTTTACATATAATCATGGTTTTCTCAAGTTGAGTGTCATGGTTTTGTTTACCTATTGTCTGCTCTGTTCAACCTTACATATTGGTATTGAAATGTTTAATGATTTTAACATTTGCTTGTTATTCATAATTGCATGTTTATTGGATGCATACAAATATGTTGACACTTTGAAATCTTCTTGTTATTCTGGATGCATGAAAGATGATATTCTTGAAATAATAATATTCAAATCTTATTTTTTTGGGTTTGAAAAATTAATTCTGGTCAATAACTTTATGAACACTAGCTAATTTGACATGGATCCCCATGGACAAAAATTTATGTGTAATGTTACTAATGTGTTGAAGGCTTGCCAAAGGGTGTGGCCAAATGACATTCCTACATACATTGGTATGTCATTTAAAATGGGAAGCTTTCCCATGTCACTCACAAGTATAATTAAGAAACCTCAAAAATCATATTTGTTATGTTGAAGAAATGCCTCATGCAATTGACTATTTATATCAATGAGCATATTTGGGCCTATGAAGCTCATTCATCTCTGAGCACATATTTAATGTGTCTCATTTCTTATTGAAAAATTATTAGTGTTTATCCTTTAGGTTCCACCATTTCATGGATAGGAATGTAAAGGCTTTAATGTATTGTTGATGCATTTATGTTAAGCACTATGATACTGGTTTAAGCAAGGAGAAACAGGGGAGAAATAGTTTACCATGAAATTACATTCATATTATGTTTGATTCTACTAATTAAGTATGATTTACCTATATCTATTTTTCATTTTATAATCATCATGAATGGTGTAGCCTATGTTCTTATTAGGCATGGGGTAGAATAATGTTGAAGGCTATTTGTTGGTTACCTGGTAACTCACTTAAAAATGGCTCACTTGTGCACTTCACACACACACACACACACACACACACACACACACACACACACACACACACACACACACACACACACACACACACACTTGATAATAATTATACGCTCAATGTCTTACCCTAGTTTAGAAACATTACATCATTGGTTAAAGTTGCACATGAGACATGGAGACATGTTGCAATAAAATTAGCTCTCATGGCATCCTCATCCACACTTGATAATATAAAATATCCAATCAAAGATGTCAAATCCTTGTAAGTTGCATACCCCACTGAAATGGGTGGAGGCCATGTAAATAAACTAGCTTTCTTGAATCTAGATTTTGTGTATGATATGTATCCTATGGTGTATTATACAACCTCCAATACATTTTCATTTTACCTCATCATCACCACTCAAATCACCTTAAAATATTTCACCACTTGCATGGTTTTTATGTCTTGACCTTTCCCCACTTCTTCATCACTGATCAACTTCACCATGAAACATAACATCTCCTCCCTACACCACAAATTACCATGCCATATGAAGAATAACTCAACCTCATTTTCTAGTGTAATTTTAATTTTCCACAAGAAATATGAAATTATTTATGTTTAATCCTTTGTAAAAAAATCTTTAATGGGTGAATGCGTGTTTAAAATCTATAAATTATGGTGTTGTTATGTGTAGGCTGAGTAACACCTCATAATGATTCAAACCTAGGTTTAATAGACTAGCCAAAATTGGTAGTGCTTGTGGTCTTATCATTTTTTTTTACCTCTCCTCTAATCAACCAATAAAGAGAAATGAGAACTGCTATTACAAATACAAAGTTTTCTATTAAGTTTTACTGAAAATGAGTATGGGAAAACCTTGGAAATATTTGTATCCATATCTATTTGTATATGGAAACTTACATTGGTTGATTAGATTATATAAGATACATCTTTCATCTAAGAAGTATTTTTTATTTACCATATAATTAGTTTCAAATTCATCTACTTAGGATTGTCTAATTATTTTTAGACTTTTTTAAATTGACACGCGGTGCATTCTCTATATTTTAAGATGATCCATTACATATTTGACATCTATTTTTTATTGAGATGACCCTTGTTTCAATCATGTATTGGGAAATTAAAATAATTTGGTAGAAGCTACAAATTGGATTGATAGGCATCACATGTGACTAAACTTTTCAAATGTATCTACTTGGGTTTCTTTGATTCCATCCCCTAAAATACCCTTTTATTTCCCCTCACCATCACCTCCCAGCTCACCTTGAAATATTTCACAAGTTTTATGTTATATATGGCCTTACCCTCCCCCTCCCCTCCCCCACTTATCCATTACTTGAGCTCATATGAAATGGAAATTATGCTTCCCACATATCTCATTATTACTCAACACTTCAAGAACAAAATGTAATATAAGATCAGTAGTCATGTGTTTTAAGTGAAAAATGATTTTTGATTTATACTTTTTATCTTTGAAAAAACCTAATTTATAAAAATATAAAATTACATCCATTATGAAGAAACACACAACCTCATTTTTCATTGTTATCTCCACCATAAATATTATATTATTGTTCCATACCACTTTGTGGACAAAAAGAGTGATGGGGTCAATGGTCCTACATTTCAAGTGAAATAAATATTGTAATATGACCCAAACATTAATATCAATTAAATTTTAATCTATAGAGGAAAATACGTGTTTACCTAAGTTGGGGTAGTCTTGTTGGTTACTCAATTTCCTCTTCTATGATTTATAGTTTCCTCCTATAAGTTACTACCTTCAAGAATGGAAGAATACCAACTTAGAAAGGAATTGATTGTTGGAGTTGGTTAAAATATTGGTGCCATATTGTATAAAGTCTATCTTCATTTAGTTTGTGTGCTTTCACCATGGAGTGGAATATCTTGTGGATTTTATCTACAATTCTGGTTTCCTATTTGCGGAATATTATACTTTCCTTTCCTGCTTCAATGGATGGCATGATGAAACGGTTTAGGCAAATTTTATGAAACAAAGAAGAAACAAATGAAGGCACATGTCAAACCATAAATCCAGCAATGGCACATATCATAATGTTAAGAAAAAAATGAAAAGAAAATCTCTTGACACTAACACTCTACATTCTCTAGGTCTTTTGTGAGCACAATTGTAAAAGGCCATGGCGATGGATGTCTTGACAGGGTGTATTTTAATTTTTTGCTCCATTCTTAAATACACATGATTCCTAAAGTACATATAACATAATTTGCCTTTTAATTACAATTAACTTTATGTAATTCTAAGCCCTTATTAAGGGTATAAAAATGTAATGATATTATATTTAATGTATTATAATATTATAATATATAATAAATTATAAAATATCATGTTGAATACTATATTTTATATAATATTTAATCATTAGTATTCATATTTCATATATATATATATATATATATATATATATATATATATATATATTATTGTTAGCATCTAATTATTTTTTATTCCAATAAAATGAGGTTCTGTAAAGTGAAAGATTGTAACAACAATTGTACCTCACTCAAAACCCATGACCACTGACCTTGTTCACCTTTTATGCATGATGTAGTATGAAACAATAAGCTAATATTTTTGGTGGAGTTGGTACAAAGTTCAATGACATGTCACATATTTCAATATAATTTATAGCTTCCCATAAACTATTTTAGTGACCCAATACATTATTGAAACATGTGTAATATGATATTGATCATAGAGTTGATGCTATAAAATGAGGTTTGTTCCTTCATATGGCATAACAATGTATTGCATGAGGATCACATGATCTATTTCATGGTGTGATTAAGTAATTATAAAGTGGTGGGGAAGGAAAAGGCTATACAAAGTATAAATATGGAAAATATTTCTAGGTTAGATACATGGTGATGATGAGGGGAAATGATAGGGTATTTTTGGGGATGGACTTGAATAAGTTAGGGGAGATATATTTGAAAATTTTAGATGCATTTAATATTTGTTAATACAATATATATCTTCCACTAAAGCACCAATTGTTAATTTAATTAAGATTAAAACTATATAATATAAGGTACCCTATACTATATTACATTTAATATAATACACTAAATTGACCATATCATACACTGAAGTTGAATATAGTGAATATATTTGGATTTACATTGCCTACACCCTTAAAAAAGTGGTTTTTAGCTTCTAGAGTGGTGGCATATTTTATTATATTTTGTATTGTCCTAATGGTGTAAGGAATGCCGAAAGGTATTTTTATTTATCTTTTAATTTTTTTATTAAGTGATTATGAGTGTGACGCAAGTGAGGAGTAGTAAAAATTGAAACAAATTTTTTGAAATGCATCTTTGTGTGTTTATTGAGGAAACTTAAGTTTTTTGTAAATTTTTTGGAAGAGGTATTACACCGAGACTTGATTCCTATGCTATTATAATATATAATCCTAAATTCATGAATAGTAGTTAAATTTAAATGAAGGGTTGAAATACAACTCATATAATGAATTTACACTTGATATAATAGTGAAGTCCAACCCTTTCCGAAAATGCTTTTAATATCTATTTTTATTTTTTAAGAGTCATTGTTTGTACTTTATGTATGGTTAGATCCTATGCCATTTTGATAGCCATTTGGAGGATATTACCTAGTGCAATAGGAGGAATTAGAAGATGTGTTTAATTAAAAATATCCCATGGGGGACTAGAGTAATTATTGAAGGCAATGACCACATACATGGGTAAAGAAAGTTGGTTTTAATCAGGGTGGTAGACAATGTGAACTATTTTTTTTATTTCTACATTAATTAACCCTACTTTCACTCATAGATTTGATGCCAAAATAATAGATCATCCTTTACATAGAAGCATAATTTTCTTGAGTTGAGTGTCATGGTTTAATGTCACCTATTATCTAATTTGTTCTACTTTACATAATATTATTGGAAAGTTTAATGATTTTAAAATTTGATAATTCTTGTCTAATTTTTTGGTCATTTCATTAGGTTTTCATTCCAATATATTTTTAATTTGAATTAAAGATATCTATAAACACACAGTCATCTTAGTGAATTTTAACATTCAAGAATTATCTTAAACAGTATCTAGCATTTATTATTCATAGCAATATATCAAATAATAATTTAGAGAACATTCATTACAACATTAAATTTAATATTAGTGAAAAATTATATTGCATTGGTTTACCTAATTGACAAATTATTGTAATTATTTAAGTGTTATTATTAACATTAGACACCTTTGAGGGTCCTCACAAATGGAAAATATCAACGAATCTTAGTCATTAACTAGTGTAATTTAGACCCAAAAAATATCATTTTACTTATCATTTTCAAGTCTAGATACCCAATTCAGACTAAGAGAAGTACATTTTCCTAATGATCGACACAAAGTTTTAGAAAATTAAGAGAGATTTTTGGAGCCCTAGATTTTAAGAACACATTCTAAAAAATAGTTTTATTCTTATTGAAACTTACTTAAAAATACTCACTAGGATTTTGACACCTAAAAATGGATCTTGAATATTCGGACAAGGTCCTATGTTTGTCATATATTTTCAAGGTTATTTTTGTCTTACCAAAAAATCTTTATTTCCACTATAAGACTTCAATGATTATCTCTGTATTTATCAATAGTAAAGATAAATTGATAGACCCTCCTTTAATTTTTATTACTATTTTTTATATAAAATTATTTGAGTTTTAATTTATATTTTACATATGCTTAGGCCTAATTAAACACTTTAGGATATATGGATCGTAATTTGATTGAAATTTATTAGTTTATTTTACATTTTGGTAAATCTGAATTTTATTATATTATCTTTATCTTTCTAAGGTTGGATCTTTTACCTTAGGATGAATATAAGTCTATATTACTTTTTTATATATTTTTCTATTTTATTATTTTCAATATATTAGACATAACTTTTTTGTGTGTTATTTTAGACTGTAAATTATTTTTTCCAAAATAGTTTTCAAACCTTAGGACATTGACATGTCAAGTTTTTTAAATTTTGGATATCCTCTTATGTCAAATTTTTTTATTAGATATAAGAAACAAATTAGTCAGAGTGATTCATTGAATCTCAACCCTATTTATTTTATTTAAGTTCGTTTGACTAATTCTATATCTTGCTTGAAAAATAAAACAAAATTTGGAAATCTAGCTAGTATTTATCCAACAATTTTTTTTAATATTAATAATAATCATAATCAGCCTTTGAATGATAATGGTGAAAATGGATCTTGAAATGATAATACAATTAAATTATATTCAATAAGCATTCTTAGATGAATAAGATAGGTATGAAAATATTACATGTTGTCATCTCATGAAATACCCTAGTAATATAATGAGATTGATTAGTTTATTGAAATAAATTGTAAGTCAAATTATATATCAAGAGGCTTAATATGGGATTATGCTTTAAGAATTATCGTACAAGTTAGAGAATAGATATATGATTACTCATAATGTGGATTAATCACTCATGCAATGCACTCGATTCATGTCTAGTCATATAGTCATTTCTCAATTTTGTTTTGAACCTACTCATGATCATGCCTTTTTTTTGAACCTACTCATGTTTGTTTCTCAAATAAATTTTGAACCTACTATGATGAATAGATTGTGTGACTTGTGAATTATACTAAGAAATGAGTGGAATTGGTCATAATGGGAGACCACTACATTTTTTGGTCATTGAAATACAAGTCACTTTAGAAACCATCACCCACCCATCTAAGATATGGTTTTATAGATTCAAAATATTTCCAAATGTTTTTATCTATAAAATACCCTTCAATTTTGATGAGAAAAGTGGTAACAATTAAGGTGCAAAACCCATAACATTTACTGTAAAATTTACCATATGGTGAGTCAATGGTAATGTAGTGTCGAAAGAAAATGTTTCAAACCTCATTACCTTTGATTGATAGAACTAACCATTTATCACTTAGAACAATGTTTTGTCTATATATGTCAATAATTCCCATATTTCCCTTCTCACAAAGAACACAACAAATATCCAAACATACTATGGTAGCCACATCTATCCAATTTGAGAACATTAATAGTATGGCATGCAGAGGCTTTTGAAAATAAAGTTTGAGTTGATTAGATTGAAAATTGACCAAATTTAAGGGCCAAGAAATATGTCTCTCTCATTCTAATCCCTCCCATATAACAATGATATTGTTAATAATGTATTTATTCTTAATAAATGAATTTATATCTAGTTTGATGATGGCAAGCATGATGAAATATAAATAGTTTACAATGGATTTGGTGAGGATTTTATATGACACATTGAAGAGGGTGATTAGACACTATCTAAATATGAGATCTAGGTCTTAATTTTAACTAATACACATGAATAATACTTAGTTTAAACTAACAAATATGCTTAGAAAAAAGATATATATATATATATATATATATATATATATATATATATATAATGACTACTAGGGGAAGGGAACTAGTAGTTGAGGGGGGTCCAATGTTTGTGATTGTAGTTGTGACCCCTTTCCCTGGTCATGAGTTATTAATATTTATTTTATTATGTGATATGGGTTGTTTAGTTGTTTCATAAATTACTTAGATGTTTTAGTGTCGAACCATTTAATTTTTGAATAATTAATATTAAAAATATGAACCTACCTATACAATTATTGGTCCCCTTAAAAAATAAATGTGCACCACAATTAAAAAAAAAATGTACATCACATTTAAAAAAATTAATATCATTTTAAACCAAATGAATATCAATTTCATTAATACAAATATCAATTCTAAACTAAAGTGGAAATTTCAAACAATTACATCCTTCACTTATATTTTGAAGGTGTAAACATTTAAAAAGCATCAATCCCAATAATTTTTTTGATCCCCTCAATTTCACTTTTCTACCTTTGACTGTCAGGTACATGAGAGAAAAGTCACAACATTTGGTCCCCTTCATTTTAATTACATTCCATAAAATTCAAACATTTGACTCTAAAATATGACTCCACCAACCTCCGTTAATTGGCATCATCTCCAAAATTGAAAGAAAATACATGTCTAAGCCTCACCATTCATAAATAGTTCAAAAATCAAAAATCAAATTATATTCTCTAAATCAAATAAAACTATACAAATGTCAATTTTTATTTGCAGAGAGATTTTGAACTTTAGAGAGAGTTTTATTTTTAGAAAGTGTTAGATTAAAATTAGAAATTAAGCATACTTCAAAATTCAAGAACAAACATATTCAAAATATCATGTTACAAGTTAGAAGTTTGTAGTTTAAAGATTAGCACACTAGTAAATTTTAATTTTTTTATTTTTCTATGAAACCAAAATAATTTTTGCATTCAAGGTCACATGCTATTAATTTGGAATTATAAAATTTTAAAATGTAAACTGACATAGTTTTTATCCACATGTTTTCCATTCACTCTACTCTATTATTTATATATACAACATATTTATGTTGGGGTTGAGCTTGGGATGGAATATGCATGAGTCATTACTGTGGAAGCCACTACCATTTTGCACATGGATTGGCATGATTTTGTCGATTACCATCGTATTTTAATGCCACCCTACATGCCATAGAATTTTTTTCCTAGTTATTTACATTTTAGCATGGTTATTGTTCCTTATATGTTCATGTGTTTTACTATGTACCTTTTACATTCCTGGGTTTCTTAGCATGATTTGTTTTTCTATTTTTTATGTGTTATCACATTTGAGTAAATTTTTACTAGTATGTTAATAGATTTATGGATCATTACACCAACAAATGTCTCTCCCTACCTTTTTCATAAACCTCATCCCTATAAACGGTCATGGAACCTGCTTAGAAATTCTTGACCATGTAATATTTCACAAAGGAATTTTATTTGATAGAATGGAATGATTAAAACTATTGTTATTATGCCTTATATGTTCATTTATTTAGCATGCCTTCAGATCTGACTAAGCATTTACTGGTATGCTAATGGATTGATGAAATGTTACACATAGATGTTTTGTTTATTAATGAACCTAAAACTATGTTCTTTTTATTTTTTCGTGCCTGTTATTGTTAATGTGCCTTCAATGCCCTTGTTCAAAGATGATTTTTAGAGGGATGAAATGTTATGTAATATTATGTAGTGTTATTGGATATCTTTACATATTAAAAAACAGAGGAAAGAAATATGTGATATGAAACCAATATGGAGGATTCATTTTTATGTGCCATTCATTTTAATGTAAACATAATTTAGAAGAAATAATTTTAAAATGAAATTAATGTTACTTTATTTAAATTAATATGAAAATAAGAGAGACAAAAACTACATCTTTGATGCAAGATATTTGCACCAGAGAAGATGAAGAATACCCTATTTTGTAAAGATGGAGATGTACACTTTAATTGTTCTCTATACATTCTACACTTTAATTGTTCTCTATACATTCAAGTTTCAAAATAGAAAAGATAATTAATCTGTTTTTCATATGTAATGAAGTGTACTATATACTTCAATTTTTTTACCTTTATTTTGTGTTCAAATTTATTTTGTACATACTTTGCTACCATGTCAATGTCTCTATTACACCTTTAAGAAGCAATTGCTAATAATTATATACAAAATTTTAATGCTATTCTAATATTCAAAGATAATATATATTATATTCATTATTGAAAAAATTATATGGTCCAATAAACTATAAATTAGTTTGAACTCTACTAAGTTTGATTTGGGAAGAAAAATAAAATATTCTAGAAGTTGCACGCGTTTCTTTACCAACCAAAGCCACCGCACCTTCATACTGCCAAACAACCAGTTGGGTTCAATTAGTTTTTAGCAGATCGCAATCAGGGGACTGAAATCTGGAAGAAATCGTGAGAAAAATGAATACTTGATAGGCAGATGAACTGCCGCCAAACACAAATCCCTGAGGAAAGCTCTTCCTATTAAACACACCCTCCAATACCATCAAGAAGCTCAACACTGTTAAATAAACTCGCTATTTTCCGTTCGGATCCCATTTCGACGTAGGAATTTTCAATCCCACGATTGCAAATATTCGTGCTGGTTGTACCAGCAAGATATGAGATAAGTTTCTTGCAGCTACCTCAGCTTATCGATTGCCCAAGAATTTAAATATTATAGTATGACCCGGACGGTAATCTCAACGCAATCGTAATCTGTAGAGGGAGATACATGTTTACCTCAGTTGGGGTAGTCATGTTGCTTACTCAATTTCCTCGTTTGTGACCTGCAGTTTGCTCCTGTAAGTTACTAACTTCAAGAATGGAATAATACCAACTTAGGAAAGAATTGATTACTGGATTGGGTTAAAATCTTGGTGCCACACTGTATAAAGACTGTTTGCATTTATTTTGTGTGCTGTCACCATGAAGCGGAAGATCTTATGAAGCTGATCTACCATTCTGCTTTCTTATTTGTGGAATATTCTGCTTTCCTTTCCTGCTTCAATGGGTGGTGTGATGAAATATTTTTGGGCACATTATAGGAGAGAAGGAAACAACGAATGCATGGGCATGTCAAACCATAAATATGGTAATGGCATGCATCAGAACATTAAGAAGAAAATGGAAGTGAAGCTCTTGCCATTAAAACTCCACATTCTCTAGGTCTTCCACGAGTCTAAGTGTAACAAGGCCAAGGCGGTGGCGGTCTTGACAAGGTGTTGGTTTTTCATTTTTATTCCCTTGTCAAATACATAAATATATGTGATTCACGAATCACATATAACACAATGTGTTGTGTGAGGAGGATACAATCTATGTTTTGTGATGAGGATATGATATGTCATTTACAAGATGTTATCTCGGGCCATTTACAAGCATAACTAAGCAACTTTTAAAAACCTTGTTTTTATATTGAGAAAATGTATCAACAATCATAAATTTATATTATTGAGCATCTTTGGGTCTATGAAGCTCATTTTATTAATGAGAAAATATTCAATTTGTTTGATTTATTCTTAGAAAATTATTAATGTTTGTCCTTCAAGTGCCTTCATTTCATGGATAAGAATGTGAAGGTTTGACTATATTACTGATTTATTTATATTAAACATTACATGACATTGGTTGGAGTGAGGAGTAGTAGGAGAGAACTATTTCTCCCTAAAATTCTTTTCAGGTTATGTTCGATGTTGCTAAACTAGGATTTACCTATACTTGTCATTCCTTTTATAATCATCCTAAGTGGCAGAACCCATGTGTTTTATTTTGGGCATGGTGTAGAATAATGTTAAAGGCTATTTTTTGGTTACTTGATAGCTCACTTGGCAGTGGCTCACTTGTGCACTTTATGCATGCACACATGTGCACATGCATATTAATAGTTTTTAATATATTAAAATAACATTTGATAATAATTATACTTATAAATATATAATATAATTATATATATAATATGTTATATACTATTATAATATATTATATTTGTAATTAGTATATATAAATACAAATTTTGGACCCTCAGTGTCTTGTCCCTAGCTTAGTGCCATTGCATCATTGGTTATAGCTACACAAGAGACATGTAGGCCTAATATAATCAAATTAACTCTCATGATATCCTCATCCACCCTTAACAATTAAAAATGGACAATAAAAAATGTTGACTCTGTATAAGCTACATACCTCCCTCCAATGAGTGGAGGCCATGTAAATCCACTAGTTGCCTTGAATGTGGGTTTAGTTTATGATATGGACCCTACAGTGTATAATACCACCTCTAATACATTATCATTTCCCCTCACTATCACCACTCAAATCACCTTAAAATATTTCACCACTTGCATGGTTTGTATGTCTTTGTCCTTCCCCACTACTTGAAACATAACATCTTCTCCCTGCACCACACATTGCCACCCCATATGAAGAAGCAAACAACCTCATTTTTTATTGTCACCTCCACAAGAAATACAACATTATTATTGCTTAACCCTTTGTAAAAAATATTAGACGGGTGACGGTGCATTGAGAATCTATAAATCATGGCATTGTTATGTGTAGGTTGAGTAGCTCATCATAATGATTGTAACTTAGGTTCAATATACTACCCAAAATTGGTAGTGTTTATGGTCCTAACAGAAATTTCACCTCTCCTCTAATCATCAAGTAAAGAGAAATGGGCACTATTATTACAAATACAATAGTTTCTATTAAGTGTTATTGAGAATGAGTATAGAAAAACCTTGGAAATATTTATATCCATATTTATTTTCATATGAAAACCTACATTAGTTGATTAGATTATATCAGATGCATGTTTCATTTAAGAAACATTTTCTATTTATTGTCTAATTATTTTTAGAGTCATCTAATTAGCTTTGTCTAATTATTTTTAGACTTACTTAAATTGACACATCATACATTATCTACATTTTAAGATGATTCATTATATATTCGACATCTATTTTTCATTGAGATGACCCATGTTTCAATCATGTATTTATAAATTTAAATAGTTTGATAGAAGCTAAAAATTGCATTCACATGTGTGACATGTCACTAAAATTTCCACGTGTATCTATTAGGGTTTCTTTCAATCCATCCCCTAAAATATGATCTCATTTCCCCTCACCATCATTGCCCATCTCATCTTGAAATATTTTAACAATTTCATGTTTTGTATGGCCTTTCCTTTCCCCACCACTTCACAATTACTCAAGCTCAAGTGAAACAAAAGGTCTCCTCCCCACATAGATTATTATTACTCAATACTTTATGAACAAAAGGTAAGATAAGGTTGGTATTCATGTGCTTCAAGTGAAGAATAATTTTTGATTTACACTCTTTATCTTTGAAAAACCGTGTTTTACTAAAATAAAAATTACATCCCTTACAAAAGAATGTACAACACCTCATTTTTTACTATCACCTCCACTAGAAATATTATATTATTATTGCATACCACATCATGCAAAAAAGGTGAGACTGGGTCAGTGGTCATGGGTTTTAAATGAGGTGTAACTATTGATTTACATTATTTACCTTTATAAAACCATGATTTAATAAATCTAAAAATTGTGCCATCCCTTCTGGTGTAACTTACTCTTTTGGGGTAATTACTAGCCATAATATTACATAATTCTAAGGTATTTTCATTTTTTCAATTATTAGTCTAAGTTAGGTGTTATTGGTGTGTCTTTCCATTTGTCATCATGTCCCCATATTCTCTTCTCTCCCTTTTTCTCTCCTATTTTCTTGTTCCTATGATGTTCCCCTAGAATCATATTCAGTATTATTCTGGGTGGTTTATAAGGTTGGTTAGGGAAACCTTATGGTATATGGTCATGTCTTGTCTATTTTTTTTTAACATTTGATGGGGTTTACGTGCTAACAAAATCTTAATTTGAGTTAAAAACATCTCTAAACACATAATCATCTTAGTGAATTTTAACATATGGGAATTATCTAAAAGAGTATCTAGAATTTATTATTCATATCAATCTATCAAAAAATAAATTAGAGAGTGTTCATTAAAACATTAAAGTTTATATTAGTGACATATTATATTACACTGGTTTACCTAGTTGACAAATTACTGTAATTGTTGAAGTGTTATTCTTGATATTATGCACCTTTGAGGGCTCTACAAAATGGAAAATACTAAGGAAGATTAATGATTCACTATTGTAACATAGACCAAAAACACATAGTTTAACTTATCATTTTCAAGTCTAACTACCCAATTAGGGCTAATATAAGAAGTGCATTTTATCAATGATCGAGACAAAGTTTTATAAAATTAAGTAAGATTTTCAGAGCCTTAGATTTGAATAACACATTTTTAAATACATTTTTCACTTAATTGATACTTTTATAACAATACTCACTAGGGTTATGACACCTAAAATTAGAACTTGATGGTTTGGACAAGGTACTCTATTCACCACACTTTTTTAGGTTCTTGTTGTCTTGCCACAAAGTCTTGATTTCCACTATCAAAATTCAATGAATATCTCTATACTTCTCAATATTAAAGATACATTTATATACCCTCATTTAATTTTTATTACTCTAGGTTTTAGAAAATTAATTGGGTCTGAATTTATCTTTTACATATATTGAGGCCTAATTAAAAGCTTATAGATATATGTATTGTGATTTGATTGAAATCTATTAGTTCATTTTACATTTTGGTGAACCCAAATTTTATTATGTTCTTTTTATCTTTCTAAGGTTGGATATTTTCCCTTTAGGGTAAACATAAATATATGTGGGTTTTATAGGACTTATTGCATTGTATTATTTTCCATCTATTAGACCTAACTTCTTTTTGTGTTATTCTAGACCATGGATTAAATTTTCCCAAATATGTTTAAAACCTTAGGATATTTATATGTTATGTGTATTTAATGTTGGATATTGTCTTATGTCACAAAAATTGATTACATATAAGAAACGAATAAGGAATATTGCTGAAGGATAATTTTTCAAGCTTCATTGCTTTGTATTATTAAAACCATCCATTTATCACTTAGAGTAATGCTTGTCTGTAGATGTCAATAATTCCCATACTTCCATTCTCACAAGGAAGACAAAATATACAATTTTTTTTTTGGTATACATGAATCTATTTATAATTGGATATAAAAAGTCCTTAAGAACTTTTTCCAACATGTAATATGAGGGTTTGGAGGTGGCATGGGTGGTAGATAAGATGTTATAAAAACCTATAATTTTCTAGCCAATGATAGAGGTTTAATGATTGAATATTCCACCTTTTTATCCACTCTATCAATGATATATTACCATAGTTCAGAGGGAGATCTATAAAAAAATAATTAGATACTCATAAATTTAAATTTCTAACTTTTTTGGATCCATTTCTAGTTATATTGTATGAGTTTTCCTCCTATAGGCATCATTATTTGTTTGAAGCATTAGGTTTTAGCCTGCTAAAAATTAGAGCAAGAGGATTTGAAAATAATATTAAGGAATTTTAGAAATTCTTTAATAGAAGATTATCGCTCATCGATAGTGAGAAATGTATCATCTACAAAGTGGAAATCAATGAGTTTAAAAGAGATATTAGGAAGATAAATTCCACTAAGGAACCCTCAATCTGCCCTATGAGTAAGATCTTTAATAATAAAAACATACAGAGCAAGAGCCAAAGGGAAACCTTGTCAAATGGACTAAAATAAGCCAAATCTATCCAATATAAGCCCATTGATAGTGAGGCACACAAAGGTTTTCAAAAATAAAATCTGAACTATTGAGATAATTTTTTTATAGAATGGATAGAATGAACAACCATTCAATTATATCATAGGACTTCTCAAAGTCTAATTTGATTAATATGGTGCATTGGAAATATTTATTACCCATTCCATTCCTCCCATAAAAAAATGAGATTGTCAATAATGTATTTATTTTTAATGAAGAATTATGCTCTAGTCTAATGATGAGAGGTAGGATTAAACATAAATGGTTCTCAAGGTATTTAGTGAGGATTTTATATAAAAACATCAACCTATTTCCTAACTATAGCAACTTATTTTTCATAGTGATAAAGGAAGGTGGCAGTGCAAGTAATCAACTATAAAAGAAATGTATATTGGAATTTTATATAAGAATGTGATTAAAAAATTATTTATCAAGATTCTAGTATTTATATAATAAATTATTTTAGCCTATTTAATTTTTTACTTGATATCACCATATAATGTGTGATGGTGATCACTCCTACTAGTACATCCTTCTAATCTTTAGTTATGTATGAAAAATAGACCATTGTATGATCAATGACCTCTCTTACATTATTATCCTTAATAGAACATGAGTGAAATATTCTCATACATATATCCTATTCATATATCATCTTAACTTCTTGTATGATGGGTGGTAATATCTTCACATGATACCGAATATCATTCTCCCCTTTATTTAGCAATTTATTTACCATATCCAAGGTTTTAAAATTAATTAGAATGAAAATATTTTCTGTAAGCCAAATCTTACACTTTTATATTTAAGATACAGTCATATGTACAAAATTCAATCATAAACTCAAAGAATGAAAAGTAAAGTAACTTCATCCATTGTGTTTTCTCCTTTCATCTGTATTCTTTTTTAAACAACTGCTTCTTTGCATTATCAAGGTCTTGCATTGTCCAAAAATATCTATGTACAAATGGGGAACAATTATTTTTTTAAAAACTAATTTTGGATGATTCTATCCCTAATTTTCATTTTTCTTCATCTAAATATAATGGGAAATATTACATCACCCAAAAACACGGTAGTAATTTTGAGTAGTTTCAATAAGGGGTCTTAGGTCACATTTTGAGATATCATAGATCAAATTTTTAGTCACACTTATCTTCAAAGTTTAAGTTTGATTAAGACCACATGTATTTATCTAAGTGTCATGGTATGTTCATATATTAACTTAGTGCTCTCTTAGTTAACCATGACTACATATAGTCTAAGATTCATTTACGACTAAGTATAAATTTATTTGAGTACATTGCAGACTTGATGTAATTATGAGTTTAATTTAATAATTCCATGAGTCCATGACCTCAAGAGAGTTCAATGAAATCATGGAATAAGAAAATTATCTTAGTTTATGCACATAGTCATGGATAAATATAATTTTAAAAGTTCAAGCATAGAATCACATGATGCATGACTTGATATCTCTTTATATAGTCCTCAATGACCATAAAATAATAACTAAGTACATGATTTTTGAAAAGGAAATATGTCTCAATAGTTAGAATCAACTCACAATGAATAGTATTGTTAAAGACTTACATGGTTATGGATTCCAATAACCTCAAAGAGAACCCACATATTTTATAGTCACATATTCTAATAGCCTCAAGAATATCCCATGGAGTCTTAGGCTCATATAATTTACAATGAACATGGAGATCACAAAAATTTCTTTATACAATGTAACCATATGTCATGTCATTGGTCATAACTCATTCGTCATAGATATATTTGCTTAAGTTGATCATATCACAATGTGTGCATTAGATAGAACTTCATGAGACCATATTTTTCACATGCAACCATGATTATCAAATATAACTATAGTGAGGGGGAATAACAAAGAGTTATCCAAGTGGCCACAAGTTTTGTAAAAAGATGCCAAATGGGATGTTCTAGGCATACTTGGAAATCTATTGATGAGAGATTTTAGTTACTTTTATCCATGATATAGTTAACTCAACCACATAGTCATTTTTATAAAAAATTCTATAGGAATCACATATAATTTGAGATAATTATAGAATGTTAGCAAGCAAAAAAATGAAAAGATGTCAAGATAATAATTAAATGGGTAAAATATATCTAAATAAAATGAGGAGATAAGGGGAGGTTAACATATTGAAGAGATCTAAAAAAGAGTAGATATAGGAGATGAAGGGGTTCCTAGGAGGAGGAAAGTAGAGGACAAAATGAAGTTAGAATATAGAGAATAAGACAAATATTTAGTCCTATAAGTGTAATGTGAAATCCATAATCTTGATTTTGTATGAAATTATAATTGTGTCCCCAATTCAATAAAGTTTTTTTATTTGTTTTTTATCTTGTATTTTTGAGAGAGTCAGTAGAATATCACTATTAGGGAATGAGGCAACCATTAAGTTTTCTCCTATACATCCAATTTATACCAATTGGTATTAGATCAATTTTTATGCATGCTAGGTTATGTGTGAAGACTCTATTTGATTCAATGATAAGTTGTGAAATAGAAGCTTTCAATTAGGAGAAGTGATGGTACATAAAGGTAATCTCATTAGAATAGGTGCAAGATTATGAACACTAGAGTTATAAATTTAACAGAGATGAATAGAGGAATACAAACATATTTGAGGTAATAAATACCACACATATAAGGGGATATCACAGTGAATAAGTGAGTGATGATGAATAATTAAAAGTTTAAGAGTTTTAAGAGGAAGATATGGGGAATAAATATGAGGGATGAATTCTCAGATCTATTGTAAAGTATTCCAATAAACCAAAGTTTGATACAAATTTTTGTAGTAAAATTTTTGACTATGAAGAACTTATAGGTTGGATTACATTAATGGAGAAATATTTTGACTATGAGTTAATGGAGGAACCCAAGAAATTTAAAATTTCCTACAAAAAGTTAAAAGGTCATAAATATTTATGGTGGGTTCATGTGCATACTGAGAGACATAAAAAAATTAAGTAAAAAATCAAGTTATGTGATATAATGGTGATAAAATTGAAGGATAAAGTTTTTCCTTCAAACAATCACATATATTTGTTTAAGAATTTATATAACCGAGATAAAAGGAGATGAGTATTAAAAAATATATTTATGAATTTTATAGGCTCACTATAAGAGTTGGACATATATAATATGACCTAGATAAGGTTTCTAAACATATGAATGGGTTGCATATTAATGCTCAAGATGAGATTGGTTTTCTTTAATTTATAATTATGGAAGAATATTATCAATGTGTATTGAAGACCATATAAAATTTGTCTAGTAGGCAAAAAATGAACTCTAGATGTAAATAGATGTCCTCAAGATGAAGAGTAAAAATTATTTGTGGTAGAGGACAACACACTCAAGATGGATAAATGAGCAATTCCTAGAATAATAATTATAATACTAGAGAAAGAGGATACTCTTTTAGAGTAAGAGGATGCTTTAGAAGAGTAATAGACAAAGGATTTATAGTATTTAGATGTAATAGATATGGTGGACACAAAGATTATGAGTGTGTATAAATAACTCAGAACAATGACAAGATATATAAAGAAACAATTCATATTCTTCATGGTGATGAAGAAAGTGTTGGATATGAAATACACATAGAGGAGCCATAATAGGTAGAGGCTCTTATGATTAAAATATCACTATTGAAACCATCCAAAGAAGTGGATGAACATGTTCAAATGAAGAGTCTATTTTTGAGCATTTAAAAATTATGAGGTAAGTGTTATAAGGTAATAATTTATAGTGGCAATAAAGATAATTTAGTGTCTTAAAAAAGGGTGGATAAAATTGATCTTGAAATGATAGTACACCCTACCCCATACAAAATTTCATGGTTATTAAAGGCCATCAAGTACTTGTAAATGAACAATGTTATGATTCAAACTTATAATAATTGAATCATGAAAAATGTAATGTATAAAGTGGTCAAGATGTCCAAATATTCAAAATTTTCATAAATAGAATAATACTCTTATGGTAGGGAAACAACATAAAATAATATTTTAGGAAATAACAACTCCACAATTCTAATTCAAGGGTGATACCTCCAATATCCTTATAATAATATAAGACTCAACATTTAATTGATATATTTTACAATGATAGTCATATCTTTTATATAGATCTATAATAATACTAAAGGATGGGTAAACTTATAATTAATATGAAGGTCGAATCATTAACTAATTTATTAATTCCAGAAGTAACTCATTTGTCCCAATATATTAGACCCATATAACTAAGGTTATGTTTACCACATGTTGGTATCTCCATCGACCCATATACATCAACATATCATAACCCTTGGTATACAAAAAATAATACATGATGAATTTTCAAATTGGTTTATATAAGGATAATTTTTTGTTTGACATTATGCCCATGCATGTGTATCATGTGTTTTTAGGAAGGCCATTGACATATGATATGAGAGTCATGAATGGTGGAATATCAAACACTTATACTCTTATGAAGGATGGAAATAAGTTCAACATAAGTCCATTGAAGGATAAAGGAAAAGTGGACAATAGTTCAAACGTGATGATGGTTTCAAGAATTTTTTATTTTAATGATAAAGGAACATGATACATGCTTTGAATTAATTGTAAAACCTATATTAGTAGTGACATACACTAAGGTAAGTAATATTACCTTTTAGATTCATAATTTATTGGAAGAGGATGTTGATATTGTGACAAATGATTTTCTTGATGGATTATTGCTCATAAGAAGAATTATCCATGATATAGAGTTAGTGTTGAGAGAAAGCTCACTCAATAAGGAAACTTATATATTAACACCAATGAAGAATGGAGAAAAAAATATAGGTGCAAAAATGATTGAATAAAGTCTTGATCAAAGATATTTTGAGCCCATGTGCAATTCAAGTTATACTAGCACCCAAGAAAGGTGGAGAATGTGGAAATATTATATAGAAATAAATAATATCACTATCAAGTATAAGTTTATGTTACCAAGGATGGATGATTTAATGTATTTTTTAAGAGAATTTAAATACCTCAATAAGATATATTTAAATATCAAGTATCATCAAATATAAATAAGAGAAGGTGATTAATGGAAAACCACATTAAAGATAACTAATGAGTTGTATGAGTGTCTAGTTATGCCATTTGCATTAACAACTAATTTGAAAAAGCTCATAAGGCTCATGAATGTCCCTTTATTACCTCCCATGCCTCTTTATTACCTCCCATGCCTCATTAATGTCCCTTCTTCCAAATTCATGATAAGGATAATTATGGATTTTAATTACATAATTTAATTAATCCATGACCACACATCTCAATCTTGAGATGGACGGTCATGGTTGATTCTAGTCATTCTTGAAAATCTATAAATAGAGAGGCCATGAACATCTAGTGGCATGTTAGATATGTTAATGTAATATCTAGCTTCCACTAATGCACCAAGTGTCAATTTAAATGAGATTAAAACTACATAATATAAGGTATATTATATTTAGTATAATATACTAGAGGGGCCATATCCTACACCCATAATAAAGCAATTTGCAACTTATATGGTGGTGATATATCTTATTGACTATTTTCTATTGTTATGATGGTACAAGGAATTATCGGAGGTATTTATCTTTAAATTTAAATTTTGTTAAGTGCTTATGAGTGTGAAGCAAGGGAGGAGTAGGAAAGCGTGAAACAAATTTTGTGAAATGTATTTTTGTGTGTTTATTGAGAAAACTTGTATTTATTTTAAATGTTATGCAAGATGAATTAGAGTGAGTGTTGAATTCTCTACTATTGTAATATTTACATATATATTATCTTTTATTCTTCGATAACATTCAAATGTAAATGAAGGGTTGATATACATGTCATATAACAAACATACTCTTGATACGATAATGAAGATCGACACTTAACAATAAATGTTACCAATATCTATTATTGCTTTACTGAGAGTCATTCCTTGTGCTTTACGTATGGTTAGACCATACCATTTTGATAGCCATTTAGAAAAAATTACTCCATGCAATAGGAAGAATTGGAAGATGTGTTGGATTAAAAATATCCCATGGGGGACCAAAGTAATTATTGAAGGCAATAGCCACTTACATGGGTAAGTAAGGTGGGTTTAAATATGGGTGGTAGAAAATGTGAACTATTTAAATGATGGAGCCATTAACTAACCCTAGTTTCACCCATAGATTGGATGTCAACATAATATTTTGTCCTTTACATAGAATCATGGTTTTCTCGAGTTGAGTGTCATGGTTTTGTTTACCTATTATCTGCTTTGTTTAACCTTACATATTGCTATTGAAATGTTTAATGATTTTAACATTTGATTATTATGCATTATTGCTTATTTATTGGATGCATACAACTGTGTTGACACTTTAAAATCTTCTTTTTAATTTGGATGCATGAAGGATGATATTCTTGACATGAGAATATTCCAATCTTATTTTCTTTGGTTTGAATTTGTGATGTTGGTTAATAATTTTATGAACACTATCTAATTTGACATGGATCCCCATGGACAAAAAATTATGTGTAATGTTACTACTATTTTGAAGGCTTGCTAAAGGGTGTGGCTAAATGACATTCCTCCATATATTGGTATGCCATTTACAATGGGAAGCTTTCCTTTGTCACTCACAAGTATAACTAAGAAACCTTCAAAATATTTTTTATTATGTTGAATAAATACCTCATGTAATTGACTATTTATATTTTCAAGCATCTTTGGGCCTATGAATCTCATTCATCATTGAGCACATATTTAATGTGTCTCATTTCTTATTGAAAAATTATTAGTGTTTATCCTTTAGGTTCCACCATTTCAAGGATAGGAATGCAAAGGCTTGAATGTATTGTTGATGATTTATGTTAAGCACTGTGATACTAGTTTAAGCAAGGAGAAGTAGGGGAGAACTCATTTTCCATGAAAGTCCATTTAGATTATGTTTGATGCTACTAATTAAGTATGTTTTACCTATATCTATTTTTCCTCGTATAATCATCATGAATGGTGGAGCTTATGTTCCAATTGGGCATCATGTAGAATAATGTTGAAGGCTATTTGATGGTTACCTTAAAAATCATTTGGTAATGGGTCACTAGTGCACTTTACACACACACATACACAACATTTGATAATAATTATACTATTAATGTCTTACCCTAGTTCAAAAACATTTAATCATTGGTTCAAGTTGCACATGAGATGTAGAGACATGTTGCATTAAAATTAACTCT
The DNA here is from genome assembly GCA_037957365.1 of Torreya grandis. Lineage (NCBI taxonomy): Eukaryota > Viridiplantae > Streptophyta > Pinopsida > Cupressales > Taxaceae > Torreya > Torreya grandis. The sequence goes on along the minus strand of JARHVA010001050.1, from coordinate 3,491,961 downwards.
CATGACATCCTCATCGACACTTGACAATAGAAATGGGTGGAGGCCATGTAAATACACTAACTTCCTTGAATCTAGATTTTGTGTATGATATAGATACTCTAGTGTATGATACAACCTCTAATACATTTTCATTTCCCCTCATCATCACCACTAAACTCACCTTAAATATTTCACCACTTGCATGGTTTCTGTGTCTTTACCTTTCCCCATTTCTTCATCACTAATCAAGTTCACCATGAAACATAACGTCTCCTTCCTACACCACACATTACCATGCCATATGAAGAAGCACACAACCTCATTTTCTAGTGTAATTTTAATTTTCCACAAAAAATATGAAATTATTTATGTTTAATACTTTGTAAAAAAAATCTCAGATGGGTGACTATGTGTTGAGAATCTATAAATTATGGTGTTGTTATGTGTAGGTTGAGTAACACCTTAGAATGATTCAAACCTAGGTTCAATACACTAGCCAAAATTGTTAGCGCTTGTGTTCCTATCAATTTTTTTTACCTCTCCTCTAATCAACCAATAAAGAGAAATGAACACTATTATTACAAACACAATGTTTTCTATTAAGCCTTACTGAGAATAAGTATGGAAAAATATTGAAAATATTTGTATCCATATCTATTTGCATATGGAAACTTACATTGGTTGATTAGATTATATAAGATGCATATTTCATTTAAGAAGCATTTTTTATTTATCATCTAACTGGTTTTAGATTCATCTACTTAGGTTTATCTAATTATTTTTAGACTTTTAAAAATTGACATGTGGTGCATTCTCTACATTTTAGGATGAGCCATTAGATATCTTATATTTATTTTTCATTGAGTTGACCCTTGTTTCAATCATGTATTGGGAAAATAAAATAATTTGATGAAAGTTACAAATTGCATTGATAGGCATAACATGTAACTAAACTTTTCACATGTATCTACTTAGGTTTTTTTGATCCCATCCCCAGAAATACCCTTTCATTTCCACTCACCATCACCTCCCAACTTTCCTTGAAATATTTCACAAGTTTTATGTTCTATATAATCTTTATCTTGAGCCATTACTTGAGCTCACATGAAATGGAAATTCTCTTCTCCACATATCTCATCGTTACTCAACACTTCATGAATAAAAAGTAATAAGAGGTTGGTAGTCATGTGTTTTGAGTGAAGAATGGATTTTTATTTATAATATTTATCTTTGAAAACCCATAATTTACAAAAATATAAAAATACTTCCCTTATGAAGGAACACACGACCTCATTTTTCATTGTTACCTCCATCATAAATATTATATTATTGTTGCATACCACTTTATGCACAAAAAGAGAGATGGGGTCAATGGTCCTGAATTTCAAGTGAAATAAATATTGTAATAGACCTAGATATTAATATTAATTAAATTTTAATCTATAGAGGGAAATACATGTTTACCTAAGTTGGGGTAGTCTTTTTGGTTACTCAATTTCCTCTTTTATGATTTGTAGTTTCCTCCTTTATTTTACTACCTTCAATAATGGAAGAATACCAACTTAGGAAGGAATTGATTATTGGAGTGGGTTAAAGTATTGGTGCCACACTATATAAAGACTATTTTCATTTATTTTGTGTGATTTGACCATGAAGTGGAAGACCTTATGGATTTGATTTACAATTCTAGTTTCTTATTTGTGGAATATTCTACTTTCCTTTCCTACTTCAATGGGTGGAATGATGAAATATTTAAGGCACATTTTAGGAAATAAAGAAGCAATAAATGAAGGCACATATCACAATTTTAAGAAATAAATGGAAAGAAAATCTCTTGACACTAACACTCTACATTCTCTAGGTCTTCCATGAGTGCAAGTGTAAAAGGCCATGGTGATGGATGTCTTGACAAGGTGTACTTTAAATTTTTTATTCCCTTCTAAAATACACATGATTCCTAAAGTACATATAACATAATTTACCTTTTAATTGCAATTAAATTTATGTAATTCTAATCCCTTATTAAGGGTAAAAAATGCAATGACATTATATCTAATGTATTATAATATTGTAATATATAATAAATTATAAAATATCACATTGCATACTATATTTTATAGTCATTAATGTTTCATATTTCATATTTAATATAAATAAAAATTATTAGTATTATTAGCATCTAATTATTTTTTGTTCCAATAAATTGAGGTTCTATAAAGTGAAATATTGTAATTCAACAATTATACCTCACTCGAAACTCATGAACACTGACCCTGTTCACATTTTATCCATGAGGTTGTATGAAACAATAAGATAATATTTTTATTGGAGTTGGTATTAAGTTCAATGACATGTTAGATATGCCAATGCAATTTATAACTTCCCCCAAACTATTTTAGTGACCCAATACATGATTTCAACATGTGTAATATGATATTTATCATGGAGGTGATGCCATAAAATGAGGTTTGTTCCTTCATATGGCATAACAATGTGCTGTGTGAGGATAATGTGATCTATTTCATGTTGAGATTAAGTAATTATAAAGTGGTGGGGAAGGACAAGGCTATACAAAGTATAAAAGTGGAAAAATATTTCTAGGTTAGCTACATGGTGATGATGAGGGGAAATGATAGGGTATTTTGGGGGATGGACTTGAAGAAGTTAGGGGAGATACATTTGAAAATTTTAGAGCCATGTCATATTTGTCAAAACAATATGTATCTTCCATTAACACACCAAACATTAATTTAACTAAGATTAAAAATACATAATATAAGGCAACCTATATTATATTTCATTTAATATAATACATTAAAGGGAACATATCATACACTAAAGTTGAATTTAGTGCATATATTTGGATTTACATTTCCTACACCCTCAACAAAGTGGTTTTTAGTTTGTAAGGTGGTGGCATCTTTTATTGACTATTTTATATTGATCCAATGGTGCAAGGAATGTTGAAAGGGATTTTTATTTATCTTTTAATTTTTTTTATTAAGTTCTTATGAGTGTAACGCAAGTGAGGAGTAGTAAAGAGTGAAACAAATTTTGTGAAATGCATTTTCTTCTGTTTACTTTAGCATTTGGGGATTATCTTAAAGAGTACTTAACATTTATTGTTCATAGCAATCTTTCAAAAAGTAAGTTAAATAGCATTCATTACAACATTAAATTTAATATTAGTGAAAAATTATATTGCATTGGTTTACCTAATTGACAAATTATTGTAATTATTGAAGTGTTATTATTGACATTATACACGTTTAAGGGCCCTGACAAATGGAAAATATCAAGGAATCTTAGTTCTTAATTGGTGTAATTTATACAAAAAACAAATCATTTTACTTATAATTTTCAATTCTAGATACCTAGTTTGGGCCAAGAGAAGTATATTTTCCCAATGATCAACACAAAGTTTTAAAAAATTAAGCGAGATTTTTGGAGCCCTAGATTTTAAGAACACATTTTTAAAAATAGTTTTATTCTAATTGACACTTCCTTAAAAAGACTCACTAGGGTTTTGACACCTAAAAATGGATCTTGATGATTTGAACAAGGTCCTATGTTGACCAAACATTTTTGAGGTTATTTTTATCTTGCCAAAAAATCTTGATTTCCACTATAAGTCTTCAATGATTATCTCCATATTTATTGATAGTAAAGATAAATTAAAAGACCCTCTGTTAATTTTTATTACTATGATTTCTATAAAATTAATTGGGTTTAAATTTATATTTTACATATGTTTAGGCTGAGTTAAACACTTTAGGATATATGGATTGCAATTTGATTGAAATTATTAGTTCATTTTACATTTTGGTGAATGCAAAATTTATTATATTATCTTTATCTTTCTAAGGTTGGATCTTTTCCCTTAGAGTAAATATAAATCAATATTATTTTTATATGGATTTTTCCATTGTATTATTTTCAATATATTAGACATAACTTCTTTGTGTGTTATTCTAGACTGTAGATTATTTTTTCCAAAATAGTTTTCAAACCTTAGGACATTTACATGTTATGTTTGTTTAATGTTGGATATCCTCTTATGTCAAAAAAATTTATTATATATAAGAAACTAATTATGAAGAGTGATTCATTTAATCTCAACCCTATTTATTTTATTTAAGTTCATTTGGCTAATTCCATATCCTTCTTGAAAAATAAAATAGAATTTAGAAATCTAGCTATTATTTGTCCAACAAAATATGTCTATATTAATAATAACCATAATTAGCCTTTGAATGATAATGGTACAAGTGGATCTTGAAATGATAATGTAATTAAGTCATATTCAATAAGCATTATTACATGAATAAGATAGGTCTATAAATATTGCAAGTTGTCATCTCATTAGAAACCCTAGTGTTATAATGAGATCAATTAGTTTATTAAAACAAATTGCAAGTCAAATGCTAGATCAAGAGGATTAATATGGAGTTAAGTTTTAATAAGTATCCTACAAGTTAGATAATAGATATGTGATTACTCATAATGTGGATCAATCAATCACCTCATGTAATGCAATTGATGTATGTCCAGTCATATAGTCATTTCTCAAGTCTATTTTAAACCTACTCATGATCGTACCTCCTTTTAAAACCTACTAATATTCATTACTCAAATAAATTTTGAACTTGTGATGATGAATGGATTATGTGACTTATGAATTATACTAAGAAAGGAGTGGAATTGGTCATAATGGGAGACCACTACATTTTTTGGTCATTGAAATACAAGCCACTTTAGAAACCATCACCCACCCATCTAAGATATGATTCTATAGATTCAAAATGTTTTAGAATTTTTTAATCCATGAAATACCCCTCAATTTTGATGAGAGTAGTGGTAATAATTAAGGTGTGAAACCCAAAACATTTATTGTAAAATTTACCATATGGTGAGTCAGTGGCAATGCGGTGTTGAAAGATAATTTTTCAAGCATCATTACCTTCGATTGATAAAACCAACCATTTATCACTTAGGACAATGATTTGTTTATAAATTTCAATAATTCTCATATTTACCTTCTCAAAAAGGGCATAAAAATATCTAAATAAACTATGGTAGCCACATCTATCCAATTTGAGAACATTAACAGTGTGACACATAGAGGCTGTTGGCATAATTAGTTAAATGCATATTACATTATTTTGTTACATAAACATAGATTAGTTCTATTACAGTTTAATAACCATTTAGTTATATTATAGTTCAATAACCGTTTAGGTGCAGGTTGTAACAATATATATATATATATATATATATATATATATATATATATATATATATATATATATATATATATATATATATATATATATATATATCTATATATATATATATATATATCTATATCTATATATATATATATATATATATATATATATATATATATATATATATATATATATATATATATATATATATATATATATATATATATATATATATATATATATATATATATATATATGCTTCTATGCATCAGAATAATATATTAAAGTTTCAATCATTTGTCTCATTTTGGTATCAAAGCCAGTACCATGATGCCATTATAGGAAGACAACATTTTTTTATCATAGAAGAGAGCCATGACCTGTAGAAGGTAGCATCTATGTGTATAATGCCGATGCTTAAGTGTTTAAAGCCTAGGATGCATTGAAGGTTGTATTTCATTGAAGTTGGCATACCTAAATGCAAGCTTGGAGCATTTTTGTTCACTAGAGAAAAACATGCTAGAGAAACAACTTGGAGAAAAAAAGCCTATAGAAGAGAGAGACAGCCACCAAAAGATGTAAAGAAGATCTATAGATTACATGATCTAAAGGAGAATCATGATAGTAAAATTTGAAGATACTAAGATTCCAAGGAAAATAGGAGGTTGTGATAGGTGACAGTTGATAAATAAGCTGCCCTCAAAGACATCAACAGTCTTCAACTTGATGAACTAGTATGCTAGGGCCTCTTCGGTTATTTCTTATTTGATGTGAAGTGTCAAGCTCATAATACTGGCAAAAAACTCAAAGAAAGTTATGATTTAGATGATGAACATGAAGAAGAACACCCCAAAAAGCATCTACATTTGACTGCATGAGCATATCGAGCCCATCTTTTAGCAACATATCGTTGTTGATGAAAATAGTGTCAAACCTTTAAAAAAAAGGTACACTTCTTTTTAAATAAATAAAATATAGAAAATTTGAAACTTTGAAACAATAAATACTATTATTTCTTGTAATTATTTTACAAAAATAAAGTAAGGAAACACATAATATGTCTCCACCCAAGTTGCTATTGTCAGAAGCCCAGCTCTTGTAAGGGCCAAATTTTATCACATGGAAGATGAAGATGTGTATGATTCTTTAATTTGAAGAATTATGGGGCATCATCATTAGAATAGTGACCCATCATACCAGACTAGATGAGCAAAAGAAGTTTAACAAGTTGGATGCAAAAGTGCGCATGCTGATAACTCTTAGTATTACTAATGAGTATAACTATATGTTCACGATGCATAGAAATCAAAGGAGGCATGGGAAATTTTGTCCATAATTTATGAGGTGAAGAACCAAACCAAAATTTTACATTTAAAATCATTTAGTCATATACTCAATATGAAATCAGGTGAAATTGTTTAAGAGTTCTTACATTGAGTTGTATAATTTTGGGTAAAACTTGTTACATTTGGAGAAAAGATCAAGGAAAAGATGATGGTTCTGATCACACTAAGAGCTTTCCCATCTCAATTTTGCACATTCATTATGACACTCAACATTACCAAGCAAGTAGTGTCATTCAAAAAACTAGTCAATTTGCTTCAACAAGAGGAAGTAATTCAGTTTGTGCACAAAGAATTTGAGGACAAAACCCTGATCTCCAAGCAATAAGGTCAAAAATTCAAGAAAGGATATCAAAAGCAACCATAACAACATCAAAAATAGAAAAATCCTGAGAAGCCAAAGTGGTGGTGTTAAATTTTCAAAACCCACATGCACGATACTAATCATTGCTAGTATAATGCTTTAGATCAAATCTAGTCAAGAGGGATCTTCTAGTAAAGAAGATTCAAATAAATCTAAAAGATGTCCTTGATAATAGAAGTATAAAGGGCATGTATTAGCACAAAATCAAGAAGAGAATGCATTTGATGATGAAACAATAGAAGAAGTAGCATATGAAGCTCATGATGATCTTATACTAGTCTCCCAAACCTCGATAGTAGTGATAAAAGTTTGGTTAATAGACTCTAGTGCTAGCAAGAACATGACTAGATGTAAGGAACTCTTTGATTTGTTGACAACTCATTCAACTAGAGATCAAGTTTAAATTATTGATGATAAAGATTACTTTGTAGAAGGAATTGGGTGTGTCACCATTCCTCTTGGGACAAGATGTTGTTCTCACAAAAGTACTCTATGTCCCTAGTTTGACAACAAATCTCTTATCTATCAATAAATTATTAAATCACAAGATAAAAGTAGAGTTTATAGTCTAGGAAGGCATCAAATCATGTCTCATTTCCTGAGAAGGTTAGGTTCTTGTTAAAACCTTCTTGAAGGATCAGTTATTTTCCTTAGATGTAGTTTTAAGTAGTGATGTTACACTCACTACCTCTATATCAGAATCCACTACACTTTGGAACTACTGATATTTACATCTATCTATTGGTTCTCTCTTCTAGCTTAGTTCCAAGGCAATGGTACATGGAATTCCTTAGCTTTCCCATTCTTTGCTAATATTTTCTAGTTGTCTTATAGGCAAACACCATCAGGTTCTATCTGAGATGAGTTCCTCACATGCCAAGGAATGACTTGTTGTGGTGCATATTGATTTGTGTAGACCCATGCCAACATCCCATCTAGGATTTAAGTACTTTTAGTTGTTTGTTGATGACGTTTCTCACAAGATTTGGGTGTTCTTTCCCAAAAAGAAGAGTGAAGCTCTTACACATTTCAAGACCTTATATTAGCATGTTGTTATACAGTCTGGGATGAAACTTCAACTCTTATACTTAGATTGAGGGGGGAATTCACATCAAAAGAGTTCTCAACATTCCTAAATCAACATGGCATCAAGCAACACCTGACTGCTCCCTACACACCTCTACAAAATTAAATAGAATAATGATGTAATCACTCAGTCATGGAGATGACTCATTACATGTTATCTATTACAAATTTGATGGCACAATTCTAGGTAGAAGCAGTACAAATGACCATCTATCTTCTTAATATAACACCAACAAAGATATTTCTAGATAAGACATCAAAAGAGGTGTGGAGTGGTCGTAAACCATCTATTTCTCATCTTTGAGTATTTGGTTGTATTTCTTATATGCATGTTTCAGATAAGAAGAGGAAGAAGATTGAATCAAAGAGCCTTCAGTGTATTTTCTTGGGGTATAGCACTACCTCTAAATAATACATCTCATAGATCCTGAGATGAAGAAGATTTATGAAATTCATGATGTGGTATGTGATGATTCATCATTTGACTCATTGGTATAGAAAGAGATAGACTAGACCACCTCTCATAGACTATTCCCATAGTTAGATGATGAACATGAAGAAGGTGAACTGTAATAAGGAGATTTGTTCATTGATCTTGGTAATCTATAGGGTAATTCTTCATCAAATTAGTAGCCAAAAAGAAATCCTAAATGGCTACATTCCATAATCAAGGACTCACATCTGAGCTCTCCTCCTGACCTATCATTAGTAGTTAAAACAAAAAGATAGGGGAGAAATGAAGTCAATCTTGCACTCATAAGTTTAGTGGTTGACAACACCAAACAAGAGATAGTTTGAAAGGCCTTAAGTCAACCCCAATAAAAGAAAGCTATGGATGAAAACTATGATGCCCTTATCAAGAATGGGATGTGGGAACTTGTTGATCTACTTATAGGGAAGAAATCCATTAGTTGTAAATGGATTTTTAAAAATAAGTACAAGGCAAATAGATCTATCAACAAAAAAAAGCATGACTTGTTGAAAAGGGTTATGATTAAAAAGAGGGCATTGATTATGAGGAGACTTTTGTACCCACTATGAAGATCAAGACCATTAGAATTGTTTGTGCACTAAAAACACAATATGGAAGGGAACTTTAGCAGATGGATGCCAAAAGTGCTTTCCTAAATGGTGATATGAAAGAATAAGTATACATGACCCAATTAGAAGGTTTCATCGATGAAAAACATCCACATAAGGTATGTCATCTAGGTAAGTCTCTTTATGGACTTAAACAAGCACCTCGGGCATGGTACATAAAAATAGATGATTACCTATTGCATCATGGTTTCATTTGTAGCCCCTTTGATTCCAATTTGTATATCAAAAAGGTTTGTATAGATATTGTCACTCTTGTCTTGTATGTGGATGATCTTGTGATCACTAGTGGTTTAGATGATCTTGTTGATGTAGTAAATAATGACCTTAATAAATCCTTTGATATGAGTGTTTTGGGGCTACTACATTACTATTTTGGCTTGGAGATATGGAAAAAATAAAATCACATCTTTATCTCCTAGATGAAATATGCCAAGACACTCTTGGAAAAATATAAAATGTCAAACTATAAACCTCTTTTGACACTGATGGAAAAAGTTTTAAAACTCTCTCATTTCTAGGATTCCCCTCAAGTGGATGCAACTCCCTATAGATAGCTCATTGGGAATCTCATCTACTTGACCTTTAGTAGACTAGATCTATGTTTTGCTATGATTTATATTTCGATATTTATGTAAGAATTGAAGAAATGTCATTGGATTATAGTAAAACATGTTTTGAGATATTTGAGGCACACTTGAGTAAGGTCTGGAATACAAGAAGAATAGTTAGTTCTTCTTGTATTGGTACACTGACTCAGACTATGTTGAATCTGTTGATGATAGAAAATCTACTTCAGGATATATTTTTCATCTTAGATCTGCACCTATTTCATGGATCAATAAAAAATAATTAGTTTTTGTTTTCTCATCCATGGAAGCAGAGTATCACACCACATGAGGAGCTATGTGCGAGCTAATATGGATATGTCACATTTTTTCTGAAATGGAGATTCCTGAAGATCAACCACCAATTCTATTTTGTGACAATCAAGATGTGTTGAAGCTTGTGAAGAATCCAGTTTTAGATGAATGAACTAAAAACATAAGGTTTCAATGTAATTACATCAGAGAACAAGTTTTGAACCACCATATTTAACTCCAGTACATCCCGATGGATTCATAGATAGAATATATTCTCACCAAGTCTCTTAGAAAGGTGAAATTTGATCTATTTCGGGGGTATATTTGTAAAAACAATGTAATAAAGGGGGGAATGTTGGTGTAATTAGTTAAACACATATTACATTATTTTATTACATAAACATAGATTAGTTCTATTACAGTTTAATAACTGTTTAGTTGTAGGTTGTAACTATATTTACATTGTATATATATGCTTCTATGCATCAGAATAATATATCAAAGTTTCAATCATTTGTCTCAGAGGCTTTTGAAAACATAATTTGAACTTATTCAATAAAAAATTGACCAAATTTAAGGGCAAGAAAGATGTCTCTCCCATTCTAATCCCTCTCATATAACAATTATATTGTCAAGAATGTATTTATTCTTAATAAATGAATTTATCTCTAGTTTGATGATGGAAAACATGATGAAGCATAAATGGTTCATAAAGGATTTGGTGAGTATTTTATATGACACATTGAGGAGGGTGATCAAACACTATCTATAGATGAGATATGGGTCTTAATTTGAATTCATACACATCAATAATACTTAGTTTGAACTAACAAGTTTGTTTAGAAAATAGAGAAGTAAAAAAATATAAAATGACTACTAGGGGAAGGGGACCAATAGTTGAGGGGGGTCCAATGTTTGTGATTGTAGTTGTGACCCCTTTCCATGGTCATGAGTTATTAATATTTATTTTAATATGTGATATGGGTTGTTTAGTTATTACAAAAATTACTTAAACATTTTAGTTTTGGACCATTTATTTTTTGAATAATTAAAATTAAAAATATGAACCTTCCTATACAATTAATGCTCCCTTTACAAAATAAATGTGTACTACAATTACAAATAAAATGTACATCATATTAAAAAAAGGAATATCATTTTAAACAAAATGAATATCAATTTCATTAATACAAATAATAATTCTAAACTGAAGTGGAACTTTCAAACAATTACATCCTTTACTTATATTTTGAAGCTGTAAACATTTGAAAAACATCAAATCTAATAAATGTTTTGATCCCCTCAATTGCACTTTTGTACCTTTGACTGTAAGGTACATGAGAGAAAATTCACAATATTTGGTTCCTCTCATTTTAATTACATTCCATAAAATTTAAAATTCAAACATTTGACTCTAAAATATGACTCTACCAGCTTCCATTAATTGGTGTAACCTAAAAAATTGAAAGCAAATACATGTCTAAGCCTCACCATTCATAAATAGTTCAAAAATAAAAAATAAAAAATCAAATTATATTCTCTAAATTAAAAAAAACTATACAAATGTCAATTTTTTATTTTTAGAGAGAGAGTTTGAAATTTAGAGAGAGTTTTATTTTTATAAAGTGTTAGATTCAAATTAAAACATAATCATACTTTAAAATAAAAGAGAAAACATATTCAAAAGATCATGTTATAGGTTATAAGTCTATAGTTTTTAGATTAACACACTAGTAAGTTTTATTTTTTTTATTTTTATATCAAACCAAAACAATTTTTACATTCAAGGTCACATGTTATTAATTAATAATTATAAAAAATTTAAATTTAAACTAACATAATTGTTATCCACATGTTTTCCATTCATTTTACTTTGTTATTTATATATGCAACACATTTTTTTTGGGTTAATCTTGGAATGGAATATGTGTGAGTCATTACTATGGAAGGCAGTACCATTTTGCACATGGATTGACATGCTTTTCTCCATTACTATGGAAATTTAATGACACCCTAAATTCCATATAAAAATGTTCCTATTTATTTATATTTTATCATGGTTATTGTCCCTTATATGTTCATGCATTCTGCTATGTGCCTTTTACATTCATGGGTTTTTTAGCATGATTTCTTTGTTCATTTTTATGTGCCATCACATTTGAGTAAATTTTTATTGGTATGTTAATGGATTTATAGATCATTACACCAAAAATTATCTCTCCCTACCTTTTTCATGGACCTCATCCCCATAAAGGACCATAGAACCTACTTAAAATTTCTCGACCATGCAACGTTTTGTAAAAGAAGTTTATTTGATATGATGAAAGGATTAAATATATTGTTATTATGCCTTCTATGTTCATTTATTTAGCATGCCTTCATATCTGACTAAACATTTATTGGTATGTTAATGGATTGATGAAATGGTACATAGACATGTTTTATTTATTAATGAACCCACAACTATGATCTTTTTATTTTTACATGCCTATTATTATTATTAATGTGCCTTCAATGCCCTTATTGGAAGGTGATTATTAGAGGGATGAATTTTTATGCAATTCTAAACACACATTGTCCAAATTTTTTCATTCATATCTTGCTCCAAAATTTCTTGTATTTGAATGGAAGCCCTAGATGTTTTTTGAATTCATGTCATTGTGTTCTTCATTTCTATGTCAAATTTCTATTTCCCTAAATGACATGGGTTGAAAGACACAACATTCACTACTATGTGGATATAATCCTTAAGGGTTTTCATGCACATAAAATAAACTATTAGTGTCACATTTACATGTCATTTAATTTTTCTATGTTAATTATGAAAATTTTATAAGTTCCTAATATTCTCATGTTCATGGAAGCCTTGAAGGTGCTTCACTACATGAAATATTGAAATCCACCCTATAATAGTGGATATCGTTAAAGACTCTTTATTTAAATCATGCATTTTAATGCTCTTAGTAGTGAAAAATTGTATGTAGCTATTTTTTTCATATGTTCATGTCAATTAATGTTATTTTTATTTGTTTATGTCTCTCTCAACTTATCTAGTGGGCTCACCTAAGGAGGTAGAATTAAACCACTAGGTTTAAAATTGTGACCAATAATAATTTTCAAACAAACACATTATTTTAATTGTGTCTTAAATTACTATGGGTCATTAATATGAAACAAAGTGCCATTTGGAGGATGAGTGTGTCTATAATAATTAACATTTACTAATATGTGCATGGAAGCCATGTAGGTTTCCATTCACATACCAGTAAATGTTTGTCTTTTTATCAAAATTAAGAATGCCATTAATGTACCAATAAATGTTCAGTTAGATGTATCAAAAAAAATACTTCTCTCACCTGATATTAATATGCTTTTAATATGTTCCTATGCTTTTTTTTAGTTGTGTTATTCATTCATAGTTTCAATTATGTAAACATTCATTCCCATAGCCATTGCTCTTATATTTTCCATTCTAGTGTTAGTTACTTATATAATTTATTGACTATTGTTGTTCATCATGAGGAATATGAATAAGAGGACATAGTATGTCTAAAAATGGACAAGTTTAACTATGAATAATAGAGGAGTCAAAATTCTTGAATATGTTGATGAAGATGTTAATAAAGTTGTGCAACCCACTTCAAAGTAGACTATATACCCATCGACCATCCACACAAAGAAGGAAGCCATCATAAATGTTACCATTAATAAACATTCAATTATGATCAGAGTGGAAAATGGAAGATATGGAATGTGCAATGAGAGATGTGTACCATAAGCACCATAGTTTTTTAAGTGGGTAATTAAAACAAGCACTTTGTTGAATTGGCTGAAAGGAATCACATATACCAACAAGAAGGTCTCATCCACTATTCTATCAATGGCATAAGAAAGTGATATAGTGTATTGTTGTAGTGACTTAGGAAATTTTTTTCATGGGTTAGACATATCAAATTTGAAGTCACACATTTACCACATATGCAAAATCAAACCCAATCATTTTAGTGATGGTTTTTCCAGTAAGTCATGGTGGAAAGGATTCAAAAATAGGCACCCTAATTTGTATATAATAATATTAGAAGAACTAGATAGAGATGGGGATGTCATGTTAAGGCCATCCATAGTGTTTAACTTTTATTAGAACTTGAAAACATTGTAAGATTAAATCAATTACGGATAACACAAAATTTGGATAGATCTACTTGTATTGTTCGCACATACTAGCCATTGATGTAAGTATATTTTATCTATTCAAGGCCTACACTAAGAATGAGAAGATGACATAAATGAATACTCATTGTGGTTTCAAGATAAAGAGATAAGAATTGGCTAATTTGGGAAACATAGGTAAGAATATGGCACTAACTCCAAAGAATATGAAATTTGGATTTCTATGGATAGGTATATGGCCCCTTAACCTTAAGAGACTAGTTAATGACATGAATTTGAGTGTAGAATTTCATATCAAAAGTACTGTAAAAAATATAATGAGGTTGGTAGGCCTGATTGAGGAAGACATTGAAGCTATAATAGAGAAGATGGAGTAAATGAAGGAATTTAATGTTATCAAAGGTGAAGAAGGTGAAATAACAAATATAAGAAATGTTGCCAATGCAAAAAATGTTGAAGATGAAACAAATCATACAAATTTTATAGATTTTAATGGTGAAGAGGATTAAAATCTTGATAATTAAAAGGATGAAACATTCGGTTTCAACCAAGATGGTTTAATTCTACCTATGCAAGTAAGCCCACTAGATTGGCTAAGGGAGCAAAACATCTAGGCTTAAATTGTGAAATTATTAAATTTGATGTCTTTATGTCAATTCCATCATTTCCACCTTCTATCAAACTAGAAACAGATCATTACTATGCACCAAATGGATAATAAAGCATATACGATGAAATAATTGATCTATATACCAATGTGAAAATTATATATATTAATGAACAAAAAATCACTCAATGTAAACAAGCTAAAAATAATGATCGATGAAATCTAATGTCATTATTTTTGAAATTACCAATAAAAAGATTCAAAGAAATTAAAAAAATTGCACTCAAGCTGAGCTGACAATCACATATTCTCACATTAGATGAGTATCAATAAATGTTTATAGAATTTGATACCTATAAGAAGAATAATGAATAATTTAAGGCAAGGAAGAAACAAGAAGATGATGACAAGAAAGCCTTGAGGCAAGTCGAGAGGGACATAAAGGAAGTTTAAAAACTTGAAACACAAGTAAAAGGCACATGAAGGAGCAAGAAAAGATACATCAAAGCCAAGAAAATGGGGAAAAAAGAGATCAAGATAATGGATACAAGGAATTAAAGAATGAAAAAATATAATTGGAGAGGCAAAGGTGTTATAGCATATAATCAAACCCTTTACTTTAACAACATCAGATATTGAATGACATGATATACATTTTATCCCCAATTATTCATGTGGTAGCACTTCAATTTTCATTAACATCATAAAAAATCCCACTAAGGACATGTCCTTTGAAGGACCAAAAATAACTCTCGTATCAACAAATATAGGTAATGAAGGGCACAACTCAAATTTTCCACCTTGGATGGTTTAAGTATTATTTCAATGTAAATAAATATATTTAACTTCTTTTCTAATGTAAATAATGGTATTAATAAATGTAATAAAAGTAGAACTATTCAGTTTGATATTGGATTGTAATAATTTTACTTATTATATAGGTAATTAATTTTACTTATTATCTACCATTAAGTCCACATATGGATCATGATCTTAATGAAAATTTAAATACTGTCACCCGAAAGTGAGTTCACCATTATTCTTCTCCACTATCAACTAAAAATTTAAATATATCATCATTACCATAGATAATAAATGTGAAAAACACATGTAAACAATAAAAGCAATACAAATTGAGCTATATGGACTTCACAAACTTTGAAAAATAATAACTATATGAGCTTTCCAAACTTTAGAAACCTATACTGTGTTAATAAACACAATTTAAAAATAATAAATGTAACACAATGTTCACAAACATAACAAGTGTTAAGAAACATAATGTTCATAAATTTTTCATAAATTGATCAACCCAACAAACATTCACCATTCACAACAATTCAAATTCTTTATTAAAAAAAATACATGGATATTGTTTGTGACAATACAATAGAAAACCCATTCAACAACATTTTCAATAGATTCAAAACCATATGAACAACATGTAACAACAACATAATAATAGCATAGTGGCATTTACCAATATGTTAATAAAATTCCTATTTAATACCATAACACTTTATGTTAATGAAATTATTATTTAATACAGATAGACAAAAATATTTATTGGGATGTTAATGAAATTATTATTTTGGAGTAAGTATTTGTATTATGTACACACTCATCTTTCATCATGTCACATCATTTTATATGAATGAACCATATGAATTCAGAATAGCATATCAACAAAATTTAGGGTTTCCATCCACACAATAGAAAATGTTGAGTGATTTATCAACAAAAATGATAATAAAGGAAAGTTACAACTTATAAAATGTGAATGAATAACAAATTAACATTAATTTATAGGAACATATGAATGAAAACTAGAGAAAATGGAATAATATGTGAATGAAAAAATGTAGATGATGTGGGCTCAAAATTAGGCATGAAAACACAATAATATTAAATGATAGGTACATATGATAATACCATTTTCTAGTATCTGCATTAAAAAAAATCAGTCTTACATCCACAAAACAATTAATGTTGCATCTTCCAACCCATGCCATGTAGGGAAATAGAAACGTGACATAGAAATAAATCACATAGTGACATGAATTTAGAAAAAATCTAGGGCCTCAATTGAAATACCAACAAATTTGGACTAAGATGTGAATGAAAACATGTGGATGATTTGGATTCATAATTTGGTAATGTTTTGTCCTTACAATAAGTTTCTTCCAACAAGGGCTCTAAAGGAACAATAATAATAGCATGCACATAAAAATAAAAAAGATCATAATTGTGGGTTAATTAACAAGCAACACACCTTTTTTTAACATTTCATCACTCTATTAACTTATAAATAAACCTTTTTTATATATAAAGGAATTTGAAAAATTAATGAACATATAAGGCATAATAAAAATAGTTTTCATCCTCCATCTTGTCGACTGAAATTACTCTATGAAGTGTTACATGGTCGAGAAATTACATGTAGGTTCCATGGCCATTTATGGGCAGGAGGTCCATGAAAAAGGTAGGGAGAGACATTTATTTGTGTGGCCCATCTCTCCATTAACATACCATTAAACATTTTCTCAGATGTGAATGTGTTAGTACCCAAAATTGCATTAAAGAAATTGAGACCTTGTCAAGTATAAATGATTAAGTCCAACCTAAGTCAATTATCAAAGTGTAAGTCCTTAGCCATATTCCTATTTTCCAGTGTCCCTTTGAAAGGTCAAGTTTCATGTTAAATCAACTAATTATTAATTTGTTCTTTACTTAGTGTGAAAGGACCTTATTCTTTTAGGCATTTTATCAACACAACAATTCTAATAAAATTATATTTTTTTCAAGAAAATGTAAAGTTTATATGTTTCAGGGAAATTATTTTGGAAATTTTTCCAAAACAATTGCACTAAAAATAGGATTGAAAATATGAATGTCAAGGATAAAATAATCAAAACAATTCTTCCAATGACCAGAAGGCATAAGACATAAACACGAAAGATAGAAGTCTTGAAGACCAAAAGGCCTGATGACCAAAATCTCTGAATAAATTTGCCTAGATTGCATAAGTGTTGATCTCATGGGCCATGATTAAAATTATAATAGGTTCTCATTTATTGATGGTATGTGGTGAAGCATACAAATCCCAATCGATGGTGCGTATAAGGCCAATATTTTGAACAAAGCCCCAGGATGAGCGAGATGATAATAAGTGTCACCATTGTAGGAACCCTATCAAAGATCTAGTACATCATATATCAAAGGACTAAGCCCTATTGGTAGAAATTAATGGTATATAATTTATCCATGTAAATGAGTTAAATAGGGCCATATATCTAGTGAGGTGATTCCATGTGGCATGATAGCACTTAAGCAATCGAGACTATTTGCAAGGTATATAGAAATTTGGTGGGGCTATCAAGTGGCACAACCTCAAGGTCAAGCATAGATAGTATCCAATAATTTTCCAAAACTAAGATCATGATATGATAGATCACATTCACTCACCCAAGTAATATCCAATGGTGACTAGAATAGGTCAAAAGGTCAAGAAGCCTAAGGTACTGCCACACGGTGTGATGATGCTCAAAATAGTCAAGACTATTTGCAAGGTACAAAGTAAGCCCATGGGGCTGCCAAGTGGCACATATTTGGAGACACGTATAAGTCGTGTACAATAAAATCCTACCCATCAGATCATGATTTGATAGATCATGTTTTCTCATCCTAGCCAAATCTGATGATTTGTAGCCAAGGTTTAAAAGATAAGGATCCTATGGATAAACACATAGATGATAAGTGGCATAGCTATGTGCTATGGATTAGAGTTTAAGGATTGTGTGCAAGATCAATGGCTTTTATTTTCTTGGGTAGAGATGATCTAATGGTCTGAGCTAAGATGGAATTTTCAAAGGGCTTAGATTGCATGAGGAAGTGATAAGTATCTAGATTGGAGCCAATTAATCGACATAAAATAAAATAAGATATCCATCTTGAGGTATGGTGTGAGTGACATAAATAATGAACACGAGAGGATATAGAATAAGATCCAATATGAGAGTGATAGGATGACGGATAAGAGAGGATTATCAAATCCATATCCAAGATTAGGGGAGAACACAATTGAAAGATTCATTATTTTATTTGAAAATTTAACTTAGAATAGTTAATATATTTGCTCATGGATATGGAGGAATAATTAGAGCTTGATGAAGTAGCATATGAGTACAAGATAAAAGGTCATGCAAAAAAAGCTGAAGAGACATGTAGATCTATGGTGGAAGGAGGTACAACTTAAGAGGAATCATAAGGGTAAATATTAAATTACTCACTTAGAAATAATGGTTGTGAATTTGAAATGAAATTTTTTGCCTAGAGATTATTATCTATATTTGTTAAATAAGTTTTAAAATCGACAACAAATCAAGTTGAGTGTAAAAGAGTATACAAAGGAGTTTTATAAGACCACTATTTAGGTTGGTCATATTGATATAGACAAAGATAAGGTAATTTGGTATATTAATGGACTAAAATGCATCATCTAAGATGATATCAGCATAGTGAGATTATAAATAGTGGAGGAATCATATCAACATATGCTAAGAGTAGAATAAATTTTTTCATTAGACAAGATACTATGAGAGGTAAAGTAAATGGTGATAATGATAAAATAATTGGTGCATAATAAAAATGAATATGGAATAATGGTGCAAGTGTCACAATTAAGGGGAGGATCACTTCTATGAGAGGTGGTAAAGTAAGAAATGTAATGTTCAACAAATATATTTTAGATGTGTAGACATGGGAAAATGTGTATATGAGTTCCCTCATGTGCATATGGATAGCAATAAGAGAGGAAGTGGTGGTGTAAACATATTGAAAATAGACAAAGAGTTGATAGAGATACATGAACATTAGATATATAAACATATTAAAGGAGGAGAATGTTTTTGGACAATGAGAATGTTGAAGGTCACAAGAAAGATCAAATATGTGAGACATCATTTTTATACTGGATAATGGAAAAGATGTAAATGTTGTATAGTTATGGGTAATAATTGGAGCATGATAGTTTAGTATATATAGAGATTGTGTGGAAGATATGATTAATAATAAAGCTGAATCCAATTCCATATAGAGTGGCATAGTTGGTAAAAGGTCAAGACAACATTGTGAATGAATAATGTAAAGGGGAGATGAAAAATAGTAACTACATGGAAAAGGTTTTAAGTGGTGTTAGATATGGAGGCATGTCATATTTTATAAGGATTTACTGATAGTATGGCTATGATATATTATATAATTGAAGAGATAATATAATGAAAGTGAGTAAGGATGGAGAAGTTCATATCCCAAATCCATTGGATATGGATAAGAGAGAAGATGCTCACCAAATTCATTTTGTCATGTGAAATAACAAGGATCACCTATAGGGGATGGATTATTTGAAGATGAAAAGTAAAATCATGAAAATGAAAATAATGGTGAGGTAGGTAAACAATATTACCATGAAGAGGAAGGTAAATGAGAGTGTGAATGAAAAACCTAGGATTGTTTCATTATGTAATATCGCAATAGAGGAGTGAAAGAAAAGATTATGTAGTGTAGATAGATGAGGTTGACCTAGTGGAATTATAACTTTCAAAACTTTTAATTTAAATGTTTTTATATAAGGAAGTCAAATTTTGATGTGATTTTTTAGCTAAGTGAACTAGAAAGTGAGAGTCGTCATGAATGGTGCAAAAAAATACTAATAACTTTAGATGGGATCAAAATATTTATTTTCCCATTCATCCTGAGTATGTGAGAATTATTCTCATGCATTTTATTACCATTGGTGTATGATTTAGGAACATCTAGGTCCACATGTAATCTTACATTAACCAAAAACATGGGCAATTTTGTTTTGGATAGGTAAAATAAGGTTGAAGGTTACCTAATTTTTTTATTAATCTCATAAAAAGGGGAAAAGATACCCAAATTCATAGTCAAACATTAAAATTGAATTACCCCAAGGGAAACACCCAAAAAACCCTATATTTATAAAAATACTTAACATAATAAAACCAAAGCTATCTAAAGTAGGTATGGAGAAAGTATTTTGTATTAGGAAAATAATAACCTATAAGAAACAAGGAGAGTGTTTCAAAAACTCCCCCACTAATATTTACAAACATGAGTAGTTAGTTTAATAAATAACAGTGAAATATTTTATTGCTCTAATGGTTTACCATATATTTTTAGGCATAAAGATTCTTATTTAGGTCATTGCATGTTCCATTTATTTCCACATTGGCTAAGAGTTAAATGTTTATTAAGGGTACCTTGTGTATTTTTTTGCTTACTTTAAATTATTTGCATTAATTTTTACTGAATTTTTATTTGGCATTAGATTCAGTCATTTGTATAGTTTATATAGACTTACTATGGATCCAGATATTCTTCTTTCACACTTCACACAACTTAACGATGATCATTTAGAAATATTGCAATGTTAAATGGTAAGATGTTTATTTAGGATAATATCGATGATGACATTAGGAAAGGTGAAGGACTCTATGATGTGTTATGGTGTATCAAATTTTTGATGTATTATCTTGTGATGTATTAGCATCAGACTACTATGCATTTAATCATTTTTAGTGGGTTATTTTAGAATGTAATGTAAATTGGTGTATTATGTGTCTATACTCTAAATTTCATAAATAATTCTTTTCTATATTTGGTTTAGTCCAAAATGTGATTACAAGAAGAACAATAACTAGATCAATGTGCATATCTAATAAGAGCTATTAGGATTAACTTATTTGGGGCCACACTAGGGAGTTAGTTTTTTATCCATAAGTTAATGTTAATTTATGATTTTGTGTTTGGTTTTAAGGTTTTATCATTAGCAGTTGATCTAAATTTTTGTAGATATCTATTTGAAGTAATAAATAAAGTCTGTGTGTGTATATTTTTGATGTGTAATTGTGAGTTGCATGGTATAATGCATGTATTAAATGATACACCTAACCCAAACTACACCATAAATATTTTTAACACCTAATAATAATGGAGAATGGAGAATATGCTATGATACCAAATGATGGAGCAATGATTATGGGTCTGAATTAAGAGTTAACTAGACAACACAATCCTCAAAATATATAGTTGAATATGAAATAAAATACATCAACACAACTCATATATTTATTATATTTTTCAAAATATGAAACAAAATATGCACAACATCCATAATGCCATTGCATCTCAAAAAAATATGCATTACAACTGGATTTATAGATATCTACTTGTTAACTCACAATCTTTACAATTGTAGCCTAACTCTCATAAAAATCACTCAAAATTATTATTAAGGTCTAATAATATTTATAACATCCCTTGTATAATTTTTGGGTCATTTTTATAAAGGAAAAATAAATACCTTCTTAGATTATGTGATTTAAACCCACTAATATCATTTAACACACCTTAGTGCACCACAAATATTAAATGTTTCTCACAATTCCAAGGCACTAGCATGTTACTACATCATGAGAAATATAAATGAATCCATATTAAATTCCCATGACTTACATAATTAAGTGTAAAACAATAAATAATGGTTCCTTTTATAACACATCACAAGGATATATGTGTCTAAACCAAGTTCTTAGGAAAAACTACACACAAAGACTGTGCTTGCAAAAAAGGTCAACATTATTTATTATGCAAAGATTTTCTAGATTATTTAGACAAAAATTAGTTATAAATGCATGAGAAATTTTATTCTTGTAGAATTACAAACATATGTGTGTCCTAGGATATGAAAAGTGACAAAAAAAAGTGAACACTCAAAGGTGGTGTAAAACAACATAACAAGGTTTGGGCATACATAATACTTATGAAAAATTAGAAACAAATACAAAGGTACAAAATGAAATTTCACAAAATGACACTTATACATTATTCCTAGACTATCATATTTATGGTTGATGCAATATTACATGTGAACACAAATATTTCTACATCATACACCACAAGTACAAAATAAACAAGACATACTACTCATATACCTTCTAAGAGATTTGTTATGGCCTTTCATGGTTTTTAACTTATAATTTTCTTATCCATGTTTCATATTCTAATCATTAGCCTTTCCATTTTACCAAATATTCTATATATTCCTTCTATGCGTAATTTTCACAACTCACATGTCACTCACTTGTTCCACTTCATTAGACTATTTTTTTATCAATTGAAATATGAAATTTGTTTTTTTAGAATATCCATTTTCAATTTCATTAATTTATCCTTCATAATATGGATATAAATAATTCACATTAAAAATAGGTGATATATTAACCTCTTAAAATAAATCTCATTGATATTATACTTCTCTTCTCTTTGTATCTATGCATTTTTTATGTAATGTACTAATTTTATCCAATAGTTTGTGCACTTTCTTATGAACTTCTCACATATGCTCTAAAAAATCCTTTAGTTCAACACTTTTCCTTGGATCACTTTTCATGTCATGTAGCTCTACAACTCTTCTTGGACTTGACCCATAAACAATATGATTTTTTTATTCTTTGTACTCCTATTCACTAAATTATTATATGAAAACTTAGATTTCATTAAAATATCATCCCATGTTCCTACTTGTCTTCAATTAAACATCTCAACAAATTACTCAAAATTATATTGAAATTTCTATTTGTCCATCTATGAGGATGGTATGATAAACTGAATTGTAACTTTATGTTCAAAATTTTCCACAATTTTCACTATAAATATCTAATAAATTTCATATATCTATCAAATTTCATGTTACCTCACAAACCATGCAACCCAAAAATATCCCTAAAAAATAAGATAACAATGTTTATCGCATCACTAGTCTTCCTACAAACAACAAAATGTGCCATATTTTAAAATATTTAAACTATTAAAAATATGGAATCATCTCCTCTCTATGTTCTATCTAATCTTAAAACAAAATCCATACTTATATCCTCCATGTTTTCTTTATAATAGACAATGGTTAATACAACTCTATATTCTTTATCTTTTTTTCTAAGTTTATGAAAGTCCTATGTATATGCTATAAGTAATGTTATATTTTTTCACAAGAATAATCTCATTTTGATTTACAAAAAAATCTATAAGTCTATGATATTTCATTTATCAAAACAATATTTTAATTGAGAAGACATAAGGATCACTATGCAATGGTTTTTAGCACATTTATTGGTTGTCAAGTCTTGTGACTTTATGCAAATTTATTCATGTGCACTTGGTTTTGGAACATATATCCTTGTGTTGCATTATGAAAGGATCCATTATTGATTTTTTCACATTTAATTTTATACATCATGGGAAGTTGATATGGATTTATGTAGTAAGTTGTGATACAATAAGTTATCACATGTTGGTGCCTTGAAATAATGAGAAACATTTAATATTTATGGCATGATAAGGTGTGTTAAATTTTTTTAGTGGGTGTAAATCACTTAGGTGGGTCTTGTGACTTTATAATCATGCCCCTAAACTTGTGCAAGGACATTGGCCACAATATTAAAGCATAAGAATAATTATGAGTCAAATTATGAAAGGAACTATCCCAAATTTCTTGAGCTAGTCTTTTTGAATGTCAGCTAGACATTTTTTGAGGCATTTATTTCAAAATATTTTCATTGAATTCAATTAAGTACTTAATTTTTCTATGCATAATTTTTGGAGGTGTTGTTATTGGTGGAACTTGTTAAGAGGGTGTTTCAAAATATTCATTACTTTTGTTGATTATTAGTGGGATGATATTTTATTCATTGTTCCTTTCCTCATTATATACTTCTATGAAAATTTATTCATTATTAATTTCACCATTATTTTTTCCATGAAAATTTATTCATTACTGTTATAAGGCATCTGCATACAGTCATCATCAATAAAATAAAAAATATTATACTTTGAATGTGAGCTTCTGACATTATCTAAATAATTATTGTTAAATTTCATCATAATGCAATTCAATATTATCAATTACATCATTATTGAATTGATTATTTTCAATTTAATTATTATTCAATTTATTATTATTAATCACATCATTGTCTACAACATTTGTAGGAACTAAGATCAAAAAATAATAACTCAAAATTTCCATTGTGAATAAATCATCTTGGCAAAATTTAATAATATCTTATGTCTGGTTTTCATTTACAATAAAGGTAAAAAGCCTCTTAGGCTTTCTCAATTAGTTAACCAATTCTCGTGAACCAAATTTTATTTTAAATATTAAAACAAACTAACTAAAAATAAATAAAATACATTAGATCATTAAAACAATCTATCAAATTCCCCCTTGATCCAAAGGGGTATAACATATGAATAAACTAGAGAAATAACTCTAAAATCATCAAAGAAACTATGCCACAATTACAAGTGATGCACTATACCTTTGGCACTAACCAAAAACTATGCTACTCAATAAAGAAGCCCGCCCTTACAAGTTGTGGCAAAAAATAGCTGATGAACATGATCAAGGCCTGCTCATCCCCAAAGATCATTGTATCATACTATATTAGAACATGATTTGACATGTCCAACTACATCGATCCATATAAGGTCCCACATATGAACCCATCCAAGTGATAAAATGATACTTTGTATGGCATATATTCCTAATGTCCAATAAATGTTGATGACCTTTGCTCAACACTATTGGTGTTAAAAACCCTCTTAACTCATACTGTCACCAAAAAATGATCAAAGTTTAACTAATGCCTAAATATTTTCCCCCTATCAAGTGAGAGGTGAGAAGCTGTGCATCAAGAGAAATAAAAACAACTGACTCTATCCACTCCATGTCATAAATATCATATATAGAAAGCCAAAAATGGAATTGAAAGTAAGAACACAAGCCAAATTTTTTCATTCAAGCATTAAACTCATACCCTAAATGAATAGCTAATTAGAGAGGTTAATTGTCCTCCAGCTTCCAAGGATCCTTTAGCCTCTAGTTGTCACTTAGATAGTGTCAATCAAAAGGATCCTGGGACATGTAATAGATGGTATTGTCTCTGAGAGCACAATCATGAGGTGACATTAGAAAAAAACCATTTTTAAGGTGTCAATTTCAACTGAAAATGCACCTTTATACATTAGTTATAATACACTTATTGTAAAAACAATATAAGGACAATTAAAATTATAAAATTAATCATTCTAATGTGTCTAGAATGTCTAAAAACCTATAAATTGACTAGTCATATGACCACATTCACACAAAAAATGACTTGTAAAAATAATTACATCAAGTGTCACAAGTGTTTGCGCAATTTACATCCTTATATCACCAATTTCTCTTTACAAACCATTTTTTAAAATAATATTCTCTTTTCAAAAAAACACATTCCCAAAAAGTGAAAATATGTTTTTGGAAAGAATTGAACTCTCGATCCCTCATTTTGAGAGTGTTTTATAAAATTTTTATTACCAACTCTCTTTCAAGAAACTTCAAATAACATTAATCAAGATATAATTTATAAACCATATTTTCTAGAGTTTATTAAAAATTAAAAATAATGTGGAAACATATGGCTTTTTTAGTGGGGACCCATTTTCATTTTTAGGTTTTAAAGAGTTTTAGTTTTTTTGAAAACTTGTTGTAGTCTCTTGTGCTAGTGGTAAAAAGTTTTGAAGATCCAAATCATAAAAAAAAAATCCCTCCATATTAATAATATCATTGCAATCTTCATTGATCATAGTAGTTCAGAACACCAAGTGGTTTGTATTTTTGAGAAAACAGTGTTAAGAGCAAGTAGAATGTTGTTAATGGTGATTGCCAAGCCCTAGCATACTTGTGTTTTTGCTAGAAATATTTCAACCAAAGTACCTAAATCTGAATAAATCCATATCAAAATATACAAATCAAAAGAGATAAATCAGACCTTTTGATGCATTGCTCCATTTTTCTTGAAATGGGAAAGTTTGTCAAACTTCTCTTATAGAGTTCAATATTTCTCAACATCTACTTCAAAGTGAATTTGGAATTCACCCTTGTTTATTAGACTGGATTATCTTTCTTCAACTATTTTCTTCAACCTAGGCATTTTTTGATAAAAATAGAATAATAATAATAATAATAATAATAATAATAATAATAATAATAATAATAATAATAATAATAATAAATATGATACCGTACCAATCCAAATTTAGGATAATAAATGAATTTAAATTTTTTTTATTGCCTCCATAGAAATTCAATGTAGTATGATATGCCAAATAATACATAAAAAATAAAAATGATTTGATATTACTAGTAAATCGTGATTTATATTTGGAAAATTGATTCAACAGAAGTTACATGGTGTGGTGACAATGACAACATATTAAGTTTGATCCCTCACTCAAGCTCTGCATCTTTGTTTACCATATTCCCAATGTGTATCTTCCCAAGGTTATAATTCTCTAGTACTAAAATCTGATACAACTGTAGGTACCAAGACCAAGAAACAATAAATCATAATTTACATTGTGAATAAATTATTTTGATAAAATAGAATAATATATTATATCTAGTTTTTATTTACAAGAAAAGTCAAAATATCTATAAGCTTTCTCAATTAGTTATGGGTCTCAACTGATTTCCATGAACCAATTTTATTATAAACTTTAAAACAAACTAATTAAAAATAAATAAAATAGTTTGGATCATTAAAATAATCCAACAACATTTGGCTCATTATAGAGTTTCTGTAGCTTATTTTAAATCAAGTGGTTGCATTCACACCTTATTTTTGCCTCTCACCTCTTGCATTTACTCAAGTGTTTTGTTCTTCAACTTATTTCTCTTTCTCAAATGTGATCCATCACCCATTAGACAATTGATAACCTTTCAATGGTGGGATCTACAAAATCACTTGATAACTCTTGTTTCTAACTTGTAAGTACTATAAAAATGTGTAGAGAATGTTTGCTGGTTGGATTTCTTACTTTGGGTAAAAAAATTATGTTCAAAAGTGATTTTTTTTCTATATCAAGATAATGTGTATGTATTATATTATAACA
Organism: Torreya grandis; assembly: GCA_037957365.1. NCBI lineage: Eukaryota > Viridiplantae > Streptophyta > Pinopsida > Cupressales > Taxaceae > Torreya > Torreya grandis. The sequence goes on along the minus strand of JARHVA010001050.1, from coordinate 3,464,206 downwards.
CGTATGTGTTATGTAACTCACATAAGTTATTACATAACACATACACATTATAAATAACTCATACATGTTGCATTTTCAAATTTAAATTTTGAGCCTTTTGGATCAGAAATGACATGGATTCCTGAGCCAAAGTTTTGGACCTATCATTATATAGCTAAGTCTGAGAGGTTAGGTTTAAAATAATAAATCTTAAATTCTCTTTCCAAATACACTAGGAATTTCATCAATCAATTTCAAAAAATTATTACTACGATGACAAGCACACTCTCCTCTTTTCAAATTTATGATTTTTATAATTTTTGGACTATTTAAAGTTACAAACTATATTGATTTCTAACTATAGTTTTTTTAGGCCATCACATGCCACAAATATACATGCCAATAGTTCATCAAAGGGCAAAAAAAATTATATGGTCACAAACTAGGCCTAATTATACACACATTAAGAAAAATCCATTTTTGTTTTTTTAAGGTAGTTAAGTGGGGCCACACCATCACCTATCCATTTTCATTAGTTTTTAGGATCTATTTACTTAAAAAATTATTAATAATAAAAATATTCCTTAATAAAATTAAAAAAAATATATGTTACAAAATATAAGACCTTATCTAAATATTCACCAAAGGGTTTTAAACAATATTAAATTATACTAAAAAAATGGTGGGACACAGTCATTTATCCACTCTATTTTCTTGAAAAAACATGAGTTCCTATTCAAATTTTAGATTTTTGACCTAGTTGTATTTGATAATTTTTTTAAAATATTAATTTTTTAGAAACTAGACTTGAAGTGCCACCATTCATGTTCTTATAGCATCTTCAAATTTTGAGTGTATCTATTTCCAATTATCTACACAAGTTTATTTTTATAAAATTTTAGGAAAATCATGTCCACATGTAGCTCCTTTTTATGCCCCAACTTTGTACACTTACCCAAAATTGGACCTCAAAAAAATATCAGAAAATTCTTAACTAGTGCTTATGAAATTGAGTTATCAGGAGTAGATATCTCCACAAAATTTAATATATCTAATTTGTATCTATATGTGGTGGATAAAATTAAGGAGGAATATTCAATCATGTATTCTCCAAACATTATTTGGAAAGAACAACTACTAATTGATAAAAAAAAAAGAGATAAAAGTCGTTTTGGGCAAAGCGATTTGTAAAGAGATAAGGGGAAGAGATAATTATGACTACTCAGTGAAGTGGGAGAACTGAGAAGCTGAAGATAAAGTTTCTAAACATGGAATATAAGTCAATAATTTGGCATCAAGTTCATGAGTAGGAGCTCATTGAAAATTTCATTTACCATGAGTGTCTGATGTAGGAACATCCAAAGTGAATGGGCAATCTTGTGTCACTCAAAACATAGTTTTGGTTCACACTTATCTTCAAAATAATAGTGTTATGAAGGCCATGAATATTTATATAAGTATCTTGAAAACTTCATATATTAACTTAGTGCTCTATATGTTAACCACGACTACATCTAGTATAAGACTCATTTTCCACTAAGTATAAAGTTCACAAATTTCATTATGAAGCCAATGTAATTATAATCTAAAATTGATAATTCCATAAGTCCACAACCTAGGGAAAGCTCTAAAATATTCTAGAAGTTTTCAAACATCCACATAAACTACAAATCTTGTGCACATATTCATGAAACGAAAAAAAATATTGAAGTTCATGCACCAAATAATGGATCCCATGGCCTTGATATCTTCACATGGAGTCTTTAGTGACCATAAATAATTAACAATGTCTATGATTCCATGAAAAGGTATAAGTTTCATAATCATAATCAATTTAAAGTGATTGACCTTGGTAAATCCACACAAGGTCACAAATTCCATAAATAATGAAGAGAACCCACATAATGTATGGTGATGGAGTCTGATAATGTCAAGAATACCTTGTAGACTTTTTAGTTCATAGAATGCACAATATCCATGGACATCGCAATGAGTTTGTTATATAATGAATCCTGAGATAATGACATGTGTCATCATATCACTTAGCACAAAGATATATTTTTACATTGGTCAAAACATAGTGCATGTAACATAAAGGACATAAGGAGATCATAACTCTCACATGTCACCATAATTCTCAAATATAATTGTGGTGATGGGAATTGACGCAAAGATATCCAAGTGGCTATAATTTTCATGATAAGGTGCCAAATGGGGCATTCTTATTCTCATTATAAATTTATTGATGAGAGATTTGATTTGGTTGTGTCTATGAGATAGTTAATTCAACCATATGTCAATGTTACAATGAATTCCTTGGGAATCATAAATAGTTTTAGAGAGAAATTGAGGAGGTCAATTAGTGCGAAGATGAAAATATCTTAGGATGAGAATTAAAGGGGGGAAATCTCTCTGAAGAAAGGGTAGAGATTAGGGGAGAGTCAACATATTGAAGAGAGAAGTTGGCAAAGATTGGACAGAGGAGATCAAGGGGTTTCCAAGAAGGTAAAATAAGAGCATGAAGTGAATGGAGAATACAAAGAGAATAATGCATAACTTGAATCCTACAAGTATAATGTGAGCACTGTGATCCTAATTTTTTATACAATTTTAAATTTGTCCCCATTTAAATAAAGGAAGTGTTCATCTCTATTTTGTGCTTGTGTATCTCATTGAGGTGGAAATGGTAGCATAATCATTCATTGATTTTGAGTGGGCTTATAGAGCAAAGGTGGGAGCCAAAGGAATAAAACTACACTCAAGATGACTCACACCATCCTTTGAAACAAGGGTGAGTAGAACTAAATGACCTAGGATGCCCTACGTAAATTCTCAAGACTTCTTCATGCTTTTAGAAGACCCAATATTTTTCCCCATGCCACCTATTTTGGTAATGAAGGACTTAAGATTGTGACTCTCTCTTCATGCTAGGGAATAAGATGAAGACACATTCTTTGTCTCCTTTCCATTTAATGATTTTATGGTGACTTCACAACCTTAAAATGATGCCTCTAAATAGAATGATGACTGGTACTTATTTAAAAAAAGAGGAAAGATATTCAAATAACCCTTGAATAATTAATTTCCACTTTCAACTCAGTTTTACACTATTAAAAACACCTTGCGAGTTTTTCATCTTACACAAATGACACTTCAATATAAAAAGATCACTAATACTTTAATAAATTAGATAAGTTTCCTATCATTCACTTGAGTCCATAGCCCTATAGAGGGCAACTAAAATTTACCAAAATACTTTACTAATTTCTAAAACTTATGTAAGATTCACCTTTACATCCAAAATAATTTTATATGTTTTTTTTTTCCATTGCCACCCTAACGAATCTCATTCCAACAATTTTCTCTATAGATTTTATAGCCTTTTTCCCCATGGTCCTTAAAATTTTCCCAACCCTAAACTATTGGGATAAAGGAACATAGATGAATGATAAATAATAGAGCCTGAGCTTAGAATGAACCCATTAAGGGGAGTAGGTGTGTCATGGGCAATTTTGATAGGGCCTAAGAGGATCGAGAGTATTCTTGATAGGGATCGATCTAGACAAATGCTAAAAGTATTGAGAGAACCCCTAATAGGAAGCTAATAAAATGTGAGAATGAGGGAGAATTATCCAAAAATACCAAAAGAGACTATAAAATTATTAAGAGTCACCTATATACACAAATACTACTTAATTTGAACCAACAAGTTTTCTTTAAGAAAAATGATAAAATAACTACTAATAAAATGTCATTGATCCATTTTAAGGTGTAGGTACATATTCTCTTAAAGTATAACTTACTTTCATGTATGAAATTATCATACTAACAAACATGTGAAGTTAAAGAAATCACTTTCCCCAAGAAAAACACCATTTTTTTCTTAATGTTAGAACATTTTCACATCAAAAAATAACAATAACATATGATCCCCTCCACAGAAATAAGAAAAATGCATTTTGGGCCTTAATTTGATGGTTGTATGGTTGTATTTGTGTTTTTAAGTCATAGAATACAATCCTTTAAAAAAAAAACTATATTTTAAAAATAAGATAATATTTTTAGTAGATTGTCTAAAATTATATATAATTATGATAAATATATATATTTTTCTAATTTTTCCTTCTTTTATTATGAATTATATTAACATTTGAAAGGTAATGTTAAATAGATAATTGGTGCTAGAAACATTAATGACAAACAAGGTCAACTATCAAATTTAAGCCCTACCACCCTTCAATCTTAACATTGTTTTTTAGTTAGAAAATAAATTATGCATTAAATTCAATCCCATAGAGGAAGTATGATATAATGTTCATACATAAGTAAATGGGTGGGTGGCACTATACAATTAATTCTAGGTTGGGTAGTTGGAAGGAGTATTCAAATAAAAAAATACATTTTTAATGTGTGATTATGGTATAAAAATAATTAATTAAAAACTAAAGAAATAGTTTAAATATATATATTTCTGAAATATGTTAAGATTTGATTTTTTTACATACCGTACTGATTAATATATTCTTTCTGAAATAAATGACATCAATTTAACTAATTTTTCACTCATTAATATTTTTTATTTAATTATAAAATAAATTATACATTAAATTCAATCCCATAAAGAAAGTATGATATTATGTTCACACATAACTAAATAGGTGGGGGGCACGATAAAATTAATATTATCTTGGGTAGTTGGAAGGAGTTTTCAAATCAAATTGTATATTTTTAATTTGTTAATATGATAAAAAATAATTAATTAAAACTTAGGACATATAGTTTAAATATATATTTTTGAAATATGTCAAGAAATATCAATCTATAATATTTTATCTTAGACTTTTCATATACCATAGTGATTAATTATTATTTTTTGTTAATTTTCCATTCATTAGTGACAAATGATACCAATATAGCTATATGAGAGTTTCGTGCTCAAAAAAATATTTCAAGGAAAAAGAAAGGGATCCAAACTTCATCATATGGCTAAGACATTACAATTTTTCAATTGACTTCTTCAAGGAAAAAAAATCCAAGTGTCAAATAGAAGCCAAATTTAAGGTTGATATTATATATGATGATCAAAGGAATGTTAGATTTAAGGTGAAATATATTTATGAACAACTCACTTCATTACACTCGCTTACTACCATTGTAGAATGCCTACCAGCATAATTATAAGATAATATTAATAGAAATATCACTTATATTATTTAATTTAAAAAATGTCTTTAGGATTATGGAGATTTAATGATGTTATTTATGAAGTTTGGGTTTTATTTTTAGTAACACCCAAATTTATTAAGGTGGTATGAGTCCCAAAACATTTTTTAGGGGCTATTTTTTGCCAATTGATTACTTTTTCAACAAAAAAATAAAAAATTAAATTTACCCATCACTATATTTTGGATAACTTATTTGTCAAGTTTTTCTCTAAGATGTACATAAAGTTGGTAGAATCAACAAAATATACATATATCAATGGTAAATTTTATTTTTTTACTCAAGATTCACCAAAATATACATCTACCAATTGTAAATTTTATATTTTTTCTCAAGATTCACATGTAATACTAAATTTATTATTTTTAGGGTTAAAATAGTTGCCTACCATTTGGTACTTGTAAGAAAAATTATATTCTTTAAAGTTCTCCCTAGGTACAATCTTGATGAGAACATCTCAATCTTCAATCTATGTTAAAAATTTATTCAACAGGTTTTAGTTTCTATCTAATAGTGAATACAATGCAATACATCTTTGTACTATCTTAGTAGTATCGCCAAGACAATGAAAATGATTTGGGTTACTCATAAGGAGTTGAATAATGTCTCCAAGATAGTGTGAAAATGGCTTGGGCTAAGGGTAGATGGTGATGACACCCAAACTTGTTAAGGAAGGTCTAGTGAGAATATCTTGACCTCCACTATATGCTTATGATCAACTCAAAGCATATTGGTTGATCTAATAACAAATACAATGGCTCTCTACTGTCCTAGTAATATATCCAAGACAAAGTGAGAATGACTTGGGCGAAGGGTAGTGAGTGACAATACTCCACAAAATTGTGGAACCATTGATCAAGTTAACATATCTATTAAGATAAGTCCATTGGGAATATCTTGACCTCCACTTTGTTGTTATGATTAATTTGAAGAGACTTGCTTTCAATCTAATACATATATAATAGATGGACGATAATAAATCTCGACCTTTCTCAACAAAAAATGATATTTACTTATATATTCAATAAATAAAAGAGACCAAAACTTCCCATTAATTTCATCTTCTATTCCAATCAATCAAACCCCAAACCCTTTTTCATTAAGGAAGTCCCTCCCTCTCTAATAAGTCCCCTTCTCCAAAGCTATTGATCTAACCATTCATCATGTATCTAAGATACCAAATCCACTCAAAACATCTAACTCTTCCCATTGGGTGAAGATACCTTGGTGCGACCTTTCTCAAAAATGTCGCTTGGTCGTGGGCAAATGCCATCCGAATTGCCAAAGCGGTCTTGATTGCCAGTGTGTACGATACCTCCCCACGTGTTTTTTTAAAGAGTCACCCGAGTGATACCCCATGGCGAATCAGCAATACGTAACATCCACAATCCCAAAACGCTTGAAAAAAGTCTCGATGCGGGAAAGGGTCAATGGAGGAACCTGGTATTCGCAGGCCCACCTCCCTTAGACACTGAACTTTCCATCCAATTCATTCATGTGGACGATATTGGTCACCACGGAGGGTTTTAATTTGTGCGTCTCTGGTCGTGCTTGCTCAGGTCTCTTTCTTGGAAGCCTTTCTAGCACATAACAACTTGAAAACTTTGTTTTTTGGGCATTGCTTTCTTCCGTGATTGCTTCTTTCCCAAGCAGGCAAGTCACAACAAAAGTTTCTAGATTCAGAGCTACATTCCGCGCATGCTAATTTAAGTGATCTATTGAAATAATCAAATACAGATTATATAGAGTGGGATAGATTGTTTAAATATTGTTTATAGATCTTAAAAAATTAATATGATTTATTGAAATAAAAGTTGTTTAGTGGTTAGTTTTTATCTTTGTATTAAAAAAATATGGTTAGTTTTTGTTTCTGTATTAAAAATTGTTTATGATTTAATAATTATTTGTAAGTATAAGAATTACAATGTATCTAGTCTTACCAAAATTTAACCAAAAACATTTAAGATTTTAAGTTTAACTAATTGTCCTACTGAACCCAATAAGGAAATTCTCTAATTTGAATCAATATCTAAACTTATCAAGTTACAAAAATCATCAAAGTCTTACATAATCAGCCCAAAAATCACTTCAATATTAGCCCAAAGATTCCTCAGTCAACTAAAGACAAATTTCTTTATAAATGATGATAAGAGAGACTGTCAAACTTTATGTAAAGAAAGACAATTTAAAGAATCTAACCTCGAAGTTATTATTAGAAAGATCAAGCTTGACAAGTGTGGATGACTTCTAATAAAATGCTGTTGATATCAAATATATTAGAAGCCATTCTAAAGGAATTAACTTGATGTGTAGTTGCTGCAATTTTCTTCACAATGTCTTGTGTTGGCGATTTCTTCTCCTCTGACATTATTATGAACAACTATTTACAAGAGAAGCAAAACCTTACCCTTAAGCCCTACTATTTAGCATCATTATCTATGTCCACCTGAACCGAAAGATCACAAATTGCATTATGTTGTTTCTTTAAAACTTAACACCACTCGCCCCCCAGCTGCCAAAAAAGCCAAGAAAATTTTAAACACCATAAATTTATTATGTGACATAGCATTTCAGACCTAAGATACAAAGTAAGCTATTTAATTACTTGCACACATAGTATTAGTGTAATTTTTTGTGTATACATGTTATTAGGAAATTTTTTATTTTAAATATTAAAAAAAATTGTGAGAATTTAAAAAAATTGATATATCTTTATTTTTCAACAAAAAAACATTAAATAAATTATTATTATTATTTTTTTTTCCAAAAAAAACTTGAAAAATAAACATAAACATTTAAAGTGTCATTGTTAATAAAAAATAGTAACTTTTGATTAGTCCATTAACCAAAATTAATTTCCTAACTGATTCCGGTAATTACTTGGCAGCAGGAACTAATAATCAAGAGCCAGATAGATTACTTAAATATTGCCTATTGACAATGGCACGGAGAGTGAGTCATTAAAAAAAGGCCAAAATTGAAATTGTATTGGCGTTGAATGCACAAGCTTTTATTTGGTTAACTTTAAACGAATTGTTGAGCTTCACCTGCAGCGACAACCAACGGGAGGTTTATACAGTAAGACAACATTTCTATTTCCGTGTGATAATCTCAGGGAGCAGTATCTTTTTTTAAGTTTTTCTTCTTTACAATGGAAATGCTAATGAGATTCAAATTTTATGATGAATGTAGGTGGCGGGGATTCAGGTGAGCAATACTGTTTCCTCTTAATTCATTGGATTTTATGGCGCTCCCTTGTTGGGTTTTCCTAACATTTGGTTTCTGGTAGACTGTAGTATCCATTCCTTGCGTAAATTGCGTAATAGAGTTGGGAACAACTAGTTTGGTAAGAAAACCAACCTCCAAGTTAGCCATACTTATTCCAATGTTTCTTTTAGTAAGTTATTGTCTCATGTTTTCTATTTAAATTTTGCATGCTTATAGGTTTAATTCATTGTATTGTTGGATTTATTTCTTCTAATTGTGGATGAGTTTTTATTTTAATTATAAATCATGGATAACAAACTAGTGTCTCTTGAATTGTGGCGTAATGGTTAAAGTAGATGTATTATTTCAGATCAATCTCTCAAACTATATTTCAAAGTCCATCTTCAAAATTAAATAATTAACTTACTCAATATATAAATAACTCTATAATTTAATCATTCAATCCTAAAAATGAATCATGAAAAGTTTATATCATTGTATAACTATTCAATGTTATTTTCTAATATTTTTTCTTTCTTTAATGTGCTGAATGCTCCAATTGCCTATTATATTTTTATTAAGATATTTGTTCAATTTATAGACATTAATATACTTTGTTTCTTTTTTAGATTCCAGCAAATGAGCAGATGCAATTCTAGATTTCCACTATTCTATTAGTATATCTTCCACTTGCGCATTTGCCCAGAGAGCCTTCTCGACAAGCATCATCTACTTCATCTTTGATATCACCTTCCATTTATAGCCTGGTCGAGTGCTCATCACAAAATAAAAATGAACAATTAAACATACCTCCACATTCTCTCTTGGTTTTTGAATCTTTCCAACCATCTTGTGATTCTTGTATCCTTATGTAGTAACTGCATATGAAGCCCCATTAATGAAAATCCTAGGTGTGTACCTACCATAATGAGCTCCACCTAAACACAAAAGCATACCAAGTTACCAACCACTTGTGTTGCTAATGCAAACATTTACATAACTGACGTGTGTCTCTATGTTTACCTCTACCTCTGCATCTGCATCTACCTTGGTGGTAAGTTCAAGTAATCATTTTTTTCCTTTTACTCTAGTGCTTTTACTTTGTTATATTACTAGAATGAAAGGGGGAAAAGTGTAGACACATAAATTAATATTTAAACTGAAATAATATACTTTTCACTATTTATGAACACCCAACTTACACTCAATTCCATGGTCTTTGGTTGCCACTCCATTCCTATGTGGATGACATATTCTTCCAAGAAACTAATGATCTTAAAATGTCCCTATTTTCATTCCAAATAGCTCAATATTATCCTCTGATTGATCCACACTTCCATCTCACTTGTCTTTGCTCTTTAAATAATGCCATTCCTTTAGGACAATCTTGCTTGTCAGTAGTGTCTGAATTCACTGGTATTGTCCTCCTACCAAATAATGATTAGTTTTTCATATTTCAATACAGCTAACAGGCCATCATGCATGTTTATCAAGCCCCATCTAAAGGAATTCCAAAATGATCTCTATAAATCCATATTTTATAACCATTATTCACAAGAGGTTGAGACTTGAAAAACACTAGAATATCTAATTACACATTTAGGAAAAAACATATATTATTCCAAACTCTGAATTCTTACAACCCACATATCCCTGACCTAAGTCTGTATACCATTTTAAAGTCACAAGTCATTGTTGAAGTATTTAATCACCCCAGGATTGCACCAGCATATAAAATTACACCAATATTTTATGTGCACCATAGTAGCATGTGATAACTATAGTGAGTTTGATATCTCTTCAAAGTATTAGTATGTAGGTAGAGATTAACATAGGGAGTGTGAATATTGAGCATAACTTCAACTACTCACCCATTTGTTTTCATTTATTTTGTTTGTCCATCATTACCTATTGAGCTAGTGTTCCAAATGAAGAAGAAAATACATAATGGCTTCCATAATAAATCACACATAACTGATCACACATAGGACCAATAGGTGAAGGTGCACAAACCCATATTTTCATAGAAAGCTAAAACCCTATAGGACGCCAACATGCCACCCTATAGATACTAGTGCAAACTATCTATGTTTAATTAATGTGACCTTGTTTAAAAATTAAATGAAGACCTATTATTGATTCACAATGACCTTTTAGAGATATAAAAGAATTTTCATATTTGTAATTACATTCCTACATATATGATTTTTCAACTAAATGATGTTTCTTTAGTACTTTATCCTTTTAGCATATTCCTATACTTAGCAAGTTACAAATAAGTATGTGTCACTTACTGCATATTTGTAACACTTTTATTTTTGTATAAAAAATATCTTGAATTAAGATTAAAACTCTTGATCCAAAATTTCATAAAACAATGTGCTTAAAATAGCATGATATATTCTTTTTTAACATATGAAGTCATACATATGTTTTGGATAATAACACGTGATGACTAAATTATTTTATCTTACATATGGTTCTTTTAACATGTTATTTTGAGAGTAATTATAATAATAGGGTCTTCATCCCTCACTTCAATATAGGGCATTTATAAAATCATTTAAAAAATACAAGATATATACGCTTGTTTTGATTGAAGATGAGCTAATTAACTACTTCCTTGATAAAAAAGTGGATGGAATGTTGATGACTCCATGAAAAGTGTTTTGGCTATGTTTCAAGTATCTTAAAAAAGTATAAGATGTGTACATTTGTCCCTAGTGAATCTCATGAGAAAGTGTTGGGATATGTTTTCAACACCTATCAAAAGTGTTGTGATGGAGCAATTATGGTTGCATTTGTAGGCAATAACAAACAAGTTTATTCTTTCATATCCTTCCTTTTAATTCCAATTTCAAGCGTAAATTTAAAATTTTGAAATTTTGAAATAATCACATGTATATCATGATCAATATAACTACCTACAACAATTGACACTTGTTTAAGATAAATAAGCTAATCAAGTGTGGATGGAAACTTAGCAAGATTAAGGTCAAACCCTTCACTCTTTCTTATCTAAGAAAATATATGTGTTTCAAATTATTTACAAGTATACTTTGATGCATTCATACATTTCACTCACATAGCCACATTAAAGTGGGGGCATTATGTAGACACCCAAATTTGGAAAAAAAACCCTTATTCTCAAGTTTTATTTCTGATTTGACTTATGATAAAACTTGTATATTTTTACCCATTTCTAGGATGGCCTCAACACCACATGACTCTTTCTTTGGTTTGTTTAGCCTAAAAATTAACTTAATACTTCTCTAGAAGGTACCCATTATTACATTTGAATTATTTATCACATGTTATCTAAACTATCTCAAAAATTAAACTCTACTTAGATAAGCCCATGGTTGTACGAGCCTACCTAGGACAAGCACCTAGTCCTATGTGATTATCTATTTATATTTTTTGGTCCTTATACCCATTTACCCTTAATTTATGCCTTAAACCTTCTCACTTGAATTTTCAAAAGTCAGTTGGTATAAATGGGTCACCCTAAAACATCTTATAAATACAAGGTCTTGCCAAGACATTTATAAAATTGAGAAGGAATCTAGAGAAAACCTATGAAAATAAATAGAGAGATCATCCTTCACGAAGTGTCAAGACTAGATCCAGTATTCTACATTCAATTTGTGTTTCAAAATACCACACACTTGTAAAACTAATATGTCATTGTCTCTTAAAACAAACCCTTGTGATAAAGGAAGGTAACTAAAATTTAATAGTTGCATTGATAGATTCTAAGTTAGAACCTCTATTTAATCTATTCCATCCACATGCCATATAACTACATGGAGGTTTGATTATGAAAGACTACATCCACTTCATTCATGTGGATGACAATGGTCACCATGATGAGTGTTGTATATTAAGACAACCTTCCTATTCAAATTTGATAATCTCATAGAATATGAATTTGTTTTTTTATTATTATTGTTTTAAAAGTTTTTCTTCCACATAATGAAAATGGTAATGAGATTAATTTTTTTTATGAATGCAGATGGCAGGGATTCAAGTGAGCTATACTATTTCATCTCAATTCATTAGATTTTATGGCACTTCTTTGTTGGGTATTCCTAGCATTTTAGTTTCTGGTAGGCTGAAGTATTCATTCCTTGTGTAAGTGGCGTATTATGGTGTATTCCTAGCATTTAAATTTTGCATACTTATTCATTTAATTCATTATATTTTTGGATTTTATTTCTTCTAATTGTTAATGAGTTTTTATTTTAATTATAAATCATGGATAACAAATTTGTGTATTTGGCATTGTGGTGTAATGATTAAAGTGGATGCATTATTTCAGATCAACCTCTCAAATTATATTTTGACGTCCATCTTCAAGATTAAATAATTAACTTACTCAATATATAAATAATTTTATAATTTAATCATTCAATCCTAAAAATGAGTCATGAAAATTTTATATCATTGTATACCTATTCAATGTTATTTTCTAATATTTTTCTTTCTTTAATGTGTTGAATGCTCCAATTACCTATAATAGTTTTATTAATCTATTTGTTCAACTTATGGACATGAATATACTTTGTTTATTTTTTAGATTCCACTAAAAAACAAGATGTAATTCTAGATTTCCACCATTCTATTAGTATATCTTCCACTTAAGCCTTTGACTATAGAGCCTTCTCAGCAAGTGTCATCTTCTTCGTCTTTGATATCACCTTCCACTTACAACCTAGTTGAGTGCAAAACACAAAATACAAATGAACAATTAAACATACCTCCACATTCTCTCTTAGTTTTTGAATTTTTCCAACCAATCATGCCATTCATGCAACCTTATATAGTAACTGCATATCAGGCCCCATTAATGAGAATACCAGGTGTGTACATACCATAATGAGCTCCACCTGAACATAGAAGCATACAAAGTTACCACCCACATGTGTTTCTAATTTATCCATTTACGTAACTAACATGTGTCTCTACATGTACCTTTACCTCTGCATCTACATCTACCTTGGTGGTAAGTTTAGGTGTGCATTTTTCCTTTTATTCTAGTACTTTCACTTTGTTACATTACTAGAATGAAATGGGAGAAAATTTAGACATATAAATTAACATTTAAATTGAAATAATATACTTTTCACTATTCCTTATGAACACCCAACTTACACTCAATTCCATGGTCCTTAGTTGCCACTCCTTCACTTCTATGTGGATTCCATATTCCTCCAAAGAACTAATGATCTTAAAATGTCCTTATTTTTCATTTCAAACAGCTCTAGATTATCATTTGATTGATCCACACTTCCATCTCACTTGTCTTTGTTCTTCAAACAATTCCACTCCTTCAAGACAATCTTGCTTTTCAGTAGTGTCTGAATTCACTGGTCTTATCCTCCTACCAAATAATGATTAGTTTATTATATTCAAATTCACCTAACAAGTCATCATGCACATTTATCAAACCCCATCTAAAGAAATTCCAAAATGATCTCTATAAATCCATATTTTCCAACCATTATTCACAAGAGGATGATGCTTCAAAAACATTAGAATATCTAATTAAACATTTAGGAAATAATACATATTATTCCTAGCATTGATTTCTTACAACCCACATATCCTTGAGCTAAATTTGTATACCATGTCAAAGTCACAAGTCATTGTTGAAGTATTTAATCACACTAGAATTGCACCAGCATATAAAATTACACTAATTTTTCACATGCACTATAGTAGAATGTGATAACTACATGGAGTTTGATCCCTCTTAAAAGTATTGGTATGTAGGTAGAGTTTGACATAGGGAGTGTTGAGATTAAGCATAACTTCAACTACTCACCCATTTTTTTCACTTATTTTGTTTTTTCATCATTTACTATTGAGTTAGGGTTCAAAATGAAGACGAAGACACATAATGGCTTCAAAAATAAATCACATATATTTTATCACACACATAGGACCAACAGGTGAAGGTATACAAATCTATATTTTCATAGAAAACTAAAACACCATAGGACGTCAACATGCCACTCTATAAATGCCAGTGCAAATTATCTATGTCTAATTAACATGACATTATTTAAAACTCAAATGAAACCCTATTCTTTATTAGCAATGATATCTTAAAGACACACAATCATTTTCATAGTTGTAATTACAGTCCTACATATATGTTTTTTCAGCTAAGTGATGCTTCTTTAGTACTTTATCTTTTTAGCATATTTCTATACTTATAAATTTCCAAATTAGTATGTGTCAATTATTGCATATTTGTAACACTTTGATTTTATATTAAAAAGAATCTTGAATTAAGATTAAAAATCTTAATCCAAAATTTGATAAAACAATGTGCTTAAAATAACATGATCTATTCTTTTCTAACATAGGAAGTTATACATATGTTTTGGATAATAACACGTGATGACTAAATTATTTTGTCTTACATATGGTTATTTTAATATGTTATTCTGAGAGTAATTTCAAAAAGAAGCTCTTCATCCCTCACTTTTACATAGGGCATTTATAACGGCATCTTTAAAATACAAGATATATATGTCTGTTATGATCGAATATGAGCTAATTAACTACTTCCTTGATCAAAAAGTGGATGGAATGTTGATGAATCCATGAAAAGTGTCTTGGATATGGTTCAATTATTTTTTAAAAGTGTAATATGTGCACATAGGTCCCTAGTGACTCTCATGAGAAAGTGTTGGGATATGTTTTCAACACCTATCAAAAGTGTTGTGATGGAGAAATTATAGTTGCATTTGTAGGAAATAATAAATAAGTTTATTATTTCATATCCTTCCTTTCAATTCCAATTTCAAGAGTTAATTTAAAATTTTAAAATTTTAAAATTTCAAAATTTTCAAATAATCACATGTATATCGTGATCAATTTAACTACCTACAACAATTGACACTTGTTTCAGATAAATAAGCTAATCAAGTGTGGATGGAAACTTAGCAAGTGTAAGGTCAACCCCTTTAATCTTTCTTATGTAATAAAATATATGTATTTCAAATTATTTACAATTATAATTTGATGCATTCATACATTTCACTCACATACCCACATCAAAGTGGGCCATTATGTAGACACCCAAATTTGGCAAAAACCCCTATTCCCAAATTTTATTTCTGATTTGACTTATGATAAAACTTGTATATTTTTACCCATTTCTATGATGGCCTTAACCCCACATGAATCTCTATTTGGTCTGTTTATACTAAAAATTAACTCAATACTTATCCAAAATGCACCCATTATTACATTTGAATTATTTATCACATATTATCTAGCCTATCTCAAAAATTAAACTCTACATAGATAATCCCATGGTTATACGGGCATACCCAGGATAAGCACGTAGTCCTAAGTGCTTATATATTTATATTTTGTATTCTTTATACCCATTTACCCTTAATTTGTGCCTTCACCCTTCTCACTTTCATTTTCAAAAGTCGGTTGGTACACATGGGTCACCCTAAAACTTCTTATAAATAAGGTCTTGCCAATCCATTTAGAAAATTAAGAATGAATCCAGAGAAAATATCTAAAAATAAATAGAGAGATCATCATTCACAAAGTGTCAAGACTAGAGCCAAGATTCTCCATTCAAGTTATGTTTCACAATACTACACACTTATGACACTAATATGTCTTTGTCTATTTACACAAACCCTTGTGCTAAAGGAAGGTAATGTAAATTTAATAGTTGCATTGATACATTTAAAGTTAGAACCTTTATTCAAGTGATTCCATCCACACACCATAGAACTACATGGAGGTTTGATTTTGAAAGACTTTGAAATTTAACTTCATTCATGTGGATGATAGTAGTCACCATGATGAGTGTTGTATAGTAGGAAAACCTTCCTATTCAAATGTGTTAATCTCATGGAATTGTAATTTGTTTTACTATTATTATTTTATAAGTTTTTATTCCATATAATTAAAATGGTAATGAGATTCAAATTTTTTGATGAATGTAGGTGGCTGAGATTCAGGTGAGCTATACTATTTCATCTAAATTCATTGGATTTTATGGAGCTCCTTTGTTGGGTATTCCCAGCATTTTAGTTTTTGGTAGACTGAAGTATTCATTCCTTGTGTAAGTGGTGTATTATAGTTGGGAATAATTAATATGGTAAGAAAATGAGTCTACAAGTTGGCCATATTCATTCCAATATTGTAATCTTTTAGTAAGTAATTTTATCTTTTTTTCTATTTACATTATGCATACTTATTGGTTTGATTCATTGTATTGTTGTATTTTTTCCTTCTAATTATGGATGGGTTTTTATTTTAATTATAAATCATGAATGACAATCTAAAATTTCTATTAAAAAAATCATACATAGCTATTTCAAAAAATCTATCCTTATTCATCTTGAGATTGGAAAAACTAAATCTTATTAATTTATAAAATAAATTGTTCTTAGGTTATGTTGTAATAGTTAAATCAGATGGTAGTCCATATTCAAGATTAAATAATTAAATTATTCAATATATAAATAAATCTATTATAGAATCTAATAATTCAATCCTAAAAATGAACCATGAAAAGTTATATCATTGTAGACCTATTTAGTGTTATTTTATAATATTTATTATTTATTAAATGTGCTGAACACTTCAATTGTATATTATAGTTTTATTAATCTATTTGTTTAATTTATGAAAATTAATATACTTTATTTATTTTTCATATTTTATAAAAGGAATAGATGCAATTCTAAATTTCCACCATTTTATGAGCATATCTTCCACTTGTGCCTTTGCCCATAGAGCCATCACGACAAACTTCATCTTCTTCATCTTTGCTATCACCTTCCATTGAAAACCTATTTTAGTGTTTATCACAAAATACAAATGAGAAATTAAATGTACCTCCGCATTGTCTCTTAGTTTTTAAATCTTTCCAACGAGTCTTGCCATTCTTGCAGTGTTATGGAACAACCCCATATTTAGCTTCATCACTGAGAATACCAAGTGTCTACCTATAAAAATGAGTTCCACCTCGACATATAAGCACATTAAGTTAGTATTCACATGTTTTTACAATGTAACCATTTACACAAATAGCATCTACTGCTACCTCTACATCTACCTCTATGGTAAGTTTAGGTATGTTTTTCTCCATTTTACTTTAGTAATTTCACTTTGTTTCATTACTAGAATAAAAATAAGAAAAATATAAAGACATAACTAAATATTTAAGTTAAATAAATACGCTTTTGACCATTCCTTGTGAACAACCAACCTATACTCAATTCCATGGTCCTTGACTACCACTCCATTTCTATACGGATGACATAATTTCCTCTAAGAAAATAATGATATCAAAATGTCCCTATTTATCATTCTGAATAACTCAATATTATCCTCTAAATAATCCACACTTCTAACTTAGTTATATTTACTCTTCATATATGGCTACTCCTTAAGGACAATCCTACCTACAGGTTGTGCCAAAATTTGGCAATCTTATTAGCTTACAAAATAAAGTCTATTTGCTTAAATTTAAAATCACTTAACATATAATCCCACAAGTTTAGCAAACCCCATCTAAAGGAATTACAAAATAATCACAAAAAATCCACATTTTGTAATCATTATTTACAAGAGGCTCATACTTGAAAATTATCGGAATATATAATTGCACATTAAGGGGAAAAAACCTATTCATCCCATTTTTGAGTTCCTACAACCCATAAATCCCTAATCTAAGTGTGCATACCATTTCAAAGTCACAAGGCATTATTGAAGTATTTAATCATACAATGAATGCACCAATATATAATATTACACCATTCTTTCACACACACCACAATAGCATGGGATAACTACATGTATTTTAATCCTTCTTCAAAGTATTGGTATGTAGGAAATATTTAACATAGGGGGTGTTGAGGTCAATCACAACTTCAATTGCTAATCCCCTTTTTCTTGGTTTATTATATTTTCCATAATTTACTATGTGGAATCCAAGACACATAACGGGTTCTGCTATCAATCACACCTATATGATCACATACACAACACTAAAAAAATAAAATGCACAAACCCAAATTTTCACAGAAGGCTAAAACCTTAGTAGACATTAGCACACCAACCTACAAATCCCAATGTAGATCACCCTTTTCCAATTAGTATGACCTTATATATAAAGAAATTTAAGCCTTGTTCCTAATTAAAAATGACCTCTTAGGTCATTACATTCAATTTCATAGTCATTCTTATAGTCCTACATATATGATTTTTTAGCTAAATGATTCTTATTTATTACTTTCTATTTTTAACATATTTCTATATTTAGGAATTTATAACTAAGTATGCGTCATTCATTGTATAAATTTACCACTTTAATTTTACAAATTATTTTGTCCAATTAAGATTAAAACTATCTTAATCACAAAATTGATAAAATAATGTACATAAAATAACATGTTATATTCTTTTCTAACATATGAGGTCATTTTTTCAAATTTTGTTTTTTGGCATAATAACCCCTGATGACTATATTATTTTATCTTACATACAATGATTTTAATATGTTATTTTGAGATGAGTGATTGTAGCAATAGGGTTGTCATCCCTCACCTCAAAATAAGGTATTTATAACAATATTTTTAAAATACAAGATATGTCTATTATGATCGAAGATAAGTTAATTATTTATTTTCTTAATCAAAAAGTGGATGGGGTGCTAATGACTCCATGAAAATTAGCTTGGCTATGTTTTAAGCATTTTTTGAAAGTATAAGATGTGTACATTTATCCCTAGTGACTCCCATGAGAAAGTTTTGGGATATGTTTTCAAAACATATCAAAAGTGTTATGATGAAACAATTATGGTTGCATTTATAGTTATACCAAAAGGTTTATTCTTTCATATCTTTCCTTTCAATTCCAGTAAAAATAGTTAATTTATAAAATTTAAACTTTAAAATTTACAAATAAACACATGTATATCATGAGCAATTTTACTACCTACAAAAATTGACACATGTTTCAAGTAAATTAGATAATCAAGTGTGGATGGAAACGTAGCAAGAGTAAGGAAAAATCCTTTATTCTTCTTTAGGTAAGAAAAGGTGTTTGTTTAAATTATTTATAAGTATAATTTGATGCATACATATATTTCACTCACATACCCACAACAAAGTGGTGGTATTATGTAGACACCCAAATTTGTCATAAATCCCTTATTCCCAATTTACTTATGGGAAAACTTGTATATTTTTACCTATTTATAAGATGGCCCCAACCCCACATGACTCTCTATTTGATCCACTGAGTCTAAAAAGTAACTTGGTACTTGTTTATAAGGTACCCATTAGTATATTTGAATTATGGTATCTAACCTATGTAAAAACTTGAACCCTACTTGTCTCTTGGACAAACACATGGTTGTTTGAGCCTACCTGGGATAAGCCCATAGCCCTAATTATTTATCCCTTTATATTTTGAAGTACTTCTACCCATTATCCATTACTTTATTCCTTAACCCTTCCTATTTGCATTTTAGAAAGTTCGTTGGTACACATGGGTCACCCCAAATCAGCATATAAATACAAGGTCTTGCCAAATCATTTGGAAAATTAAGAAGAAATCTAGAGAATACATATAAAAATTAATAGAGAGAGCATCCTTTACCCACTTCAAGTTATGATTCATAATACTACACACTTATGACACTAATTTATCTTTATTTCACGACACAAATCCTTGTGCTAAAGGATGATAACTAGCATTTGCCCCAAGGGTGCAAGGAAAACATTGAACATAATGTATAAGTTTTTTCTTTTCATTTATAACATATATTCCCATTTTAATTAAGATGTGGGTACCCCCTAATGCTTGAGACCTAAACCTCCAACCCTTTCTACAACCTATGACCAATTATTTCAATTGTTGACTCCTCTACCTTGACATTCATATTATATCACAAATGAAGCCCACTGATGCAGCCATGTGCCATGCACTTGCAAAACATTTTGTACTTACTTCAACCACAACGAAAGCAACTAGATAAAATCCATAACTTCAGCGTCCTGCCCCCACATCAACATCATTGCATTGTTGATTCAATTCACACATTAGACATTGATTCTTTCTGTAATCAAATAGAAAATAATTAATAAAATTGATTCTTCATCAACCACATCACATCATCGATTTACAGTCTTTCACTTTATATAACCCATTTTGCCAATATATATATATATATATATATATATATATATATATATATATATATATATATATATATATATATATATATATATATATTATTTTATTACTAAATATACACAATAAAAGGGTAATCACGTGAATAATGTGAGTAAGATGGGAATAACTCCATAGAATGGATCCACATGCAGTAGCTGATGAAGATTCAATGAGCTATGTAGAGGAGGAGTTTCAAAAAAATTATGTTCTCCAATAGTGAACCCATATATTTAGAATACTGGTCATCGATTTGACTGTTACTCTATTTGATCACAAAGGACAACGTTAGTAGTTCCCCAGTTGATTCTCCTCCTACACCCATGATGACAACATCCACTCTAGCTTTGACTTTCCATCAAATGAAAACATTTTGGCTTGATGTTCATCGTACCTTTATGATTATTATTTCATTCAAATTTAATGCCCATCAGTAAGACCTTTCCTACCTCCTCTAACACATGGTAGAAAATGATGCATTAAAAAAAACTATGTTTTATGGGAAGAACTGCAGAATATACCATCGTGCAAGATGAATCATTCCATACTTTGTCGAATCAAATGCCTCCAATTTAATTAGAATTCAGTAGATGCATTGATTAATTCTAAGTTGGAACCTTTATTCAAGCTATTCCATTCACACACCATAGAAATACGCGGAGGTTTGATTCTGAACATATGAGATAAATAGTTTGTAATGTTACTTCAATTATTTTCCAGCTCTATTATTATTATTATTATTATTATTATTATTATTATTAATATTAATAATATTATTATTATTATTATTATTATTATTATTATTATTATTATTATTATTATTATTATTTTGTGTGAAATTTACGTCAAATGAAGATTCAACTATACAACATATTATTTTCATCACATCTATGAATTGAACGTATAATCATAATTAAGAATATGCAAGACACAAACACCATAAAATCCACACTGTGAAACCCTACAGGGATAGGCCCAATGACATAGAGACAAGAGACGAAATTGGTGCATCAAGGTTACATATGTTGAGTGTGTACATAACATGTCCATAAATTTAATAGTCAAACATTGTCAACACAGTCATAATATAGTCTCAAATCTATATTATAATCAAGGTGCATGTGTTTCATAACCTCTTTATTAATGTAGGTATTTATTTTCTTAGATTTAATTATTTGAGAATATTATATTTTCTCACATGAAGTTTTCCTACATTTGAGGATATGTTTGCTTAGGTGAAGATAGTGTGTCATAGGTGTCATAGACATGACCGGATAACTAGGATGCAACTCTTCTAACCACCTTTTGTGGAGGAGTTACACTTCTATTCTAAGATCCTTTGGCCACCTTTTATGAAAGAGTTATGTTTCTATTCCAAGAGTGATTTGACCACCAGTAGAGGAGTTACTTGCTCTCCTATATTTATTCTCTATTTGACCCTGATTCTCTTAATGAAGAATGGTTTTTCTTTACTTGGCTTGTCTCTTGCAATATTATCATTTTATGATTTCATCATGCTTTAACAACATTATGGTGTGCATAAGCTTTGTCTCGTTGGATCCTTCAACCATTACATTTGCATTGTCCAAACTTGATGACATCTCTGATATGGTATCAGAGCCACCCCAATAATCATGGGTCTATTTTTTCATTGATGTTAAGCTGTTATTGAAATCTAGAGTTTATTTGCATATTGAGATAATATTTTTGTGGGTATGAAAAAACTTTTTGGGGATCTTTTTGGAAATCTCAAAAACTTAAGGGTTTTTTTTTCTATAATTGGATGTATTACTTTATGTATGTGATAGTCATTTTTTCGGTCGGTTCTCTCGTGTGTTTGCAGGAAGTTGTTTGTTTTCTAGACTAGGATATAAGGAGTAAGTGTAAGCATATGGTGGAATCCACGACCTGTTCCTTAGTTTTACAGACTGGTTTGGGGCTTAAATGACCTGATTGGTGATCTCCACGCTCTGCTTCTACTGTTCTTAGCCTCCTCATGACCTTCAAATCTTGCGCTGAGTCTTCACGTCCAACGTACTGTCAAACGCCCTACTCACGGACTACATGTCATCCTTGTTGCTTCTAATAGTTGCACGGCCACCTTTGGAGCTTGGAGACCTTACTGAGACCTGTGTATAAGTTTCATAGCCCACTTAGACTTTGCAGTCCCCTCAAGTACCTCTGGTTCACCATTACATATAGTCTTCTTCACTCTGGTTTGCCGT
The DNA here is from genome assembly GCA_037957365.1 of Torreya grandis. Classification (NCBI taxonomy): domain Eukaryota; kingdom Viridiplantae; phylum Streptophyta; class Pinopsida; order Cupressales; family Taxaceae; genus Torreya; species Torreya grandis. The sequence goes on along the minus strand of JARHVA010001050.1, from coordinate 3,441,347 downwards.
TACCTGCAGTCTTCTTCACTCTATTTCGACGTCAACCTAAGACACCTGGTTCATCATTCAACGGCCTTTGTTGACCTCCAATCTCCACACTCGACCCTCCTAGTCAGTCGTTTTATTGGTAAATGCTTCTTTTAGCGCTATACCACCTATTGGTTTGAAAACCACTCAAAAGGAAATATATGGTATTTAGAAATAAAAGGTGGTTTTGTATTTTGATTGGAGGGAAAAGTCCTTTTTAAAATCACCCATTTTTAATTTTTTAATTTTTTCAATTTTTTACATTATTATGTTTTAATTTACCTCGAATATTTTAGTATAAAATGCCTTTAAGGCGATCTTATATTAAAAAGTGGGGTGCGAGATTATTCTTCATGGAGGGATTATTTTTTGGGGAGGGAATCTATTCTTGTTGGAAGGAGTAATTGTTTTTTTGGGTTAATAAAAATAACGCACAAGTAAAAGGGGTCATCGAGTCTTGAATGGTCAATTTAATTTAATTTAATTTAATTAATTAATTTATTTTTTTAATTGTTTTTTCAATAAAATAATACATTTTAAAGTTTTTAAATTATTTTTTAGTATAAAAATAATATATTGTGAGTATTATAATCAAAAAATAAGAAAAGTTATTTTTTGATAAATTTTTCATCTCTTTGTTAGTTGAACACTGAAGGGTGAGGTCTGGTTTGGTAGGGGGTCAAACTCCCTCGAATTCAAATAAATATTTTTTCTTTTCCCTTACATCATAATTATTTCTTTGAATATATTATTGACTGAGCCCAATGTCCTCACCTTATTTTACAAATGACATCTTTTATGACTTGCACAGATTGCTTTAAACAAGGGTAAATTTTAGTAGTGAGTATTCATTAATTCATGAATATTCCATTTTTCAAAATTTATTTTTTGTGATTTTTTTGAGTTATTACATAGGTCCAAATCACCTAAAATTTAGGAATGTAAATTATTTTGGGTGTTGAATCGTCAAACGTTTATAATAATTTCTTAGCTTACAATAATAGAGGAAAAAGAATAGATGGAAAAATTAATAGGAAAAAAAGTACAAGTGACTAGCTAGAAGAACAGGTATGCATGCCTATGTTTGGTCAAATGGAGATGCCATTATAGCATGAGCCATGAAGGACAAAGATGAAACATTAGTTGGTAAAAAAACTTCAAATGGTGGTAGTTAGAGATCATGGAAGGGAGTGCTTTCACATCTTGTAGATCAGGTTCTAAAATATATCAAGAAATGATGCTATAGGCATTGGCCAATCATTTTGATGCAATTTTTTTTGTATTTAATAGGAGTGCAATGGCCTGAGGCTCATCAATTAAGGATGCAGCGCTATTGAAGGAGGCCCTAAAAAATGAAAGCAAATTCCTTTCCTTCAAATAAAGAATAGGACATGGGGATAACTGGGCATCAAAAAGCAGTTTGACATTGGTTATGAAGACATAAATATGTAATTTTAACTTAGTGACTACATCAAATTCATATTCAAAATAGTATTTACCATCTGTACCTTCATTTTCTACTGTTGTTTCAATAAAAGTGCAAACCTTTAAAATAGGTGATCACGTAAAACATGTTAGTTATTCTTAGAATTAAAGTTATCTATCTCCTCCCTAGGATCCTTTGAGGGGTATAAATTTTGGTTAGTGAGGGACAGTACTTTTAGATTTTGAGGAGAATGGTTCAACTAAACTTGGTGTACAATTTGATAAGCCAATTCTAGATGGCATCAACTTGGGAGGTCTATGTGAAGAAGATCATGGTTTTTTCTGCAGTGTAAGTGAACTTTGGTTAGAAAGTTTTGCTAGAGAGGACATGGACAAGCTATTTATCAATGTTATTTTGAGTTTGTGACTAAGGAGAGTGAAAATGATCCTTTGATACTTTTTATCAAAGATGTTAAAAAGTCCATAATAGGAAATCTAGATTATCATGTTGCATTCAAGAGCAAACTTGAAATGTTGCCTGATATCATTATTGTTATTGGCTCTCACACATACGCTAATAAAGGAAGGAAGGTATCACTTTCATCAGATCCTAGTGTTTCCTTTTCAAACACCTGTAATGGGCACCTGGTTGCACCCAAAACTAACCCAGCAGGGACTCCTTATGACTCCAGTACATTTTTGGTGTTGTTGTTGTTGTTGTTGTTGTTGTTATTGTTTTATTTTTTTTTTATTTTTTTTTTTTTTTGTGTTTCATAAAGACTAAAGCATGTAACATAAATATAGAATTGCAAGCATAGATACACATAGCTGAAATAACCAACACACTATATTTGTATTAATTTTGAAATGAGTAAATGCGTGCAATGCCGATCATGTGGTGACTCATTAGATCCCTTGGTGATCGTACAAACATTATTTCAAGCAGATATCCCAGCAAGTTCTAAAGGTGATTCATTTGTGTCTCTAACCTACGGAACTACAAACTTTGCAAGCTGGTTTTCTACGAACTCTGCAGTCTGGATCTACAAACTCTGCAAGCCACTTCTATGGACTCTGTAGCCAAATATATGGACTCTACAGGAGCTTCTACGGACTCACTTGGCTACAAAACTATGGACTCTACAGGCAAAAAACTACGGACTCTGCAAGGAGGAAACTATAGACTCTACAGGTAGAAAACTAAGGACTCTGCAGGTAGAAAACTATAGACTCTGTAGGCAAAAAACTATGGACTCTGCAAGTAGAAACTACAGACTCTATAGGTAGAAAACTATGGACTCTGTAGGTAGGAAACTATAGACTCTACAAGAAGAAAACTACGTACTCTGTAGGCAAAAACTATAGACATTATAGGCAGGAAACTATAGACTCTATAGGCAAGAAACTATGGACTCTACAGGTAGAGAACTACTGACTCTATAGGTAGTAAACTATGGCCTCTGTAGGTAGAAACTACAGACTCACCTAGCTTCATACAGATGTTATAGTGATGGAGCTGCTACAATGACGAGCTGCTACAGTAGTATGGCTACTACAGTGGCACGATTGCTACAGTAGTACAATTGCTACAGTGGCATGGCTGCTATAGTGGTTAAGAGCACAAACTTTAAAGACCAATCCCAAGGATTAATGTCTGGAGTGCTACAAATGAGAAGGACGTTCTCAAATGCCCAAATAAGCTGCAAGTGCAATAATTCTTTTCTTCTTATCTAACATGCCCAAAGAAGCCACAAGCACTTTCATTTATCCTTCCTCTAAGGGGTGACTCAACTCACTTGAGCAATGTTGGATAAAGGATGTGCAACAGTCCCTCCATTAAAATATTGCTTGTGTTTCCCTTGGATATCAACCCCATAAAGTAAATGTCTAAAGTAACACTCAATGTCTTATAGCTGGGTTAAATGTTTCAAAGTTTTCTTTCTTGGGTGTCCAAAATAGCCTCAAGTTCTAACACAAGCCCCCCTTCCTCATCTAAAGGGGGTAAGTCTGTAGTAGGCACTACACCCTGACCAATGGCCCTCTTAAGCCTAGACACATGAAATACATTGCGCACTTGACTGCCCTCTGGGAGCTCTAGCTCATAGGTGACTTCGCCCACTCTTTGAATCACCCTATAGGGGCCATAAAATCTAGGCTTAAGCTTCTCTACTCCACTCTTCTTGAGCGATGACTACCTCTATGGATGTAGCCTCAAATACACCATGTCCCCTACTTCGAAACTGTGCTCTACCCTATGCTGATCAGCATACAACTTTTGTTAATTTTTAGCCTACCGTATATTCTCTTTGAGCACTCTCAAGATATCTTGACTATCCTTCAACAAGTCTTTAGCTTTGGGCACTTTGCTGTCCCCCAAAGCCATATCCATGAAGCTTGGAGCTTCATACCTATATAATGCCATAAATGGAGTCATCTTGATGGTCATGTGATGTGTGGTATTGTAATAATACTCCCCGATGTGTAACCACTTAACCCAGGCTCTCTACTGTGCAGTCACATAGTTCCACAAATAACTTTCCACCCATTTATTTACTATCTCCATCTGCTCATCTGTTTGAGGATGGAAGCTCGTACTAGGTGTAAGGTCTGTACTGCACAACCTGAACAACTCCTACCAAAAAGAGCTCATGAACTTGCTATCCCTATTGCTGAAAATAAACCTCGGTAACCCATGCATCATAAAAACCTCCCTTAAGAACACATCTGCCACCTGAGCTGTTGTATAAGTAGAGGGGATAGTAAAGAAGTGAGCAAACTTTGTTAATCTGTCTACCACCACATAAATGCAATCTCTTCCTTGCACTTGCAGTAGGCTAGTGATGAAGTCCATAGAAATGCTTTCCGACTTCCAGTCTAGAATGGGTAAGGGCTGTAGTAAACCAACAGGAAACGTGTGCTCTCCCTTATTCTATTAACAAACTACACACTCCCTGACATGCCTCTAACATCATCCTTGAGCCCTCTCCATGAGAACCACTCTTGGATCTAGCTATAGGTCTTGAAAACCCCTGGATGCCCAGACAGAGGTGCATCATGAAATGCCCTCAATATCATCTCTCTTAAGGGTGATGATGGAATAAAATAAATTCTATCTTGAAATCTGATCAACCCATCTATCACTTCATAGCGATCATCTTGTATAGTGCCTAAAATCAATCCCAAATCCCAAGCATCTCTGGCATATTCTGCTATAATCTTAGCCCGCTAATCTCCTGAAATCTCTGCAAGAGCACAAATGTGAGGTCTTCTGGATAAGGCATTGGCTACTACATTCTTCTTTCCTTTCACAAACTCAATGTCAAAGTCATAAGCCTGTAATTTAGTGACCCACTTCTGCTGCCTGTCATTCAAGTCTCATTGATCCATGAAATACTTTATGTTGTTGTGATCTATCTTGATGACAAACTTCCCTCCAACCAAGTAGGATCAGAATTTGGCCAAGGCATGCATGATGGCCAACATCTCCTGATCATAAATAGAATAGCTCCTCTCTACCCCTCAGAGCTTCCTACTCTCAAAAGTAATGGGGTGCTTTTTGTGCATCAATACTACTCCAATCTCGTCACCTGATGCATCATAATGAAGCTCAAAGGGCTTCATGAAGTTGGGTAGAGCTAGAACCAGACATGAAGACATGACTCGCTTGAAATGTTCAAAACACTGTTGCACTACCTCTGTCCATACAAAAGCACCCTTCTTGGTGAGGTCTGTTAATGGTGCTATAGTCTATGAAAAGCCCTACATAAATCTCCTATAAAAACCACATAGTCCAAAAAATCCTTTGAGTTGTGTAAGGCTGGTTGGAGTAGGCCAATCAACCACCGCCTTGATCTTTTTTGGATCCACCTGAACTCCTTTAGCACTAATAATATGGCCAAGGTAGAGCAAATTGGTCATGCCAAACTCGTACTTTGATTCCTTGGCATACAATGACTCCTCCAAAATGGCTAGCACCTCCTCTAATTGTTGTAGGTGGTCATCCCATGTCCTATTGAATACCAAGATGTCATTAAAGAATGTCAATACAAATCTTTGAAGCTGCCCTCTAAACACCTGATTCATACAACTCTGGAAGGTAACTAGAGCATTGGTTAGCCCAAATGGCATAACCAAAAACTCAAAGTGCCCATAGTGACACTAGAAGGTAGTTTTTTCTATGTCCTCCACTCGCATCTTGATCTGATGGTATCCTAAATGTAAGTCTATCTTAGATAAATATCGCACTCCATGTAGCTCATCAATTAGCTCGTCAATCTTAGGGATGGGGTACCTATTCTTAATTGTCTTCTTATTGAGATCTCTATAATCAATGCACATACACATTGTCCCATCCTTCTTCTTCACCAAAACAACTGCTGAAGCAAAGGGGCTCTTGCTAGGCCTAATATGCCCTATCTCCAATAGCTTCTTTATCAACTTCTCTATCTCATCCTTGTGCTTTTTAGGATGGTAGTAGGGGGTGATAATGATTGGTTTAGCCCCCTCTTTTAGATCGACAACATGCTCTATACCCCTCTCAAGAGGAACCCCATGTGGGATGCCACCAAACACCTTATCATGCCTAGAAATGATCTCCTGTACATTTGGGTGATAGCCTTTTACCTGCTACTCTAGAGGCATGGGCATGATCAAACATTTAGCTGCCCACTCGACATCATTATGTCTAAACAACCATTCCATCCTTTTCAATGATACCACCCTAAGCCCCCCATTTGGTAAACCTCAGATCACCACCTTCCTACCTTGATGCTGAAACCTCATCTCCAGCTTAGCCAAGTTGAAGGTGAAATCTACCAAAGAAGCCATCCACGTCATTCCAAAGATGACATCATAATCACCCATGTCAACTACATAAAAATCATCCTCCAACTCATAATCTCCTCCCAATTTGATGCAATGTTTTGAAATCTTTCAGGTGCATAATAACTTGTGGCCATTGGCCACCATGACTCTGAACCCTGCATGCTCTTCAGTTTGAAGGCCTCTCTTGGCCACCAATTTTGCATTGATGAAATTATGTGTTGCCCCTATGTCAATTAGGGAAACCATGCACTATCTCTAAATTATCCCTCTTACCTTAAAGGTAATGGTCTTTTGGACGCCTATCAATCGACCAAGAGGATTCTCATCATCTAAACTCCCCTTAGCAGTGCTATCACCCCAACTAGATTTTGAATCTGAGTACTGCTCCTTGTCTTTGAAATGTGACTCGTCTATTGATAAATACTCCATGGGCTTAGCCTTCCCTTAAGTGGACATTCATGGGAAAGATTCCATGGCTCCCTATAATGAAAACATAGTTTTTTCTTCCTGAGTTCATTGAGGGTATCACTGTCCAACCCTTTAGTTTCCCCCTTAGGCCGTTGAGGGTCCTTCTAAAATGCCTTCCTTTCTTTATCCTTTTTAAAATGAGAATCCTTAGAGTGAATTTTACTCCTGTAGGAAGAAGATGCTAGGTCTCTTATTTTCTTAATAGCCTCTTGTAGTGAAGAGGGGTTGTGTCCCTTTACCCATCCTTGCAAGGGATCAAAAAGCCCATCCATGAAAAGAACGACCAGTCTCCTTTTCAATATATCCATCACTAAGACTGCAAGCTTTTAGAACTCAGTGATATAGGCCTCCATAGAACCCCACTATTTAAGCTGAGCTAGCTCATTGAAATGCAATTCTGGGTCCTTAGTGTCGAATCTGTCAATGAGTCTCTTAGTAAACTTAGCATAAGTATTTATCTGGTTATGGGAAAGAATGACCATACCATGGTGCCAGCACTTGTGGGCACTTCCATCCAAGTGCAATGCAGCATACTTAATTGCATCCTCCTCAAGAATGGGATTAAACTAGAAATAAGTGTCTAATTTCTAGATCCACATTCGCACTGAAGTCTTCCTTGTACCATCATAGTATGGAATGGACAACTTTCCCAACTTTTTACTCATCTCATTATTTTGTTGCCTATTCCCTCTAATGGGCATATGCTTGAGTCTAACATCCATAAATTCCCTGAAGGACATTTCACCCTAAAAATCTGGTCCAACATTTCTCCAATCCTCCAAAATTTGGTCCTGTATCTCCTGTTGTGTAAGACCAGCATTATCCTGGTCATTCTATCTCAGAGGGAATTGTGGCATGAGTGGTCTTGTAGAAGAACCTACTCTAGCATATGTTCGATCTCATTTATTAATCAATGCATGTCCATTATCTCCATTACCTTGTCCACCTACTTGGTTAGCATTATTACCCTGGTTGGCATTATTTGCCTTGATCTGCTCTAGTCAGGTGTTGTGTAATTGCTATAGCCATCTGCTACAATGTGGCCTACAACTCCCTTTACCCTTGGCAAGATCACTAAGCATCATCTTGGTGCTGGGTTCTCCCCCTTCCCCATCTCGATCACCCATGGCTGGTGCTGAGAAGGGGTCACCCTCCTCAATTTCTAAAAAAACTTGTAAGTCTGGGTTTGTCTAGTTTCTCCTCAAGAAGTACTGATGTGTGGGATGCATGAAACCTCATAGGATGGCAGGTATAATAGGCTCTGATACCACTATAATGGGCACCCCAGTTGCACCCAAAACTAACCTAGCAGGGACTCCTTATGACTCTAGTAGATTTTTGATGTTGCTTTTTTTCATGTTTTTCAAAGACTAATGCATGTAACATAAATATAGAATTGTAAGCATAGATACACATAGCTGAAATAACCAACACATTGTATTTGTATTAATTGCAAAATGATTAAATGAGTGCAATGTCAGTCACGTGGTGACTCATTAGATCCCTTGGTGATCGTATAAACATTATTTCAAGAAGATATCCCAACAAGTTCTAAAGGTACTTCATTTGTGTCTCTGACCTATGAAACTATGAACTCAACAGGCTGGTTTTCTACAGACTCTATAGTCTAGATCTATGGACTCTGTAGGCCCCTTCTACAGACTCTACAACCAAATCTATGGACTCTGCATGAGCTTCTATGGACTCACTTGGCTGCAAAACTATGGACTCTACAGGAAGAAAAATACGGACTCTACAGGCAAGAAACTATAGACTCTGTAGGTAGAAAACTACAGACTATGTAGGTAGAAAACTATGGACTCTGTAGGCAAAAAACTATGGACTTTGCAAGCAGAATCTACGGACTCTGCAGGTAGAAAATTGTGGACTCTATAGGTAGGAAACTACGGACTCTACAGGCAAAAAACTATGGACTTTGCAGGCAAAAAATATAGACTCTGTAGGTAGAAACTATAGACTCTGTAGGTAGAACACTATGGACTCTATAGGCAGGAAACTATGGACTCTACAGGCAAGAAACTATAGACTCTGCAGGTAGGAAACTACAGACTATGTAGGTAGAAAACTATGGACTCTGCAGGAAGTAAACTATGAACTCTGCAGGTAGAAACTATGAACTCACTTGGATGCATACAAATTCTACAGTGATGGAGCTACTATAGTGACAAGCTGCTATAATGGCATGGCTACTATAGTAGTATGATTGCTACAGTGGCACAATTGCTATAGTGGTGTGGCTACTACAGTGGTTGAGAGCACAAACTCCAAAGACCAATCCCAAGGATTGATGTCTAGAGTATTACAGATGAGGACATTCTCAAATACCCAAATAAGTTGTAAGTGTAACAATTCTTTTCTTCTTATCCAACATGCCCAAAGAAGCCACAAGCACTTCCCTTTAACCTTCCTCCAAGGGGCGACTCAACTCACTTGAGCAATGTGGGATAAAGGATGTAAAACAATCCCTCCATTAAAATATTACTTGTGTCTCCCTTGGGTATCAACCCCATAAAGTAAATGTCTAAAGTAACACTCAATGTCTTATAGCTGGGTTAAATGTTACTCTTTTTTGCAGCACTTCAGGCCTGAAAATATACTAGCAACCAGACTCCGAATGGTGCAAGTGATAGCTCGTCGAAAAGCTCTCAACAAGGAGTATCAAATCCAATCATCAAAATTGGCCTCCGTTGCATCTTATTAACTTACTAAAAATAGTAAGTGTGCTGGAAATTGAGTAAGGCAGCTACTAAAATGGGGGCATTACAACACCATAGTAGCCATATATTCATTTGTTGGATTTCCTTTTGGATCAAATATTATTGCAAGGATGTAAATACATGTGAGAATAAAATATTCTAATATTGTACTTGGTAGCTTGGCATTATCATTTGGTCTATGAGATTGGTAGCTATAAAGATGGATTATTGTGTTTAAATAAATAGTGGCTAAGGAAAGGGTTGGGTTTGAGAATCTTTTCTAGAAGGTACTTTACTAACTAGGTTGGAATGGAGTCAGGTAAAATGTCAAGAAACAATAAGTTTCAAAAAATTTAAATGAGGCTCTAAACTCTATGGGAGATTTTGGTGGGTGAAGTAACTTGCAAAAGTAAGTCTTCAAAATGGAAGTTGCAATATGTAGTCTAACTTCCTAATCCTGCTGATCAACTCAGAAAAGTAAAATAAAATTCAACTCAAATGTAGCTCTACGGATATTTCAAAGAATAATACAATTTTGTAATTTTATAAATATGCAAATTGTAGATCACACTTGGATCTCCCAAACCTACCAAACAATTCCGATCAAACATGAGGTCCAAGTTCAAAGTAGAACTTCCAAGGCCAATTGCAATTTTTCTTTTTTGTAAATTTCACTTGAAGTTCTCAAGTCTATTGGTGGATATTTTGAGGGTAATTATAATTCCAATTTACAAGTTGCACATTTGTAAATTGTAATTTGTACTTGGAGTTTCAATTCCCTATGGGAATGTTTGAGGGGAACTACAATTATAAATTTTTGGTAGCTAATTTACAAGTTACAAATATGTTACTAAATTTTGGATTTCTACCATACAAAAGAAGTGTGAATTTCCAAATTGGACCCAGAGTTCCTCATAAGGCTAAAAATTGAAAAGTAATGCATTTACGCATTAAAATTTTTTGGTGGCAACCCTAAAAGTTAAAAATGAAAAAGGCAAAGTGTTGAAAGGCATATTGGATCCAAAAAGGTAAAACATAACCTAAGTCTTACATTTTCTAATGCTTTACTTGTATGGAACACATAAATGGGAGAAATATTATAGGTTTGCAATGTCAAGGTGGGCCATTCTAAAGAAGATCATTCAAGTGGCCATGGATCTAGAGTATTCCAATGCCATCATTACAAGGTAAGGGTTATTCTTTGGCATGAATAAGAGGAAGGGCAACTATCCAAGAAGATTTTAGATTTGAAAATGAGTGATCAAAGGTATGTCAAGGTAGTTGCACAAGATGACAAAGGGTTTGTTTGGTTCCAAGATAAATATTTTCCTTCAAAATCAAGTAAAAAACATTTCTAGCCAAACACAACAAGGGTTTATTATAAATCTTCATCATTACATATAGAGGTACTTACTAGAATCATTTTCCTTGCAAAAGCATGAAGATTTTAGGCATGAAAAAGGGGCGTATTCTAGTTGGAGGAATATTTTTATAACTTTAAGAGTTGACTACAAGTTTACAATATTGCAAATTGTAACACATATTCTTGGTTTACAAAGGGGTGATATTTTTGTATGAAAAGAGGGATTGCCCACTTTTTCAAGGTTGTTGATTATTGTTTATTATCTCTAGGTCTAGACTCTTCTAAATTTTGGGATCCATCAATGTGTGTGCATTTTGTCTTTCTTGCTAGGGTGGTTACATTTGTACATCTATTATCAATCTCTGAGAGCATTGTAATTTGTCTCTCCTATTCAAGGAGCAAAATCACCATACTTTTCTCCATGACATCATTCTGAAACAATGATATATGTAATATTTTATTTCAAAATAATGGAAAATACTTATGGATTTTACTCTTTCCTATTGATGAAATGCAATGATATGTTTTGAAAGTTATGTTGATAGGATATATAGTTTAATGCTCATGAATGGTTGTCATCTTAAGTGTATATATAGGTTATAAACCCCTTTCTACATAGTGATTTGGAAATGTGTTGTTGAATACCTTTTAAGGGAACCCTAGGTTTAGGGATTTAATAGGAAAAAGTATTTACAATTCTATTTGCAGTTTATATTATAGGATTTCAATAATCATTTGGGTATTTGTATTTTATTGGCACCAATGGATGTAAATCACTCCTGATAGTTCTTTTTAGCTTGTATTTTAGTTTTTTTACATCTTTGCAAATAAGTGATGTCATGAATGTTGAAATAATCCTTGCTATTTCAAAATCCACTAGCGCATCACTCTTTTTTATAAATATCCAACTCATCCTACCATATTCTCCCTTGCAAATAATACAATTATTGCATATATTGAGTATTATTTGCCTATAGATGCATAAAAATTACATATGTAAAATGTGTATGTATTTTAATCTTTGAAGTTTAGCATTGTATTATCCCATTTGACCCCTATTGTTGAAAATTTATTTAGAAATGAAGGTTGCAAGCACATCCCCATCTATCTTCAATAGCTTGTGTCTACCCTAGTATATTTGTTCATTTTGTGTGACAACCCTTCATGGACAGAATGAACAAGTTTAGTTATGCCCTAGTCATATTTTTGTTCTTGTGTGCTAATAATCCCCATGGTGATTAAATTACATCATTCCTCCATATAACCAAGCTACCCCTTACATCCTCTCACCTTGGTTTAGGTAGATCCAGAAGTAATAGGGAGCTAACCATACTCTATGTCAATGTCTCTCATTCATTGTCTATGTCTATTCCATCTATGTGTTTAACCCTTCCCTAGATATAATGATATATCAATGGGTTCATCATCCATGTTTTCCTTTTTTTCCCAAGTGTATAATGCTGAGTGAAAGAGATGTACTATTGGGAACCAACACTCTACTGACACCATTGTTGGGGACAATCCTTATCACCTATGTTTCCAGGGACTCTTGTAGAGAGTTATTGTAAATTCAAGCTATCAAGTTTTCTACCTTGGAATATTTGATGCAAGTAATCTCAGTTGTATTTTGAGACAAAGTTTGTTCATATTATCTCATATGTTTAAAATTTGGGGTTATTTAAATGTGTTTCTACCATCTTGGATGCCAACTACCCAACACTCTATTGAGGAAGTGCCAAGACTTGAAAGACTTGATAATTTGACTTTTACTACATTTCTTACAAAGATCTATTAACTTGTCATGTTGGAAGGTGATTTCCCATTTTGAACATAAATATAAATTTGTAGTACCTTTGCTTTATGTCTCATCAATAATTTTTAGAAAAATTTAATTTTAATATGTATCATAACCTATTATATTCTAGAATTTTACTTCTAGTGGCGAATCCAATAATATCAACTAGTTTCAAAGAAGATTAGTGTCTAGTTTGAATATCTTAAGTTTTATCTTTGAGTTTTTTCTTGTTTGCAAACCTAGAAGGACTAAGGTCATCCTTCAAAAGTGACTCATCAAAATATCTTGTCTCATCCTTAAGTATTCATCAAATAATAAGGAGACAAGTTTGGAGGCTGATTGAAGGATAAAGTTTAACAATAAAGGATTTCTTGGGATGTCAAGATCCTTCTACACCTAAACTTTTATTTATCAAACTTCCTATTATTGAAGATCATCATATATATATTTATAATTCAGAACCTTATAGTCCAATTTAATATCTAGCTCTTTCTTAACTAGTTGGGTCTCCTCCTAAGTTTGATCTACCAAATCCATCTCATTCATCCCCTCACAACCCTTTTCCATTTGATCTTGAACCCACCATTCAACCAATCATGAGGCATAGGAATCAAGATGAGAATGAATGTCTTACATTTTGGATTCCTATATTTAGACCTATCAATTTTGATGAAATGGAAGGTTATCCTAATGAAGTCTTGAATGAAATAAGGAACTGTCTCCTTAAGTTTCAAGGGAATAATGTAGTGATAGGTGATCAACACTTGAGAGATTTTCAAATTATCATTTAATATTGTGAGGTTGATCATGAGGATGTTTGCATTAATTTTTTTGTGTACATGCTATAAGAAGATGCTTATGAAAGGTCTGATTCCCTTCCCTATTGATGCATTAATTCATGGGAAGAAATAAAGAATATTTTAAAAATTCAATATGGTGATAGAATTGATCCTAAGTTTCTCTTGGAAAATTTTGAAAACATAAAGAAGAACCCTAATGAGTGTGTGAAATATTTTATGAGGCTCCCTAAGAACATTAGGCCTAGTGATAAAATGTGATTGATTAAATATTGTGATGTTTTTGGTAAGAAGTATATGTACTGATTGAGGGACAAGGCTATTAAAAACCTAAGATTAGCATTCAATATGGCCATCCAAATTGAAAAAAATACAAAGGCTATGGAAAATCCCTTAAACAAGTGGGCTAATGTAAAATTAGTTAATCCAAAAAAAAATTGGTCTACTAAGACAACCAAACTTGAGGAAACTATTAATAATTTAGCCTCTAATATCAAAGAGATGTCCTAAAAGATAGATAGGGATGAGAAGTGGATACCTCATGGGTCTAAAATTAAGGAGAGAGCTCCAAATCAAAATCAAACACAAGGGAGGCCTACTTTCCACATTAGAGATAACTACAGAGGGAAGAGGCCTACATGTGATGATAGAAATAAAAATAGGAGAATTGGAAAGGAAGTGCCTAATCCATTGAATTCCAAAGTGAACATGGTAAATTGTGATATTGACATTGATTGGTGTGATGAATGCTTCATTTATCATCCCCCATGTGATACTACTGAATTGATTGGTGAAGATGCAGATGATCATGCATCTATGTCTGATGATGATGAGATTTTGATGTTATTTTGTCAAGTCTCTTGATGTAAAATGTCTACCTCTATGGAATTAATAAGTGCTACCATGGTGGATCTATTTTGGATTTTAGTCAAGAAGGTATGTGTCTCAACTCTCAAATTTTCTTGTGACATTAATATGATACAAGCATATGAATTACCTGATCATTATTTCAAAATTTTAAGATCATTGATGATTAAGAAATATTATGGAGGAATTCCTTCAATTCAAGATAGGTAGATGATAATTAATGCATTAGTTTTCCAAGAGAAGAAATATAGTTTGAGAAGTAGGCAAAAGGGTGCTTCTCCTCAAAAGACTACCCCTGTAAATCCAAGGGTAGGAGATGCACGTAAGAAATAAATAAAACTACAATAGTCCCTAATTACTTCAAGATAGCTCTTGTTTCTAAAAATTTTAAACCAAGAGTTTCCCCAACTAAGAATAAAGTACCCTTTCTATCTAATATCCCTAAGGGTTTGAGTGATGTTAGAAACCTACCCATGAAGATAGCTATTAAACATGCCAATTCATCCCAACATATTTCACTTTAGAACTTTAAGTATGGTATTCTAGTTGAATGTGTTGTCACCCTTCCTCTTAATACTCCTCTTCCTTAGTATAACATGTGTGATATGGCCCAAGTGTTAAGCCAACTGAAGATCACTGTGCTACTTGTTGAGTTATTGTAAACACCTGAACATAAGAATAGGTCATTTGATTACATGTAAATTAGTGAGAGAAAAATTGCTAATAAAATGAATTTACCCCCAAAAATCCTATATGATGAATAATAATTAGATGAAGTTATTTAACCAGCCCTAGAGGTTTATTTGGGGATTACATTAGTAGAAAGTCATCTGAATGTGGATCTATTTTACACAAGCTTGCTGATTCATGGTCTAATTATTCACAATTTCATGTTTGATTTTGGGTCCTCTTGTAACATGATACCCCTAGGTGTCTTTAATGAGCTCGGAGTGAAAATTACATTAGCCTTTGGTAAGTTCTATGACATGGATTCACAATAAGTGCCAATTGTTAGACAAGTCAAAGGGTTGGTAGTACAATTGGTAGTGTATCTAGGTAAGTATTTGAATATGGACATGGTAGTTGTGGAATACCCACATAAGTGGGGGATGTTACTATCACAAAAATGCACTGCCAACATGTGTGGAAGTATACAGATGGACTTGTCTTATGCCATAATTTTGTTAGAGGGTAAGATGGTTAGAATTCATAGGGAGCCAAAGATGTTACATGTGCTAGAAGGCCTGGAACATGATCTAAATGAGGTTTTTTACACTGATGTGTAATTGGGAAGCTTTTTTAGGAATGTGGATGTTGTTGAAAAACCTTTTGTTCTTGATGAGAGTTTGAAAATTAAAGTGTAGTTTGGAAAATGTGTTTTGATGGGGCTTGTTCCAATCTTGGAAATGGAGTTGGTATTTATTTATATGCCCCTAATGGTAAATGTTTCAATTTTTCTTTTAATTTATCCCTTGAATGCATGAATAATACTTGTAATTAGGAGGCACTCTTTCTTGGTTTATGAATTGCCCATGAATATGAAATTAAAAGTTTGATTGTAAAGGGTGATTTTGAGCTAGTGGTTAACCAAGTATGTAATGCTTATACCACCAATAATAAAAAGGTTAAAACAATATCAAAATGCTATATGGGATTTGATTGAATTATTTGACACATTTAACATTTGCTATCATGATAGAAGTTTTGATGAAGAAGCTGATAGACTTTCAAGGTTAGGTGCTCAGTTTGATATTGCAAATATGAATCATCACTGTTAGTATCAAGTAGAGGTGCTTATTAGGCCTTTAATCCTAGACAATGTCCATCATTAGAAAGTGTTTAATGATGATGAAAATATTAAGAGGTTTCTAAATTGTGAAGCTAAGTTTCAATATTAGCTAATATACTTGGAATCCATGGTTAAGGTTTGTGATGGAAAAGAAACCCTGTTTGGGAAAGACATGATTCAGATGAACAAAAACACTCTCCCTAGGAGACTGGTAGGTTTATAAGCATATTTTGGTGGAATGAATAAAATCAAAAATAAAAAAATCATTTATCTCAAGATATGTGACTGGGTGTAATTTGGGTTTTGATGAGAATCTAAGGAAGGTTTGGTTAGATACTCACCTGAGTGTAGCTGAGAAACAAGTTTACATGTAGTTGTTAAAAAAGTACTAGGACTATTTAGTTTGGTCTTATTCTGAGTTGAGAGATTATAGGGGATATTTATTTCAACATGTCATCCCATTATAGCTTGATAGCAAGCCTTCCAGGTAGAAGCAAAGACCTATCAACACCATCTTGGCCACCAAGATGTAGGAGGAGTTAAAGAAGCTAAGGGACGATGGAATAATTTAGCCCATTAAGTATTCATCATGGGTGATAAACTTAGTCCATGTGAGAAATAAAAATGGTGACATTCTCTTATGTGTGGATTTTCGAAATTTGAACAAATATTCTTTCAAGGATAATTATACCCTACCCAAAATGGACAACCTACTAAAAAGTGTTGCTAGATCATAAATATTATCTACATTAGATGGTTTCTAAAGGTATAACCAGGTTGTGGTGAAATAATCTGAAAGACCCAAGATTGCATTCACAATGCCTTGGGGCATGTACATTTATATGAGGATGCATTTTAGGTTAATGAATGTTAGTGCAACATTTTATAGAGCTATGCACATATTTTTTGTAGGGGTAAATAACAAGTTCATAGATGTATATTAGGATGATATTACCATATACTCTAAGAATAAAAAGGAACATTTAAAGCATCTAGATAAAGTTTTCATTAGATGTAGGGAGTTTGGCATTTTTCTTAATCCTTAAAAATGTCATTTTAGAGTATAAATGGCCAAGTTTTTGGGACATATAGTGTCTAAATATGGTGTCATGATTGACCTTAAAGAAGTAGAAGTCATTTAAAAAGTGCCTATCCCATAATGTAAAAAGGAAATTCAGTGCTTCTTTGGACAAATCAACTTCATAAGGAGGTTTGTGTCTAATTTTGTAGAGATCACTTTGCCTATTATGTCCATTCTAAATAAATACCAAACCATCAAGTGGGAAGATAAGGTTTTTCAAGCATTTAATGACATCAAAGAAGCCTCAAAGTCTACCCTTATTTTGGCTAGTCTTGATTACACAAAATCATTCTAAATATTTTATTTTGCATCATATAATACTGTAATTATTGTCTTCTTACAAAAGAGTGATGACAGTCATGAAAAACCCATATCTTTATTTACCAAATCTATGTAAGGTTTTGAATTGAATTACACCATTATGGAGAAACAATCCCTCAATCTCTTGAAGGTCGTTAAAAATTTTAGACCTTATATTTTGAGTTCCAAGATTGTTGCATATGTCCCACATATGATGGTGAAGGACATCTTGACTCAGATTGAATCATAAAACAATAGATATAGGAGGGTCAACAAGTTACAAGAGTATGACATGGATATTTATACCATTAAGTTAGTGTGAGGTAAGGTACAACATTTCTATTTTTAATATTGATGATTCCTTGAGTCAAATTAGCTTATCTTCATGATATAAGGATATTGTTTATTACTTGTAAAATATGAATTATCCCCTTGAATTAAAAAAGAACCAAAGGATAAATCTTAAATTTATTTCCCAAAAATATCTTTTGATTGAAAATGGATTAGCATGGAAGAATTTGCATGGGGTTCTTATACGATGCCTAGTAAAATAACAAACTAGTGATATGATTGAAGACTTTCATAATAGAGTATGTGGTGGGCACTTTGTACCTAAAGTCATAGCTCATAAAATTCATAGAGATAGTTATTGGTGGCCATCACTATTCAAGGATGTTTCTCAAAAAGTTATAAAATGTAAGAAATGTCAGCGCTTTGCTGGGAGGCTAAAAGCTTCTGATTCTCTTCCCTTATAGCATGTGATGATTGAAGGCTCATTTAGACAATGGGGAATGTATTTCATTGTTAAATTTTTTGATTCATCAATCAGTGGACATAGATGGATACCAGTTGAAACTGATTACTTCATGAAATGGGTTAAAGCGGTCCCTACAAAGAAGGCTACACACCAGGTAGTTATGGATTTTTATTGAATCATATTATTTTTAGATTTGGTGTGCCTATTAAGGTAATTTATGATAATTCCATGAGTTTAAAAGCTAAGTCTTTAGTGTCATTATGTAAAGAGAAAGAAATCAAATTAGCTTATGATTCTAACTACAACCCTTAGAAGAATTGGCTAGCAGAATCTAGTAATAATAACTTGCTAAAAATCATTAGATGAACTTTGGAAGAAAACAAGATTAAGTAGGGTAAATAGCTGAATTTTTCCTTCTGTAATGATAGGATTATGCCTAAGAGAGCTATAGGTAAAATCCCTTTTGAGATAATTTAAAGAGATCAAGTTATTTTTATTGGAAATATTGTCATTGATGTCAAAGGTCTAGCATTTTTGGTGATAAAGACCCCATTATATTTAATGGTGTTTTTAATATTCATACCTTGGATAATGTATGTTAATAGTTATTTAATATTAATGAATATATTTTTGGTTGCATATAAGTCAAAAGAGGGTCCATGGATAAGTCAAAGAGTCATGGGATAAAAGATGACGGAGGAATGGAATGCATTTTCTCATGAAGAGTCATCTGGAGGAATTCTAAGAGTCACCATGTGAAGATAAAAGAGTTATGACACATTTATCCATGAAGGGACACTTTGAGGAATATAAAAAATCACCAAAATAAAGACAAAAGAGGAAAGGATGCTTTTGCTTATGAAGGGTCACCATATGACTTTTCAAATACAAGGATATGAAGGGTCATGCAAGTTTGGTGCCATTTTTCATGAAGATTGAAAGACCACAAAGGGTTAATGCGAAAGGTCATTTGAAAAGCTATAAATAAAGGATTGAGAAGTCATTTGTAATATGCAAGAGAGAGCATGATTGATACTTGTTTTTGAAGAGATAAAAGAAAGAGATATTGTAGAGTTATATCATTTGTTGAGTAAGCAACATTAAAAGATAGTTGTGTTTTATATATAAGAGGGGTTGGTGCTTCTATGGGTTGGTGTTCACAAATATTTAAAATGGGTTGGTGCTCTTATGGGTTGGTGCTCTTATGGGTTGGTGCTCGGTAAAGGGGTTGGTGCTCCTACAAGTTGGTGCTTGCAAACTTTATATTTTGAGTCAGTGCTCATTCATATACTTGAGATTGTTCTTCATGGTTTTTCCCACTTTGGGTTTTCATGTAAAAATCTACTCTCTCTCTCTCTCTCTCTCTCTCTCTCTCATGTGATGAAAATTATTATTTCAATTTTATTGCATATCTTGAATATGTGGTTAAGTGGTTAAAAAAAGAAACTAGATTAAGTAAAAAGATATATAATATACTGATTCACACCCCGCTTGTTATATTTTGTGCTTAACAATTAGTATCAGAGCAGGTTCTTTCTGAAATTTTTTTACAACTTGAAGGTAGATCGGGAAAGCACGATGGGTGGATCACATGAAAGATTTTCTACAAATAAGACACCATTGCTTGATGGGATGAATTATGTTTTTTGAAGCATAAGGATGAAGACTTATTTGATGGCCCTTGGATTTGACATATAACAAGCAGTGGTGGAGGAATATGAAGAGCCACATACACTTGTAACTACTCTGGTAGAAAAGAAGGTAAGTGAAAATAATGTTAAAGCTTTAAATTCTATTTTATGTGGTTTATGTGAATCATAATTTGTTAAAGTTATGAAATATAAATATGCTCATGAAAATTGGGTAAAGCTTAAGAATATTTATAAAGGTGATGGAAAGGTTCAACAAGTTAAGCTTTAGAATTTTAGAAGATAGTTTGAGAGTTTGAAGATGGAAGAAGAAGAAAATATAGTAAGTTATTTTTTGTGGGTTGATCAAATAGTTAATCAAATTCAAGGTCTTGGAAAAAAATTAGAATAATCAACTATGGTTCAAAATTCTTTGAGATCTATAGCATTGAGATATGATGCAAAAGTTTTGGCAATTGAAGAGATGAAGAATTTAACCAAGCTAAAGATGGATGAGCTACATGGAATTTTTATGGCATATGAGATGTGAATTGAATAAGATAAACCCTCAAAGATAGAAGATTCTTTTAAGATATAAAAGAAAGATAAGGCTAAGATTCAAGAATCAAGTGATAGTTCTAGCAATGATGAAGATGATAATCGAGATCTATTCATTCATAAGCCAAAAAAGGGCATAGGTAAATATCAAAGAAAATTACCTTTTAAATGTTTTAATTATGAAAAGATTGGAGATTTTGTATCTAAATTCCCAAATAAAGGTAATGATGACAATGAAGAAGGAAAGTCTACATAAAATAAGAATTTTAGAGGTAAATTCAAGAAGGGATTCAAGAAGAATAGTTTATATTCTAAAGATCCTAGCTCAAACAAAGATAGTGGAGTCAGTGATTCAGAAGAAGAAGAGACTATATTCATGGCCATACATGAAGATGCCCTTGCAAGTAAAATTATATATGATCAAGAAGAAGAACATGATGAATCTGGAAGGAGAACTCATTTGTGCCTTAGAAGAGTTAAAATATCTTGAAAATAAGAATAAAAAATTAAAGCTCTAGATCGATAAAAATGAAAATGAGTCAAACAAAATAACAAAAGATCGACAAGCACACTTTGAGGAAGCCAAAAAGAATGAAGAAGATCTAATGGCATGGTTGAAAATATTAAGTAAAGAATGTGGAAGGTATGTTATTGAAATTACTTCTTTAAAAGTAGATCTCAAGAAAGCAAATAAAGAAATCAATGATAGAACAACCAATGATTTAAAATTTGAGAATAACACTAATATTTTGAATAAGATATTAGAAAATTAAAGATCAATGTTAGATAAGATAGGTATTGGATTTGAAAAAGAGAAAGAGGAGGTCACTACTTTCATAGACAAGAAAAAAGGAAAGAAATATGTTGAAGCTCTTACAAAAAAAAATAAAAAGGGAAGAAGTTAAGAATACAAAGGACATCTCAAACAAAGAAGGATGGAGGGAATAGAGATTAAAAAAGGCAATTAGGTCAGAGATACACAAACAGGTCTTATTTTTATGGTTAATACTTTTAATGTAATGGATATGGTCATAAGAAAATAGAATGTCAAAAAAGGGCTAACAATTTCAAAAATAAGGAGAAGGAAATTCATACAGAGTCAAGCAGAAGCCACAACAATTTTGATCCTCTATCAAGATTCAAGAAAGAGGCCATAATATGTTACAAGTGAAAAAAATTTAGACACATAGATATGTACTATAGAAGTGTGTTTGAGTCAGTCAAGAAGGACCAGAGTTTCAAGGCTCCATTCATCAAGAAGAATGTTTAGACAAGTTCATGGTAAAAGAAACAACTTAAAAAATCTATGTTAGTGCAAACAAATTTGCATGCAAGAAATGAAGAAAAACCATGGTTGATTGATAGTGGATGTTGAAGGCACATGTCAGGAGACAAGAGTTAGTTCATAACCTTGAAGAAGATCAATGGTGGAATAGTGAAATTTGAAGACAATACTACTGCCAAAATTTCTAGAAAAGGTACACTAAGTTTGGATAATGGTAAAACTAAAATTGAAAATGTTTTGTATGTAGAAGGTCTTAAGCATAATCTTTTGAGTGTAATTCAAATTTGTGATCAAGGAAACACAATAAAGTTTTATGTAGAAAGTTATGAAATTATAAGAAAAGATTCAGATGTGTTAGTTGCAGATGCTTAGAGAATATGGAATAATTTATATATGCTTTCAAACATCAAAGGTCAAATATGTTGTTTGAGTCAGATTAAACAATGTTGGCTATAGCATAAGAGAATTGGGCACATAAATTTTGACAATCTTGTCAACATCATCAAGAATCAAGCAGTCATAAATCTTCTAAAGACTATAAAGCCATCCAACATGCTTTGTGAAACTTGTCAGCATGAGAAGCAGACTAGAAGGAAGTTCAAAAGAAGAGAGTACTTGACCACTCAGATGCTATAGCTTTTTAACACTAATCTGTTTAGACCTATGAGAACTCAAAGTACTCAAGGTGATAAATATTTTATTTTTATTATTGATAATTTTTCACGTATGAATTGGATAATATTTTTCTTAAAAAAATCAAAAGCTTTCAGATATTTCAAAGCATTAGTTGAGAATGAAATCGATTTGAACATTAAGTGTGTAAGATTAGTTTGAGGAGGATAATTCATGTCAGATAAATTTATATAGTTTTGTGAAGACCATGGAATAAGGAGACATTATTCAACAGCTAGAACTCCATAACAAAATGGAGTAGTAGAACAAAAAAATAGAATAGTTTAGGAGATGGTGAGGACAATGCTAAATAAATCCAAGATAGTATATAAATATTAGAGAGAGGTAGTTGCTATAGTACTACATATTTATAATAGAGCATTATTGAGATTCAATAGTGACAAGACTTTTTATGAGGTATGGAAAGACAAACCAGCAACAATTGATTATTTCAGAGTTTTTGGTAGTAGATGCTTCATAAAGAGAACTGATGAAAAACTTGGTAAGTTTGAATCCAAAGCAGATGAAGATATATTTCTTGGTTATTCTTTTAAAAGTAAATCTTATAAATTTTATAACAAAATAACTATTTTTTTTTTGAAAGTGTAAGTGTCAGGATAGAAGAGGATGGAACCAAAAGAATCGGTGATCTAGTAGACATTCCTGAAATCATTGAAGAGGAAGATTTTGAAGAATTAGATGAAGATGAGAAGAAGGATAAAAATGACACCAAAACACCATCCAAATATGTTCAAATAAATCATAATGAAAGTGACATTACCGGGGACATAAATTAAGGAATTCACACCAGAAGAATGATGGTAAGTGAATATGAGCAAGTTAATTTATATTTGTTATCCAAAATTTAGCCTAGAAATTTTTTAGAAGCTAGACATGATAAGCATTGGGTTAAGGCTATGGATGAAGAATTAAATTAGATAGAAAAGAATGATACTTGGGAATTAGTGCAAAGACTAAAATATCATAATGTAATAGGAACAAAATGGGTTTATAGAAATAAGTTGAATGAAAATGGAGAAGTGACTAGAAATAAAGAAAGATTAGTATGTAAAGTATATGCTCAGATTGAGGGAATATATTTTGAAGAAACTTTTGCACCAGTGGCAAGGTTAGAGGCTATTAGAATGTTTTTTGCATTTGCAGTGTTTAAAAATTTCAAAGTATTTCAAATGGATGTCAAATCTGCCTTACTGAATGGGAATATAGAAGAAGAGGTCTAATTTGATCAACTTAAGGGATTTATTCTCTCAAATATTAGTAGTCATGTATACAAATTGAAGAAATCATTGTATAAATTGAAACAAGCTCCCCGAGCTTGGTATGCAAGACTTGATAAGTACCTATAGGTTCAAGGTTTTAAGAGAGAATTCACTAATAGTAATATATACATCAAAATAGAAGGTGAACATCAATTGATTGTTGTGGTATATGTTGATGACATCATTTTTGAGGAAATATTGAAAATATGACAAAATAATTTTTTGATAATATGCAAAAAGAATTTGAGATGTCTATGCTTGGAGAATTGTCATTTTTCTTAGGATTGCAAATATTTAAGTTAGATAAAGGAATTTTCATATCTCAAAATTAATATACCAAGGAAATGTTGAAGAAATTTGGTTTTGAGGATTGTGCACTAATTGGCACACCAATGTGTATAAAAATAAGGTGAAAAAAGATGAAGATTCACATGTTATACATCAATCTTTATATAGATTTATGATTTTTAGTCTTTTATATTTAATAGCATCAAGGCCAAACATCATGCATGTAGTAGGTATGGTTGCAAGATATCAGTCAACTCCAAAATATAGTCATGTTCAGTTGGTAAACAAAATATTCAAATATATCAATGGGACATTGGATTACGGTATCCCACAAGCAGAGATTTCACTTTGGTTTCTTATACAGATTTATATTGGGTAGGGTGCTTAGATGAAAAAAAGAGTAAAATTGGAAGAGCTTTCTTCCTTGGTGATAGGTTAGTATCATGGCTAATAATTTAGTATCACTTTCTACAACTGAAATAAAATATATTGCAATGGTATTATGTTGTATTCATGTGCTTTGGATGAAGAAAACTTTGCAAGATATCAAGATAAAGTATGATGAAATTGTTTCTATTTTTTGTGATAACACAAGTGATATTAATATTTATAAAAATCTAGTGATGCATTTAAGAATAAAACATATTCCCATTAGATATCACTTCTTGAGAGAGGAGGTTACAGATTAACAGGTTAAGATGGAGTATATCAGTACTATAGAATAGATTACATATATTTTCACAAAGGCACTACCAAAAGACACATTTGAGTATCTATGAGAGAAGTTGGGAGTAATTTATTTTACTTCCCTCCATTGAGGTTCAGCATCAGTTGAGAGGGAGCTATGTTTTAGGTCCAAGTAGGCCCTTTTCTATTGATGTCAAAGGGGGAGAATAACAGGTATATGTATAGGTGCAAAAATAGGTACAAGGAATAGGCATAAGTTGCTACAGTAAGGAGGAGTTACTGTATGTTTTTTAGATGCTAGTATGTGTAGGTTTCAAGATGTGGTAGTTTTAGTATGAGGTTTCTATCAATGACAAAGTGGGAGATTATTGGAAATATTGTCATTGATGTCAAGGGTCAAGCATTTTTTGTGATAAAGGCCCCATTACATTTAATGGTATTTTTAATATTCATATCTTAGATATTGTGTGTTAATATTTATTTAATATTAATGAATATATTTTTGGTTGCATATAATTCAAAAGAGGGCCCATAGAGAAGTCAAAGAGTCACAGGGTAAAAGACGAAAGAGGAATGGGATGCATTTTCTCATTAAGAGTCATCTTGAGGAATTTCAAGAGTCACCATGTGAAGACAAAAGAGGTATGGTACATTTTTCCATGAAGGGATGCTTTGATGAATATGCAAAGTTACCAAGATAAAGACAAAAGAGTTAAGTATGATTTTGCTTATGAAGGGTCAGCATATGACTTTTTAAATGCAAGGATACGAAGGGTCATGCAAGTTTGGTGCCATTTTCCATGAGGATTAAAGGGTCACAAAGGGTGAATGCCAAAGGTCATTTGGAAATATATAAATAAAAGCTTGAGAAGCCATTTGTAATATGCAAGAGAGTGCATGGTTTGTACTTGTTTTTAAAGAGAGAAAAGCAAGAGATATTGTAGAGTTATATCATTTGTTGAGTAAATAACATTGAGAGATAGTTATGTTTTATACACAAGAGGGGTTGGTGCTCCTGTAGGTTGGTACTCACAAATATTTGAAAGGGGTTGGTGTTCCTATGGGTTGGTTCTCATAAACAATTTTGGTTTTGGTGGTTGGTAAAGGGATTGGTGCTCGGGCAAGTTGGTGCTTGCAGACTTTTTATTTTGAGTTGGTGCTAATTCATATACTTGAGATTATCCTCGATGGTTTTTCCTACTTTGGGTTTCCATGTAAAAATCTGGTCTCTCTCCCTCTCTCTCTCTCTTGTGTGGTGAAAATTATTGTTTTAGTTATATTGCATATCTTTAATGTGTGATTAAGTGGTTAAAGAAAATAAATCAGATTAAGTGAAAAGATATATAATATGTTGATTCACCCCCCATCTCAGTATATTTGATGCTTAACAATTTTTCTTATGAATTTGCAATTGCCAACCTATCAGTTCATGCAACAACTAGAGGAAGATGAGCAAATCAACCACTATGAAAAAAATCAACTAGATTGTTGAGCTTGATGAAACTAGAAGACAAGCTCATGAAAGAAACCTCAAGTTCAAGGAAAGACTCAAGAGGATATTTGATAGGAAGCTCACTCCAAGAATGTTTTAGGTAGGTGATCTAGTTCTACTTTGGGTAAATAAGCATGAGGAAAAAGGGAAGCATGACAAGCTTGATACCTTATGGATGGGCCCTTATTCCATTGACTACTGGATTGGGGAACACACTTTCATCTTGAGAGAATTAGGTGGTGAAATACTAGAGATACCAGTTGATGGTAGACATCTAAAACACTCCCTCGACTAAGTCCATGTTTGTGTATATTAATGTATAATACATATCTTCATTATTTTCTTTCCCCTTAGTTTTTGGCCTTGTTTATATAGTTCCTTTCATCATTTTTATTGTGTGTTTGTTTTCAAATCCTCCTGATCTATTTCTATCAATCTAACCTTTTTTTTATAAGTTTACATGGGTATTTATTATGAAATCACTAAATTTTTAACTCCATAAACAATGGATAGGCACCTAATCCTGTTTTCTATGGTTTTCTACACACCTGCATGGGTGCACATCCTCAAGTGAGAGCCAATACTAGTGCCCAAAACTAAACTAAGCATTTGTGCCCCTTTTTTGAATTATTAATCCCTAATTTGTCTAATTTTTACCCTAATTTTATAGCATGTTCACTCAAATTAACCAAAACCCTGCTCCCATGATTCATGTTGTCAAAGACCCTATGCAATCCTAATTCTAACTAACATATAACATTTTTTTGTTTTATATTAAATTTGGCTATAGGGTCCATGGAACTCTAAATTCTATGAAAGATTGAAGCATAAAAATAAATCATAAATTTCACCTCCTCAAAATGCAAGTTACAAACTAAATGTAAAATTATGTGGAGGTATGAAGTGAAAATGTAATGTGCAAGTTGCATATAGAAGTCCCCCACCTGCACAACAATGTCAATGAGTAAATTTATGAAGTGTGCTCCATGTAGGAATGAACATTTCAAATTATAAACCCATGTCACATGGAAATGATAAAGAAAATAGAGTGAAGTTTTAAGAATTGACCTATAAATGCATGGGCCCACATGGGAAAGTCATAGTGATGTTAGAACACAAAAAACAAGTTTGAAAATTGTAAAATGAAGATGAGCTTCTAGAACTAGTGGTGATGGAATTACAACCAACATGAAGAAATGGCATTGACTTGTCCACATGAGGGAACACATAAAGGAAAAATATAGTGAGGTAAAAATGAAAAGCAAAGTTTTAAGCATACCCTAACCATTGGTTATTCCACATGGAAGGAAAGGATATAGAAAAAATGTGTGGGCCCATGAAGAATCTTGATAGAGTTTTTGAAGTTGAATATAAGTTTGATTAGCATCCTAATTACAAATGGATCAAAAAATTCCATGGGGACTATTAGGTGGAAAATAAAGTTTGATTTTCAACTTAAAGATTATGCACCCAGCTCTAGATCCCAATAGAATGAAGCATGTGATGAAGAATGGGAGATCTGATGTAACTTATCAACTTATGAACTTATAATATGCGTATATTTATCCAAATCCCATGATAAATGGGTTGACGATGGAAAAGGGGAGCTTAGATGCAATTCAAGAAGCTTAAAAATTGAAATTTGTTTATGAACTTCTAGATCCCATAGAGGAAAAAAAAATGGCAAGAAAATTAATAATAAAAAAGTACAAGTGACCATATATTAGAACATGTATGCATGCCTACTATTGGCCAAATGGTGATGTTGTTAATGTAAAACATGAGTCATAAAGTACAAATAAGAAATAGTAGTTGGTAAAAATACTTCAAGTGGTGGTAGTCAGATATTGTAGAAGGGGTGATTTCACATCTTGCAGATTAGGTTTTTAGATTTACCAAGAAATGTTAGTGCAAGTAATGGCCAATCATTTTGATGAAAAATTGATTGTATTTAATAGTAGTGCAATGGCCCTAGGCTCATTAGTGAAGGATGTAGAACTGTTGAAGGAGGCCCTAAAACTTGAATGCAAATTCCTTTCCTTCAAAACAAAGAATAGGACATGGGGATAACTAGGCATCAAAAAGTAGTTTTCCATCAACTATGGAGATAAAAATATATAATTATAACTTAGCTACTACATCAATTTCATATTAAAAATAGGAGTTACTATATGCACCTTCATTTTTTGCTATTACTATGGCAAAATTTTAAACCTTTAAGATAGGTGATCGCATAAAATGTGTTAGTTATTCTTATAATTCATGCTATCTATCTCCTCCAAAAGCTCCTTTGAGGGGTCCAAATTTTGGCTACCGAGGGAAAGTACTTTTAGAGTTTGATGAGAATGGGTCATCTAAACTTGGTGAATAATTTGATAAGCCAATTATAGAGGGTTTTGACCTAGGAGGTCTATGTGAAGAATATCATGGTTTTTTATGTAGTGCAAGTGAACTTTGGTTAGAAAGTTTTACTAGAGAGGACATGGACAAGCTAGTTATCAATTTTATATTTGAGGTTGTGACTAGTTATAGTAAAAGTGGTCCTTTGATACTTTTTATCAAGGATGTTGAAAAGTCAATAATAGGAATTTTAGATTATCGTGCTACAATAAAGATCAAGATTGAAACACTATCTGATAGCGTTATCATTATTGGTTCTCACACACAAAATAAAAAAGGAAAGAAATTATTAATTTCAATAGATCATAGTGTTTCCTTTTCAAACACCACAATAACCACATATTCATTTATTAGATTTATTTTTGGATAAAATATTATTGCAAGGTTGTAAAGAAATACAAGAATAAAATATTCTCAGATTGCATTTGGTATCTTGGCATTCTCATTTGGACTATTATATTTATATCTATAGAGATGAATTATTGTGTTGAAGTAAATAATGGATAAAGAAAGGATTGGATTTATATCATCTTTTTAGAAGGTACTTTATTAAACTAGGTTGGAATGGAATCAAGTGGAAAGTTAAGAAATGACAAGTTTCAAAAGTTGCAAATAAGGATCAAATGTCTATAGGAGATTTTGGTGGGAGAAGCAACTTGCAAAAGCAAATATTCAAAATGTAAGTTTCAATATGCACTCCAACTTCCCAATCCCATCTATTAACATAGAAAAGTGGAAGAAAAGTCAACTCAAATGGAGCTCCAGAGAGATTTCAAATAAGAATGCAATTTTTCATTTTTGCAAACTTGCAAAGTGAAAATTTCACTTGGATCTCCCAAACCCACCAATCAATTTTAGTGAAACATGAGGTCCTATTTCAAAGTGGAACTTTCAAGGCCAATTCTAATTTTATATTTTTTTTCAAATTGCAAATTGCATTTAAAGTTCCCAAGTCCATTGAGGGAAATTCTGAGGGGAATTACAACTATAGTTTGTAAGTTGAAAATTAAAATTTATACTTAGAGTTCCCAGTTCCATGTGGGAAATTTTGAGGAGAACTACAACTACAAATTGCAAGTTACAAATATGCTACTAAATTTTAGTTTTTTTCCATACAAAGGAAGTGTAAATTTATAAACTAGACAGAGTTCCTCGTAAGGCTAAAAAGTGAAAATTAATTCATTTAAGCATTAAAAAAGTTGGAAACAATCATAAAAGTACAAATATGAAAAAAATAAAGTGTTTAAATGCATATTGGAGCCAAAAAGCAAAATGGTAAAAAATAACCTAAGTCTTGCATTTTCTAATGCTTTGCTTGTATCAAACACATCCATGGGAGAAATATTGCAAGTTTACAAGGTCAAGGTGGGCCATTCTAAATAATATCATTCAAATGGCCATGGATATAGAGTATTCTAATGCCATCATTACAAGGAAAGGGTTATTCTTTGGCGTAAAAAGATTCTAGATTTGTAAATGAGTGTTAAAAGGAATGTATTAGTAGTTTCACAATAAGATAAAGATATTTTTGGCTCCAAAGTGAATATTCTCCTTCAAACTCAAGTAAAAATCATTTTCAGCCAAGTACAACAAGGGTTTATTGCAAATCTTCATCATTTTCCTTGCAAAGGCATGAAGATTCTAGGTATGGCAAAGGAGCATACTCTAGCTAAAATCATCTTGGAAGAAATTTGGGAGCTCAACACAAGATTCCAATATTTAAAATTACAACACATATTCTCAGGTTACAAAGGGGTGATATTTTTGTATAAAAATAGGGCTTGTCCTTCTTTTCAAGGTTGTTGTTGGTTATTTTTTATTCTCTATAGGTCTAGGATATTCTAAATTTTAGGATCCATTGATGTGTGTGTATTTTTTCTCTTGATAAGGTGGTTATAGTTTTACAACCATTAGCAAGCTCTGAGAGCATTGTAATATGTCTCCCTTGTACAATGATAAAAATCACCATGCTTGTCCCCATGGTAGCATTCTAAAATAATGATGTATGTAAGATTTTAGTTGAAGATAATGGAAAATACTTGTGGCTTTTACTCTTTCCTATTGATGAAATGCAATGATATGTTTTGTAAGTTCTACTCATTGGATATCTAGTTTAATATGTATGAATAGTTGTCATCTTGGGTGTAGATCTAGCTTATAAACCCATTTCCACAGTGATTTGGAAATGTGTTGTTGAATACCTCATAATGACACCTTGGGTTTATGGATTTAATAGGAAAAGTATTTAAAATTCTAGTTGCAGTGTATGTTGTAGGGTTTCAAGAATCATTTAGGAATTTGCATTATATTAGCACCAATAGATGTAAATCAATCCTAATAGTTCCCTTTAACTTTTATTCTAGTTTTATACATCTTTGTAAATAAGTGATGTTATGAATGTTGAAATAATCCCTACTATTTGAAAAACCACCAGCACACCTCTCTTTTTTTATAAATATCCAACTCATGCTACCCTACAAATAATATAATTGTTGCATATTTTTAGTGTTATTTTCCTACAAATGCATAAAAATTGCATATATAAAATGTGTCTATATTTTGCTCTTTGAAGCTTAGCATTTCAATCTCCTATTTGACCCTTATTAAAAATTTATTTATAAATGAAGGTTGAAATAAAAACCCAATCTATCTTTAGTAGCTTGTGTTTACCTTAGTACATTTGTTCATTCCATGTGACAACCCTTCCTAGGTAGAGTGAACAAGTTTGGTTATGCACTAGCTAGATTTGTGTTCTTATCTACCAATATTCCCCATGGAGATTGAATTTTAGTATTTCTCCATGTACGAAAGTTACCCATTAGGTCATCTCACCTTGGTTTAGGTAGAGCTAGAAGTATCACAGAGCTAATGTTACTCTTTGTCAGTGTCTCCCAATCATTGTCTGCATCCAGTTCATCCACATGTTAACCCTTACCTAACTATAACAACATATCATCAAGTTTATCATTCATGTTTTCTATTTTTATCAAGTATAAAAGGCTA
The DNA here is from genome assembly GCA_037957365.1 of Torreya grandis. NCBI lineage: Eukaryota > Viridiplantae > Streptophyta > Pinopsida > Cupressales > Taxaceae > Torreya > Torreya grandis. The sequence continues at coordinate 3,409,853 of JARHVA010001050.1, read as the reverse complement.
AACAAAAGAGGTATGCAATTGGGAACCAATAGGTTGCATAGAAAGACATCCAAGTGCATGAAACTAAATGGATGTAATTAAATTGTGAAATTGAATGGTACAATAAGCTGTTAACTTTTGCATATAGACTCACATTGAGATGATTTTTTATATAATTTCATAGATATTTAAGATAAATCAAAATATGTAGTAATATTTAGGTTTTGGGAAAAAAATTATTCCTTATTTGTTACAGGTAAGATTTATATTTGTTCATTTTATCCGTTCGACAATATTGTCTGGTGGTTCTGCTTGGTGATTTACTTTGCTATAACTCAAAGGTAGTATGAAAAAAAAATTAATCATCTCTTTCCTTCACTCCACATAAATATTAATGGATTAACCATCATGCATATATAATTTTCCATGCCCATGAAATAGTTTTCCATAGATTCTCCAAATAATTCCATGAGGTTTTCTTATAGGGATTTTTGAAATTAACCCTATTTGAGACACACTTATAGCTGAGTCCAACATATTTTGAGCATGCATTTGTAAAAATTTTGGGGTATTTTTATTGATAATTTAGGGAGGTATAATTTTACTATGTCACTCCTTCAATTTTCACTTTCACTTTCAGTTATACAACAACTACAAATTTCACTAATACAAATCAACACAACACTAAATGGATTCTAGTTTAGTCAACCCAGTAACTCCTTTTAACTATAATAAAAAGAAAATCAAGGTGTTAATAATTATAAGGAGTAAGGGTTTGTATAGGATAACCATGGGTGATGAAAGTGAACCTCTCACAAATCCAAATAAAGTTAAGTGGTATAACTGTAGTGATGAAGCCAATGGGCTATTATGTCTTTATGTATCACCTAATATCCTATTTCACTTAGAGCCTACCAAATCACCCAATGACTTATGGACCATTGTGGGAAAGATATTTGGGGAGAAAGATATGATGGGAGGTCATGAACTTGATAATGAATTCATTATCCTAAGTCCTAACAATTTGACACCCTTTAGGATTTCTTTACTAAGTTGAAGTCCTTAAGATTGTAGTTGAAAGAATATGGGATAAAGAAAGAAGATGACCAACTTATTATTTATATACTCTCTAAGTTAGGTCTTGACTATTCAATCTTTGTCTATAATTTCCATGCCACTAAAAGTGATCTAGGAACTACAAGGAAAATGCCCTCTTTATATGCCTTTGTTGTGGATTTGACTTGAGAGTAAGACACATTAGTACATATGGGCATAATGAAGTCCATAAAACCTCAATCCATAATTTTTAGGAATGGGAAAGCAAAGACTTAAAACAAAGAGAAGAATAAGAATAAGGATGAAAAGAATAATTGAAAAACAACCTCTACCAAAACAACCACTGAAACCTCCTCTTGTAATGACAAGCCTAAGAAAGAGAAGGTTAAGTGTGCCTATTGCATGGAAAATGGGCATGATAAAAACAAGTGCATGAAGACAAAACTTGATCACCTAACTCATCTTCTAGAGAAAAAGAACATAGGTGTTCCTAAGTCTATCAAGTATAATTCATCACCTGAAGATTATTATAAGGAAAAAGGCATAGGTAAAGACAAATTAAAGGGCAAGGCCCTTTTATCAGTTACAAATCCAACCTCTTCATGGGTTATTAATTTGAGTTCTTCCAACCACATGGACTCTTCACAAATTGAGTTTTATTCCTTAAAGCCTTGTAGCATATCCTCTATTACTTTGGGTGATGACACTTCAGTATAATTTACAAAGAGAGGGTCTATTGAAATGGATAGAAGAACATTAAATAACATTTAAAGTGTTTGATCACTTTCAACTAGTCTCTTACTAGTGTACCAAATCACTCATATCAACAAGGTCATGTGGGTAGAGTTTTCACTAGATTTAGTTATAATCATAGATTTGCACCATAATTCTATAGTAGTGGGTAGGGAAGATGACCAATCTAGGTCATATACCTTCTCAAATTTTTCACTTGATTCTTCTATGTCTACATTACTGATTCATTTAAAAATAGATTTAGTGAACTTTGAATTGAGTGGTTTGCCCACCTCAGCTACCACTACCTAGAACAACTCAACATGGTCACAATCTTATCTCAAGTCTATTTCTCTAAGGGTATTTGTGAGCGTTACTCCCAATGGAAACATCCTGAAGAGAAATTTGACAAAGGCAAAGCTTGGAAGGATTTATAAGCATTAGAGTTAGTACATAATGATGTATATAGGCCTTTTTATAATCTATCATTTACAAGGGCTAAATACATTCTCACTTTCATTTATGACTTGTTAATATACACATGGGTCTACTTCCTTAGATAAAAGTCTAAAGTGTTTGAATATTTTCATGACTTTAATGTACTTATTGATAAATAATATGAGAAACACATCAAAGATCTTTGAACTAACAATGGAGGTGAATATGGAAGCAATAGATTTGAGTAATTTTTCACCATAGAGGGGATTGATTTATAGTTGAAAGTTACATATAATCCTTCATAAAATGGAATTATAGAATGCAAAAATAGATCCTTAAAAGAGATGGCTAGTTGTATGATTCACTCGAAGTCCATAGAACTTTAGTTTTGGTTTAAAGCCATCAATTATGCTTGTTATGACTCAAAACCTGACACTTCTTCTCCTTCATTAGATTCACTTAGACTTGATGATTCTTATTATGCATTAGATCATCTAGAGTAGGTTCTTAAGCTAGGGTTTTCTTCTTCTCCTTCTAGGTCTGATAGTGACAATAGTGATGGGGAGTCATATACATCCAAATTTAGTCACGTTTCAAAGGATAAGGAGTCAAAACCTAACTCACCCACATTTGGGCCCCTTTATGATAGACAAACACTTCAAAGTGAAGGCACTTATGTAGGGAATCTAGAAGATGATAAAGATGATAAACATACTAAGATAGATTATTAGAGTGGTCCACATGTTTTATTTTCTTTCATTTTGGATCCACATACATTACAAGAGGATTTAGGAATACCTGAGTGGGATAGTGCTATGAAAGAAGAATACTCTTCCTTAATTAAAAATCACACTTGGGATTTGACTTTAGTTCCTAATGGAAATAAGATAGTTTGGTGTAGGTAGATATATCAAACCAAATTTACAATATATGGGTTGGTAGATAAGTAGAAGGAATGATTCGTAACCAAGGGATTTTCATAGGTAGTTATAATTTATTACTTAGAGACCTTTGCACCTATTGTAAAGATGACTTTGATCTAATTCACTCTAGTTATAGTCAAAACACATGTTTGATATGTGCACCAGATGGATGTGAAGAATGCCTTTATCTACAAAGACCTTGAGGAGGAGATATGCATGGAACAACCACCTAGGTTTGTTCAAGATTCATATTTATTTTTCAAACTTAGGAAATCCATTTGTGGCCTCAAATAGGCTCCTCAGGATTGGTATGTTAAGATGTATCCTTCCTTCTTACTTTAGGCTTCACCTGGTCTCATTTAGACCCCAATGTATAATTATGATAGAAAAATGATTATTTATTGATATTGGGACTTTATGTTGATGATCTTTTGATCATCGAGAGTTCCTCATCATCTATTATAGTGGTGAGGATAAATCTACAAGACATATTTGACATGATATACATGGGTCTTCTACATTACTTCCTTATCATAGAAATTTCATAGTTTGATTCATGGATTTCACTTTCATAGCCCAAATAAGATCTCAATATTTTGGTTTAGTTTTAAATGGATAATTTTAATCCATATTTGACTCCCTTTATATCAGGAGTCAAGATTGAGGATAAAAATTCTACACTTTTGGTCAATGTCACTTGGTATCGATAGCTTATTGGTAGCCTCATTTATCTAACTCATACCAGGCCAAATATTCATATATAGTAGGAATTATTTAAAGATTAATGTAGGAATCCCATGAGATTAGTTGGAAAGTATCCAATTGGACACTCCACTACATTCATGGCTCTTATAGATTCAAGATTCAGTATAGATTTGGCATAGAGCTTGACTTAGTTTTTTAGATTTAGATTGGGCTGGAGATACTTATAGTCATAAGTCTATTTCAAGTTATGATTCATGATTATAAGTATCATAGGCTTTATTAGGTGGAGTTAGTGTGTCATATGTATGATAGGCTTGAATGGAAGACTAGGATGTAACTCCTCTGACCACCTTTTGTGGAGGAGTTACACCTCTATTCTAGGCTCCTTTGACCCCATTTTGTGGAGGAGTTACATTTCTATTCTAGGTTGCTTTGACCACCATTTGAGGAGAAGTTACTTTCTCTCCTATATGTATGATCTAGTTGAGTATAATTCTCTAAATGAATATTGGTTTTTCTCCACTTGGCTTGTCTCTTGTAATATTCTTATTCTATGATTTCATCATGCTTTAACAACATTGTGGTGTGCAAAAGCTTTATATCGTGTAATCCTTTAACCATTGCATTTAAATTATTTGGACTTAGCAATATCTATTATACTCTTTGTCTCTTCATTGCATTGTTTTAGCTTATGTTTACAACATTTAGACTTGTTTCTATATTTAACCATCTTAACTAGGTTTGGATTCTATATTTAAGCCATGTATGTTTATATATACTTAGTTGAAACATGTTTATTCCTATATTCTATAAAAACTAATATTACTATACAAAAATAGAAATAGTTTATGATAAACATACCCATGTAGGGATAGTATTATGTTCTTAAAATTTATTTCCATTCACCTATGAAAGCTCTTATGGATAACATATTTTTGTATGAGCTATCATTTTGGATCCCACTATCATGAAATGTAAATAGAGGATGTTCCACATTCCATGTAATTACATTAACCACACTAATAAATCTATCAAGTGAATGACCAATAAATGCATTTGGTGTTTCCCTTTTATATTTTATATCTATCATATAAACATTTCCTTGATCCTTTGGTTAAATATTATGATTTGGAAGAGGGCAAGTAAAAAATTTAAAGTCTTGATCTAGTGGGGCCACTATTTCATTTAAATTATTATATGTTCTTTCCACTTGAATTAATTATTATCAATGAGAAATTATACATTATGTATCTTGGTAATGCATCAATTTGAAGAATGTCATGTAATCATATGATTATAAAAATAAAAAATAAAACAAATTGCATCATAATTCTTTTGCAATGGTATTGAAATATCTAACAATCTAATGGGAGGTAAAATAATCATCTTACATTCAATAAATGTTCTCAACACATTTTGTGAAATTTCACTTGGCCTTGTATATTTCCTTTATTGAAATAATATGAGACTGTTAGGTTTTTTTCCTACTTTATTGAATTCATTCTTGGCATCACTCTTAGATTTAAATTATTATAATTAATTATAACATTGAAATTTGCCTTATTTTGAGGCTTGGTTCCACTAAAAGTTAGATTTTTTGGCCCTTTATTATGTATATTTTAATCTAAAATATTGACCTTAATGTCTCTAACCATATTAAAATATATATATGAAATAATGGTAAGTGTTGAAGACCATTTTCCCTTAATAATTAGAATCAAGCTATAAACTGAGATCCTTTGAAGTTCATTATCTAATTATTATTGATTAATCTTAGAAACCATAGTATTAACATTAAGCACATACTCACTAACATTCTCATTTCACCCTTGATTAATTTGAGCTATTTGTGAAAATGCAACATTCCTGACAATATTAATTAAAAATGAACTAATAAATCATCAAATAAAGTTGTAAGAGAATGTATGCATCGATATGGTAAATCATATAACCAATCAAGTGTGTAATAATTTAAATTCTTGGAAATAACCTATTTATAAGTTTATCAGATTACAAGAAAAAATTAAAAAAGTGGAATACAAATCTCTAATAATGAGAAGGGTATCCTTTTTGATTAAATACTTCAAACTTTGGAGCAAAAACTCATATTAGAAAAAGGTATGCAAGTACTTCATAATTAAAGGTTTTGAGAAAATTATCATTAGGAGTGACCATACATCTTGGCTTTTGAGGCTCTTGAGAAATAATTTTAATTTGGTTTTACAAGTCAGATAATGTATGCATCGTAGTAGTCATTTTAGGATTTGGAATATAATTAAAATCATAATAGGTTGGAATATAAGTAATTTTCAAAGTTAAAGGATTGGAAACATGTGAAGTAATTTGATAAGAATCACAAGAAAAAGATGGTTTAACAAGAGGAATTTGAGAAACATGTTGATAATTTTCAAGAAATTGATAATAAATAGGAACATATTGGAGAAGCAAAAATATATTAATAATATTTTAAGAAAAAGAAGCATGAGTATGAGTAGGTTCAAAAGATATTTGATAAATGACTATAAAATTATATATAAATTGAATACATTATATGAAACGAGTGCTTAATACACATTATGAGAAATCATATATCTATTATCTATATTATAGGGTAATTCTTTAATCTTGACCCATTCTTGGGCCTCTTGATATTCCATTTGGATTTCAATTACTTTCAATAATATAATCAGTCTCACTATATCAGTAGCGTTTTCCATGAGATGGTTATGAAAATGTGCAATATTTTTAGTCCTATCTTTTTCATTTAGGAAAGATTTTTTATCATGATTCACTTTTATATAATTTTTTTGAAAAGTAGAAGGACTGGAAACATGTGACATAATCTGAGAAGCATCACAATAAAAATATGGTTTAAAAAGAGAAAATTGAGAAACATGTTAATAATTTTGAAGAAATTGAAAACAAATAGGAACATGTTGAGGATTTTGAATAAATTGAGAAATAAATGGAATATTAGTAATAATTTAAGCAAGAGAAGCATGATCATGAGTGCATTTAAAATAGATTTGACAAATGATTAAATGAATAGACAAAGATTGAATGCACTACATGAGGTGAGTGCTTGATCCACATTATGAGAAATCATATATCTATTATCTATACCTTATAGGGTACTTATTGAATCTTAACCCCATCTTGGGCCACTTGATCTAGCATTTGACTTAGAATTTATTCCTAGAGTTGTAAACAATGCGATTAGATACTTGTACATCTTAAGTAAATAATGGAGAGTTATAGATGTAATTCAAGATAATCCCTATCCTTGCACTATATTACCATAGATAAACATTAGGTAACATTTGAAATCATTAATGATAGCTTTAGTTCTTTGGCATTAACATACTAGAAAACATAATATTACATCAATGTCTCGAAATTCAACAATATTAACAATAATAATATCTATAACATAGCATAAAAAACTAAAGTAATAACATTAATAACTATAACTAATATGTAAAATGGGAATTTATAGGTATAAGCCACCACCTTTAGGTTACAATAATTAAATACATGCTCTTTAAAATGCACGATAATTTCTAAATATAACATTTAATAACCACTTTAAAATAAAGTGCCTTGACTAACTAATTTTTTTTTTAAAACCACAACTGTCTGATTATTGTTCAACTATCACAGTGAGTTCATTATACAGTGGATCTTGAGATCATGACACATGTCATAATCTCATTCATCATGTAGATATTTGTTCACATTTATCACAACATAATGTATTAACCTCAAATAACATAATGAGACCAAAGCTTTCACATTCAATAACATTTCTCAAATGTAATCATTGTTAGGGGAAATGACACAAATATATCCAAGTGGACATCATTTTTCTGAGAAGGTGCCATATGCAGTGTTCTAAGTCTCATTAGAATAATTTTGATGAAAGATTTCAATTAGTTTGGGCCATGAAATGGCTAACTCAATTTCACGTTGATGTTATAACAAATTCCATGAGAATCACAAATAGTTTGATAGAAAATTCAATAAGGCTAATGAGTGAGAAAATGAAAAGATCTAAAGCTAAAAGTTAAAATAGGGAAATCTATTTGAATAAAGTGTCAATATTAGGGGAGATTCGACATATTTGAGAGAAAAATTGGCAAAGAGTAGATAGAGGATATCAGGGGGTTCTCAGAAGGGGAAAAGTAGAGCACAAAGTAAAGGGTGAAAACATAGAGAAGAATGCATAATTTTAAGTCAACAAGTGCAATGTGAACACTGTGATCACATTTTTTATGTAATTGCAATTGTGTCCCCAATTCAATAAATGAAGATTTTTTCTCTATTTTGTGCATTTTATTTTTGAGAGAGTGAGTACAATATCACTGTTGGGGAGTGAGGAAGCCATTAATTTGGCCCGTAGTACCTCCCATCTACCAATTGGTATGATATATGATGATCCTATATGTTATGTGAATCTTGTATATGCAATGTGATGTTAATGTATGCTACATGATGCTCGTGTATGTCATGTGATGCTATTATATGCTATAAGATGCTTTAGTATGTAATGTGATGCTATTGTATGTTATGTGATACTTTTATATATCATGTGATTTTATTGTATGTGACACAATGTTTTTTTGCTCAAGCACTAATTTTCCAATATTACAATGCTTCTTGAAGCTTGCACTAATTTTACATTATCATAATGTTTTTAATGATAACATAACCATAAAAATAAATTTAATAAAAATGGGAATAAAAACAACATATTAAAATCTAAAAATACATTAATATTACAAAATGAAAAATATGAGAAACTACAATATCACAGGTGTTGCAAAAATGGCCTCTACCTCTAATGGCTACCCTGACAAGCTTATTCATCACACCAAGGCAAAAATGGTAGCATGCCATTCCTTAATGTTGATTGGGCTTTTGGGGCAAAGGTGGGAGCCAAAGGGATAAAAATCCTCTTAACATCTTGACTAACACCACCCTTTGCAACAAAGTTGAGTAGATCCAAATGACCTACTATGATTTAGATTGATGGTTAAGACTTTTTAATGCCTCTAGATGATCCAACATTATTACATGTGCCACCTATTATGCGAACATAATAGATGGATGATGGTCGATCTCGACCTTTCTCAATGAACAACTATGTTTAGGCACACGGCTGGTAGGGAGATGAGACCAAGGATTTTCATCAACTTTGCCTTTTACCTCAGTCAATCAAGTCACCCCCTCTTTCATCGAGAAAGTCCCTCCCTCTTTGAGGCCCCTGATCTTAAATTTGAATTCTCTCAAATGATCATTAGTTGAGCCATTCATGAATTTTCTAAGATACAAAATCTTAAACTTATTTTCTCTCCAATAATCATTAATTGAACCATTCATAAATTATCTAAGATACCAAATCCACTCAAAAGATAATTTCATTCAATCGAAAATGTCATTCCAACTCTAATCTTGACCTCTTACTATGCTATACCTTAATGCCACCTTTGTCCAAAATTTCATCATGGTCCCACCTTTATCCAAAATGTCACTTAGTGAGTGGAGAAGTGCCATCCGAATTGCCACCTTAAAGATGACTTGAATCTTGATGGCCACTATGTACGATACCCCACTTGTGTTATTAGGCCAACCATGTGATACCCACAAAGTCAGTTGGCTACACAGCGATGGGGAATCAACAGCAGGTAACATCCAAACGCATTGTTAATCCCAAAACTCTTGAAAGCTCTGGGTAGACCCCACAGCAAACTTTTGAAGGAGGCACTTTTTCCTCCACTATATAATTCAATTAAGGCGGCTAGCCGCCACATAGCTTTCACCATTAAAGTCTTCTGTCCACTAAAGATTAACTTTTTCACCCTCATTCGGTTATTTATTGGAAGCATCCGCACGTTTCATTTCGAAGTTTCAGCTTCAATTATATTATTTATTTATTGTTGCGAAAAGGAACGTTTTCTTCCGCACATTGATTCAAATTTTGTGATGAATGTAGGTGGCGGGGATTCAGGTGAGCTATACTGTTTCCTCTTAATTAATTGGATTTTATGGCGCTCCCTTGTAGGGTCTTCCTAACATTTGGTTTCTGGTAAACTGTAGTATTCTTTCCTTGCGTAAATGGCGTAATAGAGTCGGGAACAACTAATCTGGTAAGAAAACCAACCTGCAAGTTAGCCATATTCATTCCATTGTGGTGTAATCTTTTAGTTGCTATTTTCTATATTGAGATTTTGCATACTTATACTTTAATTCATTGTATTGCGTTGGATTTTTTCTTTTAGTTTTTATATTTTAATGATAAATCACGGACAATAATCTCAAAATTTCATAAAAAAGTTCTTAGACAGTTGTTTCCAAAAACCTTTCCTTTTTCATCTTACGAAATTATTTTTCCATAATTTATTATAAATATTATAACTTTTTTTATTATAAATATTATAAACAAAAGTAAGTGTTGTGTTGGGTTAAAGCGCGATACATTCATTTCGAAATGATCCAACAATTAAAATATGTTTAAATTCTAAAAACAATTAAATATATTCAAAAATCCCAATAACAATCAAACTACTTATTTAAAAATAAATTCGCACTATCTTCAGAAATCTATCTACAAAATAAATAATTAAATTACACAATATATAAATAGCACTATCATACAACAGCTCTATTATACAATCGAATCATTCAATTCTATAAATGAACAATGAAAAGTGACCCCAAGTATCAATTTTTTAAACAACTTTTTGTTTATATCATTGTAGGGCTACTGAATGTTATTTTCTAATATTTTTTCTTTCTTAAATATGTTGAATAATCCAATTGTCAGTTACAGTTATATTAAGCTATTTGTTCAATTTGTGGAATTTGTGGACATTAATAAACTTATCTCCTTATATCAGATTCCAGCAAATGAACGGATGCAATTTCAGATTTCCGCCATTCTATCAGTATATCTGCCTCTGCCCATAGAGCCATCTCGGCAAACTTCATCTGCTTCATCTTTGCTATCACGTTCCATTGACAGCCCGGCCGAGTGTTCATCACAAAATACAGATGAGCAATTAAACATACCTCGACAATCGCTCTCAGCCTTTGAATCTTTTCAACTGGTCCTCAGCAGCCACGTCGGGCTGTTTCGGAGGCAGTCGGGTGAGATTAAAGAGATTAGTAGAAATATTGAAGCACATTCGAGCAGAAAGATTTCGAGCGGTGGCTTCTGCTACCAGACCGCCAAGGGCATCTCTTTCGAGCAGTCAAGTTCATCACATGATCTCTCAACGAAGGCGGAGGTAAAAGCTGAAGGAATCTTTTGATGCATTGCGCTCTCTTCTTCCACCTGGTTGTACGGTACGGTCGGTCATTCAAACCAGCTTTTGTTGCACTTATCTTATTTTAGGTTAAAATGATATGAAAATGAATGAATTTATTATTAATGTTTAATCATTTTTAAATTTTAAATAAGAAAATGTAATAGTAAAAGATATAAATTATAAATTATAAGAATTAAATTGTTGAGATTTTTTTCATAATTAAAGATTTTTTATTAAATTAATAAGAAGAATCAAAATTTAAATTTGATTATATTTTTTAATTGTGAAATCTAATCATTTTTTGAAAAAAAATTATTAGATGTAAAATTATTTATATATATAAAGTTTTCTTTGAGACGGATTAGGTGTATAGAATGTTTCTTCTATTTAATGTCAAGGATTGAGAGATATTTTTTAATTAAGGATTGAGGAGTATCCATTGTGTGAAATTCATTTAAGGAACGATCCCTATCTCATCCATTTTTAGTAGTTTGTGAGATTTGTATTTTGATAGATGGCTAGACAACACCTTTTACACTATCGTCCTAACAGTTAGACTACAACCCACTTGATTAAAAAATTAAAATTTTAAAGAGACCATTAATATACACACACACACACACACACACACACACATCATTTTATTATAATTTATATTAGAATTTGAAGAATAATATTGAATAAATAACTGTCATTAAAAAAATCATAAAAGACAGTTTGATCGTCAAATTTAGGCCATGTATAGAATAATATGTCTTTTTACATCTATAAAATTATATTTCATAATTTTTTTCCTTTGACTTTATTATATGAGTTATATTTTATAATATATTTTCTCATTAATTTTGATAACTTCATGTGAAATTTGATAATTAATAATAAACTATGTTTTGTAAAATTAATTCTATTTTCTAATCATCTTTTTGGAAGTTTGTTTCTATGGTAATGTTATTAACTTTTTAGAAGTTTGTTTCTACATTATCTTATTATTTTTCTTTAAAATTTATGTTTAAATATTTATTTATGTAAATATGTGTAACTTTATTAATATAATAAAAAAACTATGTTTGAAAGAGAGTTTTATTATCTTTCTTTAAAATTTTATGTTTAAATATTTTTCTACATAAATGTATGTAACTCTATTAATAATAAAAATAACTAATTGTTGTATTATTTGATTTATATAATTTATTTATTTTAAAGCTTTACATTTGTATTTTGTTAAAGATGATCCAAGATTTTAGTGACCGATCTAAATCTTTAAAATTATATATATTTCATATCATAATACAATATATGATGCATTTATATTTTCCATAAAATCATTTTATAAACTATAAATTACTTTATAATTTATAGATAAAGTGTTAAGTATTATGAACCTTAAAAATACCTTTATCCAACTTCTTTTAAGCAGTATGTAGACAATACCTTTTTCCAACTTCTTTTAAGTAGTATGTAAGACAATCTTAGCTAGGAGATTACAAAAGATTGAAGTTGGTACCTAATATATTTAGGGGAATTAAGCTTGTAAGTTTTTTTTTGTATGAATGGGCAAAGAAATAATAATATAGGTAGAAGTGGAAATACATAATGGTAAAGGTTTGACATTAGCAATGAAGTGAATGTGTTCATTTATTCTAGTGTAATCAATATTTCAACTCAATTGATTAAGTTGTGTTATTCTAGTGTAATCAATATATCAACTCAATTGATTAAGTTATATTTAGTATCTTTGTTTCAAATAACACATATGTGATGGACAAACTCTCTCACAATCATTATTTTATAAAAAATGAATTAATTGATATTAATATTGATTATGATTATTTTTCATTAACCTTTTTCTTGAATTTATTATGATTATTTTAATTCTTTTTAAGGTATTTTGATATAATTAACAATTTCTTCATATATATATAGATAGGAGGCTAATGCAAATGTTAAATTTGATTTATGAGATTTTTTTTGTTGGTATGTCTGACATAACAATATCTCATATATTAATTTAAAATCGATATTAAGATATATTGCATGAATGGTTGGTTTTAGGAATCATGATAGGCCTTTTGATAGATTATGCTCATGCAATTTTTAAGAATGGACAAGAATATTTTAGAAATCATGATAGGTCTTTTGAGTAGAATGGATTCTAATGATTTCTAACAATGTTCATCATGGTTTTAAAAATGATGAGAGGCCTTTGAAGGGAATGTGTTTGAAAAATACTTTAAAATTTTCATTATACCTTATTTTGTATTCCTTCTAATCATCTTTTTTCATGTTAAATGTATCTATTGTTGATGATGAACACACAGAAACATCATGTCAATTATAAAATTGGATTGCAGACTAGACTTTAGAGCCATATCTCTTCAAGCAAAGGAAAGCTGAATATGATTCTAAGGTTAGTAGCTTTGATATTATATAGTTTTATTGGATATCTTTACATATTAAAAAATAGAGGAAAGAAATATGTGATATGAAACTAATATGGAGGATTAAATATTTTAACTTTCATTTTTATGTGCCATTCATTTCAATGTAAACATAATTTACAAGAAATAATTTTTAAATGAAATTGATGTTACTTATTTATGTCAATATGAAAATAAGAGAGCTAAAAACTACAGCTTTCATATTTGCATAAAAAAAAAATGGAGATATACAATTTAATTGCTCTCTATACATTCAAGTTTCAAAATAAAAAAAATAATTAATCTGTTATTCATATGTAATGAAGTGTACTTTATATTTCAATTTTTTTACATTTAAATTGTGTTCAAATTTATTTTGTACATCTTCCCTACCATGTCGACGTCTCTATTACACCTTTAAGAAGCAATTGCTAATAATGATATACAAAATTTTAACGCTATTCTAATATTCAAAGATAATATATATTATAGTCATTATTGAAAAAATTATATGATCCAATAAACTACAAATTAGTTTGAACTCTACGAAGTTTGATTTGGGAAGAAAAATAAAATATTCTAGAAGTTGCATGCGTTTCTTTTTCATCCAAAGCCACCGCACCTTCATATAGCCACACAACCAGTTGGGTTCAATTACTTTTGAGCAGATCGCAATCAGGGACTGAAATCAGGAAGAAATCATGAGAAAAATGAATACTTGATAGGCAGATGAACTGCTGCCAAACACAAATCCCTGAGGAAAGCTTTTCCTATTAAACACACCCTCCAATACCATCAAGAAGCTAAACACTGTTAATAAACTCGCTATTTTCCGTTCGGATCCCATTTTCGACGTAGGAATTTTTAATCCCACGATTGTAAATATTCGTGCTGGTTGTACCGGCAAAATACGAGATATGTTTCTTGCAGCTACCTCAGCTTATCGAATGTCCAAAAATTTAAATATTATAGTATGACCCGGACGGTAATCTCAACTTAATCGTAATCTGTAGAGGGAGATACATGCTTACCTCAGTTGGGGTAGTCATGTTGCTTCCTCAATTTCCTCGTCTGTGATCTGCAGTTTGCTCCTGTAAGTCACTAACTTCAAGAATGGAATAATACCAACTTAGGAAAGAATTGATTACTGGATTGGGTTAAAATCTTGGTGCCACACTGTATAAAGACTGTTTGCATTTATTTTGTGTGCTTTCACCATGAAGCGGAAGATCTTATGAAGCTGATCTACCATTCTGCTTTCTTATTTGTGGAATATTCTGCTTTCCTTTCCTGCTTCAATGGATGGTGTGATGAAATATTATTTTTGGGCACATTATAGGAGAGAAGGAAATATGGTAATGGCACGCATCAGAACATTGAGAAGCAAATGGAAGTGAAGCTCTTGCCATTAAAACTCTACATTCTCTAGGTCTTCCACGAGTCTAAGTGTAGCAAGGCCAAGGCTGTGGCGGTCTTGACAAGGTGGTTTTGCATTTTTTATTTATATTCCCTTCTCAAATACATAAATATATGTGATTCACGAATCACACACAACACAATGTGTTGTGTGAGGAGGATACAATTTATGTTATGTGAGGAGGATACAATTTATGTTATGTGAGGAGGATATGATATGTTATTTATAGGATGTCCTGGATCTCTCATAAGTATAATTAAGCAACCTCTAAAAATCTTGTTTTTATATTGAGAAAATGTATCAACAATCATAAATTTATATTATTGAGCATCTTCGGGCTTATGAAGCTCATTTTATCAATGAGAAAATATTCAATTTGTTTCATTTATTCTTGGAAAATTATTAATGTTTGTCCTTCAAATGCATTCATTTCATGGATAGGAATGTGAAGGTTTGACTATATTACTGATTTATTTATGTTAAACATTGCACGACATTGGTTGGAGTGAGGAAAAGTAGGAGGGTACTAGTTCTCCCTAAAATTCTTTTCAGGGTACGTTCGATGTTGCTAAACAAGTAGGATTTACCTATACTTGTCGTTCCTTGTATGATCATTCTAAGTGGCGGAACCCATGTGTTTTATTTTGGGCATGGTGTAGAATAATGTTGAAGGCTAATTTTTGGTTACTTGATAGCTCACTTGGCAGTGGGCCATGTGTGTACTCTACGTATGCATGCATGTGCACACACATATCAGTAGTTTTTTATATATTAAAAAAACATTTGATAATAATTATACTTATAAATATATAATATAATATGTTATATACTATTATAGTATATTATATTTGTAATTTGTATATATAAGTAAAAATTATGGATAATTATACTTATAAATATATAATATAACTATCTATATAATATGTTATATACTATTATAGTATATTATATTTGTAATTAGTATATATAAATACAAATTATGGACCCTCAGTGTCTTGTCCCTAGCTTAGCATCATTGCATTCTTGATTATAGCTACACAAGAGACATTGAGCCCTAATATAATCAAATTAACTCTCATGACATCCTCATCCACCCTTAACAATAAAAAATGGCCAATCAAATATTTTGAATCCCTATAAGCTACATAGCTCCCTCCAATGGGTGGAGGCCAATCAAATACTACCTTGAATATAGGTTTAGTGTATGATATGGGCCTTATGGTGTATAATACCACCTCTAATACATTGTCATTTCCCCTCACCATCACCACTCAACTCACCTTAAAGTATTTCACCACTTGCATGGTTTTTATGTCTTTGCCCTTCCCCACTACTTCGTCATTGCTCAAGCTCACCTGAACTATAACATCTTCTCCTTGCACCACACATTGTCACCCCATATGAAGAAGCAGACAACCTCATTTTTTATTGTCACCTCTACTAAAAATACAAAATTATTATTGTTTAACCCTTTGTAAAAAAATATTAGATGGGTGATGATGCATTGAGAATCTATAAATTGTGGTGTTGTTATGTGTAGGTTGAGTAGCTCATCATAATGATTCTAACTTAGGTTCAATAGACTACCCAAAATTGGTAGTGCTTATGGTCCTATCAATAATTTAACCTCTCCTCCAATCACCGAGTAAAGAGAAATGGACACTATTATTACAGACACAATCGTTTATATTAAGTGTTATTGAGAATGAGTATAGAAAAACCTTGGAAATATTTGTATCCATATTTATTTTCATATGATAACCTAAACTGGTTGATTAGAATATATTAGATGCATATTTATTTTAAGAAGCATTTTCCATTTATTGTCTAATAAGTTTTAGAGTCATCTAATTAGGTTTGTCTAATTATTTTTATACTTACCTAAATTGAAACATGGTGCATTATCTATATATTAAGATGATTCATTATATATTTGACATCTATTTTTCATTGAGATGACCCATGTTTTAATCATGTATTTAGAAATTTAAATAGTTTTATGGAAGCTACAAATTGCGTTCACAGGTGTGACATGTCACCAAAATTTTCATGTTTATCTATTAGGATTTCATTCAATCCATCCCCTAAAATATGATGTCATTTCTCCTCACCATCATTGCCCATCTGATCTTGAAATATTTTACCAATTTCATGTTTTGTATGACCTTTCCTTTCCCCATCACTTCAATTACTCAAGCTCAAGTGAAACAAAAAGTCTCCTCCCCACATAGATTATTTTTACTCAATACTTTATGAACAAAAGGTAAGATGAGGTTGGTAGTAGTGTGTTTCAAGTGAGAATTGATTTCTGATTTACACTCTTTATCTTTGAAAACCCATGCTTTACTAAAATAAAAAATTACATCCCTTACAAAAGATTGTACAACCTTATTTTTCACTATTACCTCCACTATAACTGTTATATTATTATTTCATACCACATCATGCACAAAAGGGTGAGACTTGGTTAGTGGTTATGGGTTTTAAATGAGGTGTAACTATCGATTTTAATTATTTCCCTTTATAAAATCATGATTTAATAAATCTAAAAATTATGCCATCCCTTCTAGTGTAACTTACTCTTTTTAGGTAACTACTAGCCATAATATTACATAATTCTAAAGTATTTTCATATTTTTCAATTATTATTCTAAGTTAGGTGTTATTGGTGTGTTTTTACATTTTTCATTATGTCCCCGTCTTCTCTTCTCTCCCTTTGTCATTCCTCCTATTTTCTTGTTCCTATGATGTTCCCTTAGAATCATATTCAATGTCATTTTGGGTGGTTTATAAGGTTAGTTAGGGCACCCTTATGGTCTATGGTCATGTCTTGTCTATTTTTTTAAACATTTGATGGGGTTTATGTGCTAACAAAATCTTAATTTGAATTAAATACATCTATAAACACACAATCATCTTAGTGAATTTTAACATATGTGAATTATCTAAAAGAGTTTCTAGAATTTATTATTCATATAAATCTATGAAATGAGAAGTTAGAGAGTATTCATTAAAATATGGAAGTTCATATTAGTGACATTGTATTACACTGGTTTACCTAGTTGATAAATTATTGTAATTATTGGAGTATTATTCTTGATATTATTCACTTTTGAGGGCCCTAAAAAATGGAAAATACCAAGGAATATTAATGTTTCACTAGTGTAACATAGACCAAAAACACATCATTTAACTTATCGCTTTCAAGTCTAACTACCCAATTCAGGCCAAGAGAAGAAGTACATTTCCCAGTGATCTAGACAAAGTTCTAGAAAATTAAGCAATATTTTTAGAGCCTTAGATTTGAATAACACATTTTTAAAAACATTTTTCACTTAATTGACACTTTTATAACAATACTCAATAGGGTTATGGTAGCTAAAATTATAACTTGATCATTTGGACAAGTTACTATATTCACCACACTTTTTTAGGTTCTTGTTTTCTTGCCACAAAATATCGATTTCCTCTATTAGAATTCAATGATATTTCCATATTTCTCAATATTAAAGATACATTTATATACCCTCGTTTAATTTTTATTACTCTAGTTTTTATAAAATTAATTGGGTCTGAATTCATCTTTTACATATATTAAGGCCTAATTAAAAGCTTATGGATATAAGTATTGCAATTTGATTGAAATCTATTAGTTTATTTTACATTTTGGTGAACCCAAATTTAATTATGTTCTTTTAATATTTCTAAGGTTAGATATTTTCCCTTAGGGTAAACATAAATCTATGTGGGTTTTCTAGGACTTATTCTATTGTATTATTTTCCATCTATTAGACGAAAATTCTTTGTGTGTTAATCTAGACCATAGGTTAAATTTTCCCAAATAATTTTCAAACCTTAGGATATTTATATGTTATGTGTGTTTAATGTTGGATATCATCTTATGTCAAAAAAATTGATTATATATAAGAAACAAATAAGGAATATTGTTGAAGGATAATTTTTCAAACCTGATTGCCTTGTATTACTAGAACCATCCATTTATCACTTTGAGTAATGCTTATTTGTGGATGTCAATAATTCCCAGACTTCCATTCTCACAAGGAAGACAACAAATATACAAACAAACTCTATGGTATCCATGGGTCTATTTAGCATTGGATATAAGAAGTCCTTAAGAAATTTGGCCAACTTGTCATATGAGGATTTGGAGGTGGCATGGGTGGTAGCTATGATATTAGAAAAACCTATAATTTTCTAGCCAATGATAGAGGATTCATGATTGAATATTCTACCTTTTTATCCACTCTATCAATAATATGTTACCATAGTTTAGAGGGAGAACTATCAAAACCAAATTAGATGCTAATAAATTTAAATTTCTCACATTTTTTTGATCCAGTTCTAGTTATATTATATGATTTGTCTTCCCATAGGCATCATGCTTTGTTTGAAGCATTAGGTTTTAGCCCGCTGATAATAAGAGTGAGATGATTTGAAAATAATATTAAGGAATTTTAGTGCTTGTTTAATAGAATATTATCGCTCATCGATAGTGAGAAATGTATCATCTTCAAAGTGAAAATTAATGAGTTTAGAAGAGATATTAGGAAGATAAATTCTATTAATGAGCCCTCACTCTGCAATATGAGCATGCTATTTAACAAGAAAAACATATAGATCAAGAGCCAAATGGAAACCTTGTCTAATGGACCAAAATAATCCAAATCTATCCAATTTAATCCCATTGATAGTGAGGCACACAAAGGCTTTTAAAAATAAAGTCTAAACTATTGAGATAAAAAATTGATAGAATGGATAGAATGAACTGCCATTCAATTATATCATAGGACTTCTCAAAGTCTAATCTAATTAATATGGTGCATTAGAAATATTTACTACCCATTCCATTCCTCCCATAAAAAATGAGATTATCAAGAATGCATTTATTCTTATTGAAAAAATTATGCTCTGGTCTAATGATGAGAGGTAGGATGAAACATAAATGGTTCTCAAGGGATTTGGTGAGGATTTTATATAAAAACATCAACTTATTTCTTAACTTTATCAAATTGTTTTTCATAGTGATAAAGGAAGGTGGCAGTGTAATTAATCAACTATAAAATAAATGTATACTAGAATTTTATAAAAGAATATGCTTAAAAAATTATTTTTCTAGATTCTATTATTTATATAATAAATAATTTTAGCCTATTGAATTTGTTACTTGATATCACCATATAATGTGTGATGGTGATCACTCCCACTAGTACATCCTTCCAATCTTTGGTTATGTGTGAAAAATGGACTATTATATGATCAGTGACCTCTCTTACATTGTTATCCTTAACAGAACATGAGTGAATTATTCTCATACATATATAATATTCATATATCATCTTAACTTCTTGTACGATGGGTGGTAATCTCTTCACATGATAACAATTAACATTCTCCCTTTCATTTATTAATTTATTTACCATATCCAAGGTTTGAAAATTAATTAGAATGAAAATATTTTTAGTAAGCCAAATCTTAGATTTTTATATTTAAGATAGTGCCATACATACAAATTCAATCATAAGCTAAAAGAATGAAAAGTCAAGTAACTTCATCCATTATGTTTTCTCCTTTCATTTGTATTCTTTTTTAAACATCTACTTCTTTGCAATATCGGGGTCTTGCATTATCCAAAAATATCTATGTCCAAATAGGGCACAATCATTTTATTTAAAAGTAATTGTTGATGATTCTATCTCTAATTCTCATTTTTCTTCATCTAAATCTAATGGGAAATATTACATCACCCAAAAATATAGTAATGATTTTGAGTAGTTTGAATAAGGGGTCTTAGGTCACATTTTGGGATATCATAGATCAAATTTTTACTCATAATTATCTTCAAAGTTTAAGTTTAATTAAGACCACATGTATTTATCTAAGTGTCATGGTAAGTTCATATATTAACTTAGTTCTCTCTTAGTTAACCATGACTACATATAGTCTAAGATTCATTTGTGATTAAGTATAAAGTTATTTGATTCTATTGCAGACTTGATGTAATTATGAGTTGAATTTAACAATTCCATGTGTCCATGACCTCACGAGAGTTCAATGAAATCATGGAACAATAAAATTATCTTAGTTTATGCACATAATCATAGATCCATATACTTTTGTAGGCTCATGTATAGAATCACATAGCTCGTGACTTGATATGTCTTCATATTGTCCTCAATGACCATAAAAGAATAAGTACATGATTTTTGAAAAGGAGATATGTCTCAATAGTTAGAATCAACTCAAAATAAATATTCTTGTTAAATGCTTACATATTTATGGAGTCCAATAACCTTAAAGAGAACCCACATATTTAATAGTCACATTTTCTGACGGCCTCAAGAATATCCTATGGAGTCTGAGGCTCATAGGATGTACAATGAACACGGAAATTATAACAAGTTCTTCATACATGGAAATCATAATAGGTTCTTCATACAATGTAACCATAGGTCAAGAAACATGTCTTAATCTTATTCATCATAGAGATATTTGTTTAAGTTGATCATATCACAATGTGTGCATTGGATAGAACTTCATGAGATGATATTTTTCACATGAAACCATGATTATCAAATATAACTATAGTGAGGGGGAATAATAGATTGATATCCAAGTTGCCATAGGTTTTGCAAAAAGATGCCAATTGGGGTGTTTTTGGCCTACTTGGAAATATATTGATGAGATATTTTAGTTATTTTTGTCCATGATATAGTTAACTCAACCACATAGTCATTTTTATAACAAATTCTATAAGAATCACATATATTTTGAGAGAGAATTATAGAAGTTTGGCAAGAAGGAAAATGAAAATATGCCAATCTAAGAATTAAATGGTTAAAATATATCTAAATAAAATGAGGATATAAGGGGAGGTTAATATATTGAAGAGATTAGAAAACAAAGAGTAGATATAGGAGATGAAGTAGTTCCTAGGAGGGGAAAAGTAGAGGACAAAATGAAGGTAGAATACAGAGAATAAGACAAAGCTTTAGTCTTATAAGTGTAATGCAAAATCCATAATCTTGATTCTGTATGCAGTTGTAATTATTTCCCCAATTCAATAAAGAAAGTGTTTTTATTTGTTTTTTATCTTGTATTTTTGAGAGAGTCAGTAGAATATCACTATTGGGGAATGAGGCAACCAATAAGTTTTCTCCTATACCTCCCATCTATACCAATTGGTATTAGATCAAGTTTTATGCATGCTAGGTTATGTGTGAAGACTCTAGTTGATTCATTGATAAGTTGTGAAATAGAAGCCTTCAATTGGGAGAAGTGATGGCACATTAAGGTTATCTCATTATAAGAGGTGCAAGATTATGAACACTAGAGTTATAAATTTAACTAAGATGAAGAAAGGAATACAAAGAATATTTGAGCCAATAAAGACTACACAGATAAGGGGATATCACATTGAATATGTGAGTGATGATGAATAATTAGAAGTTCAAGAGTTTTAAGAGGAAGATATTGGGAATAAATTTCAAGGAAGAATTCCTAGATCTATTTTAAATTTTTCCAACAAACCAAAGTTTGATACAATTTTTTATATTCAAAATTTTAATTGTGAAGAACTTATTGGTTAGATCACATTAATGGAGAAATATTTGGACTAAGTTAATGGAGGAACCCATGAAATTAGAAATTTCCTCAAAATTTTCAAAGGTCATGAATATTTATGGTGGGTTCATGTGCATACTGAGAGATATAAAAAGTTAAGGAGAAAATCAAGTCATGTGATAGAATGGTGATGAAATTGAAGGATAAAGTTTTTCCTTCAAACAATCACATGGATTTGTGTAAGAATTTATACAACCGAGATAAAAAAAGATGAGTATTAAAAAATATATTGATGAATTTTATAGGATCACTATAAGAGTTGGACATGTATAAGATGACCTAGATAATGTGTCTAAACACATGAATGGGTTACATATTGTTGTTCAAGATGAGATTGGTTTTCTTAAATTTATAACTATGAAAGAATATTATGAATGTGTATTGAAGGCCAAATAAAATTTGTCTAGTAGGTAAAAAATAAACTCTAGAGGTAAATTAATGTCCTAAAAATGAAGAGGGAAAATTAGTTGTGGTAGAGAACAACACACTCAAGATGGAGAAATGAGAAACTCCTAGAATCATAATTATAATACCAGAGAAAGAGGCTACTCTTTTAGAGTAAGAGGATTCTTCAAAAGAGGAATATACAAAGGCTTTATTGGTATTTGGATGTAATAAATATGGTGGACACAAGGATTATGAGTGTGAATAAATAACTCAAAAAAATGACATGTTATCTAAAGATACAATTCATATTCTTCATGGTGATGAAGAAAGTGTTGGATCTAAAATAGACATAGAAGAGCCATAACAGGTAGAGGCTCTTATTATTAAAAGATCACTATTGAAACCATCCAAAGAAGTGGATGAACATGTGAAAATGAAGAGTCTATTTTTAAGTGTTTTAAAATTAGGAGGTATGTATTATAAGGTAATCATTTATAGTGGCAACAAAGATAATTTGGTATCTCAAAAAAGGGTGGATAAAATTGAGCTTGAAAGGATAATACACCCTACCCTATACAAAATTTCATGGTTATTAAAGACCAGCAAGTACATGTAAATGAACAATGTTATGATCCATACTTATAATAATTTAATCATGAAAAATATAATGTATATAATATAACATGAGATACTAGTGGTCAAGATGTCTAAATATTGAAAATCTTCATAAATATATTAATACTCTTATGGTAGGGAAACACCATACAATAATATTTAAGGAATTAACAACTCCACAATTCTATTTCAAGGGTGATACCTCCAATATCCTTATAATAATAGAAGACTCAACATTTAATTGATATATTTTACAATGATAGTAATCTCTTTTATATAGATCTATAATAATAATAAAGGATGGGTAAAATTCTAATTATAATGAAGGCCAAATCATTAACTAATGTATTAATTCCATAAGTTATGGAGTTTATGGAGTTTCATCATTTCTAATTGCTTATATTATTTCCATGTGTTTGCATCTTAGACTATTGGTAGGTTGAAGCAACATTGTTCACGTATTCCATAGATTCAAAGGTTCCCCAATCATTAGATTTGGATTACTATCTATTTATTGACATTATAAATCATTCCAAGTCTTACACATCTTATTTGAAGTCCTCTAATGTTCTGAAGCCCTTGATCAACACCAATCATCTATGTGGCACTCATACATTCATTTAGAGCTTCATAAAGCAAATTACATAGTCTGAGTGCTCAAAGGCTCTTCCAAATCCCATATATATTTCCACATGTCTCTTTGAGATCAAAAATAATACCCTAAAATTGGCTAAGACTTCTTGAGCCTGATTCCATGAGATCGTGCCACATGGCACAATCTCATTAAATCAACCCCATAGAAGGTAGTGGGTAATTCAAAGTCCTCGAGACCCTGAAGTCCTGAGCTAATACCACATAGAATCATCTTAGGGAATTAAGTATATATGTGGTGTAATAAATGGTCAAGATAATTTCAAGGCTTGAAGCTCCAAGTTTGCACCATGTGGCATGATTTTGAGAGCATATGATTGTGAGGGTGGTCTTAGATCAATAGAGTTATTGAATCATGAATGCCTAAGATGAATTCACATGGTGACATATCAAGAGATGAGAAATAAACCAACTAATTAATGTAGAATAGACCCTTGGAGACCTAGAGTGCTAAGATAACACCATGTGGTACCATCTTAGAGATCCAAGCCTCAGGGAAGATTTAATGATCAAGTATGAAAAAAAGATAAAGGTACCCCATGAAGGAAGAAAGGTGAGGATAAATGGAAATGGTGGCCTAAATGGATTATATTATTCCAAGTGGAATTATTGCTATAACCCAAGAAAGGCTAAGGAGTCATCATCAGGGTCTCTGAGTAAATAATAGGCAACCTTGTGGTAGTGAATGAGGAGCTTAAAATTAATGGATATATATGAATTTAATTTTTTAGATTTTGAGATGATGACATTTGGCATCATATAGGTGATTAAAGAACTCAAGAATTATAATGAACATTCAAGAGAAGTGTGAGGATCGAAGCTCAAATATCACACCACATGGTATGATCATGAGAGCCTAAGACTAAGAGGGTGGCTACAAATAAATAGATCTGATGAAGTATGAAGGCCAAAGATGAATCCACATAGAAATATATTTAGATCTCAAGGCATGGCCAAATATTGAATATATAAAATAACCTTGAAGACCCCGAATGCTATTATTTCACCATGTGTCACCATCTTAGAGACCCAAGCCTTAGGGAAGATTCAAAAATCACACATGGAATAAAGGAAAAGGCACCATGTAAAGGAAGCAAGATGAGGCCAAAGGGAAGTGGTGGCTTTATAAGTTGAGATCATTCCAAGTGGCATGATCCCATAACCTAGGAAAGGCTAAGAACTCATGAACAGGGTCTATAAGCAAATAACATATAGCCTCATAGTAGTGAGCGGGAAGTCTAAAATTGATGACCATAGATGTATTTAATCAAGTAGATGTGTTTAATTTTTATCACAAATAATATATAAAATTAAATTAACTTAATGGTAGGAAGTAAGTAAAATTAAATTCAATATTTGAAGATAGAAATGATAATATTTTGTGCTCTTAGTTTATAATTTGTTTTTATTATCTATTTAAATGTATAACATAAATTAATTTGAATTTATTTTTGGTGTTATAGAAAAGTTAAGTTAGCTAAAATATATTTAGTATTCATGAGATTATATATTTGAAGTATATTTGTGAACGTGGAAATTACTTATTTAATTGAAGTGTTATTCCATGGATTAATGATTTTTAGCTATTTTTCCACATTGTATCTAATATAGAAATAATTTTTTAGTATGATTCTAATAATTACAATATTATTAATGTGATCTTATTCATATGGATCATTAAATCAAATTAAATATTTATTAATATATTTTATTAAATTTTGGTTTGTTTATGTGATCTTGTAATTCTTGTATAGGTCAAAGATATAGGGCATAAATTAATGGTTTACTAGCTTGTTAACAATAAAAATAAATGTTATAGATAAGAAGAGAGGATTGAGTAAGGCAATGCCATTTTGAATGGATTACCATAGTCATGCAACTGAACAAAGTAGTGTGTATAGACCTTACATGATTTGTTCATATGGATCAATAATTTAAATTAAATATTTATTAAGACATTTTATAATATTTTGTATTCTAATTTATTCACCATGTGAACTTGTAATTCTTATACAAGCAAAAGATATAGGGAATAAATTAATGACTTACTAGCTTGTTAACAATTAAAATAAATGTTATAGACAAGAAGATAGGTTTGAGTAAGGCAATGGCATTTGAGTGGTTTACCATATCCATGCAACTAAACAAATTAGTGTGTATATAGCTTACATGATCTTGTTCATGTCTATCACTATTTAAAATTAAATATTTATTACGATATTTTATTATATTTTGTATCCTAATTTATTCACTATGTGATCTTATAATTCTTGTACAAGTGAAATCAATATTGCATAAGTTGATGGCTTACTTTTTTTTAACAAAATATATATATATATATATATATATATATATATTGACAAGAAGATAGGTTCGAGTAAGGAAATGGCATTTGAATGGATCACCATAGTCATGCAACTAAACATAGTTGGATGTGTAAAGCTTACATATGGTGAAGATGAAATATAAAGATACAAACAAACACATTGGTTAAGCTATCCATAATTATGGATTTACTTGAGGACATAGCTAATAGAGAAAAAAATGTTCTAAACTTAGAACCAATAGGGGTGCATTGCTTTGTTAGTAGTTTTAAGCAATAATGGTTTTTTTCAAAATACATGGGTTTATCCTTCAATACACACTTTTGTATCTAGTTTTTGAGATATATTATGTAAGAACAAAATGATAGGGAATTAAAATTGAATCACTTACCATAGCCATGAAATTGAGAATATTAGACTTTATATAGCTTAAGTATGGTGCGGATGCTAATGAAAGATGTAGATAAACACATTGGTTAAGTTATGTATAATTATAGTGTTATTTGAGAACATAATACATAGGGAAAATTATTCAAAACATAGAACTTATTGTTATTTTCACAACACATATTAATTATTTTAAGAATCAAGGAACCTATAATCTTGGTTTGTGTGCCAAATTGAATCCTTGTAATTCTTCCATTGGATAGAATGATTTCAAACAATGAATTTTCATATATAACACTTGGTCTGCAAATGCTTCCTTATCCTTTTATGTATAAGTTGGAACCACTTCGGATAAAAGATTGCTTAGGGAATAAACCTTTTATTATCATTTTGAAAATCCTTTTAATGTTTTCCCCCATGTGAATGTCTTGGCCATGAATCAAAATAATCTTTGGGGTTTAATTCAATGTGGAATTTGAAAAGTATTTTTACCATGAAGTTTTTATCATGCAAAAAAATATATGTAACATTGGAAATCCTTTGCATTTCCCTTTTGCATTAATAGAAAAATCCCTAGTCAGGCCCTCAAATCTTGATTATGGATGGAATCCTTCATTAAATTAAAAAATCTATTGAATCAAGAAATATTCATTTAAAATATATAATATATTTTACTAGCTACCACATGTAAAATGATAATGTGGCTTTTAATTTGACTTGGACATTTCATTCAAATCTTTACAAGACCCAAACTCCCCAAGTGTGGTTTAAATGGTGATGCGACACTAGTCAACATCGTGATTCCACTAGAATTCTAGTGATTCATTCAAAATTTACTAAGTTATAAAAACCTCCCCTTCCAAGATTGTAATATATCACACCATCATGGTACATGATCGAGTTGATCAAGAAGCCTAAGTAGTTCCAAGCTTGGAAGGCTTGAGATCATGTCATGTGGCATGATCCTGAATAGTCTGGACTTGAAGGGTCAATCTTTAGAGTTAAAATAGTTTCAATCCATGAAGGGTTGAGATCACACCATATGAAATGATATTAGATAATTGATAATTGATAAATCAAAGTCATCCAATTAGTATCCAGGGCACTCATCTAAAGACTTGACCTTTGAGGCCCTGAATGACCAAGATGGTGAAACATTACAACAAATCAAGAATGTGGGGGTTATAACATATCCATGCATCAAAATTAACCTATATTTACTTAGATGGTTGAGATTTCATCATGTTGAAACATTTGAGTTACTCTTTTTTATACTTGCCCTTCGCAACCTTGGATGGTTGAGATGTTACCATGTGGTAGCATCCAGGCATTCAATGGCTAGGACATATTCACATAATTGACTTCACCTCTACTTCCATGGATGACTAATATATTTCCATGTGTTATAATTTAGGGAATTCATCTACATAATTTCTCTCTACATTCGTATAAGGCCAAGATATTACCACAATGCAGCATATAGGCCATTTGGGTCTATAAATGGCAAGCCTTTTAGGTAGAGGTATTTAATCCTTTAGAATAATAGCACATGGAATCATATCAATTATTAAAGGATATAGATGGAAATAAGTTTTATTCTAAGTATCATAGGGACCCAAGTGCCTGAGATTATGCCAATTGCCATGATCTCAATGAATTGGGTCTTGGGAAGAAAAATACAATTCTCAAATGCCTCTGAATCCTAAAGGAAAAAGATGAGGCTATGTGGCATCATCTTAGGAGTTATTATCTCAAAAAAAATATCAAATCAACCCAAAGATCTATAAACCTAAAAGTATGAGATCACACTACGTGGCAAGATCGCAGTGAAGATAATTGTAGAGGACTTAATAACACTATCGAGAGCTATGTAGATATAAAGCCCTGAGAGGATGTCATATGTCATCATCTTGGGGTCCAATTCTCACTTAAGAAAATATATATGTGGATTATAATAGAATAACATAATAACATATTTTGTCTACGTGTCATTAAATAGATGGGGTAGATGGAAAAAAGACATAGATGGGGCCAGAGATAAAAATGGAGACCATTGTGGTATTGTCATAGGAGCTTAAGAGCCTTTGAGGACCCTAAGACAAACTTGACAAAAAAAAGCAAAGACAATTCTAAAAAATCTAAAGTATTGTACTTGAATAAGTGAAGATAAATCCATTTCATAAGTAGGGAGAATAGGTATAAAACACCTAGGTATTGGTGTGAAATAAAGATACATAAGATGAATCCATACCTTTAGAAAAATGATAGGTGGAAAAATCCTTTTTACACTTGTCTATTACCATGGCTCTGGAAAGGTAGAAGGCTTTGAATTATTTATGGAGAATAAAATATTTCCACATTAGAACTTAATGTCATTGGACATTTCTTGATGATCCTAAAATTATCAATTCCTTAGCATTAATCCATGTTTTGTGTTGTGAGGATCAAAATATAACTTTTAGTTTCATATGCATCAATATTCTAGCATACACATTTAATATTGATAGTGATATTATCACTACACTAATTAATAGCATAATTATTATTCTCATAATTATTTGTCCTTCCCTACCTCAACTTACGTGAAGGTGCCCATATCATGCAAAGTTTTAAGCTAATCAGTGATTGACAAAATAAATATTTCATATATTTTTTTA
This sequence comes from Torreya grandis, assembly GCA_037957365.1. Lineage (NCBI taxonomy): Eukaryota > Viridiplantae > Streptophyta > Pinopsida > Cupressales > Taxaceae > Torreya > Torreya grandis. The sequence goes on along the minus strand of JARHVA010001050.1, from coordinate 3,380,217 downwards.
AACAAAATGCAAGTTTTTGCATTAAACATTGTAATATTTTCCAACATGAAAAATAATGTCATTTTATTGACCACTAAAGTAAGGATTAATTCCATGTTAAATCAAAGATTAGTTTCATGTTAGCCCAGTTATTTTGTATATGTTTTGATATTCCCCATTAAGATTTAGGCCTTTTAGACTTATCTTTGCTTTACTTTATCAAGTTTGTCTTAGGGTCCTTGAGGGATCTTTGATCTATTAATCCTTTTCCTTGATTTTAATACATTACTGTATGTGATCATGCCATATGGCACTATCATGGGGATCCTACCCTCCTCTTGATGCTTTCTACCTGGGTGATCCCTATGGAGTCATAGGTTCCTAGGATGGTTTTGTGATGGTCACCCTTCTTATCTCCAACCTAATCTATGACTTTGTGTTAATGTCCCCACTATCTACTAACAAGTGGATGTCATCCATTATTTGGGCCTTCCAAGACACTCCATAGATCTATTTTATTCTATGGGCATTAGGCCCTAAGATGAGACACATGGAAGCATATCAAACATTTAGGGCCATATAGGTTAAGAAGTTTGACTCTAAGTATCTCTAAGATCCAAGTGCCTAGTGTCATGTAATGTGGTGTGATCTTGGTGACCTAGGCTCTAAGAAGAAAACATAATTGTCAAACAACTCTAAATCCTAAGGCTTGATATGAGGCCACATGGAATCATTTCAGGGGTCGATGACTTAGAGAAATATATCAAAGTATCCCAAGTTATTTTGAACATGAAATATTGACATCACACCATGTGGCATGATTTTAATGAAGATAGATACATAGGACTTTACAATGTTGTCGAGATCTATAAAGACTTGAAGGCCCAAAATGATGCCATGTGGCATCATTTTGGAACCTAGTGCCTGTAGAATAAATTAGATCTATGGAGTGTCCCAAAATCCCCTAGCAACATATGTCATCCATATGTTGGTAGACAGTGAGTCTGATAGCATAAAGGTATAGATGGGGCCAAATATAAAAGGGAGACAAACGTAGCACCATCATGGGATCTGTAGACTCAACAGGGGTCACCATGGTACAAAGCATCATGAGGAGGGTAAGATCCCTATGATTTTACTTGGAAGCAAGGAAAAACTAGAATATATTAAAGAGCCCCTGAGGACCCTAAGGTGGACTCAATAGAAAAAAGTAAATATATGTCCAAAAGGCTTAAATATTATAGGAGAAATGTCAAAGCATATACAAAAGGATTGGGCCTAAATACATAAAGATAAATCTACTTTCTAAGCATAGAGAACATGGAAAAGAATATTGGGTATTGGTGCAAAACAAAGATACATAAGATGGATCCAATCTATTAGAAAAGAGACAAGTAGTAAACTCCTATTTATACCTATTTAATGCTTTATCTTTGGAAAGGTAGAAGACCTTGAATTTTTTCAAGAGAATGAAAAGTTGCCACATCAAAACTTGCTGCCACTGATAATTTTTCATGTTGATCATATAAATTTGAGTTCAATGTTTCTTGTGTTGTGAGGATCAAAATATTATCGCAAGTTTTGTATGCATCAATATTTTGGCATACACATTCAATACAATATTGATAATGAACTTAGTACTACATATAATTAATAATGTAATTGATATTTTCATAATAATTTGTCCTTCCGTACCTCAAAGATGAAGTTTCCCAAATCATAAAAAGTTTTAAGCCAATCAGAGTAAAAATAATTTATATTTGGAAAGGTAGAAATCTTTGAATTTTTTGGGGAGAATAAAAAGTTACCACATCAAAACTTGCTACCACTAATAACTTTTCATGTTGATCCTAAAAATATGAATTCCATGGCATTATTCCATGTTTCATGTGTCATGAGGATCAAAATATTATCGTAAGTTTTGTATTCATCAATATTTTGGCATACACATTCAATACAATACCAATAATGACCTTAGTACTACATAGAATCAATAATGTAATTCATATTTTAATAATAATTTGTCCTTCCCTACCTTGAACGTGAAGGTGTCCAAATCATACAAAGTTTTAAGCCAATCAAAGTTTGAAAAAATAGATTTTTTAATTTATTTTGTTAAACAAAATATAAGTTTTCATGTTGAAAATTGAAATATTTTCTAGTACATAAAATAATGCCATTTAATTGGCCACCAAAGAAAGGCTTAATTCCATGTTAAATTTAAATAAATATTAAAGTTACCTTTCAAGATTAATAATTACACTAACATTGCTTTCATGTGTGAAAATGTCATACTATCAAACATGTGAAGTCAATGAAATCGCTTTCCTAAGAGAAAATATTATTTTATGTTGAAAGATTTTCACGATACCAGAAATTACAATAAGAGATGATCCCCTTGACAAAAATAAGGAAACAATCTTTAGAGAAATAAATTTGATGACAGTAAGATGTATTTATGTTTTTAAGTCAATAAATACAATTATTTTTTTATGATACCATATTAAATGTATGTTAATTTCTTTGACAAAACATCAAAAACTATGAATAATTATTACATGTGTGTGTGTGTGTGTGTGTGTTTTATGATACCATATTAAATGTAAGTTAATTTCTTTGACAAAACATAAAAAACTATGAATAATTATTACATGTGTGTGTGTGTGTGTGTGTGTGTGTGTGTGTGTGTGTGTGTGTGTGTGTGTGTGTGTGTGTGTGTGTGTGTGTGTGTGTGTGTGTGTGTGTGTGTGTGTGTGTGTGTGTGTGTGTGTGTGTGTGTGTGTGTGCGTGTGCGTGTGTGTGTGTGCACACGCAATCTAATATTTCCTTCATCTACTATAAATTATATTAACATTCGAGTGATAATGTTGAATAGATAACTGTCATGAAAAACATTCATGAGAAATAGAGTTGAACATCAAATTTAGGACCTATTTCTCTTTAATATTAATGTTATTTTTTGGTTAGAAAATAAATTAGGCATTAAATTCAATTTCATAAAAGAAGTATGAATTATGCTCAATTTAGGCCCCATTGCCCCTCAATCTTAATGTTATTTTTTTTTAATCTTATATCTTTTGCATACCATATTGATTAATACATTCTCTACCAATTTTTCACTCACTAGTGACACATGACATCAATCTAGCTATATCAATGAGTTGGGTCCAAAAAAATATTTCAAGAAAAAATAAAGGGCTTCAAACTTCATTGTATGGCTAAGATATTATGAGTTTTTAATCAACCTATGCAAATAAAAAAGGAAAAAATTCTATCAATGTTAAATTTAAGGTTGAAATTTCTCTATGATAATAAAATGAATGTCAAATTTAAGCTCAAACATTATTATGAACAACTCACTCCATTACACTCCCTTATTGCCATTGTAGAATGCCTACCAACATAATCATAATATAATATTGAAGAAACATCATTTTTATTATTTAATTTGAAGAATGTCTTTAGGATTATGGGGAGTCAATGATGTTATTCGGGAAGGTTGGGTTTAATTTTTCATAATACCCAAAGTCATTGAAGCAATGGACTGGATGATGTAGCAGTTAAGGTTGTACAAGTCCCATGGTATATTTTAGGGGCTATTTTTTGCCAGTTGGTTATTTTTTCATGAAAAAAAAATAATAATAAAAATTCCAATCACTATATTTTTGATAACTTATTCACTAAGTTTCTTTTTAAAATGTACATAGAGTTGTTAGAATTGACAAAATATATGGATATCGATGGTAAATTAAATGTTTTTTCCTCAAGATTCCCTAAAATATACATATACTAGAATAGTAAATTTTATGTTTTCCCTTGAGATTCACTTGTAAAACTAAATTTATTGTTTTTGAATTTAAATGATACCTACCATTTGATACTTGTTAAGAAAATCCTATTCATTAAAATTTCCCTGTGTATGGCTTTGATGAGAATATCTCAACCTCTAGTCTATGTTGACGATTGGCTCAAAGGGTATAAGTTGTGATCTAATAGTGAATACAATGCAATACATCTTTGTACTATCTTCATGGTATCTCAAAGACAATGAGAATGACTTGGGTTAATGGGACGCAGTTGAGGAATGTCTCTAAAATAGAGTGTGAATGGCTTGGGCTAAGGGTGGATGGTTATATGACACTTAAATTTATTAAATTGATAGCTTAGTTAATGAAGGTGTTAAGGTAAATCTAATGAGAATATCTTGATCTCCACTCTAGATTGATGATTGGCTCAAAGGGTATTGACTGATCTAATATCAAAACCATTATCTTTGTACGATCCTAGAAGCATCTCCAAGACAAAGTGAGAATGACTTGAGTGAAGGGGAACGAGTAATGACACTCCACAAAATTATGGAACCAATGGTCAAGTTAATCTATAGATGTTAAGGTAGGTTCGTTGAGAATATCTTGACTTCCACTCTATCATTATGATTAGCTCGAAGACACATGGTTTCAATTTAATGCATATATAATAGATGGACAATAATAGATCTCAATCTCTCTCAATGAAAGATAATGTTTAGGCATGCGAACAAAAAGAAGAGAAGACCAAGAACTTTCATCGACTTCATCTTCCATCTTAATTATTCAAACCCTTCACCCTCTTTCATTGAAGAAATCCCTATAGACCCTTGACCTTAAGTTTGAATTCTTTCAAAATCATTAGTCAAGCCATTCATAAATTATCTAAAATATCAAATATACTTTTACAATCTAACTCTCGAAAGATTTCATTCATTGGAAGTGGCATTCCAACCCTAATCATTACCCGTGCTAGGTGCCACCTTTCTCCAAAATGTCAGTCGGTTGACAAATGCCATCCAAATAGCCACCTTAAAATGGCTTGAATCATGATGGCCAATGTGTTCGATACCCAACGTGGGTTTTTCAGCCACCCCTGTAATACCGACAAAGCCAGCTGGTTCCGTAGCGTTGTGGAATCAACAGTCTTTGCAGGGTCAACCACTTCAATAATTTGTGTCACTGGTCGTGTCTGCTTGGGCCTCCGACCGCTAACCACTTCAATATTTTATTATTATTATTTTTCTTTTCCTCCCTTTCCACAGCAAAAATTAGGGTTTCAAGTTAAACCCGCACTTTCATATTTTGGTATTTCAGATTGTGCATTTATTGTGAGATTTAGGAACCGTGTAAGGACATCAAATTGTCATAAATTGGAATTTTTGTGTTTGTTTGAATGGACTTTTCGTTGGATCTAGATGACCGGTCCCTCCAGTTATTTATGACAAACACAGTGACTTGTTTAGGTTGGACGTATATCGCACTCTGGTCTTTGGATCAGAATACCCAGTAATTACTCTATTCTCTCATGCATTCCCTTCTCTTTTGGTATGATATCAAATATGTATAAGAATATATAATCTTTTTTTTCCCTCCCCAGAGACTTGGTATGCAGAGATGGATGGTATAACAGAGAAATGGAAGCAGGAACTTCCGCAATGATAGAGAGTGTGGGTCACAGGCTTTTCAATTTCTACAAGCTCTCTCGCTTTGTTCTAGGTATAGGGTGAGTTAATCCATTTCTTTTTACACGATTAATATAGAAGACTTTGTTTACATAATGTATGACCCTTAGATATTTTGTTTAAATAGTTATTGTGACCTGTTGAAATAAATAAGAACGGGATATTTTGTTTACTTAAATATTGCCTATCGACCTTACAAAAGTACCCAGAATTAGTCATTTTTAAAAAACCAAAATTGAAATTTTAATGGAAAACAACATACAGGCTCCCAAGTTTGGCATTGAATGCTCAAGCTTTTATTTGGTTAAATTTGAACGAATTGCTGAGCTTCACCTGCAAGGACAACCAACGGGAGTTTTATACAGTAAGACAGCCTTCCTATTCCAATGTGATAGTCTCATGGAGTTCTCTTTTTGGGTGGGTTTTCTTCCTCACAGTGCATTGTATGTAAAAAAATGAAAATGCTAATAACATTCAAATTTTGTGATGAATGTAGGTAGCGGGGATTCAGGTTAGCTATACTGTTTCCTGTTAATTCATTGGATTTTATGGCGCTCCCTTCTTGGGTTTTCCTAACATTTGGTTTCTGGTAGACTGTAGTATTCATTCCTAATGTAAACGGCGTAATAGAGCTGGGAACATCTAATCTGGTAAGAAAACCAACCTGCAAGTTAGCCATATTCATTCCACCATGTTGTAATCTCTTAGTAAGTTATTTTCTCATGTTTTCTGTTAACATCTTACATATTTATTGGTCTAATTTATTGTATCAGTGTTGATTTTTTCCTCTGATTATCGATGAGTTTTTATTTTTATGGTAAATCACGGATAACAATCTAAAATGTTGATTAAAAAATTCTTAGAGAGTTGTTTCTAAATAATTCTTCCTGTTCATCTTACAGTCTGTAAAAATGAATTTTATTATGTATGTTATAAACTAAATTGAGGGTCTCTGAATTGTAATACAATAGTTAAAACAAATGCATTCGTTTCGGACCAATCCCTCAGATTACCTTTAAAAGTTTGTCATTGTAGACCTATTGAATGTTATTTTCTAAAATTTCTTTCTTAAATGTGTTGAACGCTCTAATCGTTTAAGCTATTTGTTCAGTTTGTGAACATTAATATACTTTATTTCTTTTTCAGATTCCAGCAAATGAACAAATGCAATTCCAGATTTCCACCATTCTATCAGTATATCTTCCATTTGTGCCTCTGCCCATAGATCCATCTTGGCAAACTTCATCTCCTTCATCTTTGTTATCACGTTCCATTGACAACTCCACCAAGTGCTCATCACAAAAAACAGATGAGCAAATAAACATAACTCCACATTCTTTCTCAGCTTTTGAATCTTTCCAACCAGTCCTGCCATTCTTGCAGCCTTATGCAGCAACCCCATATCGAGCACCGTTGATGAAAAGCCCAGGTGTGTACCTGCCACAACGAGCTCCACCTCAGCCCAGAAGCATACCAGGTCAGCAGCCACGTAGGTTGCCAATGCAGCCATTTTCACAGCTGGCATCTGCCTCTGCGTCTTCTATTGGAAAGGAAAAGACAATAAAAACAAGATGCAGAAATAAAGCTACAGCTTTTACATTATTTCACCGATGACAAAACAGAAGCAAAAAAAAAAATAGTATATAATTGCTACAGCAATACAAAAAATTTATTCAACTTTTACTCACTTACAAATGATTACAAAACCCTCTTTAAATAGAGGACTGCGGTAGAATAGAACAACAGAATATCTTAACTAAACTCAACTCTATTATTAGTGACAATTCAACTACGCATGCAAATTGTGTTTATTCAATTCCTACGAACACTTATTTTATGCAAAATAAAACTGAAACTAAACTAATGTTTATTCAAGCACTAAACTGCTGTAACTTAAACTAAACTGCACTAAACTAATGTTCATGCAAACTGTTTGCATGATAGAATCTAACCATGCGAAGTGGAGAAATTAGAACTGCAGTTCTAACACTCGCCCTTAATTTCTACCACTAACTACTTCAACATTTACAATGCCTAAATTTTGTCTTAGATACTCAAAACTCTCCTTTTCTAATGCCTTTGTGAGTATATCTACCAATTGGTCCTCAGATTTGTAAAACTCTAACTGGATTTCTCCATTGTTCACTAACACTCTGATAAAATGAAATCTTGTATCAATGTGTTTGCTCCTCTTGTGAAAAACATGATTTTTTGACAATGCAATTGCTGATTTGTTGTCACAAAAGATTGGTGTTGACTCCTTTTGGACTTGCAATAAATCTGTCAATACTCTTCTCATCCAAATTACTTGACATGCTGCTAATGTGGCTGCTACATACTCTACTTCAACTAATGAAAGTGTCACTATGGGTTGCTTTTTGGATGCCCATGTGACCACACCTATTCCAAAATGAAAGGCATGTCTAGAAGTACTCTTCCTGTCATCAATGCTACCTGCAAAATCACTATCAGTATAACCAATCAAACCAAAATCATTAGTTGTGGAATATAAAATTCCATATTTTGTTGTTCCTGCCACATATCTCAATATCTTCTTTCCAACTTGCCAATGTGAGTCTTTTGGTGACTCCATGAATCTAGAGATTAAGTTGACCCCATACATGATATATAGTCTTGTAGCTGTAAGATACATCAAACTACCAATTAGTCTTTTGAATGTTGTAGAATAAACATTAGGCCCTTTGTCTTCTTTGCTAATTTTGGTCCCTATAGCAACTGGTGTGGGTGCTAATTTACAATTCAACATCTTAAACCTCCTTAACACATCCTTTGCATATTTATTTTGACAAATAAAAATTCCCTTCTCTGATTGTACAACTTCAATGCCCAAAAAATACTTCATAAATCCCAAATCTGTCTTCTCAAATTCTTTCTTCATTGCTGATGTAAATGTGTCTACAGACAAATTTTTAGTGAAAATCAAATCATCAACATACAAACACACAATCAAAATCTGACCTTTTTTGTTGATTTTTGTGTACAATGTAGGCTGACTATTGCTTCTACTAAATCCATTATTTGTCATGTATGAATCAATCCTGCTATACCATGCTCTTGGTGCTTACTTGAGATGATAGAGGGCCTTCTTCAATCTGTAGACTTTTTCTTCGTGTCCATGCACTTCATAACCTGGTGGTTGTTTCACATACACTTCTTCATCTAGGAAACCATTCAAGAAAATTGATTTGACATCTATTTGATATATTTTCCAATTATTTTGTGTAGCTATTGCTAAAACCATTCTAATAGTATCATGTCTAGCAACTGGAGCAAATATTTCATTATAATCAATTCCATGTTCTTGTGCAAAACCTTTTTCTACTAACCTTGCCTTGTGCTTTTCAATCTTACCTTCTGCATTAAATTGCGTCTTATAAACCCATTTGACTCCTATGCAATAATTAGCTTCAAATAGATTAATTAGATCCCATGTTTGATTTCTCTCAATGGCATTCATCTCTTCATCCATTGCTTTTATCCAATGTTTCTCATTAACTGCATCTTCATAATACATAGGATCATGAGAGAAAAAGGCAAAATTTGAACACAAATCTAAATTCTCTTCTTCTTGATCATAAATCTCATTCAAGTTTCTCATTTTCTTACCTTTAAATTTTGATCTTAAGGTGGCAAGATTTGGATCTAATTCATCACTTACTTGTGAATTGAGAGTAGGATGACATGCATGACCAGATGATTCACCTTGTGCTAAGTTCCTAGGTGTTCTTATTGGAGTGCTTGTTCTTTCTTGTGGAGAGAATTGATCACATTGCAAATTTTGTTCTTTATATTGTTCTTCATTTTGGTGAATTGGTGTTTCAATTGTGATGGTTCTATCAATGCCTCCATCCCATGCTTCTTCTTCCTTAAATTTTACATCTCTGCTAATAATCACTTTCTTTGGAATGGGGTTATACAACTTATAAGCCTTTGATTCTTCACTATAGCCAATAAAAATGCATTTCTCACCTCTATCATCAAGTTTTCTTCTCAATTTAGATGGTATAAGAGAATATGCAATACAACCAATTTTTTTGAAATGATGTACACTATGCTTCTTACCACTCCAAGCTTCTTGTAGAATTCGATCCTTGACACTCTTTGTTGGACTTCTATTCAGAATATATACTGAAAATACTACTACTTCTACCCATATTCATTTCACAAATATTTGGCCTTCAACATGCTTCTAGCCATCTCCATGATTGTTCTATTCTTCCTTTCTGCTACACCATTCTACTATGGTGTGTACATTATAGTCAATTACCTTTTAATGCCAAAATATCTGCAAAAATATTGAAATTTATTAGACATATATTCACCTCCTCTATTTGATCTATGTACCTTGATGTAAAGGCCACTCTGCTTTTCAACCATAGCCTTGAATTCTTTAAATTTTTCAAAGGCTTCAGACTTTTCTTTGAGAAAATATATCTAAGTCTTTCTGTTAAAATCATCAATGAAGGTTAGAAAACAAGAACTACCTCCAAATGATGGAGTTTGCATTGGTCCACATAAATCACTATGAACTAGCTCCAATAATACCCTTGCTCTATATGAGGCTCCTACTGGAAAGCTCTCTCTATGTTGTTTTGCTAAAATGTAACTCTCACAAGAACTTCCTGGCTACTCTATTAGTGGCAATCCCTTCACCATATTTTTCTTTTGTAACAAATTCAAACCTCTAAAGTGTAAATGTCCATATTTTAAATGCCATAGCCATGATTGGTCTAAATTCATGGTTTTGAAATGGGCATCCTCTTCTCTTTGGATGCACTGAATTCGAAGAGGGAACCTCTGATTCTTGGTCATCTCCACTTTTTCTATCAACTTGTCATTCAGAAATTTGTCTAGTATTGTGCAAACATTATCCATAAAAAATACTCAGTAACCTTTATGTATTAACTGTCCAACACTCATAAGATTATGCTTTAGTCTAGGTACAAAATAAACATCAGGAATAAATCTTCTTTCACCATTTTTTGCCAAAACATTTATTACTCCTTTACCTATTACATCCACTTTATTATCATTTCCTAATTTCACTTCAGATTTTACGGAATCATCAAGACTAGCAAACAATTATTTATTCCCTGTCATATGATTACTGCATCCACTATCTAAAAAACAAATATCTCTAGCATTTTCTTGAGCAACATGACAAGTGAGGAATAAGCTTCCAGAATTAGAATTAGATTCATTTGTGTAATTAGCATTCTGCTTATCCACATCTCCTTGTTTCTTTTTGCATTCACTTGCATAATGTCCATATTTTTTGTACTAATAACACTGAATGTTAAATTTATTAAATCTCTATGAATTTTGTTGGAAGTGATTGTTGCTACGTCTTTTATAGTTATAGTTTTGATTATTATTTTCACCTTGATCTAGATTGTTCCTTCCATTTCTGCCTCTGCCTCTTCCTCTGAAGTTTGACCTTCCTCTTCATTTGCCAAATGATACCTGAGACTTGAAAGCATTATCAAAAGAAGTATTGTTATTCCTATCCATTCTAGATTCATGTGTTAACAAAGATCTCATTAATTCATCTACTGATAACTATTCCAAATCCTTGGTTTCCTCAATAGCTACAACTATTGCATCAAATTTGTTGGGTAAACTCTTGAGAATTTTTTCTATGATTTTCTGATATGTTATTGTTTCTCCATTAGATCTAATTTGGTTCACAATATTCAATACTTGACCCATAAACTGGTCTATAGACTCCGAATCATTCATTTGCAAATTTTCAAAATTTCTCCTAAGAAATTTTAATTTAGCTACGTTCATGTTTGTATTACCTTTATAGGTAGTCTCCAAAATTTTCCATGCTGACTTGGATCTTGTTGCTATTGCAACTCTATAAAAAATGGATTCATATATTGCATGTTGGATTAGGAATCGAGCTTTTGCATCATTTTTCTTATTTTCTTTAAGCTCTTCTTTTTGTGCTCGAGTTAATGCCTGATGAACAGCCTCACCCTATGGTTCTACAAAGTCATTTTCTACCAAATCTCAAACATCTTGTGAGCAAAACAATGTTCTCATTTTAATTGCCAAAAAATCATAATTCTTACCATTGAAAATGGGAATCTGGGGCTGAGAAATGTTGTTCTTTGTTGCCATGTCTCAAGCTAAACTTTTCAAAATGAACATCAACTTTTTTAAATTTCTACTCAATGACTAAATTCTCCTTGCACCAAGACTTTTCTTTGACTGCGCTTGGTAGATCTAACTAAGACTGCGGTCTTTTGTCCTCTTTTTTTTTTTTTTGGTCTTATCTGTTGTTGCGAAACCGTTGACTATTATTCTTGACAACAACAATCTCTTTTCCCTTTAAAAAAAATAAAACAATGCAGGTTTCTTCTGCCAACAGCTAGTGGTCTTTTCCATGATTTGTTCCTTCTTGAGCAGCTATGCTTCTGTATGTAGGCTGCGCCTTCCCACAATCTCAAAATCTTAACAAAGCACCTTCAAAGTTCTCATGCCTCCACCTGGGCGTGCCTTTTTCCTCTGCCTGGTCTGCAGGCTCTTTCACTTGCTGTTGATTGGGTGATCTCTAACACTTCTGCCTAGATCTTCTGGCCTTTTGGCTCTGATACCATTTTATTGGAAAGGAAAAGACAATAGAAACAAGATGCAGAAATAAAGCTACAGCTTTTACATTAATTCACCGATGACAAAATAGAAGAAATAATAAAACAACAGTACATAATTGCTATAGCAATACAAAAAATATATTCAACTTTTTCTCACTTACAAATGATTACAAAACCCTCTTTAAATAGAGGACTGCGGTAGAATAGAACAACAGAATATCTTAGCTAAACTCAACTCTATTATTAGTGACAATTCAACTACGCATGCAAACTGTGTTTATTCAATTCCTACGAACACTTATTTTATGCAAAATAAAACTGAAACTAAACTAATGTTTATTCAAGCACTAAACTGCTGTAACTGAAAATAAACTGCACTAAACTAATTTTCATGCAAACTGTTTGCATGATAGAATCTAACCATGCGAAGTGGAGAAATTAGAACTGCAGTTGAATGTTATTTTCTAAAATTTCTTTCTTAAATGTGTTGAACGCTCTAATTGTTTAAGCTATTTGTTCAGTTTGTGAACATTAATATACTTTATTTCTTTTTCAGATTCCAGCAAATGAACAAATGCAATTCCAGATTTCCACCATTCTATCAGTATGTCTTTCATTTGTGCCTCTGCCCATAGATCCATCTTGGCAAACTTCATCTCCTTCATCTTTGTTATCACGTTCCATTGACAACTCCGCCAAGTGCTCATCACAAAAAACAGATGAGCAAATAAACATAACTCCACATTCTCTCTCAGCTTTTGAATCTTTCGAACCAGTCCTGCCATTCTTGCAGCCTTATGCAGCAACCCCATATCGAGCACCGTTGATGAAAAGCCCAGGTGTGTACCTGCCACAACGAGCTCCACCTCAGCCCAGAAGCATACCAGGTCAGCAGCCACGTGGGTTGCCAATGCAGCTATTTTCACAGCTGGCATCTGCCTCTGCGTCTTCCTCTACATCTGCCTCGGTCGCCAACATACCTGGCGCGTTTCGCAGGTGGAGAGCGTCAAGTAGAATAGCGTCGCCACTTAGAATGGGAGGCAGTCAGGTGCGAATCAAGAGATCAGTAGAAATATTGAAGCACATTCATGCAGAAAGATTTCGACAAATGGCTTCTGCTACAAGACTACCAAGCGCGCCTCTTTCGAGAAGTAAAGTTTATCACATGATCTCTGAACGAAGGAGGAGGAAAAAGCTCAAGGAATTTTTTGATGCATTGCGCTCTCTTCTTCCACCCGGTTGTAGGGTACGTCCAATCATTCAAACTGGTATTTGTTACACTTCAATGTGACAAAATTCAATTTTAGGTTAAAAATATATCAATATGAATAAAAAGGAAAAATGGAGATAACATATAAAATATAAAAGTTAAGTCATTGAGATGTTTCTTCTCAGAATTGGAGATTGTTGAGTGTTACAATATTATACTATTATCTTCTATCCACTTACCACTGTTCTGGGTCCGGAAATTTTCCATTTGAATTCACCAAACAAATTTAATACAGGGCGGATTTGAATTTTGAATCGTAGCGAACCATTTGAAATGAAAGGGAAAGGAAGAGGGTAGGTGGAGATGTAGTTAGAACTAGTAGAAGACAATAAATAGAATAGAGTGAAAAGCAAAAGATACAGAGCAGTAGGAAGAAAAATAATAGCAACAGCCCGTGTGAGTAAAAAATAAAGAACAATAATGAGTGTAAGTTGATATACGTAACATTAGTCTGCAGTAAGCAAAGAAGAAAGGAGACAGTAGTCTAAGCAAGGAATAGAGGGTGCAACACAAAACAAAGGACAATATACAGTCAGAACAAAGTTTGTTGTAAGTTCAATGATACAATTTGATAAGAGCAAGTAACAGGAGTTGGAGAAAGATTTCATTCATGTGCAAATTTTACTCAGTAGTTTGTAACAATGTTTTGAATCAATATTTTATATATATATATATATATATATATATATATATATATATATATATTTTTGTGAGTGTTTGATCAATTATATCTTTCCTATTCTTGCTTGTAAATATGATTATTTTCTGTGTTTGCTATCTTATTCCCTAGCATTGGAATTTTTCAGTACCAAGCCGATTAGGCACTTGAGTTTCACCTTTCTCCCACCTGTTTTATTGCTTCCCATTTTGGCTTCATTTTCCAACAACTGGGATTAGAGACAAGGTTCTTAGCGACAAGGTTCTTAGGGACTGTTCAAGATGGCAGTGAATAGTAGTAGTTCATAGCAGCAACCTCTAATGTTTAAAGGAAAGAGCTATGATGTATGGTGCATCAAAATGAAAATATTTTTTTATGCGCAAGAGCTATGGGAGCTTGTAAAAGGTGGTTATATAAAAGTTGCAGACCTGACAGCATTCAATGCTCTCACTCAAGCACAAAGAAATTTGTTAAAAGAGAATAGAAAGAAGTATGGCAAGGCTCTAAGCTACATTCGGATGGCATTGGATGATTCATTCATTTCAAGGATAGCAATAGATACTCATTCTAAGAAAGTTTGGGACATTTTGCAAAATGTCTATCAAGGTAGAGACAAGGTGAAGCTAGTAAAGTTGCAACTATTTAGAAGGGAGTTTGAGACCACACATATGAGAAAATAGGAGTCAATAAAAGACTTATTTACAAGGATAATAACTATTGTCAATCAAATTAAGGCGAATGAAGACACTATTGAAGATCATACAATCATAGAGGAGGTGTTGAGGAGCCTTCCAATCAGATTTGATGATATAGTGGTTACAATTGATGAGTCAAAAGACTTGAACAAATGACAATTGATGAGTAGATGGGTTCCTTACATGACCATGAACAAAGATTGAATAGGTTATCCACCTCTTCCCATGAATAAGCCTTCAAGTCGAATGTGAATGTGAGAGACATGGGGGGATGAGAAAACAACAAAGGTAGAGGAAGAACATGCAATAGCGAAGAAGGTGGAATACATAACCATCAAGAATCACATAGAAGAAGAATAGAAAGGAGAAATAACACTTCAAGAGGTGGTTCTACGCAAAGGTATGAAAAGTCTAATGTACATTGTTATTATTGCAAGAAGTCTGGACATTATGCTAGTGAGTGTAGAAAGAAAGAGTGATTTGAATAGGCAAAACTCAAATTTATCCAATGTAAAAGAGACTAAACCTGATAAGAGTGAGAAAGGGGAAAACTTATTCATAACTTGCAATATAGTTGAGTAAATTAGTAGAAAAATAAGGTATCTTGATAGTGGCTGTAGTAGTCACATGAGTGGGAACAAATAGATGTTCAATAACATAGATGAGTCCATAAAATCAGAAGTGAAGATGGGGAAAAATGAGAAGGTCCTCGTCATGGGTAATGAAAGTATCTCTATTTGTACCAAACAAGGAGACAAGATATAATTTCAAGATGTTTACTATGTGCCAAGGTTAAATCAAAACCTAATTAGCCTTGGATAGCTTGTCCAAAAAGGACATAGGGTGAGATTTGAAGATGGAGAGAACATCACTTATGATATAAGTGGTTGAAATAGAAAGATGTCAGTAGTCAAGATGATAACCAATATAATTTTTACTTTGAGGATGCAAAGCGAGCTTGCAACAATGTTCAAAATAATGGTAGTGGATGAGTATACCCTTTAGCATCTAAGGTATGGTCATTTGCATTTTGGTGGGTTGACCCTTATACACAAGAAGGAAATGGTAAGAGGGCTTCCCTTATATAATAGCAAAGCAAACTGTTTGAAGGCTACATATTGGGTAAGAAACATAGGAGTTCATTTACCGTGGGTAATTCTTGGAGAACTAGATCTCCTCTTGAGTTGATACATTCATACATATGTGGTCCTATGAATACCCTGTCCTTATCTAAGAATGCATATTTCATGGCATTCATAGATGAGTTTAGAAAAAATACATGAGTGTCTTTTTTGAAGAATAAATCAAAAGTGTTTGAAAGCTCCAAATAGTTCAAAGCCATGGTTTAGAAGTAGAGTTTTCAATACATAAAGATTTTACGAACTGATAGAGGGGGAAGAATACATATCAAATCAGTTTATGAATTTTTACAAGGATAATAGCATCAAGAAGTAATTCATAGTGAGGCATACACTACATAAAAATGGTGTTACTGAGAGGAATAATCAAACCATCCAAGAGATTAAAAGAAGCACATTGAAGGCCATTATATTGTCTAATAAATTTTGGCTTGAAGCTATAATACCAATAGTATACTTGCTCAATATTTTTCATACTAAGAGTGTTAAGGATACGATCCCTTAAGAAGCATGGAGAAGCTAGAAACTATGTCTGGAACACCTTAGAGTCTTTGGATATGTGGTATATGTACATGTGTCCAAGAAACAAAGAGTATAGTGATATGACAAAGGAGAGAAATGTATATTTATTAGATATAGTGAAAAATTAAAAGATTTCTGGCTATACAATTCAATCACAAAGGAGCTAATAATCAATTAGGATGTTTTGTTTATTGAAGATGTAGCATAGGAAGATAGACAAGAAGAAAAACATTTTCAAGCAAGGGCTAGCAGACCCTTTCTTGGAACTAAACCAAGAAGTGGTATAACCACTCATACACTAAGTTAGATACATATTTCACAAAGGGCCATTTCACCTAATAGAAGCAACCAATAAGGATTTCATATGATAGCTCATGGGACAACCTCATCATGCTCTAACTCAAAGTAACACCTAGCAAGGATAAAAGGCTTGTAAGACATATATTAGTAGTCAATATATGAAGAAAATGATGATGAAACTATGATTATTATATATTTGTAGCAGTTCATCCTATCTATTTTGAAGATATAATTAAGGATGGTAAATGATTTGAAAGATTGGATGAGTAAATGCATGCCATTGAGAAAAATCAGACGTTTTAACTAGTAGACCTTCTAGCAAGAAAATAATTCATTGAAATGAAGTGAATTTATAAAACCAAAACTAGAAATAAAGGTAATATTGAGAGACACTAGGAAAGATTAGTTATCAAAGAATACATGTAATGGCCTAGATGTGATTATAATGAGAAATTTATTCCCATTGTAAGGCTATAAATAGTTAGAATAATCATAGTCATAACTACTCAACACAAATGAAAGGTACATCGAATGGTTGTCAAGTTAACATTATTGAATGATTTGTTAGAATAAGAGGTTTATGTTGGAAATTTACCTAGTTATGATATTTTTAGGCATGATAATAAGGTGTATATGTTGAATAAAGAATTTTAGGGGCTCAAAAAAGCACCAAGGGCATGGTACAACCACATATATTCATACTTGTTGATAAATGGCTTTATTAAAATTAGTAATGAGCCCATTTTCTGCATCAAGGTGAACAAAGAAGGTATTTTGATTATTGATTTATATGTATATGATCTAATAGTCACCATAAATACAAATTAGTCCATATAAAAGATCAAAATATCCATGAAGAGAGAGTTTGAGATGATTTATTTAAGATTATTAAAGTATTTTCTTGGCATAGAAGCTAAGAAAATGAATGAATGCATATTTATATACCAATCCAAGTATGTAAAATATATTTTGGAGAGGTTTAGGATGTTGGAAAATTAACTAATATCTACACAATTTGAAACAAGTTCAACACTACACAAGGAAGATTGTAGCCATAATGTGGATCCCAAAAGATATAAGATTCTAGTGGGAAGTCTAATATATTTGACTACAACTAGACTAAATATCATGTATGCATTTAACCTCATTTCTAGATTCATGGAGACAATTAAAATGACACATTGACAATGGGCAAAATTATTTTGACATATGTGAATGGCATGAGAAGCTATGGAGCTTTGAATGCAACATCATATGACTTTTAGTTAGTTGGCTTTACAAATAATGATTGAGTTGATAGTCTTGATTATAGAAAGAGCACATTGGGATGTATTCATATTAGGTTAGGATATATTTAATGGGATTAAAAGAAGCAACCCATTGTCTCACTTTCCATAGTTGAAGCCAAGTATATCATAGTGAATTTAGTAGCGTGCCAAGCGATATGGATTAAAATAATCCTATAATATTTACAAGAGTAGCAATGAGAATTAATAATATTTTGTGACAACATGTCTTCCATTAAATTGTCAAATAATATTGTCTTTCATGGAAAATGAAAATATATTGAAATTAGGTATCATTTTATTAGAGAACTAGTTGAAAAATGTGAGATAAAGCTTAAACATTGCCAATTTGAGCAACATCTCCTTGACATATTTACTAAGCCTTTGTCAAATGATACTTTTTTATAGTTAAAAGGGAGGTTAGGTTTCTTAGATGCAACAACAATTGTTCTAGAGGTTCATATGTTGGCTTCAGAGATCCACAAGTTGGCTTTAGATATCCACATGCTAGATTTATATATCCTCATGCTACCTCTAGAGGTGCATAGGTTGGCTCTAGAGATCACCACACTGACTCTGAATATCACCAATCTGACTCCATAAATGTATACTCTAGCTTTATACGTGATCATAATAGCTTTGGAATCATATAAACAATTCATAGGTTGTCTCCAAGATGATTTATGGGTTAAATAAGGTTAAGAAGAACATGAAAAGAAGGTCAATATTAATGGGGAGTGTTAAAATATTATACACCTACCTTCTTCTGATCTACCACTGTCCTGGCTCTGGAAAACTCCAATAGTCATTTAAATTCATCAAATAAATTTAATACATGGCAAATTTGAATTTTGAATCTTAGGGAGTCATTTGAAATGAGGGTTAAAGGAAAAGGGTAGGTGGAGATGTAGTTAGAAGTATTAGAAAACAAAATAGATAGAATATAATGAAGAATAAAAGATATAGACCAATAGTCGATGGGAAGAAAAGAAATTCAGTAAACTATGTGAGTACAAAATACAGATCAATAGTGAGTGTAAGTGAATATACATAGTAGTAGTCTACATTAAACAAAGAAGAAATGAGACATAAGTTTGAGCAAGGAATATAAGATCTGGAACCAAGGTGAAGATAGAGTCTTTTCAATAAAACATAGAATAAAGGATAGCATATAGTCAGAATAAAGTTTATTGTAAGTTCACTACAACAATTTGATAAGAGCAAACAATAGTAACTATAGAAAGAAATCAGTCATGCACAAGTTTGTAATTAGTAATTGAAAAAATATAATATATATCTATTTTTTTGTGTTTGATGAATTATGTCTCCCATGTTCTTGCTTGTAAATCTTGTTATTTTCTATGTTTGTTATCTTATTCCTTAGTTCCATATTTTTAGTAACAAGACAATTAGGTGCTTGAGTGTCACCTTTCTCCCACATGTTTTATTCCTACCCATTTTGGCTTCTTTTGGTAACATTGAGTAGAACAGTAGGTAGGATGGTAGGTCTTTTTGTGCCTCTAAAATATAGTTCATAATATTCTTAAAGTGTATGATATTACATCAATTTTTCTATATGAATTATATTTTGTAATATATTTTTTCATTAATTTTAATGATGAATTATAAGGTGTATTTTGTGAGATTTTGAATTCTAAAATAATTCTGCTAATAATTTGTTGTCTATTGCATCCTATTATCTTTCTTTTAAGATTTATGTCTAATTTTTTTTCAATATAAATGTGTCTAATTATGTTAATATACCAAAAAATTGTGTTTGATGGAGCATCTTATGAATGTTTATATTGCAAACAACCTATTGACCATCAATCAATGGGCATTAATATAAAGGTAACAACACCTATTTGAGGGGAAGAGTGCAATGATCATACACATTCACGTAGCTCATTGGCTATCATCGAGTATTAACAGAGGAATAACAATAGATGCAAACAAATGTGATCATTGGTATAAAATAATTAATTACATAAATTTTTAGGTTGGAAATCAGATATGTTAACTTTATTCTTTAGTATCTCCCAATCTTAATGGGTCCTTGTTAATCAGTATTCTCTAACTTCACTCTCTTTAATAATTTAATTACATAAATTATAAATTAACACTTTAATTAATTATAAAATTTGAATTCTCATGTTTATAAAATATTTATTTTTAAATAATAAGAGAATCTCTTAAATTTTTAGATCACCCTTTATACAAATACATAGATTAATCTGAATAGATTTTACTCTTATAAATAATTAAGATAAATTTTATTGACAATTATTTTCAATATTCTTTTAGATCAAATTTGTTTGCGTTCAGTCTTCTTATAAATGATTAAAGTAAATTTTAATGACAATTATTTTCAATATTCTTGTAGATCAAATTTGTTTGTAGTTCTCTGAAGATGTATAATTTAATGTATACTCTAATTTATATTTTTAATATAATATTTTTTATTAATTGTTTTTTTTTTATTTTTATAAAATATATATTTTATTAATTATCAGTATTACAATCCTCCTTTTCCTCCATGTTATATGTACTGTCGACCATTTATCAATACTACATGGTTTGCTAGTTGATTGGATTTATCACTCATTTACAGAAAGATAAATATTGTATTATTTTTGCAGGAAGATAAGGCTTCCATATTGGCAAACACAAGGGAATACTTGAGCAACCTCAAGTCTCGTGTACAAGAGCTTCAACAAACGAACCAGGAGTTAGAATCACCAGCAAAATATCGTGAGCAAGCTGAAGCAGGTGAAGGTGGTGAAAACACTGAAAGCAGTGCACCCATGGCAACAAATGTCACTGTTGAAGAAGAATCAGCAGTACCTGAATCCATTCAAACCAATGAATTTGGACTGACAATAACTGTGGAGAATCCTTCCCATATGATTGATGTCATCATTTCTCTTTTGAATTCCTTAAGACAAATGGAAGTCGACATGATTTCCTTCACCTCACAAACCGAATCTGCATCCCAGTTAATACTTAATCTCAGGATTAGGCTACCCCAAGTAAGAAAACAGCCACCAAAATTTGCTTCCATATTCAATAGATTAGTCATAGTCTTTTCTTTATAATAGATTCAATGTTGGACTGCAACAGGAAACAACCGGGCGCCAGCAAATAAAGCAAGGCATACAGAAAGCTCTGGGTAGACCCCACAGCTAACTTTTGAAGGAGGCATAATAGAAGGTGGGGTTTCATTGTATAGTCTTCATAAATATTCAAAAAATTTCATCAACTTTAAATTTTTTTCTTATGTGGGTTCTCTTTCACAAAATGCTAATGAGATTCAAATTTTGTGATGAATGTAAGTGGCGGCGATTCAGGTGAGCTATAATGTTTCCTCTTAATTCATTGGATTTTATGGAGCTCCCATGTTGGGTTTTCCTAACAATTGGTTTCTGGTAGACTCAAATATTCATTCCCTGCGTAAATGGCAAACTAGAGTTGGGAACAACTAATCTGTAAGAAAACCAACCTGCAAGCTAGCCATATCCATTCCATTGTGTTGTAATCTTCTAGTTAGATATTTTCTTATGTTTTATTTCTACATTTTGCACATATATTGGTTTAATTCATTTTATTTTGTTGGATTTTTTTCTTGAGTTTTTATAGTTTAATGGTAAATCACGGACAACAATTAAAAATTTTGATAAATAAGTTGTCAGACAGTTCTTTCCAAAGAGCTCTACTTACTCATCTTGCAGAGTCTAAAAATTGAATCTCATTAAGCTATTTTTCCATAATTTATTATAAATATTAATAAAAATAAATTCAATAATTTTTATTATATTATAACTGTTATAAACAAAAATAAATAGTGTTCTCTAGGGTTAAACATCCGTTTCTAAACGATCTAGTGCTTAAGATATGTTTAATTTCCAACAGCAATCAAGGTACGTTTAAATCCCAACAGTGATCAATCTACCCGCAAGAGAAATAAATGTTTCATACTACCTTCAGAAGTCCATCCTCAAGATAAATAATTAAATTACACAATATATAAATAGTTCTATTATACAATCTAATTCCTGAAAAGAAACAATGAAAAGTGATCCTAAATATCATAATTTTAAATAAGTTTTTGTTTATATCATTGTAGACCTATTGAATGCCATTTTCTAATATTTTTCATTTTTAAATGTGTTGAATGCTCAATTGTCAGTTATAGTTTTATTATATTGTGGACATTAATATACTTTCTTCCCTTTTTTTCAGATTCCTGCAAATGAACAGATGCAACTCCAGATGTCCACCATTCTATCAGTATATCTTCCACTTGTGCCTCTGCCCATAGAGCCATCTTCATCTTCTTCATATTTGCTATCACAAAATACAGATGAGTAATTAAACATACATCCACATTCTCCCTCAACTTCTGAATCGTTCCAACCAGTCAGCTTTTGAGCAATTAAACATACTTCATCTTTACATCCTTATGCAGCAACCACATATCGAGCCCCGTTGATGAGAAGCCCAGGTGTGTACCTGCAGCAACGAGCTCCACCTCAGCACAGAAGCATACCAGGTCAGCGGTCACATGTGGGCTGTTTCGCAGGTGGAGAGCGTCAAGTAGAATAGTGCCGCCGCTTATAATGGGAGGCAGTCAGGTGAGATTAAAGAGATGAGTAGAAATATTGAAACCCATTCCTGCAAAAAAAAATCGACAAATGGCGGCGGCTTCTACCACCAGACCGCCAAGCGCTCCTCTTTCGAGCAGTCAAGTTCATCACATGATATCTGAACGAAGGCGGAGGGAAAGGCTCAAGGAAAGTTTTGATGCATTGCGCTTCCTTCTCGTTGTAGGGTATGTTCAACAATTTAATTTTAGGTTAAAATGATAGGAATATGAATAAATTTATTATTAATGTACAACCATTAGTAAATTTCAAATAAGAAAATGTAACAGTAAAAGAGATAAATATATAAATTATAAGAGTTAAGTAGTTTATATTTTCTTTTGTAAATAAGAGAAAAAGAGAGAAAATATAAATGATAAGAACTAGTAGTTAATATTTTTCTCCTCACAATTGTAGATTTTTAAAAAAAATAATAAGTAAAATCAAAGTATAAATTTGATGGTAATATGGTAGACAGATAATCAAAAATTATAATGAATTATAATATAAATATTTTTTTTTTTCCTAAAATCTTTTTTTATTATGAATTAAATTAGTATTTAAAAGGTAATGTTGAATAGGTAATTGTTATTAGAAAAATTTATGATAAGTAATTTGATTGTCAAATTTAGGTCATAAGTAGAATAGTAAGCTTACAAATTATATTATTTTAATTTTAATTTTTTTTTTGCATGAATTATATTTTATAATTTATTTTATTATTAATTTTGATGATAATATTTTCATATTAATAAAATATTTGATGTTTTCATAGTCTATGTATTTGATAAGTAGAATTTTGGGTGATATTGTGTGTTTGTTTTTTGATCTAATAATTTTATGTAGAAATTTGGGGGTCCATCTTTATATTAATTATGATGATAAATAAGAAAATGTATTTTATGAAATTAACTCTAATTTTATATTAATTTTGATGATAAATCATAAAATATGTTCTAGGAAACTAACTTTAATTTCTAAAATAAATCCAGTAATAACTAATTTTTTCAGAAGTTTTTTTCTATGATGAGGTTATTAGTTTTTTAAAAAATTATTTTTACAACATTTTATTATTTTTTTAAAAGATTCATGTCTAAATATTTCTCTACGTAAATGTATGTAACTCTATTAATATAGTGAATAAATTGTGTTTGAGGGAGCATGTCAACATTTAAGAAGAAGAATATAACAATTACTCATGGACAGCTCATTGACCATCAATCAGTAGATGTTAATTAACTATTATATTATTTTATTTATAAAAATTATTATATAACCTCTTTATTTTTGAGCCTTACATTACATATATGTTGATAAAAATGTTCTTAGATTTTAGTGGCCAATTCAAATCTTTAAGGGTGTGTATACTTCATATCAAATATAATATATATGCATTTTGATAGAAAATAAGTAATTATTTTCTATACTATAGACTACTCTATAATTTATATATAAAGTGTTAAGTATTATGAATATTAAAATACTTCCCCCTACTTTTGAGTAGTATGCATACAATATTTGGAGATTACAAAGATTGAAATTAGTACCTAGTATATTAAGGGGCACTTCAAAACTTGGAAGTTTATGGTCTGAATAGTCAAAGTAATAAGATGTGGAAATCTATAAAGGTAAAGGTTTGATACACAATTAATGAAGGACCTCATTTATTCTAGTGAAAGTAATGTCAACTTTAGGGAACAAAGTTATTTATTGTAGTGCAATCAACGTCAACTCTCGGGAACAAATTATGGTTAGCATTTTTTTTTCAATCATACAAATAAGTGATGGACAAACTCCCTCATAATCTCTATTTTATAATAGCTAAATCAATTGATATTAATGTTTATTGTGATTTTTTCTCACTAACCTGAGCTTCTCATATTAATTAGCAGTTTTCCCTGACCATGCATTAGTTATTGATAGGATGCTGATGTAAATGTTAAAGATTGATTTATGAGAAAGAAATTTTTGTAAGTCTTGACATTATAATATTTCGTACATCAATTTTCAATCAACATTAAGATATATTGTATGAATGGTTGGTTTTAAGAATCATGATAAGACTTTTGATAAATTGTGCTCATTTAATTTTTTTAAATGGACAATAAAATTTTAAAAATCATCATAAATATTTTCAGTGGAATGGGTCCTGATGATTTCAGGAAACGTTTTTAAATAGCGTTAGAAATGATGAGAAGTCTTTGAATTGAATCTGTTGTGAAAATACTTAATAATTTTTCAATACACTAAACATTGTTTTGGTTTGTTTAAAAATGGCCAGCCAGCCAAAAATGTCTTATTGAATCTAAAAATGCATATGAAGCCACCGACTTCGTTGCATTTGGTCAAATAATCTTTGGAATAAAATTAAAGAAAATAGGTTATAGCATACTCTCGCGATAAAAGTAATATTGATTAATTGTAGAGTTTGCATAGCCTCTGTCTAATGTATTTTCTATCAACAGCAAAGCCACACAAAAATTGTCAAATTGTAAGTATGCGAACAAAAAGAGTGAGAAAGTAAGTATGGATATCACCATCCGAAGTCACCGCATCTTCATACTGCAAGAGTGAGAAAGTAAGTATGGATATCACCATCCGAAGTCACCGCATCTTCATACTGCCAAACAACCAGTTGGGTTCAATTCCTTTTAAACAGATCCCAATCAGGGAACTGAAATTAGGAGGGAATCATGATATAAATGAATACTTGGTAGCCAGATGAATTCCTGAGGAAAGCACTTCCCATTAAACACACCCTCTAATACCATCAAGAAGCTCACCACTGTTAATAAATTCGCTATTTTTCGTTGGGAGCCCATTTTGGACGTAGGAAGTTTCAATCCCACGATTGCAAATATCCGTGCAGATATGAGAAATGTTTCTTGCAGCTCCTCAGCTTATCGATTGCCCAAGAATTTAAATATATTGCAAATAAATATTATAGTACGACCCAGACGGTAATCTCAATTCAATCGTAATCTGTAGAGCGAGAGACATGTTTACCTGAGTTGGAGTAGTCCTGTTGCTGACGCAGTTTCCTCTTCTGTGATCTGCAATTGGCTCCTGTAAGTTATTACCTTCGAGAATGGAATATTACCAACTTAGGAAAGAATTGATAGCTGCAGTAGGTTAAAATCTTGGTGCCACACTGTATAAAGACTGTTTGCATTTGTTTTGAGTGCTTTCGCAATGGAGTAGAAGATCTTGTGGAGCTGATCTACAATTTTGCTTTCCTATTTGTAGAATATTCTACGTTCCTTTCCTGCATCCATGGATGGTGTTATGAAATATTTTTAGGCACATTATAGATTCTACTGAACTGTTTCAGTGACCT
Source organism: Torreya grandis (assembly GCA_037957365.1). Taxonomy (NCBI): domain Eukaryota; kingdom Viridiplantae; phylum Streptophyta; class Pinopsida; order Cupressales; family Taxaceae; genus Torreya; species Torreya grandis. The sequence continues at coordinate 3,354,280 of JARHVA010001050.1, read as the reverse complement.
AATACATGATCAAAACATGTGTAATCTGATATTTTTCATAGAGATGATGTTAGAAAATGAGGTTTGTTCCTTGATACGGCATAGCAATATGCTGTGTGAGGAGGACATGATATGTTTCATGGTGAGCTAGAGTAATAGAAATGTAGTGGGGAAGGTCAAGGCTATACAAAATATAAAAATGGAAAAATATTTTCAGGGGAGCTGTGTGGTGATGGTGAGGGGCAAAGATAGGGTATTTTGGGTGATCAATTCGAAGAAGTTAAGGGAGATACATATACAAAGTTTAGTGGCATGTTAGCTATGTTAATGTAATATTTAGCTTTCACTAAAGCACCAAGTATCAATTTAAATGAGATTACAACTACATAATATAAGATATATTATATTTAGTATAATATACTAAAGGGACCATATCCTACACCCATAGTAAAGTAGTCTGCAACTTAAACGGTGGCGGTATATTTTATTAACTATTTTCTATTATTATGATAGTGCAAGGAATGCTCGGATGTATTTGTCTTTAAATTTTAATTTTTTTAAGTGCTTATGAGTGTGAAGCAGGGGAGGAGTAGGAAAGAGTGAAACAAATTTTGTGAAATGTATTTTTGTGTGTTTATTGAGAAAACTTGTATTTATTTTAGATGTTATGGAATATGAATTAGACTGAGTCTTTCATTCTCTACTATTGTAAGATTTACATATATATTATCTTTTATTCTTCCATAATGGTCAAATGTAAATGAAGGGTTGATATACATGTCATATAACAAACATACTCTTGATACGATAATGAATGTCAACACTTAATAATAAATGTTTCCAATATCTATTATTGCTTTATTAAGAGTCATTTCTTGTGCTTTACATATGGTTGGATCTCACGCCATTTTGATAGCCATTTAGCAAAAATTACCCCATGCAATAGGAAGAATTGGAAGACGTGTTGGATTGAAAATATCCCATGGGGAACCAAAATAATTATTGAATGCAATAACCACTTACATGGGTAAGTAAGGTGGGTATAAATATGGGTGGTAAAAAATGTTAACTATTTATCTGATGGATCCATTAATTAACCCTAGTTTCACCCATAGATTGGATGTCAACATAATATTTTGTCCTTTACATAGAATCATGGTTTTCTCGAGTTGAGTGTCATGGTTTTGTTTACCTATTGTCTGCTCTGTTCAACCTTACATATTGGTATTGAAATGTTTAATGATTTTAATATTTTCTTGTTATGCATAATTGCATGTTTATTGGATCCATACAAATATGTTGACACTTTGAAATCTTCTTGTTATTCTGGATGCATGAAAGATGATATTATTGACATAAGAATATAACAATCTTATTTTTTTGGGTTTGAATTTATTATTTTGGTCAATAAATTTATGAACACTAGCTAATTTGACATGGATCCCCTTGGACAAAACTTTATGTGTAATGTTACTACTGTGTTGAAGGCTTGCCAAAGGGTGTGGCCAAATGACATTCCTACATACATTGGTATGTCATTTAAAAGGGGAAGCTTTCCCATGTCACTCACAAGTATAATTAAGCAACCTCCAAAATCATTTTTTTTATGTTGAAGAAATGCCTCATGCAATCAACTATTTGTATTGCTGAGCATCTTTGGGCCTATGAAGCTCATTCATCATTGAGCACATATTTAATGTGTTTCATTTCTTATTGAAAAAATATTAGTGTTTATCCTTTAGGTTCCACCATTTAATGGATAGGAATGTAAAGCCTTGAATGTATTGTTGATGCATTTATGTTAAGCACTATGATACTAGTTTAAGCAAGGAGATGTAGGGGAGAACTAGTTTTCCATGAAATTACATTCATATTATGTTTGATTCTACTAATTAAGTATGATTTACCTATATCTATTTTTCATTTTATAATCATCATGAATGGTGGAGCCTATATTCTTATTGGGCATGGGGTAGAATAATGTTGAAGGCTATTTGTTGGTTACCTGGTAACTCACTTAAAAATGGCTCACTTGTGAACTTTACACACACACACACACACACACACACACACACACACACACACACACACACACACACACACACACACACACACACACACACACACACACACACACACACACACACACACACACACACATTTGATAATAATTATACACTCAATGTCTTACCCTAGGTTAGAAACATTACATCATTGGTTGAAGTTTCACATGAGACATGGAAACATGTTACAATAAAATTAGCTCTCATGACATCCTCATCCATACTTAATAATATAAAATATCCAATCAAAGATGTCAAATCCTTGTAATTTTCATACCCCACTAAAATGGGTGGAGACCATGTAAATACACTAGCTTTCTTGAATCTAGATTTTGTGTATGATATGGATCCTATGGTGTATTATACGACCTCAAATACATTTTAATTTTCCCTCATCATCACCACTAAAATAACCTTAAAATATTTCACCACTTTCACATTTTTTATGTCTTTACCTTTCCCCACTTCTTCATCGTTGATCAACTTCACCATGAAACATAACATCTCCTCCCTACACCGCAAACTACCATGACATATGAAGAAGCACTCAACCTCATTTTCTAGTGTAATTTTAATTTTCCACAAGAAATATGAAATTATTTATGTTTAATCCTGATGCAGGAGCATCATTTCTTAGAGCACATTTATTCTGGCTTTGATGCATGTTTTAAATTATTTTGTTTTCCCTCTATTTCTTCTTCTGTATTGTCAAAAACAAAAAAAAATTTGTTTCTATTTCTATCCTACAAATCCAGCTGTAGGGGTAAGTGGTTAAACTGTTGGAATCTTCTTATCTTAGAAGATTGTTTTCTTCATTCTGGGATAATTGTTGTGCCCAGCTCAGGAGAGAATCAATGAGCAAAAGACAAAAAAAAAAAAAAATACATGCATAAGAACAGGGGAAGGAGTGAAAAAAAAAAAGAAGAGAGCAGGGGGACGCAAAGGAGGCAGATTTGCAGACTTGGCAGAGGAATTGAAAACGTAAGTCTCCTGATTTGAACATTGTTGGCCATTCTAATTTGTTCGAACATTTTCTTTTGGGCGTTTTTATTCTGGAACATTTTATTTGTATGCATTTGTCTTAAAATAATGCTGGGCGCTCTATTCAAATTGTGCTGGGCGTATTAAATGCTGGATGGTAGTTCTATTGTTTATTTTTACAACTTATAGACTGCATACACTTTGTGCTGGGTGCCAAGGCGTTGAATGTTGGAGAAGAAAACTGGGGCGTAGTATTACTATATATATATATACATATATGTTTGTAGTTTCTGGGCGCTCCAACAAATATCTTAGCTACTGGAAAAAGAAAACAACTGCTGGCCGCCACACTTTAAATTGCTGGGCCATAGTTTCTTCTTGTTAAATATTGTGTTTTAAATTGCTGGCCGCCCAATTTCAAAAGAAATTCAATGCTGGTCCTTAAGATTCCAGCTGGGCAAAACATTCAACGTTGGTTTTACACTCAATGCTGGGTTGCATTTTTATAAAAAAAATTCTATGCTCAGTTAACCTTGTTTGGAACTTATAAATGCTGTTTAAGTTCATCATTTGGTATCAGAGCTTGTGATCCAAGCCCAAGAGAAGCAAAACCAGATTTGTGGACAGAAAGCAAGATGGCCATGAGAATCAGGAACAGAGGTAGAGCTAGAGGAAGGAGACCTGGAGGATAGGTTGCATTGGCAGAGGAGATTAGGAACCTGACAGCTAGGCTGCAAGACCTGGAGATGGCTCAAAGAAGAGGCACTGACATGGGTGAAGTCAGTGACAGAGAAGAGGAGCCACCAGAAGATGAATTGGTGGTGGAAGAAGAAACAGCTGAGGAAAGGTTGATCAAAGCCATTATGAAGGTGAACACCAAGCCAAAAATGGAGGTTCCAATGTATGAAGGTAATTTGAATGTTGAAGAATTAATTGATTGGATTAATGCATTAGATAAATATTTTGAGTATGAAGGGATTGAAGAAGATGAAAAGAAAGTCAAATATGCCATGACAAGGCTAAAGAAACATGCATCCCTATGGTGGGATGGAGTGCAAGAAGAAAGGAGAAGAAAAGGGAAGCCAAAGATCAGAAGCTGGGACAGAATGGTAGCAAAAATGAAAGGTAAGTTTATGCCTAAAGATTATCAAACAAATCTTTTTAAGCAATTACAAAATTTGAAGCAAAAAGAATTGTCTGTGAAAGAATACACTGAAGAGTTTTATAGGTTGACTATAAGATCAGGTCATATTGAGGATGACACAGAAAAGGTAGCCAGATACACCAATGGCTTGAAATTTGCCATTCAAGATGAAATTAGTCTTCTCATTCCTAAGACAGTTGAGGAGGCATATCAATTTGCCTTGAAAGCTGAGGAGAAGATTGCAAGGAAACAAACATCCTTCTCAAGAGGAAGGGGCAGGTTCAACAGAGGTAGAGGATTTCAAGGAGGTAGAAGACAGCTGCAAACATCTCATGAAGAGGCCAGCAGCTCACAAAGTTCAAGAGGCAGCTATACACCAAGAGGAAGAAGACCATACCAAGGATATCAGAGAGGAAGAGGAAGATTCATGGGCAAATGCTTTAAATGCAACAAGTATGCAGGGCATAGGGCATATGAGTGTACAGAGAACCCTTCTACCAGCCATGAGAGAAGTGTACATGTGATTGAAGGTGAAAAACAAGATGCAGAAGTTACAGCAGCTTATGAAGATACTCCAGAAGAAGGTGAGTCTCTTTTGATGAAAAGAATTTTATTAAAGCCAAATAAAGAAGTTGTAGAACCACCTCAAAGAAAAAATTTATTTAGAACCACATGTAAGAGTAAAGGGAAATGCTGTAAGGTCATTATTGATAGTGGAAGTACTGACAATCTTGTGTCAACTGAGATGGTGGAGAAACTAGGCTTGAAGAAGGAGGTACATCCTACACCTTATCAAGTCTCTTGGCTACAAAAAGGACATAAACTTCTGGTAAGTGAACAATGCAAAGTAGATATTCAGATAGGAACATATAAGGATCAGATTTTATGTGATGTTATGCCCATGGATGTATGTCATATCTTGCTTGGAAGGCCTTGGCAATTTGACAGGAAGGCCATACATGATGGAAGGCAGAATACATACATGTTTGAAAAGGATGGGATCAAGCATACACTTACACCATTGAAAGAAGAGGCTGCTGCTGTTTTTGGACAGAATTCTAAAGTTTTGATAGTAAGTGGCAAAGAGTTTCTACATCAAATGAAGAAAGAAGAGGTAAACTTTGTTGTAATTGGTAAGCCAAGGAGTGTAGTCACTAGTACTAAGTTGATTGATTTGCCACTAGAGATTCAAGATATGTTGAATGAATACATTGACATTGTTGTAGATGATTTACCTGATGAGTTACCACCATTGAGAAGTATTAGTCATCACATAGACTTGATTCCAGGAACAAATCTACCAAACAAGGCTGTCTACAGGTTGACACCAAAGGAGAATGAAGAGATCAAGCATCAAGTTCAAGAATTATTAGACAAAGGATTGGTAAGAGAGAGTTTAAGTCCTTGTGCTGTCCCTACAGTGTTGAGTCCTAAGAAAGATGGGAGTTGGAGAATGTGTACAGACTCCAGAGCAATCAACAAGATTACTATCAGGTATAGATTTCCATTGCCAAGAATTGATGATTTACTTGATTGTTTAAGTGGAGCTACATATTTATCTAAGATAGATTTGAAAAGTGGTTACCATCAGATTAGGATAAGAGAAGGGGATGAATGGAAAACAGCCTTCAAGACTAATGATGGACTCTATGAGTGGTTAGTTATGCCATTTGGACTAACCAATGCACCAAGCACCTTCATGAGGCTAATGAATGAAGTACTAAACGAGTTCACTGGTAAGTTTGTGATAGTGTATTTGGATGATATTTTGGTGTTTAGTCAAACTAAAGAAGAAAATTTGAAACATTTGAGAATGGTGTTGAGTAAATTACATAAGGAGAAGTTGCTAATAAATGTCAAAAAGTGCAGTTTTCTGAAAACAGAGTTGATATATTTGGGATTTGTGATTTCTAAAGAGGGATTGAAGATGGATAAGGAAAAGATTAAAGCCATACTTGAATGGCCTACACCCAGGAGCACATATGAGGTAAGAAGCTTTCACGGTTTGGCTAGCTTCTATAGGAAATTCATAAGAAATTTTAGTGGAATTGTTGCTCCAATGATAGATACAATCAAGGGTGATAAAAGAAGTTTTTGTTGGACTGAGGCTGCTGATAAGAGTTTCAGATTGTTGAAAAAGAAGGTAACTGAAGAGCCAATCTTGAACTGCCCTGATTTTAATAAGCTTTTTCAAGTAGAATGTGATGCTAGTGGAATTGCAATAGGTGCTGTTTTAAGTCAAGATGGGAAGCCTATAGCATACTTTAGTGAGAAGTTAAGTGATGCTAAGAAGAAATATTCAGCTTATGATCAAGAGTTCTATGCTCTTGTACAAGCTTTGAAGAAATGGAGGCACTATCTTTTGCCTAAAGAATTTGTTTTGTTCACTGACAATTATGCTTTACAGTTCATTAGCAATCAGGATAAGTTGAATCAAAAGCATGTCAAATGGATTGAATTTTTACAAAGTTTCACATTCACTATTAAGCATAAGAAAGGACAATCTAACAAGGTTGCAGATGCCTTAAGCAGGAGAAATCTGATCATACAAGAGTCTCAAGTAAGTATTATGGGATTTGAAGATTTGAAGAAACTATATAAGGAAGATTCAGACTTTAAGGAACCATATGAAGCTTGCATGAATCCGGTAAGAGTTGAAAGAAGTCCCTGGATAGATTTCATGGTCCAAGAGGGTCTGCTGTTCAGAGGCAGCCAGCTTTGTATTCCCAAGAGTTCCATGAGGGAAAATTTGTTGAAGGAAAAACATAGTGGCAGCTTATCAGGACATTTTGGGCAGAACAAGACATTAGCACAATTGAGTGCTCACTACTATTGGCCAGGTATGAGTAATGATGTTAAAAAATTTGTTGAAAGATGTAAAATATGCCAATATGCTAAGGGAAGCAGTCAAAACACAGGTTTGTACCAGCCACTACCCATTCCAAATAGGCCTTGGGATTCAATAAGCATGGATTTTGTACTTGGTTTGCCAAGAACTCAAAAAGGCCATGATTCCATATTTGTTGTGGTAGATAGGTTTTCAAAGATGGCTCACTTTATTCCATGTTTCAAAACAAGTGATGCTACTCACATAGCTAATCTATTCTTCCAGGATATTGTTAGATTGCATGGATTGCCTAGAAGTATTATTTCTGACAGGGACACCAAATTTGTTGGACATTTTTGGAGAACCTTATGGAAGAAATTGGGAACACAACTAAGTTTCAGTTCAGCCTATCATCCTCAAACGGATGGCCAAACAGAGGTTGTCAATAGGAGCTTGGGCAACATCTTGAGAAGCCTGGTAAGTATGCATCCGAAACAATGGGATCTTGCACTTGCACAAGCTGAATTTGCCTATAATGATTCTCCTAACAGAAGTACAGGATTGAGCCCATTTCAAATTATGTATGGAATGCATCCAAGAGGCGTGTATGAGTTAAGAAATTTAAGCAGCATGGAGACAAGAAATGCTGATGCGGAAGAATTTGCCAATGCTATGCAAAATTTGCATGAACAGGTAAAGAAGAAACTTGAAGAAAACACCCTCAAGTACAAGCTAAGGGCAGATCAAAAGAGAAGAGAGGTCAGTTTCAATATTGGAGACCTTGTTCTTGCTCATCTCAGAAAAGAGAGGTTTCCAAAGAAAGAATACAACAAACTGAAGGTAAAAAAAATAGGACCATGTAAGGTGATAAGGAAGTTTTCAAATAATGCATATGAAATAGAACTGCCAAAGGGGATTGGAATCTCTCCAATTTTTAATATTGCAGATTTATATCTATACAAGGATGAAGGATAACCAGACCAAGAAACTAAAACAGAGGTGGATGAAGTTATCCAATGGGAGCAGCAACTACCAAAGGAAGTGCCAAAAGAAATTGAGAGTATTTTAGAGAAGAAAGTAGTTAAAAAGACAAGAAAAAAAGAATACTTCCAGTATCTAACAAAGTGGAAGAATCTACCAGCTGAAGATGCAACATGGTTGACTGCGAATGATATCCTTAAGCTAGGCACAAGTACAGACGAAGTGATGCAGAAAAACAAGAAAAACAACAAATGAAGAATACTTCTTCTGCTGGTTGGAAGAATGATGCAGGAGCATCATTTCTTAGAGCACATTTATTCTGGCTTTGATGTATGTTTTAAATTATTTTATTTTCCCTCTATTTCTTCTTCTGTTTTGTCAAAAACAAAAAAAAATTTGTTTCTATTTCTATCCTACAAATCCAGCTGTAGGGGTAAGTGGTTAAACTGTTGGAATCTTCTTATCTTAGAAGATTGTTTTCTTCATTCTGGGATAATTGTTGCGCCCAGCTCAGGAGAGAATCAATGAGCAAAAGACAAAAAAAAAAAAAATACATGCATAAGAACAGTGGAAGGAGTGAAAAAAAAAAAGAAGAGAGCAGGGGGACGCAAAGGAGGCAGATTTGCAGACTTGGCAGAGGAATTGAAAACGTAAGTCTCCTGATTTGAACATTGTTGGCCATTCTAATTTGTTCGAACATTTTCTGTTGGGCGTTTTTATTCTGGAACATTTTATTTGTATGCATTTGTCTTAAAATAATGCTGGGCGCTCTATTCAAATTGTGCTGGGCGTATTAAATGCTGGATGGTAGTTCTATTGTTTATTTTTACAACTTATAGACTGCATACACTTTGTGCTGGGCACCAAGGCGTTGAATGTTGGAGAAGAAAACTGGGGCGTAGTATTACTATATATATATACATATATGTTTGTAGTTTCTAGGCGCTCCAACAAATATCTCAGCTACTGGAAAACGAAAACAACTGCTGGACGCCACACTTTAAATTGCTGGGCCATAGTTTATTCTTGTTAAATATTGTGTTTTAAATTGTTGGCTGCCCAATTTCAAAAGAAATTCAACGCTGGTCCTTAAGATTCCAGCTGGGCAAAACATTCAACGTTGGTTTTACACTCAATGCTGGGTTGCATTTTTAAAAAAAAATTCTATGCTCAGTTAACCTTGTTTGGAACTTATAAATGCTGTTTAAGTTCATCAAATCCTTTGTAAAAAAATCTCAAATGGGTGAATGTGTGTTAAGAATCTATAAATTTTGGTGTTGTTATGTGTAAGCTGAGTAACACCTCATAATGATTCAAACCTAGGTTCAATAGAATTGGCAAAAATGTGTAGCACTTGTGGTCTTATCAATTTTTTTTTTACCTCTCCTCTAATCAACCAATAAAGAGAAATGAGCACTATTATTATGAATACAATGTTTTCTATTAAGTTCTACTGAGAATGAGTATGGGAAAACCTTGGAAATATTTTTATCCATATCTATTTGCATATGGAAACTTACATTGGTTGATTATATTATATAAGATACATCTCTCATTTAAGAAGCATTTTTTATTTATCATCTAATTAGTTTTAGATTCATCTACTTAGGTTTGTCTAATTCTTTTTAGACTTTTTAAAATTGACATGCGGTGCATTCTCTACATTTTAAGATGATCCATTAGATATTTGACATCTATTTTACATTGAGATGACCCTTGTTTCAATCATGTATTGGGAAATTAAAATAATTTGGTGAAAGCTACAAATTGGATTGATAGGCATGACATGTGACTAAACTTTTCAAATGTATCTACTTAGGTTTCTTTGATTCCATCCCTTAAAAGACCCTTTCATTTCCCCTCACCATCACCTCCCAGATCACCTTGAAATATTTCACAAGTTCTATGTTCTACATGGCCTTACCCTCCCCCTCGCCTCCCCCACTTATCCATTACTTGAGCTCATATGAAATGGAAATTATCCTTCCCACATATCTCATTATTACTCAACACTTCAAGAACAAAATGTAATATAAGGTCAGTAGTCATGTCTTTTAAGTGAAAAATTATTTTTGATTTATACTCTTTATATTTGAAAACCCCTAATTTAAAAAAATATAAAATTACATCCCTTATGAAGAAACACACAACCTCATTTTTCATTGTTACCTCCACCATAAATATTATATTATTGTTCCATACCACTTTGTGGACAAAAAGAGAGATGGGGTTAGAGGTCCTACGTTTCAAGTGAAATAAATTTTGTAATCTGACCCAAACATTAATATCAATTAAATTTTAATCTATAGATGAAAATACATGTTTACCTAAGTTGGGGTAGTCTTGTTGGTTACTCAATTTCCTCTTCTATGATTTATAGTTTCCTTCTATAAGTTACTACCTTCAAGAATGGAAGAATACCAACTTAGGAAGGAATTTATTGTTGGAGTGGGTTAACATATTGGTGCCATATTGTATAAAGTCTATCTTCATTTAATTTGTATGCTTTCACCATGGAGTGCAAGATCTTGTGGATTTTATCTACAATTCTAGTTTGTTATTTGCAGAATATTATACTTTCCTTTCCTACTTCAATGGATGTCATGATGAAACATTTTAGGCAAATTTTATGAAACAAAGAAGCAACAAATTAAGGCACATGTCAAACCATAAATCCAGCAATGGCACATATCATAATGTTAAGAAAAAAATGGCAAGAAAATCTCTTGACACTAACACTCTACATTCTCTAGGTCTTTTGTGAGCACAAGTGTAAAAGGCCATGGCGATGGATGTCTTGACAAGGTGTATTTTCATTTTTTGCTCCCTTGTTAAATACACATGATTCCTCAAGTACATATAATATAATTTTCCTTTTAATTACGATTAACTTTATGTAATTCTAAGCCCTTATTAAGGGTACAAAAATGTAATGATATTATATTTAATGTATTATAATATTATAATATATAATAAATTATAAAATATCATGTTGAATACTATAATTTATATAATATTTAATCATTAATATTTCATATATATATATATATATATATATATATATATATATATTATTGTTAGCATTTAATTATTTTTTGTTCCAATAAAATGAGGTTCTGTAAAGTGAAAGATTGTAATTCAACAATTGTACCTCACTCAAAACCCATGACCACTGACCCTATTCACCTTTTATGCATGATGTGGTATGAAACAATAAACTAATATTTTTGGTGGAGTTGGTACAAAGTTCAATGACATGTCACATATTTCAATATAATTTATAGCTTCCCTTGAACTATTTTAGTGACCCAATACATGATTGAAACATGTGTAATATGATATTTATCATAGAGTTGATGCTATAAAATGAGGTTTGTTCCTTCATATGGCATAACAATGTATTATGTGAGGATCACATGATCTATTTCATGGTGTGATTAAGTAATTATAAAGTGGTGGGGAAGGAAAAGGCTATACAAAGTATAAATATGGAAAATATTTCTAGGTTAGATACATGGTGATGATGAGGGGAAATGATAGGGTATTTTGGGGGATGGACTTGAATAAGTTAGGGGAGATACATTTGAAAATTTTAGATGCATTTCATATTTTTTAATACACTATGTATCTTCCACTAAAGCATCAATCATTAATTTAATTAAGATTAAAACTACATAATATAAGGTACCCTATACTATTACATTTAATATAATACACTAAAGGGACCATATCATACACTAAAGTTGAATATAGTGGATATATTTAGATTTACATTGCCTACACCCTTAGAAAAGTGGTTTTTAAATTCTAGAGTGGTGGCATATTTTTTTAACTATTTTGTATTGTCTTAATGGTGAAAGGAATGCCGAAAGGTATTTTTATTTATCTTTTAATTTTTTTATTAAGTGCTTATGAGTGTGACACAAGTGAGGAGTAGTAACGATCGAAACAAATTTTTTGAAATGAATTTTTGTGTGTATATTGAGAAAACTTACATTTTTTGTAAATTTTGTGGGAGAGGTATTACACTGAGACTTGATTCTTATGTTATTATAATATATAATCCTAAATTCATGAATAGCAGTTAAATTTAAATAAGTGTTGACATACAAGTCGTATAATGAATTTACACTTGATACAAAAGTGAAGTCCATCCCTTGCCAATAATGTTTTCAATATCTATTTTTATTTTTTAAGAGTCATTGTTTGTACTTTATGTATGGTTAGATCCCATGCCATTTTGATAGGCATTTGGAGGATATTACCTAGTGCAATAGGAGGAATTAAAAGATGTGTTTAATTAAAAATATCCCATGGGGGACTAGAGTAATTATTGAAGGCAATGACCACATACATGGGTAAAGAAGATTGGTTTTAATCAAGCTGGTAGACAATGTTAACAATTTTTTTATTTATACATTAATTAACCCTACTTTCACTCATATATTTGATGCCACCATAATAGATCATCCTTTACATAGAAGCATAATTTTCTTGAGTTGAGTGTCATGGTTTAATGTCACCTATTATCTAATTTGTTCTACTTTACATAATATTATTGGAAAGTTTAATGATTTTAAAATTTGATTATTCTTGTCTATTTTTTTGGTCATTTAATTAGGTTTTCATTCCAATAAATTTTTAATTTGAATTAAAGACATCTATAAATACACAGTCATCTTAGTGAATTTTAACATTCAAGAATTATCTTAAAGAGTATCTAGCATTTATTATTCATATAAATCTATCAAATAATAAGTTATAGAACATTCATTACAGCATTAAATTTAATATTAGTGAAAAATTATATTGCATTGGTTTACTTATTCGACAAATTATTGTAATTATTGAAGTGTTATTATTAACATTAGACACCTTTGAGGGTCCTCACAAATGGAAAATATCAAGGAATCTTAGTGATTAATTGGTGTAATTTAGACCCAAAAAAATCATTTTACTTATCATTTTCAAGTCTAGATACCCAATTCGGACCAAGAGAAGTACATTTTCCCAATGATCGACACAAAGTTTTAGAAAATTAAGAGAGATTTTTGGAGCCCTAGATTTTAAGAACACATTTTAAAAAATAGTTTTATTCTTGTTGAAACTTACTTAAAAATACTCACTAGGATTTTGACACCTAAAAATGGATCTTGAATATTCGGACAAGGTCCTATGTTTGTCACATATTTTCTAGGTTATTTTTGTCTTGACAAAAAATCTTTATTTCCACTATAAGACTTCAATGATTATCTCCATATTTATCAATAGTAAAGATAAATTGATAGACCCTCCTTTAATTATTATTACTATTTTTTATATAAAATTCATTGGGTTTGAATTTATATTTTACATATGCTTAAGCCTAGTTAAACACTTTAGGATATATGGATTGCAATTTGATTGTAATTTATTAGTTTATTTTACATTTTGGTAAATCTGAATTTTATTATATTATCTTTATCTTTCTAAGGTTGGATATTTTACCTTAGGATGAATATAAGTCTATATTGAATTTCTCTATATTTTTCTATTTTATTATTTTCAATATATTAGACATAACATTTTTGTGTGTTATTTTAGACCGTAGATTATTTTTTCCAAAATAGTTTTCAAACGTTAGGACATTTACATGTTAAGTTTTTTTAATTTTGGATATCCTCTTATGTCAAAAAAATTGATTAGATATAAGAAACTAATTAGTAAGAGTGATTCATTGAATCTCAACCCTATTTATTTTATTTAAGTTCATTTGACTAATTCTATATCTTGCTTGAAAAATAAAATAGAATTTGGAAATCTAGCTAGTATTTATCCAACAAATTATTTTTATATTAATAATAACCATAATCAGCGTTTGAATGATAATGGTGAAAATGGATCTCGAAATGATAATACAATTAAATCATATTCAATAAGCATTCTTAGATGAATAAAATAGGTCTAAAAATATTGTATGTTGTCATCTCATGAAACACCCTAGTAATATAATGAGATTGATTAGTTTATTGAAATAAATTGTAAGTCAAATGCTATATCAAGAGGCCTAATATGGGATTACGTTTTAAGAAGTATCCTACAAGTCAGACAATAGATATAGGATTACTCATAATGTGGATTAATCACTCATGTAATGCACTTGATGTATGTCTAGTCATATAGTCATTTCTCAATTTTGTTTTGAACCTACTCATGATCATGCCTCTTTTTCGAACCTACTCATGTTTGTTTCTCAAATAAATTTTGAACCTACTATGATGAATGGATTGTGTGACTTGTGAATTATACTAAGAAATGAGTGGAATTGGTCATAATGGGAGACCACTACATTTTTTGGTCATTGAAATATAAGTCACTTTAGAAACCATCACCCAACCATCTAAGATATGGTTTTATAGATCTAAAATCTTTCCAAATGTTTGTATCTATAAACCATCATTTAATTTTGATGAGAATAGTGGTAACAATTAAGGTGTGAAACCCATAACATTTATTGTAAAATTTACCATATGGTGAGTCAGTGGTAATGTAGTGTTGAAAGAAAATGTTTCAAACCTCATTACCTTTGATTGATAGAACTAACCATTTATCACTTAGAACAATGTTTTGTCTATATGTGTCAATAATTTCCATATTTCCCTTATCACAAAGAACGCAACAAATATCCAAACAAACTATGGTAGCCACATCTATCCAATTTGAGAACATTAATAGTGTGGCATGCAGAGGCCTTTGAAAATAAAGTTTGAGTTGATTAGATAAAAAATTGACCAAATTTAAGGGCCAAGAAATATGTATCTCTCATTCTAATCCCTCCCATATAAAAATGATATTGTTAATAATGTATTTATTCTTAATAAATGAATTTATCTCTAGTTTGATGATGGAAAGCATGATGAAATATGAATAGTTCTCAAGGGATCTGGTGAGGATTTTATATGACACATTGAGGAGGGTGATTAGAAACTATCTAAAGATGAGATCTAGGTCTTAATTTTAATTAATACACATGAATAATACTTAGTTTAAACTAAAAAATATTCTTATTAAAAAAAAAAGATAAAATGACTACTAGGGGAAGGGAACTAGTAGTTGTGGGGGGTCCAATGTTTGTGATTGTAGTTGTGACCCCTTTCCCTGGTCATGAGTTATTAATATTTATTTTATTATGTGATATGGGTTGTTTAGTTGTTTCATAAATTACTTAAACATTTTAGTGCTAGACCATTTAATTTTTGAATAATTAATATTAAAAATATGAACCTTCCTATACAATTATTGGTCCCCTTAAAAAATAAATGTGCACTACAATTAAAAATAAATGTACATCATATTCAAAAAAAGGAATATCATTTTAAACAAAATGAATATCAGTTTCATTAATACAAATATCAATTCAAAACTAAAGTGGAACTTTCAAACAATTACATCCTTTACTTATATTTTGAAGGTGTAAACATTTAAAAAACATCAATCCCAATAATTTTTTTGATCCCCTAAATTTCACTTTTCTACCTTTGACTGTCAGGGACATGAGAGAAAAGTCACAACATTTGGTCCCCTTCATTTTAATTACATTCCATAAAATACAAACATTTGACTCTAAAATATGACTCCACCAACCTCCATTAATTGGCATCATCTCCAAAATTGAAAGAAAATACATGTCTAAGGCTCACCATTCATAAATAGTTCAAAAATCAAAAATCAAATTATATTCTCTAAATCAAATAAAACTATACAAATGTCAATTTTTATTTGCAGAGAGAGTTTTACTTTTAGAAAGTGTTAAATTCAAATTAGAACTTAATAATACTTCAAAATTCAAGAACAAACATATTCAACATATCATGTTACAAGTTAGAAGTCTGCAGTTTAAATATTAACACACTAGTAAATTTTAATTTTTTTATTTTTCTATCAAACCAAAACAATTTATACATTCAAGGTCACATGTTATTAATTTGGAATTATAAATTTTTTAAATGTAAACTAACATAGTTTTTATCCACATGTTTTCTATTCACTCTACTCTGTTATTTATATATACAACATATTTATGTTGGGTTGAGCTTGGGATGGAATATGCATGAGTCATTACTGTGGAAGCCACTACCATTTTGCACATGGATTGGCATGTGTTTGTCCATTACCATGGTAATTTAATGCCACCCTACATGCCATAGAAAATTTTTCTTAGTTATTTACATTTTAGCATGGTTATTGTTCCTTATATGTTCATGTGTTTTACTATGTGCCTTTTACATTCTTGGGTTTCTTAGCATGATTTCTTTGTTCATTTTTTATGTGTTATCACATATGAGTAAATTTTTACTAGTATGTTAATGGATTTATAGATCATTACACCAACAAATGTCTCTCCCTACCTTTTTCATGAACCTCATCCCTATAAACGGTCATGGACCCTGCTTAGAAGTTCTCGACCATGTAATATTTCATAAAGGAATTTTATTTTGATAGAATGGAATGATTAAAACTACTATTATTATGCCTTATATGTTCATTTATTTAGCATACCTTTAGATCTGACTAAGCATTTACTGGTATGCTAATGGATTGATCAAATGTTACACTTAGATATTTTGTTTATTAATGAACCCAAAACTATGTTCTTTTTATTTTTTTGTGCCTATTATTGTTAATGTGCCTTCAATGCCCTTGTTCAAAGATGATTTTTGGAGGGATGAAATGTTATGCAATTTTGAACCCACATTGTCCACATGTTTTCATTCATATCTTGCTCCAAAATTTCTTGTATTTGAATGGAATCCCTAGATGTTTTTT